>JAVLUX010000026.1:31247500-31895000 GCA_032164185.1 Moxostoma hubbsi | reverse complement strand
AGTGCCCTTCAGCTCGTATCACACTAGCGCAGTTCGAGGAGATCTACAGTAGATTCTTTCTTGACAGTGATGCCAAGACTTATGCCCAACACGTTTTCCACACCTTCGACATCAATAGTGATGGAACATTCGACATTAAGGAGAATTGTTGCTCTGCACCTCCTCGGGGAAGATGGCCATGAACCTGGAGTGGGCCTTCCCTCTGTTTGATGAAGTGTGCAAAATGTGCCAGGTAAGACAATGAGTAAAACAGAATACATACAAGAACAGCTGCTTTAGGAACACAGAAAATATTTTTTTGTTTTGTTTTTATTTTGTTTTAAAATATCAAAATATCTTAAACAATAAATTTACTAAAAGCTGAAGTATGTAACTTTCCTGTGTGATAATACTTTCTTCTAGGGCAGCGTAATATGCACAGACAACTACAGTATTAGTAAGACATTCATAGGTTTATTTACTCGAAAACGATCCAACTTTTTCCTGAGGATCTTACTGGGGAAACTAATGTGGGTGGGACTTCTGCTGGAAGTTGTACTACAGCATTCCCTAGCTCATTTCAGACCCTGTTTATAGCTGTTAATAAGATGCATTTCGGATGACATGATCGTAGATGGTCAGTGCTAAATAGAGGTGCAAAATGTTTTGTGATTGGATCACAAAAAAAGAAAACATACAGAGGTTGTCAAAAACCACATCGGATTTGAGGTTGAAAAAGGCGTCCTGACGTGTCCTGGATAGCATTTCACCTCCCACCACTCAATCACCCACTTACATTCGGATTTAAAAAGAAATAACCATCCGATTGGAAAACATGAAAAAGTTTTACATACCTAAGTATGAGAGCTTCACAGCTTTTCCTTAGTGTGTCTGTCTGATTTGAACAATAAGGGTGACAGGATGACAAGCACACACATCTGAAGCTGAACTAACACTCCACTAAAACAACCAATAATTCTACTCGAAATATTGCGTTTGTGCTTTGATTAAATCTCAACTGCATATGGGAGAAATGGCAAACAAGTTTTGTTTACACGTTCTTTGTCCTTATGACTATAACAAACTGATATAGTGATTGATGTATGTCCATACAAAATCATACACGCTCTCCTCAAAATCCCAAAACCACAACGAAAGAATGAATGGACGTGGATGCCACAACAACAGCTGTGTTAACTTGAAAATGGAAATAACGCCCATATTTCTCACTAAGCATCACGGGACGTAGGAATATGGTGTATATACACTGTGTTTCTGTTACACTATTAAAATGGCTTTATTTGTTTTGAGTGACCCACTTAGACCCACCAAACAACATTAATCAACCAATCCTGTGAGTTAGGGGCGGGCCTATATCTTTGTTTGACAATGGCAGATGGGGAGGTGTATTCAGAAAGCTGTTGAAAACAACGTTTATTTTTGCAATTCCATTTGGTGACACAAGTGGCGCAGCAAAATAGCTAGTTTGATCATTCTGACTGGGGCAACATTGGCTCAATCAATGGTGTGAGACTGGGGCGGGACTACTGTTTGGGACTTTTTGGTAAACCTGTTTAAACTTTTATATATATATATATACACACACACGCACATTTTGTGCCACAAAACTTTACCTTTAAAAGAGTGGTTCACCCAAAAATGAAAATTCTGACATTTACTCATTTATTTACCCTATCTTGTGTTGTTCCAAACTCATGACTTTCTTTCTCATGAAACGGTGAAAAATGCAATGACAGTGAATGGTGACTGAGGCTAACATTTTTGGGTGAACTATCCCTTTAACTAACAATTTCACCTCTATACTATCAACATTGTTTTGTACATTTTAGTTTATTTGAGAAATGAAAAAGCGATTCCATTCAAATTCATCAATGCACACATCAACAATTTATTAATTATAAGCACATTTGAGTGCTGGAAACTGAAAGTTGAGGAATTGTGAATCGCTATTATGAAGTTCCTGGAAGAAAAAAGGCCAGTTAAAATGCCCTGAAACTCATTGTGAAGTAATTAGGATAAACAATTCCATACCACAGCAGCCACATAAGGGCAAGCCTGACTGAATGTCTCTCAGTCAGAGTCAAGTCTTTTTTTGGCAGTGATGATAAACTGAAAAGAGCATTTGACATCAAACCTGACCTATAATCAATGATAAGAAGCATAGAATGACATCACATTTAAGCCCATACCCTATAAAGAGACATTGGGGAGAGAGAGAGAAGGATGTGTGGTGGTGGGTACTGTGAGAGAGATAAGCTTCTCAATGTGTAATCAGGATTTAAGACCATGGCTGCAGGGGGATTCGATGACATCCCAATTGTTAAGCCGCCTTCTCAGAAATGGACGATCAAGGTTGTGATATTGTATAGAGATGTTACAATTTATGTTACATTTATGTTACACCGTCTGAAAACAAATAAAACTTTAAAGAATAAACTAGTGTGACTGTGATAGTGTAACTGGCTTGGCCAACGCATTGTAAGAGTTTGGTCCCTATACTGAGGCAGACAATGCAGTTACCTTTAATAGCTGTGCCATTAAATGTATGTTTTTATAATTCAGGTTGCTGGCTATAAATATGTTGACTGTTTAAAGGGTTGGTTAACCCAAAAATTAAAATTCTCTCATAAGTTACTCACCCTCATGTCAACCCAGAGGTGTATGACTTTATTTTGTCTGCTGAACACAAATTAATATTTTTAGAAGAATATTTCAGCTCTGTAGGTGCATGGGTACCAATATTTTGAAGTCTCAAAAACCATATAAAGGCAGCATAACAACCTCACATTTTAGTCTGACTGAAACCGAACTTTTAAAATGAATGTAAACATGGATGGCAGAATTATCATCTTTGTGTGAACTATTCTGTTGAAATCATGCAGATCTATGTTTTAGGATAGAATGGCCTTCCTTATTTATTCATTATTAAGCCCAAAGTATACTTCGGTCAGATTTGATGCAAATCTTGTCATCAGCAGAGTGTGCATTATTATACATGTGCAGCCCTTAGACCTAATGAATTTGCTGTTGTAATGGATGTGATCCCCAAAAAGCAATTGATTCTTCACAAGAATACTCGTTTTTTTTGGTCTTCTGTGTTTGGAGACTTGAATTTGGCATAAAGCCTGGAGAACAGTGGATACATTTTACATCAATAACAAAATAATAGAAGTTTCTTTAAAAAAATAATGCATATAATATATTCAGTAAATCATGTGCTGGAGTGTTTTAAACTGCTCTTATAGGCACCTCCACTTAATTTGCTTTAATACGCCCGTGAGTTGCAAAGAAATCTCATAACGCATTATTAATGTTATTGTGAGATTATGATGAGATTTTAATATTGTTTTATTTAACTTTTAATTATTAAATTTTGTCCCCTTTTTCTGGACGAGTAAAGGAGCACCTTTAGATTTGTGAATGAAAGGGGCAGGGGCTTGCACCCCTGCTGCCCCCGTTCTGTGCACGTCAGTGGTGGCACCCCTGTTTAGTATTGTGTTTTTGTTTAGCTTTTTCAAACATCTGAATGTACAATTCTAATTGTATTGTTCTTCATTATGGCAATTCAACAACAACAACAATCAAGCAAATGTGTGCAGCCGGATTTTTCCAACTTTGCGTTGTTGAACGCACAGACTGCGCATGTCCTGGAATTATTTGCACGAATTTGTGGGTCCATAAGGTGGCAAAACTCACATTTGAGCTGTTGCTGTCATGAGAAACGCAAGAAGACATAATCGCTGGTTAAAAACCAAAAAAAGGAGATGAAGCTAAAAAGTAGATATGCATATCAACAGCGCGTGTGTGAGGAGGTCAGGAGATACCTGCATTTGTATAACTTGAGTCATAAGGAATATAAAAACATCTTTAAGTCTTAAGACATAATATTGCTCCATCTAAACTCCTGAAGAGATATCGTCCTGCATCTCGTAGCACTCATGCGCCAAACGCTCGCACAGTCAAATGGAGTATACTTTGACAGGCTCGCGTTCTACTGTACACTGACGTGAGCGTTCACATCAAAATCGAATTGTAATTCGGGCTTCCACTGTTGTCCTCCTCTTCCTGCCAAAGTCTTAAGTATGAGTCTGGCATAGAGTCTGATATGCTGGCTAGCACTATTAGATCTATTTTTACTGGCCTATTTTTAGGCAAACGTAGTTATATTGGTTGATACGAATCAACATATTTGTCTGAGTAAACAAATTTTCACGGTCAAGCAAGTTAAACTTTAAGAGAGGAGTAAGACATAGTCTATAGTACTTAGGCTGTACAGAAAGGGAACATGCAGGGATGTGACGTGAGATAAATTTAGCTCATAGCCCAAACAGAAGGCTTTAAAACTGAACTCAGCATGGATTACAGAATAAAACAACAGATTTAGAAACATGTCTTTATACGTCATCGGATGTTATCCCAAGAGTGCGCCCATGTAATGGGGAAAAACAATGTCACCACAATAAATACAAAAAAAAATATGCAATAACAAGTAGTACAGCAGCCTTGACACTGAATGAACTTACACAAAATGCTAAGATATTGTATGTTAAAGGAATAGTTGTATTTATTTATTCACCCTCATGTTGTTCCAAACCCATATAAATTTCTCCCTTCAGTGGAACACAACAATCTTAGGCAATGTTAGGTAGAATGTTAGCCTGAGTCACCATTCACTTTCATTGAATGGAAAAAAGATGCAATGAAAGTGAATGGTGATTGAGGCTAACATTCTGCCTAACATCTCTTATTGTGTTCCACAGAAGAAAGAAAGTCATAGGGGTTCGGAAAAAACAAGAGGGTGAGTAAATGATGACATTTCATTTTTGTGTGAACCACTCGGCACATGTTTTGCAGTCTTCAGCATGGTTTTCGATAGCGCAGTGTTTGGTAAATTCTCACTGGAACTGCATGCAATGTGCAATAATGTGAGAGGATACCTGGGTGTGAGTGGGTGAAAAAAAAAAAGATAATTGAGTATCATCTGCAAATGAATACAAGAAAAAGATATGATAGGTGATAACTTAGTGATTTAGTATAAGAGCACCTCGTACACATCACTGAGGAATGCCATTGGAATATTTAATGTACAGCTGGATGCATTTTTATGTCAGCAATTACATTTCTGTTTTCTGGATCAGGCCATGTCTTCTCTCAGATTCCATGCTAATCCTTACCATTATGAGATGATATTACCATGCAAAGAAATTATATTGGTGTAACTCTGAATAATCTCTAACAAAATGTATTTTCAAGATTTATTATAAATAATATGCAATGCAGCTGTCAGTAATGTTGTAATGCACATGTCACATTTTTTTACTCAAAGGTTCAGATTTATTTATCAGGTTCCTAGTTTTTTCAGCATCCGTTTGATGACACCAGTTTGACACAGCATGCTTTCACTTTTTCAAGCAATCATTAAATCTTTATAGCCATAAATATATACATTTATATGCATTAAATGAATATGCATTTGAGCCAGCTCTGTCTTATTTACCATCAGGCCATTTTCAAACTCATACCCAAAGAGAACACACCAGATAAGAGTATCTCTGGGACATTTTTGGCAAAAAGGACAATGGTAAGAGAACATAGTTGGAATAATTTGGGGTAAAAAATCATTTATCATTATTTTTATCTTGCTTTTCAGGAAAATATCTAAACATCCTTGAAACAAGATAATTGGACTTGACATAATTGTATAAGAGGAGACTGGAACCACTTTTATCTGTCTGTCTGTCTGTCTTTCTGTCATGGATAGAAATTAAATGGCAACACTTTATAACAAGGTTCCATTTGTTAATATTAGTTAACATGAATGAATAATACTTGTACAACATTTACTAATCTTTTTTTAATGTTACTTTCAACATAAAAAAGTAACTCATTTTTAAAATCAATTGATGCATATGACAGGGCGAATGGGTTTATTGTGCGGTAACAACCGGCTGACTTTACATTATCCTGCTTATTACACAGCTACTAACCAAATAAATAAAAACATGGAAATAAAATATTGCTTGCATTGAAATTATGGAATTTGAGAAGAAATGGCTGAACAGCTAAAATGTCCCTCCGGAGTTCTTTTGGTATTTATTTTGTGAAAATGACCGTCTGATTCTCATTATTCAGCCTATTAGACTACTTGCCAAATAAACAAATAGATAGGCATGGAAAATTTATTTGCATTGAAATTGTGTAATTATGTGAGATAAGTGAAATAAATCGCAGAGCAGCTGAAATTCCACCTCCGGATTGTGGTGGAGTTCAGTTGGTTATTTTTAATTAATGAATGTCTGACTGCTCAGTATGCATCTTATTACAAGACTTATTGCCAAATAATGCAAAATAATTGCACATGAAACATTGATTTGAGTTGAAATTATTTTATTAGCTAGCTTGTAGAGATCGTGGAGTGATGCGTATAGCAGGAGAGATGGCTTGCAACAGAGGCAGACCCCAGTTGAGCGGTCAGATATGTGGAGCCACGGTTGTTACAGAGCAATAACTGACTGCTAGATGGCGCCATTGACCAATCAGAATCGAGTATTCCAAACCACCGTGAAATAACATTAGTTAATGCTCTATGAACAAACATGAACTAACAATGAACAATTGTATTTTTATTAACTAACATTAACAAAGTTTAATAAATGCTGTAAAAAATGTATTGTCCATTGTTAGTACATGTTACCTAATAATGGATCCTTATCGTAAAGTGTTACCAGAAAAATAAATGTAATTAAAGATATACGTCTTAATTTCATATGCAATGTTGCTTCTCACATAAATGTATCTTGTTTTAAGCCAAAGACAAAGACAAAAAAACAAAACATTAAGAGAATTATTTTTGGATTTTATTATCATACATATGCAGGAAAGTAGGGAAGTTTGGGGCCCCCTGCTGGAGCTGCTGCCCCCGCGACCCGACTTCGGACAAGCAGTTGAAGACGGATGGATAGATCCCTATTTTAAAAATTAGACATTGTAATAATATATAGCAATTGTGACTGTAACTTCTTAGTTAAGGGATTTAATCTGAGTAACTTTCACATAACTTGAAGTGATAGGAAAATAATGAAGTACACTAAGGTGCAAGTCTGTAAGCTACTCACCCAGAGTGCACCCTTAGAAGTGAGACTTAAAATGAAGCACTGGTTCCATACCTAAAGTGCTTGATATTATTGAACTGTTTACACTCATAGACCTACTCCACCCTTTAAGATATAGTGTAAATTGAGTTTATTTGTATACCCACCTCATTATTCCAGTCTATAGTAATCTTTATAAGACTTAATATTGTTCAATTGATATGCTGGTGTTTTGTGTCCAGTAGGACACTGAAAGGCATTATAACCGAAATCATTAACATGCAGCTCCCATTCTCTATTTTTGATTCTATTGTTTGATTAACCTCTCCTTCATGTTTATTTAATTTATGATTTGTGTTTTTCCTTCTTATGATTGTTCTGTAATATAAATGTTTCACATTAAGACACTGTGTCATGTCATGGTGTGTTAATGTCATCCAAACATACATAATATTGCATATTGTACTATATTGCTTCATGTTTACATTGCATAACAGTTGGGTAAAGATGTCCTATCACAATATTTTCAAAACAGATTATTTTTTGTTAGTTACTGGTTTGAATATTCATTTTCCAGGAAGGCTTCGAATCTGTTCCATTACCAAATGGATAAAAATGACAAAACATAATAATTTGTCATGGTAAAAGTTTACCATGACAAATTATTATGTTTTTAGTTCTTATATGATGTCTAATGGCTACCTGATCATGCATCAATCACATTAACAAAGCTTTCACAGTACTAAGAAGAAAAAAGTATCTGTCCTCTCTTGTTTGTAAGTTTGATTTTCTTTCTTACTGCTTTTCACTATCTCCATCTCTCATTTGATCTGTGTCTCTTACTTGGGAGATTATTCACAGAAGCATCTGTCTAGAGCTGCTGAAATTCCTCTGTTTATTGTAATCTCTCTATCACTCCTCCTTGATATACTTACATTTGATCATATTTTGTGTTCTGTGCTCTTATTGAAAAAAATAAATATAATGATGTGAAGAATGAGGCTATAGACTGACGTAACCTACAGAGCCAGATGTCATCCAAATGTGCCACCCTGACAAACTCAATCAATGTACAAAAGTTAAGTCTAAGTCTCTTCCTTGTATCCCTTTGTTTCTCTTAATTAAAAGAATGGGACCCACTTTATATTATGTGGCCTTAACTACTATGTACTTAACCATTTGATACAAAGCTACTAATTTTGTACATACATGTTGTTGCATTGTAATTACATTCAAAGTACTTGATTTAATTACATTTGTAGTTACGTTGCTAACTATACCCCTAACCCAACCCTTACCCAAAAACCTAACTCTAGTCCCTAATCCTAACCCTAACCTTATTCTTAAACCTACCCATACCTCAACCTCTGTAGCAGCAAATGTGGGATTTTTTTGGAACAACATGTAGTTACACAGTAAATACATAGTCTTGTATGTAAATAATGTTAGTACATGGTAGTTAAGGCCACCTAATATAAAGCGTGACCAAAGAACGTTTACAGGACACAAGAAAAATAAACCAGACTTCTAGTTAATGGTAAAAGAAAGTACTAGAATTTGTTTAATTATAAGATGATCTTAACAGTAAAAGACATAACAGTAAAAAAAAGATGCCTAATGAATTACAATCATTTTCAAAAATGTTTAAGTTGCATTTATAGCATTTGCTATTTATTTTATAATTTATTTAATTAAGGGAATACAATAATACTGTATCTGACCATGCAGATTTAAAGTTATAAAAAGATTTTACCAATGGAATCTACTCTAAAAACGAGTTTGCACAATTTATTGCATATTTTAGAGGCTAAATAACCTAAAATTATCTTATTTCTACCATCGCTGCTGAAAAGGCCATCTTAGACCATCTTGAATTTTCATGATGGTTTATACTGGTTTGGTTCTGGTTTAGCTGGTGGACCAGCAACAGCAATGCTTTTCCAGGCTCCAGTCTTTCATGTGAAGCTGGTTGACCAAGTTATTTTTCAAGTTAAGAAGCCTGGTGGGAATATCAGCATTTCCGTAGGTATAGATGTCAAATAGGATACAGTATATCAGCATTTTATTTGTGGCATCAAAGAATCAGTTCACACCACAGTGTATCAATTTGCAGAACTGAAATTTCAAGAATTAAAACTTTTGAAGCATGCATTGGATAAAAAACATCTCCCAAATGAGTAAATGGAAATTTTCTTTTTCACTCCAATACTCAGTCTACCGCAGTCTTATAGGCGCTTTGAGTGTAGTGTCAGAAAAGCGCTATGTTGTTGTAATGTTCATTAATTCATTCATTCATTATATCATCATTTGGTGGGCGTTCTCTTTTGTCCTCTTAGATGCAGTTCTTTCTTTCCACTCCTTTTCAGCACATCTCATCCTCTCCCTCCCTCTCGTCCCTCTCCAATACCTCCTCCATTTCATTCATTTCTCTCTCGCAATCCTCACACCCCTCCGTCCCGCACCCCCCCACGAGTACCAGTCCATGTGGATTCGCCATCCCCACCAAAGACCCACCAGGTATGTTCTCTCTGGGGGGCCATGTGGTGTTCATGAGTGTCCCCTTCTGGCAGTTCTGAACCAGTTGGCTGACGGAGTAGAGGCTCTCGCCACTAGCCGTGATGACCTCATCGTAGGGTGGAGCATGGCTGGCGGCGCGGGCCTCCTCAAGACGGATTCGGGCACGGTGCTTCATCTCGATCAGAGTTTTAGTGTAAGAGTTCAGCGTGAATACGGCTGCTGCCATGCAACAACTAAAGGAGATCCATGCCATACTGTGGAAGGAGCACCAATGGTGATTAAGTCTGAAATTAGGGGTCTGATAATCAATTGTTACACTGATTTGATATAACTTACATGCAATTTATCCAAACAACCATTTACGTATATACAGGGTTGGGGATGTAACGGGTTTACGTATTTAAAAAACGAAATATAAGTAACTGTATTCCACTACAGTTACAATTTAAATAATCGGTAATTAGAATACAGTTACAAAAAGTATTTTGATTACTGAAGAGATTACTTTGCATTTTATTGTCATTTGTTTAATTTAATATTTAGTCCTTTCAGATGGAAAACATTTATACATATAAATGATCGATCCAAAGTGCATGTGAGCAGAGAGCAGCGGTAAAACATTTTCTTATGATGTGTTGCATTCATATGAGACAGAGAAGTAAGTTTGAAGAAAGTTTAGAGCAGAAGAAATAGAAATAAACCTAGTGTAAAATGCCAGTTTTACTCTAAGCTAAAATGCTATTTCTAGCTATTTTACATCCACGTTACCAGGCACGATCATATTTTTTTATGAAGAAAATTCACATTGGTTCATAATTTCTTTTTTCTAGAAAGACCTTTTATTTTAGGGCAAAAATCTTATTCTTGATTATTTTTTTTATTGTTTTCTTGTAAAAATCTCTAAAATCTCTCTAAAAAAAAACCCAACAATTTGATTTATCTTGTTTTAGAATCAACACTGCATAAAATATTCAGGTTTTTCAGAGATTGTATTTTTAACATGTGTAGTTTGTTTTACTGTACTGGCAGAGTTTTTATAGTCAAAACAAGTGAAAAAAATCTACCAGTGTTGAAGAAGTAATCCAAAGTATTTTGAATATGTTACTGACTTTGAGTGATCTAACAGAATATGTTACAAATGACATTTTACAGCCTGTATTCTGTAATCTGTAGTGAAATACATTTACAAAATTAACCCTCCCAAACCTGAGTATATACAATAGCCAAAGTATTTGGACACTAAAGCCACACTTAAAAATTTATGAATTTTACTGAATTGGATACAAACATATCAAAACAATTGGCAAAAAAAATATGTTACACCTTTTCTAAGAACTAACTTCACTACTCTCTTTGTTTGCAATTGCTTCTTACCAACTGGTCCCATTTTTAGTGAATATATGAAGTTCACACATCCTAGCAGATCTATCACAGATGAAGTTCATCACAATAACTATGGAAATGTTCCACTGAGTTTGACAGCTAGAAAGCATTCGAATGAAGTTCCAAACATAAGTATTAACACTTCTTTCCTCACTTGTAACTTTCCCATCACATTTAAGCAGGCTTGAGTGATATCGGGTTGGAGTATCCACACTGCTTGAGAAAACCATGCACTCTTTTTTTGAAAATTCCAGACAAGTCTCTCTCCTCCCCTTCATAGCAAAACAACAGAACTTTAACGAGTTGTGTTCAACCAGGTCTTCTCTTTTCTCTCCTAGAACAACCTGCTAGACAGCAACCAGTCTGGCTTCAAAAGTGGAGAGTCAACTGAGAATGCCTTGCTGTCTGTCACCTAAGATCAGCAGCAGCAGGGGAGGGCAGCATCCAAATAGTCTGTTCTTGTTCTGCTGGATATGTCTGCTACTTTCAATGCAGTTAACCACCAGATCCTCCTTTCCACCCTCTCGACAATGGGCATCACAAGAACTGCACTCCACTGGTTTGAGTCTTACCTCACAGGTAGGTCCTTCTACGTGTCTTGGAGGGGAGTGGTGTCTAAGTCACACAGACTAGCTATTGGGGTACCTCAGGGATCAATGCTTGGGCCCCTTCTCTTCTCCATATACATGACATAACTGGGATCAGTTATTCAGGCACATGGCTTTTCCTATCATTACTATGACTATAAAACACAACTCTACCTCTCATTCCATCCTGACGGTAGCTGCACAGGTCTCATTATGTCTGCTAGACAACTCGTGCTGGATGGAAAAACTCAACCTAGCAAAGACAGAACTTCTTATTGTTCCAGCGTGCCCAGCTATACAACATAACTTCACCATTCAGCTAGAATCTTTAATGACCACAGCATCCAGGACATCCAGGACACCTTTTTGGTTGTGTTTGACGATCCGTTGAACTTCATGGACAACATAGCAAAGACAGCCCGATCATGCAGATTTTTACTATACAACATTTGTTAGATCAGACCTTTTCCAGACTTCTTGTCCGACATCTTGTCAAATCTAGACTGGACTAATGCAATGCTCTTCTGGCAGGACTTTCTGCATGTACATTCAAACCACTGCTGAATTAATCCAGAATGTGGTTGCGCCTCTGGATTTCAATGAGACCAAGAGAGTGCATGTCACACCTCTCTTCATTAAACTGCATTGGCTGCCAAGCATTGGTTGCTCACATCAAGTTCAAGGTATTAATGCTTGCTTAAATATCAGCCACTGGTTCAATGGCCCCCTATATACACACTACTTCATGTCTATGTGACTTCCAGAAGCTACAAAATCACTTTCTCAGAATTTCACTTCCACCATTCCTCGCCTGTGGAATGACCTTCCAAACTCCACCAGAACAGATAATTCTCTAACTATTGTCTAGAAACATCTAAAATCTCTTTTGTGAGTACTTGACCCAATTCTAATAATCCACCGTCTTCTTTCTTCATAAAAAAAAATATTCTCACTCCATTCTTTCACCACTGTTCCTCCCTACATGTATTTCTCTGAGCTATGTGAAACCATTGAATTATTGAAAAATAATGCACACCCGAGGTGGTAATGCATTCACGACTTGCAGCGGAGTGACCGTTGCACCTCGGGTGTGCAATATTTTTCAATAATTCAATGGGCCGGAATCAATTATTCCACTCATACAATGGTTACATTTACTAGTTTTCGTCTCTAAAACGCTCTTGTGAGGGGAACTACTTTCTTTCGCCATGGATTCAGCGCCTTGCTCTGATACAGCTCAAGCCATCGTTGATAGTTCAAAAACGTCACTTCAGAACTATCAACGGAGGATTCAGTCTTGCGCTGCTTTACTGGAGCAATTACTGGAGTAACAAGGTAGTGCATTTGTGCGTGTGTGTGAGTTTGTTTTTGAGGGATCGAAAGAGCGAAGCTCAGAAACTGAGAGAGATTGTCTGTTGGATTACTTTTATTTTTTGCAGCTCTCATCAGATGTAGCATTGCTTCAAAATCACCAAGATGTAAGTTTAAGCACTTCTCAGCAGCAGCGAATGTCACCATATTTCCGATGTAAACCTTAACAACAGTTTTCAACCCTACTGAGATGCCAGTGACTGACATGATAGCCCTGTTTTTTGTTTGTGAGTGTGCGTAATGCGTATATGTATGTGTGTCCACGTATGTGTGAGAGAGCTTAAGGGAGGGGGAGTGCGAGGGTGTTTCCCACAGATATTTCAGATAATATGGAAACTTTTGTAATGATCAAGTGTATCTAACTTTGATACAGCTTAACCTTCGTTGCTAAAATGCCACGTTAGAACTAGCAACAGAGGATGCGCTGCTTTTCGGTAGTGTGTGTGTTTGTGTGTGTGAGTGGGTTTGGATTGTTTACGAGGACATTTTTTTTAGGTTACAAACTGGTAATAACAAGGGCATTCTGCTATAAATGTTGTTTATAAGGACATTTCTAGTGTCCCCATAATTAAAATAATGTAAAAAAACATACTAAATTATATCTATAGTTCATAGAGTATAAAAATTATTATATCTATGGAGAGTCCTCATATGGACAGCAACACCAACATGTGTGTGTGTGTGTGTGTTTGTGTGCATGTGTGCGCATGTATGTGTGTGAGCGTGTATAAGTGCGGGACCTTTTCAACTGAAATTGAAATGAATGTAGGATATTATAGACATTGTTTGATGTTCTTAACCGATTTTAACCAATGTCTTTGTTTATATGGTTATTTTGCTGTGATAGCATGTATGGTGTGTGTGTGTGTGTGTGTGTGTGTGTGTGTGTGTGTGTGTGTGGAGATAAGAGCAAAAGAGAGAGAGAGAAAGAGAGACAGCATAAGGGCGCTTTTCAATCGAAATTGAAATAAATTTAGGATATTATAGACATTATCATTCTTATCCGATGTACTTAACCAGTGTCTTTGTTTTAATTGGTTATTTTGTTGTGGTAGCCTGTAGGGTTCTTTGAAATAAATTAATTAACTTGTGATATGGAACCATTATGCGGTCAAGACCCAGAACTACTTCATAGCCATGCATTTACTTGAAAAATAATTGCACACCTTAGAATGTCCATCAATCAATCAGAATCAAGCATTCACCAGACCGTGGTATAATTTAAAAGAAAGGCCATCTCAATAATATATATGCATATATTTCTCAGTGTGGCTTAAGTATCCAAATATTAATTTGAGGGGTCACAATAGTTGCAATTATGGTATTAAGTTAAAACATAAGGGCACATAAATAGAGTAGGGGAGAGCAGAGGAGAAGAACAAAAAGATGATAAAATGCAAAGAAAAACTCACGCAAATGACCAGCCGTAGTCCCAAGTCTGAGGTCTCCAGTCTTTGGGTCCAATGCTGACAGTCATCTGGAATACTGTTGTATACATCATATGTGCCACCATTCCCATCATACCTTGAAAAGGAGCACGATTGTGATCCCTGTTTGTCAAAACCTGATAATTTAAAATTTACTCACAAAACAGCTCTTAAAGACTCACCAGACAGGACGGTGCAGATGGCAGCAAAAGCATTGATCTTGAGTGCATACATTTCCTTATTTAGACACAGCAGCAACAATTCCACCCACATGAGTAGGAAACCCATCGCCAGCAGACTAATGTACGCAAACTCAGATATCACTGAAAGCCACAGAACTCCTATAGGATATCAAAGAGTGAGGCACACAAATAAGGCACATTTTGTAATATTTAAGGGGTAAATTTTGATCTATAGCTAAAAAGAAAAATCATCTCACCTTGTGTTTCTCCAGGGGTCAGCTCAATGAAGCTTCGACATTTCTCTCCTGGAAAATGATGAGAGAAGAATAATAACAAACTAGGTACATTTTCAAAAGAAAAATCAATCAATCAATCAGTCTGTCTGTCTGTCTATCACATTTGAAAACAGTGAGGAGAATTGTATAACTATGGCAACTTTTAGCTCTGTCCTCTGAGTTGCGTAAGACTCTTGTACTAGCAGATGTTAGAACTGAGGTGACCCCATGGTGGAGAAATGAGAAAAGAGAAATGCCACTGCAGGAAACAGATGTTCAAAGAGCTGATGTTCTGGATCAGGATCTTTGTTGGTCATATGACATAAATATATATTTATATTCATTTTGTTTTTTACCCATTACTCTGTACTGGAATGCAATTCCATTCACTGGAATTGCATATGAAAAGAACAACATTAAAAGCTTCTAGCCAAAAGGGCGAAATAATTTTGTCAGTAAAAGAGGATTTGGACATGTTTTGCAAGCCATGTGATTGCTATAGCTTCACATTTTTTCTTGACCTCACTTAACATTGCTTGAAATAAACGGATCATCTCTTAAATGTAAAAATGTTTAGATATCAGCAATTGGTATGCAATAGCAGTGGTTGTTGTTGTTTACAAGTTCATATTTCATTTTTATTTCTACTTTATTTTTCAGTTTAATAATGTGTAACAAAAAATTTAAATAAAATGAATTTGTGGTCATATATATATATATATATATATATAACCACAATTTTTATTTTTGCATATATATATATATATATAAGCCCTTTTTAAGTCATGAAAATATATTTTAGTTTAGTTTCAGTTTTTTTAAATGTTATATTTATTTCAGTTAAAGAAAATCTTTTCATTCATTTTTCATTTTAGTTTTCGTTAAGCATAACAGCACTGTGCAGAAGTATTGGCCCTTACCGATTCCATCACTGTGTTTCTCACAGGACAGCCAGAATCCCGTGTGAAAGTAACGCTGCATGTATTTGTCCTCTCCCGTTTCCCATATGTAGTGGACAGCATTTGCCAGCTTCTTGGCTCTCATACGGGCCAGTTCCTCCTTCTGCTTCGGGGACATTGTCACATTGGAGTCTGGTTTCTTAGGGTCCGGGGTTGGGCCCTCTGAAAGGGAGGGAATTTTACAAAGATATTAAGAACTCTAAACCTATTCTGAGTTGTAAATTGCAACACAGTTGAAATGCACATGCCATCATCTTTCTTTTCAAGTAGAATTATGCTATGAGTATGAGGGGGAAATTCACAAAGAATAAATTGTGCCCGCTGTTAAAGGTATTATGCAGATCAGGTAATGCTCTGTCTGCCATGTTGTTTAAGATCAAAGATTCCCTTGTAAATAATTTGGTGTTCACATACTCTGATTGAAAACCTCTCATTTGGAATCCTACATAACCTTGACATCAGTCTATTTAAAGATCTATAGATTAAGTGATAAGCTCCCTCATCTTAGAAAGAGGGGTTAAAATGGTATGTTAGATTTGCAGTGATTTGACCTGGAAAATTATGCTACAGCAAGGATTGGCCTGTAATCTCTGATATTTACATTTTAAAAGTGCAATATGTTACAATATTTCCAGCAGCATTTAGCAGTTTTTACTATGATTATGCGGTAGCATTTTATGAAACCAAACTTTAACATCTGTTTATTATCTGTGCAAACACAAGAGACCCTACTAACACAGTTATTACATGGTGCAAATTTCAGATGGATTGTGGTGAAATGCATCACCTTTCAGATATAGTACTTGGGAGAAGATATGCTTGAAATCTACTCCAGTCAAAGTCTGGTCTTTCGTCATAAGTAAATACATTTAAAGTGGTTGAAAAAGTGCAATGATTTTGATTTTACTTAAAAATGTAAAACATACTATTTCCAATCCTGAATGACTTCTTTCTTTTGTAAGGTCATGAGGGTAATTTCATGTAAATCCCTTGAAGTATTAACTATCCCCATTAAGTGGTAATGTAGCCACACTTCTACCGGTTGTGTAAGGCTGACTGTTGTTCTGTCCACAGTTCTTCATTTTGACAGGCGACAGACAGAGAGGTTTGACCACTTTGTGCGTGCCCTCGCACCAGTACGAGGTGCAGAAGGCCAGAACAGAGAGCGCCAAGGCCAGAGAGGTCAGTGAGAGAGACAGCAAGGAGCGTTTTTTCCGAGACAAGCTCTCCAACATGGTGAAAAGATCCTGTAAAACCAGAAACTGCAGAGAAGAGAGAAAAGGACAACTTAGACACAACACTATAAAAAAAAAGCTCTGTGTATGTTTGCGGTATGCAAAGATGGGGAGAGAGAATGAGAGATTGAGATGTGGGCAGTTGTGCATTAGGAAAGTCAGATTGCAAAACTAGAATAAATTATTGAAGTGGTAGGCAGATGTCAAAAGTCAGAGAGGAGGAGTTTATATGAGCGGAGGAAACAAATAGAAACTGAAGATGCAAACAGACAAAGGTCAGTGGGACTGCTGGAGATGAACAGAGGATTTAAAGGTGGAGAGAAAAGGAAGAAAATGAGACAGATGTGAGGGTCTGAAAAAACACAAGTCGATGTTTTTAGTGTCTATGGGAAAGACATCTTTTTTTGTTCCTTAGCTCAGCACCGAGATGAAATCTTCAGTTGTGCAATCAAAAATGACCTTGTTGTCCTTTGTTTTTGACATCTCTCACCTGGTCTTGCTTCTTGGTGAGATTAAAAATTTCTGAGAATTTCGTACTTATTCCATGTCTTAATCACCATCGTCCGTTTCTTTGTAATCCTTCATGAACTCAGTTAATCTCTTAGGCAAAGGTACATCTGTCTCTGCTGGCCTGTTGTTGTCTTCCAGACACCTATAGCAGACCATAATATTAAGACAGCTTATGACTTTAAGTCAGTAATTAGAAATACCACTACGCTTAATCTATACATTAAATATTACATTAATTTTATTGTTAAATATTTATATCAATTGACACTGTGTTATGTATTACATAACCACTTATTTAATATTTATTAGTAATTTATTATAGCGTTAACTAGATTATTCATTAAATATCT
This sequence comes from Moxostoma hubbsi, assembly GCA_032164185.1. Taxonomy (NCBI): domain Eukaryota; kingdom Metazoa; phylum Chordata; class Actinopteri; order Cypriniformes; family Catostomidae; genus Moxostoma; species Moxostoma hubbsi. The sequence continues at coordinate 31,877,113 of JAVLUX010000026.1, read as the reverse complement.
ACTAAGACACATCTTAAAGATCATTATTTTTTCAAATACAATTTTCAATGGAAAGTGTGCCATGCAGATACTCTACCGGTCAAAAGTTTTGAAACACTGGACTGAAATGTTTCTCATGATCTTAAAAATCTTTTGATCTGAAGGCGTTTGCTTAAATATTTGAAATTAGTTTTGTAGATAAAATTATAATTGTGCCAACATTTTAATTTATTTCATTATAAACCTAAACATTTCATTAAAAAAAAAAAAACTCCTTCAATACTGTTTAAAATGCGTCCCAGGGTGATTCCTCAAGAAGTTGGTTGAGAAAATGTCAAGAGTACATGACTGCAAATTCTAGGCAAAGGGTGACTACTTTGATGATGCTAAAAATATAACGTAGTTTTGATTTATTTTGGATTTTGTTTAGTCACAACACAATTCCCATAGTTACATTTATTTATTCCATAGTTTTGATGACTTTACTATTATTCTAAAATGTGAGAAAAAAAAAACCTCTAATAAAGAATGAGTGTTTCATAACTTTTGACTGGTAATTGATGTTTCTAAATAATTATGATAACATGAGGAATAGGCATTATGTTATTATAACATATAGTCATGATACAGATGCTGTGAAATGCTTCAGTTGAGTTGTTTTTGCAAGAATATTAACAATCAATTTCATGCTGGAAAGGAAAAAATTGTTAGACAAAGGAAAAGCAAAATTCCCACTTTTAGGTAACATTTTACAATAAGGTTCCATTTGTTAACATTAGTTAACAACATTAGTTTACATGAACTAACAATGAACAATACAATTACAGCATTTATTAATCTTGGTAAATGTTAATTTCAACATATAGTAATACATTGTTAAAATCAAAAGTTGCATATGATATCAAGAGTTAATGCACTATGAACTAACAATAACATGTTGTATTTTAATTAACATTAACAAAGAATAATAAATGCTGTAAAAATATGGATTGTTCATTGTTAGTTAGTGATAACTGACGCACTAATGCTAATGCACTAATGTTAACGAAAGGAACATTTTTGTAAAGTGTTACCCAAATTTGTACAACATTAATTGATATTAAAGAGTAGCATGCATTATCATCCATGAATCAAGCTAAGAATGACCACATAAAAACATATAGTGTATATATTGTTTTGGCAGTTTTGAACTAAAAAAAAACACACCAATGCTGATCAGAATAATAAAGACAGAAAGGCAACTCACCTTTTCAGCTGTTATGATGGTTATAACACTGTACCTCTGTCTCTTCACTTTTATTATCTCAATGTCTGTCTTTTCTTTTATTCATTCTCTCCCTCTTGAGTGAATGTTCATCACAAACCCACCCAGATTTTCTTAATCCGTCCAAGTCCATCTGTTCCTTCGATTCTGTATCTTTCTATAGTTTCCATTTAAATCTCTCTCTCTCTCTCTCTCTCTCTCTCTCTCTCTCTCTCAATTTTCAATTTCAATTCTCTCTCTCTCTCTCTCTCTCTGTGTGTGTGTGAGAGAGTGAATATTCACATTCGTATTGCCAAAGCATTTACAGCTGAGGCAAATAAAAGTACAAAACAACGTACAAAATCGCATATGTTAACCATAGTGCGCCATAAACTGGGGGTGTAATCCCAGATGTTTCATTTGGAAAGCATCACAATGTCATTAGCATCTGCTAAACATCATAAAAAGATCAGTTTTACAAACAATCTAAACCATAAACGTCTCAAAGACATCTGCTGAATGTCTTATTGAGAAATACTTGTTGACATACAACGTAAAAATACGTCTTCCAGATGTAAACACAGAACACACACACACACACACACACACACACACACACACACACACACACACACACACACACACACACACACGTCAAAAAGACGTCGGGGTGATGCACGTGAGCTATCAGGGATGTTTAAGATATTTTGTTGTATCGCACTGACTAAAGCTAAAAGCAACCCATTTAACTAAAGCAGTGCCTGCGGTTCATTATGGGTTGTGGCAATCTAATTGTTATGGATGTATATTGTTTTGACACTAATTGCATGGTCTGGGGCCTTGCTTTGAGTAAAACGCATCTCCTAAATAAATAAAGTTAATAACAACGTGCCAAACCTTCTCACCTATTAGAACAGCAAACATTAATTCCATTGAGTGGAATTATTCCAAATGTCTGGGGAGAAAGTTCCTATCTTCCTTACATGTCCTGATCCCCCTAGTGGTTAAAACACTGTAGTGCAATGGCATTCAGTGTTGAATCAGAGGGAACAATTCTCTGTACAGCTGATTTTAAACGTACTGCGAAAAGCACTGTACAAACAAATTCAGTTAAATTGAATACAATAAGTGTCTAAATAATGTTAAATGAACATTAAAAACAAATCACAGCTTTAAAGGAATTTTCCGGGTTCAATACAAGTTAAGATCAATCGTCAGCATTTGTTGCAAAATGTTCATTACCACAAAAAAAAAAAAAAAAAAGAAAGAATGGAAGTGCACTTAGAATGGACGTGAATGGGACAAATATGTTGAGGGTTTAAATGCAGAAATGTGTAACTTATTATTTTATTTAATTCTTCTGAAAACAATAATGCATTATTTAAGTTGTAAAATTGTTTAAATCGTCATTTTTACAGTTGTTGTAGGGTTAGTTGACATTACATAGTCATGGCAATGCAGTTTTAAATTTGCATATAACTTTAAACATATATGGTTTAGAAGTAAGTGATTTTATCACACTAAAATCATGTTAACACAGTGTTTACGTATGGCAATACTTCTGAAACAGTGAGTATTTTATCGTTTACAGATTGGCCCCATTTACTTCTATTGTAAGTGCCTCACTGGAACCCAAATTTGTACTTTTGTAAAGGAAGGGCAAGTCAACATGAATTTATGTGGTAATCGGTATTATGCCACAAAACTGTTGACCTTAACTTGCATTGAACCCGGAACATTCCTTTAAGGTAAACAATACATCTACTGGAATGCATGGATATACTTTTCCATTATCTTGTCACTTTATTCTTAAATGATCACTTTCACAGGTAACACCACAGCTTTACCATAGCTGGTAAAATAAATATATTAATTTTTAATACAAAATAAAACTGCAACTGAGCATGAAATTGCAGTAAAAGCGAATATGAAAATAAAACCAATATCCTGTGAATAAAGAATGATGCGTAGATGTGTCATCAACATAAAGAATAAAAAGTATGTTCGCGCATGTTCCATCAATCTCTTTCAATAAATAAATGACAGAATGAATATAAAGAACAATTGAAAGGATTGAATAAAATTAGGATAAATAAATAACAAATTTGCAACAATGATCAGACAGCCAAAAGTGATACAGGAAGATACGTCTTAATTATTCATCTTAGAGAAAAAACAAAATCTTTCTTTATATCAATATTCAAACATATCATACACTGGCTGGCCAAAAAAAAAAAAAAAAAAAGTCACATTTTGTTGGACCGCCTTTAGCTTTAATGTCTGAGTGTTTCTATGCATCTGCATGTCTTTGGTGAAACTTGAGAGTTCTTTCTAAGTCTCACAGTGTTTACCATGAGAAGATGTTTCATGTGCAGTTTGTTAAAGCAGTGAATTATGACTTAACCATGTAAAAACATTGTGCATGATCGTCACTTAAGAGTGACTGCAGTGTAATTTGGATTTAAATGAAATTTGACCACAAAAAAACCTCACTATACTCAAAAATGTAAAAATGTGATGATCAAGAAATTAGATCCTCTGAGTTTTGATAGACAATCATCTACACCTCTTCCATTATATCACAGCAACATAAGCATTACAACTTTTATGACTGAAAATTCTCCCATCATAATAGAAGACACATTTTGACATTATATACTGATGTGCATCACTCTGAATGTTGTAAAGAATACCACTTTTGTTGATTTATAACAATATACAATGCTGGTTACACAAAATTGGGCCCACTCTTTAAATGTGGTTTACTTGGTTAGCCGGATACCTTTCAGGATAAAGATGGGGGTTTTCACTCTTCGAAGCAAGATTAAGGTTTATCCAGCTGTTATCAGTTACCTGAGCAACACTTCTCAAATCTGCTTGCTGGCACGCAAATTGTATCAGGTTCATGGCAAGCTTTCCTGAATCTTCAACATATGGGACCTTGATGGATTCTATAATAACATATTAGATAAAGAGCTAATAAACAAAACACCTGGACAATTCTCGCAGTCCATCTTGTTTGAAAGGCTGGAGTGCTTGTCTCCCCAGAATGAAAAGACTTACGGTTCATCAATGTGCATTTATATTTAAATATTTGCACACACAATAAATTAGGTTCAATAAAATGGGAGGGGACAAGGAAATGGTTGGGATGAATGGATGATGCTTGGAGAACACCAAATTTTTTATTTCCCTTGCCAGGTGTCCCAGTTCCAGGAACCCAAACCAAGTGGAGTTTGCTGTGGAACTCCAGCTTGTGGGGTATCCACTCTTGTGAAAGACATAGGCGATAGCTCACTAGACTTGCCACGGTATCATAATTGTCACACCGGTGTGGCGTTCACGGTCAAACCAACTAACCTGTTACCGCTGGTTGAATGCTAGGTGGTTTGAACTTTATTTTTTATTTAACTAAAATTTAAAATGAAACTGCAAAAATTGAAGTGCAAATGAAATGTTTGTTGTTCAACTTTTTAAAATATGGCTTTTCAACATTTGTGAAGGGCAACATCTATTTGGCAACAAACCAACTTCATCCTTGCATTCTCTCCATCATGAGCTACCGGTCGGGTATTTTGTTGTCACATACATCACTTATTGTGGGTTGTTACGGGTTTAATGTTGGCGTTTTATTACCTTTCATCCCAGGACCCAGTTTAGCTGCTTCAGAAGGGTAATGACTTTGAATGTGTGAATAAATTTGTTTTGTTCCCTCCTAGGGCTGGGCAATATGTTCACAATATTTTTATAAAAAAAATTATATATATATACACATCATCAACCCCCCCCCCCCAGCTGAGGGATCAGTGAATATTCTTGCTTTATTGATTATTCATTTAAAATTGAATTCATTTATTTAAAAAACTTGTGCAGAGTGACTCCAATCAGGCTTCCTAAGCAACCAATTTGCCCGGTTGCTAGGGTGGGTAGTCACATTGGGTTAACCTCGTCGTGGTCGCTATAATGGGGTTCTCGCTCTCTGTGAGGCACGTGTTGAGTTGTGCGTGGAAGCCGTGGAGAATAGCGAAACTTGCACCAAAGACATTTCTAAATTCAAATTGCACTTCAAACTATACAAAACAGCAATTAAAATAACAAAGTTATTCAAAAAAACATATATAACCACTTTTCCATTTACCATCAGGCAAGTATCCATCTATGACAATGGTGCAAAGTTACAATACAGGTTCGAGGTGAATGTGTTTTTGTATTATTTTATGATTTAATCACAGATGTATAGGCTGCAGAGTTGCGTTCACAATGAACTGCTCTGTGGAAATTAAGCGAGCTGAACTCAAAACACCTCAGGAGCTGAGATGTCTGAGATCATTTACAGCATTCTTATAGACATTACTTTTCTAGCAAAAAAATTCAGAAGACTGTAACAAAGAAAGAGTGAGAACCTTTTCCACGAGAATGCACGCCTCCAAACAAACAGCGCGCCAGACATGCACATAGACGGCTTTTCTGTCACCTGTTCTTAAAAATATAATAGTGTTTCTTTAAGCGCGTGTCTGTGTGTCAAACAGTATTTCTTGTGTCATTCCGAATCCGAGACATCTTACAGTTGCCCACAATGCACATTATATTCGCTTCCTGCAATAAAACGTCTTTTGTCAGTGCGCATACTAACGGTGTAATTTAATACTGTATGTTGGTAAAGAACATCTGGCTTTCAATGTGTTATTTAGGTTCATTTATCATGGGTCGCAAACTCTTCATTAGGTCACTATTCTTTATTTAATGTTATTTGATTCATTAGGCTATTGTGTTGATATTGGAAGTGCCATTCATAACTGGTATAAAATTTCACACTGGTGTTGTCCCTTGTACAGAGTAAAACCGGTAACACCGTGGCAACCCTATAGCTCACCAATAAAAGTCTCAGCAGTGCTAGGTCGTACCATTCTTGGTGCATTGTGCGGATTTATCATGGGAAATCCTATATTGGGCATTATCAACATGGAAAGGCTTGTATTTCTGGTCTGGCAATGTGGTCGACAGGAACCCCAAGGCTATTATTGACGGGCACTGAAACCAGGAATAATGAAGTTAAATCCTATATTTTGGATTTGATGGAAGTGTAGCAGAACTGGCCACATTGGACATGTTGCTGCTTAATGGCCTGGTCATGCCTGTAACTGGCAAATAAACCTATGAATGATGAAAGTTGAAAGTGTGCAAACAAAAAGGATGATGGGTAATTGGGGCACAGGGAACAAAAGAAGTAGATAGTATACAGTGGTGGGGACAAAGAAGGTTGTGTTTTTATAAACCAACAGAGATTAAATCTACATCAACTACATAAAGGTTATGTTCCACTTGACTATATGAACTAGGCTTGAAAAACACTGGATCACAAACACTCAGAAATAAACAGATTTTATACAGTGGTTCACTCTTTCTCAGTTGCTTTTATTGTCAAGGTTTCTCTCTCTCTCTCTTTCTCTCAGCCTTCCTTACCCTGGGCTTTTTGGTTAGAGGAGATGGCATTGAGAGGAGGCAGTTTAGGTTTGGGCTTGACTGACATAAGACAGTCAAAATCCACCAATGAAGCACCTTCACCAAGGAAGGACGCTGGCTTTTTGGTCTCATCAGCAGGTTTAGTGGCGTTGTCACCTATGGGGAAAAAGAGGGCTTAGCTCAAATGATGCTTAAGCATGATCTTTGCCCTCTTGAAAACAAAAAACATTGCCTTGGTTTCACACAAATATCTTGAGGTCTCATAAGCTTCCACATTGCATGCTTTACTTCTTTGCTTTGATCTTACTGAACTGGTAATCTGAACACTTTCAAAATCAGCATTTGCTTTTGTTAACGGTTATATTAACAATATTATAGTTTATAGTATATATTTGTATTTATCCTTCTGATTATATATATATATATATATATATTGCATATTTTATATTTATTATTTAATTTTTGTCATAACATGATAGTCTAACATAACATTTATATATAAAATGTTAAAAACTAATAGAAGCCAAAATTAGAAACACTAAAGAATGAATGAAATTAGATTACAGTCAGACATTATAACTATTGGCAAAAAATCTAGTCCACTTTCACCTCATTCTGGCCAAAACCTGCTCCCATAGACAGGAAGAGAAGCTCTGGTCAACATTTAAAGTGACCAACCACAGTTTTTTTTTTAAATTATGTTTTAAGACAGTTAAATCTAAGACACAAACAGAAAAAGAAACCTGTTCCGTTGCTGTTCTCAGAAGTCGCTCCCCATGGATCTGATTTTCCTCCATCTCCAAAAGGGTAATCGGTTGTCATTGTATCAGATGAGGCACCCCAGGGGTCATTGGCAGTGGGCGGTGAAGAAGCTGACAGTAAGAGAGGAATAAAATGTGCATATATCAAAATTAACGCATTAACGCATATGATTCATTTAAGAAGTTTAACGCGTTAGTTCTTAACACATTTAACGCATGTTCCGCTAATTAGTGTTGTCTCGGTAACAAAATGTCATTAGTCGGTACCGATACCATTGAAATCTCACAATTCTTGATCCTAATTTTGATACCACAGCAAAAATATGATATAATATAATATTATAATGTGCTATTGAACACACCAGTTTAGTTATTTTTAATTATATAATAATTCTATTAATAATTATTTTCTAGAACTTTCCAGAACATTTTTTAAAGATTAACTTAATTTCATCATCAAGTGAAAATAGTCCTTTTCAACATGTTTTTTTGGCCATACTTTTATTCAACAGCTGTCTTGCTTGTGATATTTTGATTATTATTATTACATTTTACTATCCAGTTGCAATAAATTTGTATTCAATCTCTTCAATTTTCAGGCATCTATATATTATTTTGATTCGTGCTTTTATTATGACAAGTGTTTTTTTGCCGGATGCTTCACGTTTCCGTATAAACAGTTTGCGACATTGGCCCAGTGTGATCACTGAAGACTTAAGTCATGTCTGAAATCTCATCTTGTTAGCCAGACCTTTGAGTCTGACAAATAAAATATAGGACACAGTTTTTGAGTGTTTGTATTTTAGATTACTGGTGTTTGTGTATGTGGTCATTTTTTAATGTTAGGTTATAATTGTATTACTGTGAAGCACTTTGGTCAACTCTGTTGTTTTAAATGCGATATAAATAAAGCTGATCTGAGATTAAAGTGCAAATGCTGTGATTTTAATCATATAAATATATATTTTACATGTGCTGTGTGGCTCACAATGGATAAGTGCTCTGCTCTGTCATCTGATACAACGTGAATGATTCTTAATGTCTGTGGAGTTTCTAGTGGATGAACGGTGGGATTTATTTCAAGTACGCAGCTCATCCACAGTAAGATTGCAGCCTTTAGCGGTTTAATAAATCACACTAGGACATGACATGATTTTAAATAGATTAACTGTCCATTTCAGTGTAAGGAGTAACAGAGCATGTGCTCAAAATGAGCATTTTAAAGCTGTTGTGTGTCAATCATTCTGGGCACTGGTACTGGATTGAGTCGGTACTAACTGTACTGCAGAAACACTGGTATTGTTACATATTTTTTATTTTAGTATCGACTTGGTACCGAGGTACCGGTACTTTTGACAACACTACAATGAATAAAGCATAAACCAGCACTGGTTGGAAGGGCGGAACCTTTGTGATATGTCCGCCTGTACTCATTACACTGAAGCACACACCTCAACACACACCAGCGATGGAGAAGGACCTCTTTATTAAATTTTTATGTAGAAAACAAGCCCAGATGGGTCATGTGACAGAAAGCAAGTACTTTGCAGCCTCTGTAAGATGCAATTTAATTACCACTGAAGCACATTAATCCTTAACTATCACAAAAACGCAGAATGAGACGTTGTCTGCGAGCGCTTTCATGAGGAGTTCAAAGCAGCACTTGACGCTGCCATAGACACCCTGACGCAAATCTTGAACGCGGCTTCACGGATTATTAATATTGTGGATTTAATGTGCATTGCAATGAAAATGCAGCCTTTGTGGAGACTAGTTCTTTCAATTAGTCAACCTCCCACTTAGACTATGGGAAACTTTTAATGTTAATTAAATTGGTGCTATTTTAGTGCATTTCTATCTTTATAATGTGGAAGGCCATGTTTGGACAGTGTTAATAAAGAATTATTGTTTCCTAAAAAGGAAATAAATGCATTTCGACAAGAAAATTATTTCAGTACTTTCAAAACCTGTGATTAATGGCGATTAACCATGAAATATTATGCAATTAAAAAAAAACATTATCGACTGACAGCACTAATATATACACACAATATAAAAAACAGTTGATTGAATCCAATTGCATATTAAATAAATCTGACATGCAACAAAATAACACTACATACTACTGTCCATGGTGTAATCTACATTTTCATTAACTAAATTTGAATGTAATTGTCAATTTGCAATAAAGAAAACTGGGAAAAGCCATTACTGCTGGACCTCTATATAATAAGCTGCTCTTACCTGCTGTGCCCCAAGGGTCATTGTCTGCTTTTGAATTATCACCAAATGGATCAGCAGATGGATCAGACTTAGCTGATGGTGCTTCCGATGGCGCCCCCCAGGGGTCAGAGGTTGCAGATGCTGAATCTTGTACAGTATCTGTCGATGCCCCCCAGGGATCCGAATTTGCAGGCTCAAAGTCTTTTGTCGCTTTGGCTGGAGCCCCCCATGGATCATTCGATGCCGGAGGTTTCTCTTCTGAATCTCCTGAAGAGTTGCCCCATGGATCATTGGCGGGAGGAGAATCACTTTTCCCATCAGCAGATCCACCCCATGGGTCATTAGAAGGGGCGGATTCAATGGATGTATCAGATGGGGCTCCCCACGGATTGGAGTTTGATGTAGGTGCTGCTGTTGCTGCTTGTTCCCAAAGATCTGGCTCTGTGTCACCCTCCTTTGCCTATGGGTGAAACTCAGAACTCAGAAAGTCTGATAACAATCAGATAATGAGATCTCACCTAATAATGCTCAAATTAAGTTTCTTTGAGTAATTGGTCAATCTGCCTCACCCGTCTCTCTGCCTCTTTCCTCTCTGACTCGAGACGTTTCTGCTCTTCCTTCTTCCTAGCCATAGAGGCAGTCAGGTCAGCCACTGAAGGGATGTTGTCCAGGGAGGGCAGCCCTGTATATGGGGGAATCTCTGGCTTTTCCTTTTCTGGGCCTGTAGCTGAGGACACTGAGATTGGAAGAGTTCAACCAGTTTAGGAATAAAAAAAAATGGAAGTACAAAAATATATTGGAGGTACTAAAAACGTTAGTAAGCCCCTAGTGGTTTGTGCTAGAACTGCAGCTAAAACTTTTTTTTAAGATTCTTTAAAAAATATAATAATAATTTAAATAACTATGATGCTTTTTTGCCTGTTTGGAACATTTCACATGCCAAGTTGACGTTTTCTTTCACTCCCTTATATGGAAAACAGCAGCATGGACCTTCGTCAAAACATTTTCTATTGTGTTCCATAGAAATAAGTAAATCATAAGGGTATGGAATGACATGAGAGTAATTTTCCTTTTTGTATGGACCATCCCTTTAGTTCTACTTAACATGCAAAACATCTAACATGTATACTGAAATGTAAAGTGTTACCAAACTTTAAAGACATGCCTTTTTTTATTTTAATATGTTTCTTAAGTTTAACTTGTAATATTAGTAAAGTGTTTTGCACAAAAAACAATCATGAATTTGTAAAACATGATACTTGTCCACTCTCATTCTGACCCCCTTTCAGAAAAACTCGGTTTTGGTGTTGCTTCTCCTATAAGACTTGACAGTAAAAGCCCACTGTTATGATTGGCTCACTGCCCTTGACTGACCTGCCCTATCCTTGCCACCTAACCGCTCACAGCTACTGGGTAGGGCTACGGAAGTGATTAAAGGTAAAGTGGGCATTAATGTGTTGTTGTGGAGATGGTCAGATGCATATATGTCTACCACAGTGTGGCATCACAAAGTGGAGGAAGTAGAGACTGAATTGATTTGGCAGCTTGGTTTCAACAAATGCCCTTTTTGCAGTGAGGAGGAAGTTTTGAGTTCTGAAACGTACAGATTGTATTCATAGTATGATGACCTCTTATATGTGAAAAGATCAAGGAAAATTTGATTCCTCATTGGCCATTTAAAACGACATGAACTCTCAAAGTGAGTGTTTTAAAGGTAATTTATGTGCAGCGACTTTATCACATGATATCGCTAGTCTCTGTAATGTGAAGTCGCTAGTGGGCATTCCTACTGCTGTCGCTCTAACATTATTGGTGGACTGCACATCTGGCCATGTCTTTTGAAAATATGATCACAGATGAGACATTTTTCTAGTAAAACTACACTTTCATTCTTGTCCCTAAAAATGCACATTCTGCAGGAAAGAGTGGTTTTAAATGAACTGCAGCAGTGCTCACTGCATCATAACATTAATAAGTCGAACAAACTATCAATGTACGAATCAAACTCACTCACACTGCCGACGATTTCTTTTCCACGCATCATTTTTTATTATATCCATGTATGTGGTTACAGATAAATCATACAGAACAGTGAAATCACTCAACTTCTCTGTCTTGCCTGCACTCGACTACATTATCTCAAAGGAGACGGATGGCGTGAGCTCCAATGACACAGACTTCACTCCTATTGGTTGTCGCTCCCGAAAGTCGCTCCTCATTCACATCAAGTTCAAATTCTCAACTTTGTCTCATCACTTGCCACGGCCATATCTAGTCACCAGAGGTTGCTCGTGTCGCCAGAAGTCACCAGCTCTCATTGACAATGAATGAGATTAGGTCGCTTTGTTGCTGGAAGTCGCTTCAAGTGTGTATGGGGCTTCAGGAGATTGGTGAAATCACTGGAATTGTGTTAAGAACTGTCCAACGCATTATTAAAACCTGGAAGGATAGTGGTGAACCATCAGATTCGCAGAAGAAATGTGGTCGGAAAAATCTTGAATGATCATGATTTGTGATCACTAAAACCCTTTGTGAAGTCACATCATAAAAAAACTCATGGCTACTGTATGTTTAATATTGAAAGTAAGAGCATTTCCACATGCACAATGCAACGAGAACTTACAGGATTGGGACTAAACAGCTGTGTCGACAAGAAAGCCACTTGTTACTGAGGCTATTCGGAAAAAACAAGTTCAATTTGCTAGGGAGCATAAAGTTTGGACTGTGGAGTTATGGAAAAAGGTCATGTGGTCTGATGAGTCCAGATTTACCCTATTCCAAAGCTATGGGCTTTGGAGAAGAAGAGAAGCGTATAAAGCGATGCACCCATCATGCATAGTGCCCAGTGTACAAGCCTCTGGGGTTGCTTCAATTGGTCAGGTCTAGGCTCAGCAATGTTATGCGGCAATAAAATTAAGTCAGCTGACCACCTGAATGCACTGAATGACCAGGTTATCCCATTAATGGATTTTTTCTCCCGGATGGCACGGGCATACCAGGACGACAATGCCAAGATTCATCGGGCTCAAATTGTTAAAGAGTGCTTCAGGAAGCATGAGGAATCATTTTCACACATGAATTGGCCACAATAGAGTCCTGTAACCTTAACCCCATTGAAAGTCCTTGGGATGTGCTGGAGAAGACTTTACGGAGTGGTTCGACTTCCTGTTCATCAATACAAGATCTCGGTCAAAATTTAATGTAACTCTGGATGGAAATAAATGTTGTGACATTGCATAAGGTTGTCGAAACAATGCCATGACAAATGCACGCCGTAATCAAAGCTAAAGGCGGTCCAACGAAATTTTAGACTATGCAACATTTTTTTTGGCCAGACAGTGTATAATGACCATAAAAGCAAAGGTTTAACAAGGGTCGAGTTGTAAAAGACTGCTCCATGCCCTCTTTCTGCAGGTTTGCAAAAAGCATTCACAGTTTCACAATAATTTTACCATTGGGAGCCTTTGTCAGCTTGTCTTTCGTCTTCATAGCAAATTCTCGCTCTTCTTTCCGCTTGTCCTCATCTTCGATCAGCACAAGCACACTCTTCACCTTTTCTCTCACGTTAACCCCCTAAAAAGGACGAATCCATTTAAGGTTTTATGAGACCTTCAACCTTTTTTAAGGTTTAATTTTTATTAATGCAATGAGTGTAGAAGACAATCTAATATTTGCCAGTACCTGGTCCTTTCCATCCTTGTCAGTGAAGCGGTATTCTGATAGGGCTTTAATAATGTGCATGTTCTCCATACTCTGCTGAGGGATGCGGTCAGAGCCCGTTTTCAACAGATATTCAAGAAGAGTTAAAGCCTGTTGAAGAGGAAGAGTGAGAAACTTGATCTGGAATGTGTTTGGACGATACTTGTAGGCCTATTCCTTACAGTATAATGCTGTCAATCAATTACAATTTTATTCAAATCCTTTTTATTCAGCAATAATTTTTGCAGCTAAATTCGTCAATCTGTCCAAGGTAGACTTATTATAAGCTCTTTTCTAAGAACACGCACACCATTTGTTCAGCTTGAGTTGTGCTTACTGCAACCTGCTGACTGGGACTCGCAAAACCACAAAGGTGGTTCTTCAAGCTTGAATTTCTCCGGAAGGAAAATTCCTTATTTTGTATTGGGATCATGATTAATTGCATACATTTTTTAACACTTTTTTTTTCATATAATGAATTGCACTGAATTAACACCTTAAAAGGAATATTCCAGGTTCAATACAAGTTAAGCTAGGCTAAGCCATTGCACACCATCTCCAGGATGTGAGCGAGGTCCGAGTTGGGGTGGCAAATGGGATGGCAAAGCTTATTTTTAGGGTGGCAGCTGCCACCTCCTGCCACCCTTCTGGCTGCACACCTGCACATGTAGAGTATACAGGAAACATTTATATAATTAAATCATAGCCTTTTGTAGTTTAACAAGCAAATTAGCTCATTTAGCGAACCGCTTTTCGGAGGTGAGAAGTGAAGCAGTCAAAAACATCCGGTTTTCTGCCAAAATAAAAGCTCCATTTAACTAGGCACATAAAATTGAAAATATTTGACAGAAATATTTGACTTCTGTATAGTAAAATGTAATATTCAGTGTAGTTGTAGTAGAAGTAATAATAATGATTATAATAATATATCAATATTAATTACATTTCTATTTAAGCTAGTTTCATCACTGCTTTCATTAATACTGTGATGCTCTACTGTGATGCTCTGTATTTGAATATAATAATAAAATTAAATAAAAACAAAGCAAAAAAAATCTAATTTTAGGCTTTGAATTGTGAATATCCGTATAGACACTCTTCATTTGATTAAAAATAATGCAATGGCATGTTAAAAAGTAATTGTTCTGTTTTCATTTTATTAAAATGCTAATATAATTTAATTTGAGTTTTTTTGTAATGATAAAATGTAATTCAAATTTAAAACCTGAAATTCAGAGAAACAAAACAGAAAACACAGAATTGAATAGAAAAATTAAATAAAAGGAAAAAATTGGAAAAAAAAATAAAACAGATTTCATAGGGCCCTATTAAGCTCAATCGACAGCATTTGTGGCGTAATATTGATTAACACAAAAAAATATGTTGACGCCCCTCCTTTTAAAAAAAAGATGGGTTACAGAATGCAGGGGCATAGAGTAACCATCCCAATAATCAAAACAAGCAAGTGCACGCCCCCCACCCCCAATCCCAAACATTTATACCATGATCAATGGAAACAAATAAATGCTTCACACTGCTAACCCTCCAAAACTTGTTCCCATTCACTTCCATTGTATATGCCTCACTGTAACCTCACATTTAGCCTTTTTAAATAAAGGCGGGACAAATTGAAATTATTTTTTGTGGTAATCAAAATTATTTTTTTGTGGAACCTGGAATATTCCTTTAAATCGACAGCTGTACTTATAATATTATTTACATATTAGTACAGGAAATAACATTTTTAATTTGACATCAGCTACCGTCCCTATGGATCCAGGCCTGTGAAGTCTTTAGCGTATGACTCTATAACACAAAAAATGATATAGGGGAGGGTAACTCAATCTGTCATTCTCTAACTCTGTCTATGTAATAAAACAAAGATACTGCAAATGCAAAAGCCATGAGTAAACATGAGAGAAAGAAACATATCATCAAAAGCTGAATGGCATTACATAATCAAACACTGCAGAGACAGCAGCAATGGTCCTGCTGACAAGGAAAAATCTAACCAATGAACGAGGTAACATGATCGGGTGTGCAATAGTCACAAAAAAACAATAGCTTGCTATAAATATTCTATCAGTCTGAGCCGCCAAGCAAGCAAGAGGTGTGTAGACTGCTTCTCCAGATAAAACCAAAAACAGTTATTTTTGCTACCTCTTTCTCCTTCACTCACCTTATACACATGCCTCCAATTTTTGTCATCATTGAGGCGCTTCCAGAGCATTGCCAAAATCTCGTTACATGCCACCACATTGTAGGTAAGATCTGAGATGTCGGCCATCTGGGAGCTTGATGGCCCCCAAGGGTCATTAGAGGTCGCTTCTCGAACCTATGCAATAGGTCCAACAGGAACAAAAGGTGAAACGCTCATAATTACCACATTGTTTTGTTTGTGGGAATTAATTGGTTTTTACATTTTGGACAGTTTTCTTGTCACCTAAGAAAATCATTGTTTAGTCTTTGCATTCTGCATTTGATAACAAGAACAACATACAAATAAATGTGATAAATATTGATACTGTATTTATGTAACATATCTGGAGAGAGAGAGAGAGAGAGAGAGAGAGAGAGAGAGAGGATGAACTGGATTTAACGTATGGAGATAACAAAGGAGTGTGAGGGCGCTGTGCGATTAAAAAAAAAACAGTGCAAATAAAACAGAAAAACATACTTTGACTTCTGCCTCAGAAAAGTTTTGAACAAGGTTCTTCAGTTGTCGCCGCAGCATTGAATGAGTCATGATGGTGTTTTTTTTTTTTTTGCGACCTTTTCCTAGAAGGTAAGAAATCAGTATGATTTAAAAAAAAACAAAAAAAAACACAAAAGTTTTTCAATTGTATTTTTTTGTTTGGAAAATAATTCAGATTCTGTTATACAACAAATATCATTTCAGTATCATTAATCATGGCATCATCATTCAGTCCATGTGCCTTTCTCTCCCTATGTTGACTTAAGGCCTATACACCAGAAATATGAGGACAAAAGCTGCAACATTTAAATGCAGGCTCTGTTACTTCAAAAGATGTTCAGATATATTAATACACGTTTAAGCAGTTCTATCATGCAGAGAAAAGGGTTATATAAAAACACAAGGCCCCCTTTAGAATTTAAATAATTATATATTTGTATGCTACACCCAGGAATGTTATATAAAGCACAATATTTATTTGTAAGAGCTATATTTATTTATAAATTATTTATAAATAAATAAATAAATAAATAAATATATTTATACAAATTCTAAATATATTTGTAATAACAGTATAGCATGTACACATCGTGCCATCCCAATGCTGCAAACAGCATGTACCTCTCAGGTAATGTGTGCTTATCACCATCAAACGACGATCAACAGACCTAAAATTAACGTGCGCGCTGCCACATTAAGCGATACATGTGAGATTGTCGCATTATTGATGTACGATCGTGCCCTGACTTCAATCTGACACCTACAGCAGCTGATATTGGTTTTCTGAATGGAGAGCCATCGCATTAAACAGGAGGATGATAATGCATGATCATACACTGCGCATTAGCTTTAAATAATTACATAGAACATCGGTGACAGAATTTGAGGTCGATAAATGCAATATATATATATTTTAAATATACCAACCTTTGGGGGGTGAATGGACGGGAGAGAAGATGAGAGGCTTTTCCAGCGCCTAGCGGAAATTTCCGCTTCCGTTCACGACTACCTGTCAAAAAACAAATTCGGTACAAGCTCCCCCACCCCCTACTAAATATTCATAAGATGGGAGTGGCTTTTGTGGTATAGCTACGCTACACGCGCTAATCTGCTGGATGCTGCATATAAATTTGTATGTATTTATTTATTTTAAATGTGGAGAACAATTCCGATTGTACAAACAAGAGTACATATAACAATACATGTCAGGTGTATATGAAAAAAAATTAAATTAAATTGAAGAAACAAAAGAAAAATATCAGTTGCATAGTTCGTGTTGCTTTTAGGTATCATTTCCAAATATGTTTTCATTTCTCATTTTTCAGTCCAATTAATTTAATGTATTTAATAACGAGCCATAATTATAATTAAATCACATATAATTACCAAATTCGTATCCTTATCAATTGAGATATACTATAACATTACATCAGTTTCTTCAAAATTAACAACAATCTTGGCTTCTTTCTGGAAATAGTTTTTCAATTTGTTCCAAAAGACTTAATAAAAAGACAATAAATGATTAACAGTCTCGGGGGCACTCTTACAAAAAAACACAGTTATCTTCCATACTAACTTTAAAACGCTGTACCACGAGTGTCTCGATCGACAGTCTTATATAAAACCTCCTTCACTTTATTCGTAATGCATTACTTGTCAGGTGACATTCATATGTTACTCAAATAAAAAAAAATTTTAATAGAGAGTTCCATTTAGCTGTAACAGCAATGATACTCCATATTAATGAGTTTAAAAGATAAATGCCACGCCCCAATACTGAATATTCATAAAACGGGCGTGGCGAGCGGTATCAGGCTCTAATCCCCTGGATACTGAATATACATGACGCAGGAGTGTCTGTGCGGTTTACGTTGAAACCCGAAATGATAAACAAACCCGCGGGACATTTTTCCCACTGCTGATTCCGCATGAATGTCCTCTGACATTAGTTAAGAGGGATACACAGAGTAATTTACCATATCATTTAATACTAGAACTTTTTTAATATGCCAAAAGGACTATTGAAACACCAAAGGGATGCGAAAGAGCTATGACACATACGCTAATCCCAACAGCATGGTTTGAGATGCTCTGAGCCCGATTACGGTGACTGTAAGTCGGTCCATTTATCCTCAGATCTGATGACGCGTGCTGCGTGATTCTCAAACTCGTGCCTGAGGCATCACTGACGTCACTGACGCTCCAATGCCTGTAGATGCGGCCGGCCCGCAATAACAAATTGGATGAAGACAGAAATATTATTCACATCGACTGAAATTAGTTCAAGATGGCATCCGAGGGGGAATACGAGTCAATTTTGTGCGTAAAACCAGATGTCAACGTTTACCGCATCCCGCCGCGGGCGTCGAATCGCGGATACAGGTGAATAAAAGGATGAGCGGGCCTGAGCCCACAGAAGGTGCCTGTGATGTAAATTATGTCTAAATGCTCAAACCTTGTTTTTCCTGGTCTGTATCAGTCTTACACCGCTATTACGAACGAGAGTTGGTCAAAAATAACGCATTGTTCGCGAATGTTTATTATTCTGTAGGGAATGTGTTTTGTCATTGGCTCATAGCTTAATAATGCTGATATTAGGAAGAATATCCAGTGATTTAAGATGCGTGGTTTGTTTGATTGCAATCTCACGATTTGAGTTTAAAATGAGTAAAGAGAACTGAAAATGCATTGCACAACCAGTTATTGGTCCCAGGTCATTTCCATGCCATTAAATGGTGATATATCCCAATTGTAGGCCCTATTATTATTGTGGGGCAAATAGAAGTCTTTTATTCATTGAATTTGGTGTGTTTAGGAAGCAGACGTGTGGCTAAAATGATATAGTGTAAAATCAGTCCTCACTGAGGGTGACTCTGAAAATAGTGGGGGTGCTCTGTATAAAGTGGAGATGTATTTGTTTAATAGATTAAATCATGTATAATTGCTTCTTAACTTTAAGAAAAGTTAAATTTTTTTAATGTTCAAAACATTTATTGCTTCAGGCTTTTTTTTTTCTTTTCTTTTTTTTTTACTTTATAAGGTAATTGATAATCACAGTAGTAACTAAAGTTCATCAGTAGTGGCTCTTCCAAGAATGATGACCAATAAACGTGTAGAGACGGTGCGCACTGTCACTCACACAAACACTAAAACACCATAAGGGTAACACATGTGAGATTTAAATAATGCAGTAAACATTAACTAAATTACATCAAATATAACACAGAACACCCCAATGTACGTAAATGATATTAAAAATAAGATGAAACATAACTATTCCTATAAAATATAATGAAATGTAATGGGTCATGCAGGGAATTCTGTAAACGCCCAATTACGTTTTTTTTTTTTTTTACAGTAATTTTAACTATAATTTACTGTAAAAAGTACATGTACTCTCTTGTTAAACATAATGTAAATTTTTACCATTAATTGTACAAGAAAATCGTACTTTTTACATTAAAAAAAATGCTTTTTTTTTTCTTTTTTTTTTTTTTACAACATTTTATTGTAATAACTACTGTATTGTCTTTTAAATTATATTAAAACATTTTACTGTATATTTTACAGTTATTATTCGTATATTTTGCTGCTATACTTTCTATCTTGTGTTAGTAAAACTAAATAAAGGCTGAATAAAATTATGAATTAATTATATTATCATACTTCAATGCAATGGTATATTAGTATTCAATTTAACACTCTATATCAGGAGTCTGTTTTAAAAGTAAAATAAAATATTCGGGAAAGAGATTCAAAAAGCTTATTTTAATGTTGGCCGCAAAGTGGACTCGTTTGTTTGTTTTATTCTCAGAACATTATCAACCTGTTTACATGCTCATGGGTCATGATGTGGGTCTTGTCAATGTTTGGCACCCCATTCAGCACACCACTGAATAAAAGAGGCTGCATGACACTGATAAATGATTACTGCCAGAGTGACATTCACATACAGGTGTGAGGGACTTCAGCATTTTACAAATAACACAAAGAATAAATATATGTCCCCTCCATGCACTGCACTCATGACTGTTGAGTGTTTGTTTGTTTGTTTGTTTGCGGAGAGAAAGCACGTGCACTCGTATGTATGGTTGCCAGATTGCATACATTAAGCATGACATAAGGCGATTTCCAATTTGTGCAAGTATAAATCTCCAATTGGGGTGTTGCATCTATTGTCTGGCAGCTGTGAGCATATTAAAAGCTTGTGGATGCACGATAGGTCCAAAAGCCTGATAAATGAAAGATCTAATGAAAAATATTCATGATAAATCAACCCGCAGGCAGTAGTTTGCCCTGGTCTGCAATTGAGGGTGCCAACAGCAGAGACTGTGAATGCGAAGCTACTGTGACACACATTTCTTCCCTAAAACCCCAGTTGTATTTCCCTATCTAAAGCTTGAGGGCATGTTGTAATAGTTCCGACTCTGAAATGTAATAAAAAATACAGTAATATGGTGAAAAGGGGTTAGACGTCTTCTGTTTTCACCTCCCACCAAACTAAAACTCAGACTTCAAACGAAATATGTCATATTTGAAACAATCTTTTGCATATAGAACAAGAAGCCTATTTTATGATGATTAAGGATTTTTGCAGTGTGATATTATTATTAGAGGTGTGAATCATTGACGTCAGGCTTCACGATTCAATTCCGATTCAAATGGTAACAATTCGATTATAAAACGATTCTCTATGCATTTACAAAAAAACTAAATCCAGCCCGTCTGGCACCAACAAACATCCATGCGGTTATCTAATCAGCCAATTGTGTGGCAGCAGTGCAGTGCATAAAATAATTCAGATCTGGGTCAGGAGCTTCAGTTATTGTTCACATCAACCATCAGAATGCGGAGAAATGTGATCTCTGATTTGGTTTGAGTATTTCTGTAACTGCTGATCTTCTGGGATTTTCGCACACCAGTCTCTAGAATTTACTCTGAATGGTGCTAAAAACAAAAAAACATCCAGTGAGCGGCAGTTCTGTGGACGGAAATGCCTTGTTGATGAGAGAGGTCAACGGAAAATGGCCAGACTGGTTTGAACTGACAAAAAAAATGTCTACGGTAACTCAGATAACCGCTCTGTACAATTGTAGCAATAAGCTACAATGAAATGGAGAGCACACAAGAGTAGATAAAAGGCATCAATAAAAAAAGAATTAAAAGAAAACATCAGCCATGTGACACCTCTCAAGAACCACTGCCTCATGGTTATTTTCAACGGTTTTTACCCATTCTGTGCAAATCAGTGCAATAACGGATGCCAGCTCGTCTTCCATGTTGTTTGTTGGCATGTTATCACGAATAAACTCTCCCGTTGCTATGTGCGTGGATTTGTGAAAGAATTTAGGGGTCGTAGTTTCATTCAGGCACAAATGGTCATGTGTTTGATATACCTAGTCTGCAAACAGTCGTGTTTGTGCGTTGCCGCGGTTTAAACTGAACTCGGAATAGATTCTGATTATTTTGAGAATCGATTCTGAATCGTTTGAGAAAGAATCTCGATGCATCGCTGAAGCTATTTTTTCCCCCACCCCTAATTATTTTCATGACAAATAGTCACTTTTCCTGTCCTGACATTGATTTGGCTTAATAAAAATCCACATAAATTAAAGGCAGTAGGCTACAGCGGCAATATAATGCATAAATTATGTACAATTGAAATAATATTATTTTCTATGTATTGCAGTAATGTGAAATGGGATACATAGAATAAAATAAGTAATTCTCACAATGACGTGTATATTCTTATAGTTTTGTTAAGCTCATTCAAAAGATGCATCACACTGAAATCCCAGCCAGAGTTTAAAATGCTTATTTTGATAGGCCCTGAATTGCTTTATATAACATTGCTACTGTGGTAATGGCAGGGCTGCTGACTGGAAGCTGGACACACCTGACTGGACAGGCCGTATGCGCATTACAGCAAAGGGGAAGGTGGCTTATATCAAGCTGGAGGACAAAATCTCAGGTTAGAAATGTGCATACTGATTGGTACATTGTGAAAAAAAAAATATTTTTGTGGTGAAGTAGCACCAGTAGTATAGCAGAAAAGATTTAGTACTTTCTTCA
Source organism: Moxostoma hubbsi (assembly GCA_032164185.1). Lineage (NCBI taxonomy): Eukaryota > Metazoa > Chordata > Actinopteri > Cypriniformes > Catostomidae > Moxostoma > Moxostoma hubbsi. Next base: position 31,854,978 of record JAVLUX010000026.1, on the reverse strand, counting down.
TCGCATAAGTTAGTTTAAACTTGAACTTAAAAATATAAAGTAAATTCTACATTTGTACTCAATTCAAACATGTACAAATAAATGCTCTAGCTTATAAGTAAATATTATTTGTGATTTTTGTGAATATTTTTTCACGTTCATCCTGTATCAACCCTTAAGTAGAAAACCTTATCATATTTATTTGCTAATTTGAGTAAATTCCACAAGTAAATTAAATAAGTACATTTTACTGGTGTTCCCAGCATGCACCGAGCTTGAATAACGAATGAGCTTAAAAGTTGATTTACTCAATTTCTATGGATTCTTATTTTATACGTGTAGTAATAAACGTATTTGTGAAGTCATAAGTTAATTTTCTACTCTAAATTACCTGTCATTGTGATTTGTGCACCAAGTGTTCAGGTTTGCATGTGCAGGTCTGTATCTTGATTGTAATGCCATTAAAAAGGCAATTCTTTCATCATTAAAACAGGTCTGTCTAATAGACTACATAGCATCCATTAAGCTTCCCTGTGGAAAGCTTTCATGTGTTATGTGATACATGACTAAATATGTTTAAAAAAAAAACATTGAATTGCTAATATAATTTTAAAATTATGGCTTGATTCAGTGCTACATTGAGTGAAATGTACAAACAAAGAGAGTAATTTTTTTAAAGAGTTTTGCAAAGTACACATTACTTAAGAATGTCTAATTAAAGCTACCAAAAATTGCGTGTAGACTTTACTTTTTAAGTAAACCTCACTCCATTATTTTAGTGTAGAATTTAGCATTAGTGATGAAAAAAAAGAAGATCAGAATGCTTAAGATGACTCTCAGAAGAGTTATGTGCAGAAAAAGTTCTTCTTTTATCGTTGTTCTTAGGTGAGCTGTTTGCTCAAGCACCTATTCAGGAATACCCTGGCATCGCCGTGGAGACAGTCAGTGATTCCAGTCGCTATTTTGTTCTCCGGATACAGGATGACAATGGTAAGTGCATCATCTTCAAGCTGACCTCGTCTCGTCCCGACCACAGCCTGTCATACAAGGAAATTATTGTAAACAATATATTATCATTTCTATAATATAGTTATATATATTGACTGCATTATCCTGCGTCTTTTAGGCCGTAGTGCATTCATTGGAGTTGGATTCGGGGACAGAGGGGATTCTTTTGACTTTAATGTTACCTTGCAGGATCATTTCAAGTGAGTCTATCAGAAACAATATGGAGGATTAATTTTTGGAAGATGTCATAGCCCATAGCTTTTTCTCCTAGTAAATGAGCTTTGTTGTATTGGATGCATTAGTTTCCAGCGAGTTCCTTGTCTTTGGGTCATTTGAATAATTCATCTTTCATTCTCCCTCTGTTGTAAGGTGGGTCAAACAAGAGAATGAAATCAGCAAAGGTTCTCAGGCTGCAGACTCGGGACCTAAACTGGATCTGGGCTTTAAAGAGGGACAGACCATCACGCTGAATATTGGGGTAAAATACAAACTGAAACATCACCCTTGATAGCGCTATAGTTTTGTAGAACATATATGTTCAGTACAATAATATATTTTTTTAATATATATATATATATATATATAAATAGGGTATGTGTGTTTCTTTGTTTTTAGCAAGGTAAAAAGAGGGATAAGCCCCGCCCACAGAGCTCAGGAGGCCTGGGGCTCCTCCCCCCTCCTCCAGGAGGGAAGATAGCCCCTCCTCCTTCCTCCAATCACAATCTCCAGTCCTCCAACACAGTACAGCCCATGGGAGGAGCACAGACAGGTAAATCATTAATCACTATTGTTATTACTACTTATATATCCAATAACTGATGCATTATCATGTCTTTGATGATTCAGTGGTTTATGTATTTCAAATATAATTTTCTAATCCCATACTCTGAATGCTGTGACTATATAGCTACAAATTTCTATTTGTATTAATAGAAAATGCAACACAATTTGAATGACAACATTCTTTTGCTCTTAGACTGCTTATTAGAACTGGACAGCAGTAACTCTAACACAGTGGTTCAGTCTAACCCAAGCTCTGACCTTTGGGGTGACTTTTCTAGCTCTGCAAGGTAACATTATTAGTGACTTTGATTCCTTACCATGGACTAGGCTAATATGTTTTTTATAAAACTGAAATCAAACCCCTGCCTGTCAGATAACACCAGTCAAAAGCTGTAATATTGTTAAAGTCCTGTCTGTAATTGCTTTCTTTCTTTCTTTATTTTAGCTCTGTTGCCCCTGCAGCACCATGCCAAGAACCCTCGTCTGGAAACTGGGTCCAGTTCTGAGATGGCTTCATCATCCTTCTTCTCATTATTGTTCCCATTCCTTCATCAGAACCACTGCAATTAAAATATACGGCATACGAAAAATATAGACAAGCTTTATGCAAAACTTTCATTTTATCATCTGCTAATCTTAGCAGAGGCGAGGAATATGCTGTTAAGTATTTTGTTGGTGTTGTAAGACAATATATCAAATTATTATAAAAAGACTGTATAAAAAGAGAGGATCATCCCATGGACGTTATATGTGCAGACCTTAATGGTAATGTTTTTTGATGACTAATGAGTCAGTATCTGTACAATTGTCCACAAAGTGTTGAATGTGACCCTTTGTTGTCATTACCTGTATGTGTTCATCTTAGGATTTAAAGGAGTGTATATACATGTTTGATAAGGCAGAGAAAGAGAAACTTGAAAGTGTAAAATGTAATGGAGGCCTTAATTTCAGCTTGAAATATTGTATAGCATCAGAACATTTAAAAATGTACATTATAAATTAAACAAGGAAATACTGATAAAAGGCCACAATTTAGAGGAATAATGCCCTTCAAATACAGGGACTATGTCTAGATATCCATTTCATATCCACACTGTCATTTACTTGACTAACAAATAATCAATTACGTGTTGAACAAAAATAAAATATTCCAAAAGTACTACGAGGTACTGTACATTGCTTGATTTTCTCAATAACATCATCTCAGTGGAATATGGTTCTTTAAAATAGGCCTAATTAGCATTTGGCCCCCTGCAATCTATGAGTGTGGTAATGCTACAGTAAGTTTGGTAACAACAACATGCATATGTCTTGCCATGTTAATATGTATTGGGGTTATGAAGTAAAGACGAGAGCATTGTAATGTACTATCTTCAAAATATGGTCTGCATGAAAAAAAACCTACATTTGATGCTGACTGCTTTGTTGCTGACACTGTTGCAGTTCATTTTTGAATAGGATATTGCATGCAGCGAGGGCTTGCATCTGTTTCCATCCTATCTCTGTGAAATAAGCATGAGCCATTATGCAACCACTTGCTTTGCATACTTTGCTATCCTGACACTCACAGCCTGAACTACTCACAGTGGCAACCAGAGGTCTCTGTCAACTCAGTGCTGAGTAGTTCTCATAGGCGTACACCTGCTCCTTGTCAGTTGTAATCAATTGCTTTTTTAAATAGCAGACCCCCTCTAGCAAGAGGGAGCCTTCAAGTTTAGTAAAAAAAAAACATAAGGCAGTTGTACACTGGTAAGGAGACCAGATGTTAGGGCTGTAGAGTGTATTAGTATATTAGTCTGGGCCCCTTTCATACACAGTATATATATATACAGTGCATCAGGAACTTTTTACACATTTTGTTATTCCAAAATGGATTAAATTCATTATTTTCCTCAAAATTCTACAAACAATTCCCCATAATGACAACGTGAAAGAAGTTTGTTTGAAATCTTTGCAAATTTATTAAAAAAAAAAATAAAAAAAAAATCACATTACATAAGTATTCACAGTCTTTCCTCAATACTTTGTTGAAGCACCTTTGGCACAAATTACAGCCTCAAGTCTTTTTGAGTATGAAGCTACAAGCTTGGCACACCTATTATTGGGCAGTTTCTCCCATTCTTCTTTACAGGACCTCTCAAGCTCCATCAGGTTGGACGGGGAGCGTCAGTGCACAGCCACTTTCAGATCTCTCCAGAGATTCCAGGATCAAATCTGGGCTCTGGCTGGGCAACTCAAGGACATTCACAGAGTTGTCCCGTAGCCACTCCTTTGTTATCTTGGCTGTGTGCTTAGGGTCGTTGTCCTGTTGGAAGATGAACCTTCACCCCAGTCTGAGGTCCAGAGCGCTCTGGAGCAGGTTTTCATCAAGAATGTCTCTGTATGTTGCTGCATTCATCTTTCCCTCGATCCTGACTAATCTCCCAGTTCCTGCTGCTGAAAAACATCCACACAGCATGATGCTGTCACCACCATGCTTCACTGTAGGGATGGTATTGGCCAGGTGATGAGCAGTGCCTGGTTTCCTCCAGACATGAGGCTTGCCATTCAGGCCAAAGAGTTCAATCTTTGTTTCATCAGACCAGATAATTTTGTTTCTCATGGTCTTAGAGTCCTTCAGGTGCCTTTTGGCAAAACATTTACTGAGGAGTGGCTTCCGTCTGGCCACTCTACCATACAGGCCTGATTGGTGTAGTGCTGCAGAGATGGTTGTTCTTCTGGAAGGTTCTCCTCTCTCCACAGAGAAACGCTGGAGCTCTGTCAGAGTGACCATCGGGTTCTTGGTGACCTCCCTGACTAAGGCCCTTCTCCCCCGATCGCTCAGTTTGGACAGGTGGTCAGCTCTAGAAGAGTTCTAGTGATTCCAAACTTCTTCCATTTATTCATTGGGACCTTCAATGCTGCAGAAATGTTTCTGTACCCTTCCCCGGATCTGTGCCTCGATACAATCCTGTCTCGGAGGTCTACAGACAATTCCTTGGACTTCATGGCTTGGTTTGTGCTCTGACATGCACTTTTAACTGTGGGACCTTATATAGACAGGTGTGTGCCTTTCCAAATCATGTCCAATCAACAGAATTTACCACAGGTGATCTCCAATCAAGTTGTAGAAACATCTCAAGGATGATCAGTGGAAACAGGATAAACCTGAGCTCAATTTTGAGTGTCATGGCAAAGGCTGTGAATACTTATGTACATGTGACTTTTTTAATTTTTTTCACAAAAAAATTCTTTCACGTTGTCATTATGGGATATTGTTTGTAGAATTTTGAGGAAAATAATGAATTTAATCAATTTTGGAATAAGGTTGTAACAACAAAATGTGGAAAAAGTGAAGCGCTGTGAATACTTTCAGGATGCACTGTATATACTGTTTAAATTTCGTTGTGGTGGGGCATTAGAAAATGTTACCACCTTTCACCCCATTAGCTAGGGCCCTGCCAGAGGCCATTCGTTTTTACTTGATGTCAATCAACCATGTGTGGTGTTTAGTAAATCACAGACTATTGTCGATCGTTAGGTACCTTTTATGGCTCTCCATTCATTTGTGTGGTTCATCAGAAAAATGGTTACTTACTGTCAAAACACGCCAGTTGACCATTACCAAAGTCTTTTTTAGGAAGTCAGTCCACTGTCAGCCATGTTTGGAAAGCTCTCAGGAGTATATGTCCAGAAATAACAGTGCAGCTCCTATCTAATTGAATGGGGAAAGACCAAAATATTCTGAACTAGGGATGGGCGGATCGATCCTAAAAGTATCGATACTTCCGATACTGGTGTTGTATCGAAAATATCAATCCTCACACAAAAATATCGATTCTAAATTTTTTAACTAGGGGTATTATTATTTGGTTACCACGAACAATAATCATACGCTTCAAAGTGAAATAAAATGGATTAGGCTATATTAGCAAATACTTGTGCAGGATGGGAACTGTTTCTTCTTCCGCTCATCTTAACATTCATAAATGCTCAAAGACACAAGTAGACAAGTGCTTGTGATGTCACAAGACTCGTTCATACAAGAAGGATCAGCGCCTTGTAGAGGTAATGAAAGAAAAAAGAGGACCAGCATCTGGTGTGTAGTCTAGGGCATAGATACGTTGTATGCCATCCTATCTGTTTTAGGATTTTGCGTATGCCCACATGAAATAACTGATGACACGTGTAGCCACCAGAACAACGAGCATTTGACCCGGAACTTTTTCAATCTAATAACAGAATGCCGCAGCACCGTTCAGTGAATTGTATTTTTTTATTATTATTATATATTTTTTTAATGTACAGAGATTCTCTAAACGCACACGGAGATGCATTGGGGAGCACTGGCAAGACAGGAGGAATTTAATTGAGGGATAGTCAAGTCAAGTCAAGTCCATTTTATTTGTATAGCGCCTTTCACAACATACATCGTTTCAAAGCAGCTTTACAGAAGATCAGGCATTAACAGATGATAAAACTGTAATGTCTATAATGTCGATGAATCATTATTGTGTAATTAGATAAAATATGATTGTTAATCGTATTTAAAAATAAGTAATTAAATAATAATTGTATTAATAACCTCAGTGAGCAAGCTGAAGGCGACTGTGGCAAGGAACACAAAACTCCATTAGATGGAGACAAAGGATAAACAAACAATTGAGGAAAGAAGGGAGAACATTCAATTGGTAGGTAGTGCTGCAATATAGTTTACTATCTGGGCTTTAAATATTTAAGGGTCAGGAAAAGTCATGTCAATAACATGTCAGTCCTATTTGGATTTCTTGCATCTCTCTCTGTTAATTTTTTTTTCTCAATTCAGAGGGGCTTTATTGACATGATAGTTTTAAGAAACAGTGTTCCCAAAGCATACATTTTTTTTCAAAATCTTTGAACAGTTCACAATAACAGTAACATGAACATTAATTGGCATGAAGATTGATATTTATTAATTATATACATATAGTATAGTGAGTGAGTGAGCGAGTGTGTATATGTGTGCTCTGAGGTCACTATGTTTAAATTAAAAATATGAAATCAAAAATATGAAATTTAAAATTACAGAGTTGAACATGTTCAAGTAAATGTTCCTTATTTCATTCACTTCTCTCTCACACTCCGTCTTTCTGTCTCTCAGGAGTCGGTGAAGACAGAAGTTCTTTCCATGTGGCAGCTGATGAACATATGGGTTTTGTGTGTGTGTGTGTGTGTGTGTGTGTGTGTGTGTGTGTGTGTGTGTGTTCAATTTTTATTATTTTATAAAATATACACGATCTTGAATCTGCCCCCAGAGTCATCTTTGTGTCTTGATATGTGATTTAGATCTAGTGACTGAAAAGGCCTTAGCATATTATTCCTTCTTTATTTTACATTAGTTAATTATGCTAATTATTCACACAAATTGCTCAACATGCAGCTCTTAGAAACCAAGTTGAATTGCAAGAAAGAAAGTAGTATTTGCTTGTAATAAACCTTTAAAACTATAAATAATTAGTATTTGGTGGAAATACTGCCTTGGTTGCACTTTTTTCGGTCCTCCAAACCTTAGGTCCTAGAAATTCGGTCCTAGGACGGCGGTTCTCCAATTCGGTAGGTGACGCTGTCACAAAAAAACAGGGTCCTAGAAATGCGGTCCTTGGACTGCGGTCCTGAAAATGCAGCCTCTGGTATTGCAGGAACATACTATTGAGACAGACAGTCGGACTGAGTTGATCCACCAATCAGAACGTTCATTTCAGATGCAATTGTATATTTGTTAAACAATCATATGTTCTGTTTCAGTAAGGGGCGGGACATTTCCAGCATCTGACACACAAGCATCCCTGGAAAAAAAAACTATAATTTGCACTGCATATTTATTTCCCTGCTAAACGTAAATATATGTACACTACCGTTCAAAAGTTTGGGGTCACATTGAAATGTCCTTATTTTTGAAGGAAAAGCACTGTACTTTTCAATGAAGACAACTTTAAACTAGTCTTAACTTTGAAGAAATACACTCTATACATTGCTAATGTGGTAAATGACTATTCTAGCTGCAAATGTCTGGTTTTTGGTGCAATATGTACATAGGTGTATAGAGGCCAATTTCCAGCAACTATCACTCCAGTGTTCTAATGGTACAATGTGTTTGCTCATTGGCTCAGAAGGCTAATTGATGATTAGAAAACCCTTGTGCAATCATGTTCACACATCTGAAAACAGTTTAGGTCGTTACAGAAGCTACAAAACTGACCTTCCTTTGAGCAGATTGAGTTTCTGGAGCATCACATTTGTGGGGTCAATTAAACGCTCAAAATGGCCAGAAAAAGAGAACTTTCATCTGAAACTCGACAGTCTATTCTTGTCCTTAGAAATGAAGGCTATTCCATGCGAGACATTGCTAAGAAATTGAAGATTTCCTACAACGGTGTGTACTACTCCCTTCAGAGGACAGCACAAACAGGCTCTAACCAGAGTAGAAAAAGAAGTGGGAGGCCGCGTTGCACAACTGAGCAAGAAGATAAGTACATTAGAGTCTCTAGTTTGAGAAACAGACGCCTCACAGGTCCCCAACTGGCATCTTCATTAAATAGTACCCGCAAAACACCAGTGTCAACATGTACAGTGAAGAGGCGGCTGCGGGATTCTGGGCTTCAGGGCAGAGTGGCAAAGAAAAAGCCATATCTGAGACTGGCCAATAAAAGAAAAAGATTAAGATGGGCAAAAGAACACAGACATTGGACAGAGGAAGACTGGAAAAAAGTGTTGTGGACAGATGAATCCAAGTTTGAGGTGTTTGGATCACAAAGAAGAACGTTTGTGAGACGCAGAACAAATGAAAAGATGCTGGAAGAATGCCTGACGCCATCTGTTAAGCATGGTGGAGGTAATATAATGGTCTGGGGTTGCTTTGGTGCTGGTAAGGTGGGAGATTTGTACAGGGTAAAAGGGATTCTGAATAAGGAAGGCTATCACTCCATTTTGCAACGCCATGCCATACCCAGTGGACAGCGCTTGATTGGAGCCAATTTCATCCTACAACAGGACAATGACCCTAAACACACCTCCAAATTGTGCAAGAACTATTTAGAGCAGAAGCAGGCAGCTGGTATTCTATCGGTAATGGAGTGGCCAGCGCAGTCACCAGATCTGAACCCCATTGAGCTGTTGTGGGAGCAGCTTGACCGTATGGTACGCAAGAAGTGCCCATCCAACCAATCCAACTTGTGGGAGCTGCTTCTGGAAGCGTGGGGTGCAATTTCTCCAGATTACCTCAACAAATTAACAGCTAGAATGCCAAAGGTCTGCAATGCTGTAATTGCTGCAAATGGAGGATTCTTTGACGAAAGCAAAGTTTGATGTAAAAAAAATCTTATTTCAAATACAAATCATTATTTCTAACCTTGTCAATGTCTTGACTCTATTTTCTATTCATTTCACAACGTATGGTGGTGAATAAGTGTGACTTTTCAGGAAAACACAAAATTGTTTGGGTGACCCCAAACTTTTGAACGGTAGTGTATATACATTTAAATGTAACTTATGCAATTAAACTATGTGAAAATGCTGCATGTTATTGCAACCCTGAAGCTCTATTTCTTTCTTTTTTCTTTTTTCGCCCTTTACTGCTGTCTGTGGTGCCTTTTTCTCGTGATATCAAATAATTTATATTTCTAAGTAGGAAAACAATTTCACTCATCACATGGGCTTTTAGGTCACAAGTGGAAAGAGGCACGGTGGTAGATCCTGCCTATTGGGAGGGAGGATCTACTGAATTCCTCCTCTGAATTCGTGGACCAGATGGCTAGGGAGGAGTCATCCAGGGAGCCGAGTTAGTGGGATCTCCTGGGATAAGAGCGCATGATTTTACCTCAGCAGAGGGATAGATGCAAGCGATCCACCTGGTCAGTTTGTTAGTGTGTTACCGAGTTCTACCGGCTCGGACCTGAGAAATCACGGGACGAAACCGACTCAACCCTGAGATTGTAAAATCTTGCAAAGGTATTGGGTGTTTCCCAACCCGCTGCTCCGCCAGGTGGCGGCGTTCTCGGGGCGCATGGGCCATAATCATTACCTACATGATCATAAGCTCATGCGACATGACATTTTACACTTTATAACATGCGATAGTGGATTTTCTTTGCATTTCTATCTCTGTATCTAAAAAGCATAGTTGGTTTATCACATTATGTACAAATCCCTCCAAATTTATATGCTTTTTAAAAATCTTTTCAAAATACATGTTTCATATGAATAGTCTGATTATGCCCAACAGGGAATACTCAAACAGGGAGACCAACATTTTGAAAGCGATTTAGAGTCCCACTGTTTACAATTTTTGGTAAAGCCTTCCCACAAATGGCTTCCTCTTAGTTGCCTGTCCACGTTAAGATGATATAGCAGGAAGTATAAAAGGGATAGTTCACCCATAAATGAATATTCTCTCATCATTTACTCAACCTCATGCCATCCCAGATGTATATGACTTTCTTCTGCTGAACAAAAGCAGCAACTGTGGGCCAACGCACTTTGTGGCCGATCAGAGGCGCACTGGCCATCGGGAGAACCGAGTGGACCGGTGTAATGTGCCGCGAATGGGCCGCGATAAGCTAAAATGAGCCACTGCGTTATGCAAAACAGACCACAAAACGGCCACACGAATAGGACAGATTGGCCTGATTTATAATATACTTGAGTATCATGGCTTTGACAAATGTGCAACGACTCCGGCCAACATGATCAATTTAGTTTTCAACCCCTCTCTTAGTGAGCATGACAAATTCAACAGCTGTGGGAGAGCTGTACAAAAAAGCTTATATCAGAAATCTCTCCCTCTTCACAATGCCTTCTCAACGCTGCCAAGTCTTATACTCCCTCACTGTCAAAGTCTTTCAAGCTTTTTTAAACACACTCAGTCAAGGGACATATCCTGCTTCCTCCTTCTACGGTGTTTGGTATCAGCATTGCGACACAGATTTTGATATTCATGGTTGATTTCACTATTACAAGCAATTTATAACCGTCTGGATGTACTTCAGCTTGACTATCTGTGAAAATGTGCAGCCAGACAGAGCCAGCAAAATTAGGTTTCACACGTATTTCAGTGTGAAGAAGTTATAGTTTATTTTAAGAATGCATATTAAAATCCAAATATAATTTGATAAAAGAAAAAATCAGAACATCGGATATTATAATGTTTGGTTTATAGATTTGCTATTTTATTAAAGGCTCATTTTTGTGGGAGGCTTTATGTGTTCAAAAAGATCAAAAAAGATTTAACATAGCTCTTTGTTATGTGAAATCATTTTATTGAAAAAAACATTAGCATAAAAAATAGTCAAATAAAAAATAAATATAAAAATAAATATATTTTGGTATATATAAAAACACAAAAAACACAGAAAATACATCCATCTCATGAAGCTTGCAAATGCAGAGCCAGGTGAAATTGAGTGTGGTGTACATAGTACTGTTGGACAGAATTATATTTCCAAATGATTATAAGATGTTAACACCTTCCTCATTTCCTGAGCATCACAAGCCTGGTTTGCATGAATGAACCTTTTAACTGAAAAATTATATCAGATCTAAATGTGTCATTTTTTACGATTCAGCTTCACCTCTGATGAAATGAAAAGGACTTTGGCATTATTCACAATGGATTCAAGTAATGCAATGGCCTCTTTCTTAGTATTAGTGCACTATCTCTTCATTATGTTGCACTTAATTTTCATTTAGACTAAACAAATAAGAACACCGAATAAAAAATAGAAATGCCTTAAGTACACTTCAAGCTAATTTTCATTATGTTCACAGCAGCAATTATATTCTTTAGCCCTACAGAAACTTTGTTATTTTGTTATTTTAATCATTTGTTATTATCAGTCTGAATGCCCAGTGTCATCATTTGATGACCCTGATTTTTGCCAAGTTGGACGTGTTTCTAGATCAACATCTTCATTGGTTCTGGGGAGACATTCCTGTCTAACAAACATAGTCCTAATCCTTTCCTTAAAGCTAGCCATTAGCTGCCCCTAAAACCAGAGGAAAATAATACTGTAGTTTAATAAGAATGTTGTTCAAGCCCCAACCTGAACCCTAAACCTAACCCCAGGGATGTTGATCAAGGAGTATTTTCTACTGTGGCAAAGCACATAACTTTTAACAAAAGGATAGTGCAGGTCCTGAAATGCAACACTTAATTATACTTCACCATTTAACCACTATAACACATTTTTTAGACACGTCTAGTGGTGCAGCTGATTTTACATACAAAATCCCATACTGAAATGACACACAAGTGCCAATTGTATCAATGTATAAAAATACTTAATTGTAAACAGAGAACTCTCCAATAAATAACCTTAAATATTAAATACATAACTTACAAATGAAACAGAACAAAAACAGTATCATCATACATTGGAATCTGTCAAATGCTGGAATGTGGCAGAATGGATGATCATATGACTTAGTAAAGTGTAATAAAGGAGAGTGGTGAAATGTAGGCTGGAAGATTCATTCCGTTCCTTGAAACTTTAAGGCAAGTAAGAAGATGCCTGTTTACCCTCACCGTTGGTTGACATCATGGAGATGAGTTGAGGTGAGAACTACTGGTGTCATATGATGTGAGCCATTATTGTTTATGTATCAGGACTCTTAAAGCTCTATTATACCAGTCACAAAAGTAATACAGTTTCTTGTGGATCTCCATAGTGGCCTGGTAAATGCTCCAAGCTGTATTAAGAGGAGGCAGTGTGGGGTAGACAAGCTCAGAAGGTGTGGTCCCAATCTGTAACAAGGTTTAGAAGATCTCTGTTAATGCTTGGGTTTCTGACATGAGAAATTCACAGATTTCAGAATGAGCTGTTCAGTTTCAAAAGATGGTCTTTTAGGAATGGGAGTTTTACAAGTTACAATATGTTTTCATTGTACCTTGAATCGAATGGCAGAATGGCAACTAGAACTGTTCGGCCTGATATTGGAAAATTATTCTTTTGGTCTTTTTAATTATAAACTCACTGAGCAATTTATTAGGAACACCTGTACACCTACTTATTCATGCGATTATCTGGTCAGCCAATCATGTGGCAGCAGTTCAATGCATAAAATTATGCAGATACGGGTCAGGTTCACATCAACCTTCAGAATTTGGGAAAAATGTGATCTCAGTGATTTCGACTGTGGCATGATTTTTGGTGCCAGATGGGCTGGTTTGAGAATTTCTGTAACTGCTGATCTCCTGGGATTTTCACACACAACAATCTCTAGAATTTACTCAGAATGGTGCCAAAAACAAAAAACATCCAGTGAGCGGCAGTTCTGTGGACAGAAATGCCTTGTTGATGAGAGAGGTCAGCGGAGAATGGCCAGACTGTTTCGAGCTGACAGAAAGTCTACAGTAAATCCAAAAACCACTCTGTATAATTGTAGTGAGCAGAATAGCATCTCAGATTGCACAACATGTCGAACCTTGAGACAGATTGACTACAACAGCAGAAGACCATGTCGGGAACTTTATTAGGACCATAGTATTCCTAATAAAGTGCTCAGTGAGTGTACATTGTGACATGCACAACTGTTTATATATTTGTTTTAAATGTAGCTCCATCCTGTTGGTGAGCTGGAGCTCTTACCTCTATGAGCAGGGTACGGCTGATAGCCTGGACTTGATGAAAAATCTTCATTGTCTTAGAAAAATCAGTCTCTGATTGTTCCTGATTCTTCTGCAACCAGTCGAGATGAAACATGAAGGATTTAATACCAGAGTACAGCTGTGCTAAGGTGCTGCTCTCCTGTGGGGGCAAAGGAGCCAGATGTTACAGATGGAATGATTTGTTTTCTGGAGTTAAACCATTGCAGCAAAAGAAGCTCTAATTTAATAATATGTTAACATAACCACAACTCTGATCATAGTATATTGCAAGTCAATAAATACACAGCTCTGAAGAACCCCAGTCAGGTTATTTATTTAGAAGAAGGTAAACTGATAAAGGAATGTTCTGGTTTAAATACAACTTAAGGTCAATCATCAACATTTGTGGCATAATGTTGATTACTCCAAAGAGGGATTTCCACTTAACCCTCGTTGTAAAAAAAAAAAAAGAGCAAAAGTCAAAGTTATAGTAAGTATTAAAATACTCACTGTTTCAAAAGTATAGCCACAAGGCATAAACATTATATGTGTAAACATGATTTTAAGATGATTGCGTACTAGCCTAACCTGTGTAAGGTTATCCAATATGACGATACAATGCAGGTAAACCCTGTAATCTGGTAAATGCTGTAACACCAGTAAATCTCTGATTTAATCACACTAAAATCATGTTAACATGTATAATGTCTTGTGGCAATACTTTTGAAGCAGTGTGTATTTTAATGTTTATGAACTGGCCCATTTATTTCCATTGTAGTACCTTATTGTAACTGGGATTATTGCTTACAAACTGGAGTCTGGCTGCTTGAGACAGTTATTGAACAAGAAGAGGAAGAGATGCTGATGTTTTACCTCAAGTGAGTTCAGGTCTTCTGCTGTGTAGTTCAGCACAGGCAGGGAGGTAAGATCATGTTCAAAGTCTTGCAATATCTCTTTCATATCCTGAAAAGTGTTAAACAAAATGCTTGATGAATCAAAAGTGTATTGGTTTTCTTGTATGTATTTACTCCAAAAATATATAGGTAAACCATTTACATAGTTCCTATGGTAATGGAAAACCTGGAAATACCAGGTAAATTTAAAACAGCATTTTTTTAAACTTAATAAAATCATGAAAAGTAGAAATGAATTGTTCTAATTTTGCCCAGCTTTAAAATATTTCACTGACTAGAAATTTCTCTCTTTGAGTGCAGTCTCTAAAAATTCTAATTGAAAAAGAAAAGTCATTGAAATTCACTTGTGAGAACCCTGCATTTACATAAAGAGCAAAGTGAAGAGCAGCAAATCAGAACTTACGGCAGGAAAGCCCTTCGACAGACTGCGCAAAACTCGTTGCAGCTTCTGCAGACCCTCTTTTCTTCGTGGCATAGGAGCAGGATGAGCTGTTGTGAAGAACTTAGCCAAAGACATCAAGATGATCATGGCAATGGTCCAGCCACTTGTCACTGTCAACAGCATCAACAAAAAATAATAAGTTGATTTCTCTTGTATTTAATTTGAACAACTGTCGCTCAGCTACTCTGAGTCACAACTTTCAAATAACAGCTGCAATGTATTTCATCAGCAGCTGCATTAATCCATAAAAAAAAGATAAATGGATGAATTTGCACAGAGAGTTCACCCTCTTGGCTTGTAATGGTTACACCAGATGGGACTGTTTGGAGCACATCACACTAGGAATTTCCTAGCATGTATTACATGTGTAAAAATGAATAAATTAAAAGATATGCTATTTGAATAAAAAGATGTAACTCAGCATTTTTCCGGATGTCATGGTTCTGTATGGTGGCATACATTTACAATTACAGACTTAACATAAAGTAACAAACTCAGCAGCCAAAGAGGTGAGGTCATGAAATGTCACTAAACTGGTAGAACTAGGTACACCTACTGGAAATGAAAGCAAAACATACAATTGCAAAATCCAGGAATGTCCAGTCTGCTTTTGAAGTCATTAGGAATATTGCATCCACTTGCATATCACTGAATGAAAACCCAGCTGCTGCTTTTTTATTAATAAACCCCCCTCATTCTAAAATTAGTCAAATGTTCTCTATAGATTTAGCAATGTTAACTTTTATTTGTCCTCATTTACCATCTAATTAAGAGTAAAAATTAATTTACACACATTTATTCACAAAACCATTATTTGATCAAAATTAAACCCATCTGCCGCATCAAACCTAGAAATTAATAAGCCTAATCAAGTTCTGTTACACTACCGACTGGATAACCGTCTGGCCAGTTTGATGTTTATACCAGTCTTTAGCCACAGCAAACTCAAATTAGCCATGGCCCATCTCTGTTTGAAGATTTGAGGCCTTTAATGAATACATTTAGCGGATATGTGATAGCTGTGTGATTCAGCCCTTTGATAAGCTTTAGAAGGAAATTTTGGGCTATTTGCACCATTAGCATTCTTTGAAAACTTTCTAAATGGAGACATTTCCAAGGTGGCTGATAACCATCGCATGCCACCCTTGCAAATTTGATAGCATGGTGGCGATCTCCATCAAAACCGTTTTAAGCAAGCAAAGTGAAGGATCATGACTCAGTTAGATGTGAGACTAGCTGTCTGTACTGGTGGAAAATAATTTCTGGTACACACTGATAGCATTTGTTCACTTCTTTTAACACAATTTGAAGATAGCATTGCCCTAATACAGCTGAAGTGTTCTTGAGTAAATAAGAATGCAGATTTTCAAATTGGAAGTCAAAAAAAGAAAAAAAATTTCAATCATGTCAAATCATGTAAAAAAAGAAGAGAAAAAGTAAAAAAGTTGCCCATGAACACTGATCCTGAAACAAAACCCTGAAATCATCACATTAATTACATAATTAACAGATTTTTAATAAGTGTTAGCGGTTCGACTACCTTCAGTGTCACATGTGGCCTAGATTTTTGTTCAGGATGACAAATCTTTGACCCTTGACCTTGATGTTGACCGTTATTAAGGATGTAACCACATACACCAAATTTGGAGGACCAAATATAAGAATTTAAGTATAAAAAAAAATCGGAAAACCCATATCGGCTTAGATGAATATTGGGGTCTATGGTGATTTCGGCCTTGACTGTTATAATGATAAACAAATATCAAAGTAATCAACAACAGTAGATCTAAATAAACCATTCCATTGCTTACATCAAAGAGTTAACTCTATGAAAATTAACATACAAATATTAAAAGTCAACTAAGTTTTACACAATAAGAAATACTAAGTCCACATTTTGTCATATACATGCAATCTTATAATACAATATGCATAATCAATATCTACGTAGTAGACTTAACATGTTGAGGTTAACGAGCTGCAGTAGTTGGTTAGATTTCAATACTTTGGTGGTTATTATGGTTTGTACATTAAAGGTTGAGTACACTTTGAAAAAAATTATTGAAAACAAAGTCTCCCCCCTATAGGACCCACCCTCTACAGTTTGCATTTGTATGCCTTCACTACAGCATATGCCCCTGATCGTGTTCTAAAGCGGATATCAAATAAGAAAAGAAAACTTACATTTCATGGTATTCCCAAAGACCCAAGTAGTAAACACAGTGTACAAACTTGTTTTATCACCCTACTAACATTTGAACAAGTGAAAGGCTTCTCATTTATAGTATGGGCATGACACACACACTCTGACTCATTCACATAAAAAAAAAAACTACAGTCCTACACACCCCTCACATCAAACCTTTTTCTAAAGAACTTAACAGTTTAGTCTATTTTTTACATTATCATCTTGATGGCTTCAGACCTGTGTGTTTCTAATTTTGGATTTCTTGTCTTGGGTGACTTCTGTGACTCCAAAACAACTTTGTGAAGTATCTCCTCTCATGTTTAATACGTACACAGATCTGAGGTTGCTCTTTGGTTGTGAGACTTAATAGAAAGTATCAACTTTATCTTAGACTCTTCTCCTAAAATTCCTTATGAGGAATACAAATAGATACAAAAGAGACAATTGCTTGCATAAAAGGAATGGTATAGAAATATTTTATTAATTTGAATTCATTATTTACTCACCTTCATAATGTTCCAAAACCCTTATAACCTTTTTCTTCTTACATTGAATACATAAGGAAGCATATTAGAGGCTAATGGCCTTAATCACCATTCACTTTCATTGCATCTTTTTTGTATATGGTGAAAGTATATGGTGATCGAGACTAAAAAAGTATATGGTGATTGAGACTAAACATTCTGTCCAACATCTCTTACATGGGTTTAAAACAACATGAGTGAAGTAAATTAAAGAATTTTCGTTTCTGGTTGAACTATCCTTTTAAGCAAAATTTCAATTTGTTCTACATTTAATCTAATTTAAGAGAAAACATATAGATAGATCTTACTTGTGATTTTTTTATCCTAGAGTTAGTAGACTCTATTGCCAAATAGTGATGTCATCAGTGTTTAACCCATGTTAAGTGGATGCATACAATCACAACTGTATCACCAAATCGGAAAATTACTAGTATGTTTTTTGTGGTTAGATAGGTGAACTTTTACATAAATAGTAATCAAATTACAGTTATATCTGATTACACTTCACCATAGGGGAATGCTGTAAAGATGAGACAGAAGGACTGAGATGAGACATGAGACAGTTCTTAGATAAATTAGGCAATTCACAACAGGACACAGTCATAACACACACACACACACGCGCGCGCACACACACACAGACACACACACACACACACACACACACACACACACACACTAGTCTAGAAGAGTTGAAGTCCACCTTGGCTCCACATTTTTTTTCTCCCCGACAAATTGTCCGCTTGGCCCACTGTGACACATCTCACTGTTATTTCCACTGAGATATCCAACATGCACAAGTGTCCTCTTGCCTGAGCGCACATACATGCATTCCCTCGCTCATTTTCTCCTTCACTCCCACTCATTCTTGTTTCCTCCTTTCTTGTTTTTCCCTTGACTGCTAAGCAAAGGAATATGTTTTAAGAGGAATGCTGTTAGCAATGTGTAGGGGTCATATACTGTATCTCTTCAGGAAGTGGTCAGAGTAGCATAGAATTTGGTGGTCTAGTAATCTTAGTATGCAATGATAGATTAAAGAAAAGTTGGTCCATAAATGAAAATTATGTAATAATTTACTCACCCTCTTGTGGTTCCAAACCTGTGTGATGTAATTTTTTTCGGAAGCACTTAAAAGGATAAATGTTTTGAGGAATCATTACACAGACCTTGCCATACAATGACATAGTAACAATAACAATTACATTGCAAAAATGACATTCATCGGGGGAAAAATCCAAGGATGGAAAACACACCCTTACTCACCACAGGATATTCCATTTATGTTATAATGAATTGCTGGAGCAGAGTCATGCATGCCAGTGAGCTAGATGCTAATTAAGTTTAAGTAAACAAGATTTGTCCTGGCGATCCATACTTTTTGAACAGAGGAAGTTTCATCACATTTTTTGACTCAGCAATTTTCTTTTCGGAGAGAAGGGGTGCGGTACTGGGGTGGATTGTTAATGCTCAATTGGCATCAGTTCAATGTGTCACATTGAAATGCGTTCACAGTGGAAGACAAGCTACGTTAAGCCCAAGTGGGTGGATTAAATTCCTAAAAAGGAATGCATGATCAAGCAGAAACAGACATCCTCTACTCTATTAATAAATCGAACATAGTCAAAGAATCTAAAGCTAAGCTTTCCACCCTGGTTATTTTTTTCCTAATATAAAGGATCTAGGATCTGACTCTGTATTAAAATGTAAATGCTCAAGACTTAGAGACTTAAAGTTAAACATTATCAATTCAGATTAATTGTATTGCACTTTTCACAACACATGCTTTGTTCCAAAGCAACTTTAAGAGTGCCAAAAGTGACAATGAGGAAAAACAGCTCTGAAACACTCCCTAAGATGTTTGAATGTATGCGGAAAAAAACTTGAAGGAAGGAACAAAGATTCAGTTGGGGAACCCACCTGCATGAACTGCTGCATATTTAAGCAAATTTATACAAAGCACCATACTCTCCTTTAAGTAATTCTATAATTACATCACGAGCACACAGGAAATAGACATGTTGCTTCCGAAAGTTCATTTACCCTGAAATCAATCCCATTCAGCCCTAATTACTGTCAAGCGCAACCCTCCACCAGACGTGTTTGCTTCAAAAATGTGAACACATTTCCCTGTAGATGTAATACAAATGTGTTGTGCGAGCAACCTCCGAGACGTGAGTTCTAGCTCTGTGTAAACCAGGAAGTAATCACATTTACATCAAACACTGTTTAGCATGGTACAGAGGTTGCATTTTAACTTAAATGTTCATTTTTACACCACTAATGGTTAGGTTTTGGGTTAGGGTTTGGGTTAGGGTGTAGTAGAGTTAGTCAAATATGTCTGTTGACTGTATTACATTGTTTAAAGCATTTGGCGCCATTCTTTGGACATTTCACCCAGAAACTGGAGCTCACGTGTGCTCATATGTTCAACATGCTTAATTTCAGCAGTAAATTTAGCCAAATTTACAGTGTGATCTGTCTGATAACTTAGCAATTTCACATAAGCAAGAGTGCTGTTGTATTGACTAAAAGCAGATATTTAATACAAGTACATATTTACAAGTGTTTAATTGCTTTTATTTAAGATTAAGATTCAACTTTATTGTCATTGTGCAGAGTACAGGTACAGAGGCAATGGAATGCAGTTGTTTTCACATATCCCAACTGAGCTGGGGTCAGAGCACAGCCATGAAACAGCACCCCTGGAGCTGGGTCAAGGGCCCAACAGTGGTATCTTGACAGTGCTGGGGCTTGAACCCCCGACCTTTTGGTCAGCAACCCAGCGCCTTAACTGCTGAGCCACCACTGGCCCCAATGTAACAGTTCTATCAGCAAGAAGTTTCTGTAGAATAACTTACAAAAAGACACAATATGACATTACTTCTTGTATTTTTGCTCTGTTAACAGAAACATATTCAAAAGAAGCCGAAGCAGGATCAACCATTGTCAGTTTGGACCTGTTTGGAACGACACAAACACAGACAAGCGATACATATAGAGAAGCTTCTCGGAGCTGTTATGCTATACACATATTTATGTGATTATCTAATCAGCCAATCATGCGGTTGCAGTGCAATGCATAAAATCATACAGACATGGGTCATGAGCTTCACATCAACCATCAAAATGGGAAAAATTGTGATCTCATTATTTTTGACCGTGGCATGATTGCTGGTGCCAGGTGGGCTGGTTTGAGTATTTTTTTTAACTGCTGATCTCCTAGGATTTTCATGCACAACAGTCTCTAGAATTTACTCATAATACTGCTAAAAACAAAAATATCCAGTGTTTTGCAGACTGAAATGCCTTGCTGATGAGAGAGGTCAACAGAGAATGGGCAGACTTGTTTGAGCTGACAGAAAGTCTACAGTAACTCAGATAATCACTCTGTACAATAGTAGTTGCAGAATAGTATCACAGGATGCACAACATGTCGAACCTTGCGGTGGATGGGCTACAACTGCAGAAGACCATATCGGACATTTTATTAGGACCAAAGTGTTCCTAATAAAGTGCTCAGTGTATATCAGCATTAACATGATGCTGCTTGTTCGATCAGATTAGAGTCCCGGAACTAACTTTTCGAAAAAAGATTATACATTTTTTGTTCTGTTCTGTTTAAAAAGGAAACATTAAAAAGAGGAAAAAGCATAGAAATTGGGAAACCAGGATGTGGTTAACTTATTAGGAGATTGGTTGGCAATGGGACAGGAGGAAGGGGTGAGATTACATGCAAGAATGTCCAACATCAGTGAAAAGTGTAAATCCTGAAAAAAATCCAGTGATACAGAAGCCAGTTGTTTTAATAACTCACAGTATTATCATTTATGTTGCGTAACACTGTTATCTCCATTTGGCAAAACACACTTTTTCCAGTAAAAGTTAATTTTGTGATAACAGTGAATGATCAAAATGTGTCCAGCTACCACTACTTATTTTTTGAGTGAGGTAGACCAGCAGGCCCAGGCAGGCTAGTTTTGGTTAGGCTGTAACAGTCTTCAGTGACTGCATGTCTCATCATGCTCTCACAGACACAGACTTGCTCAAACACACATTTTTCAGGGATGATCCAAGCATCTGCCATCATCAATGAGTCTCTGGCCATTTGTGACATCATTGGAGAACCTTTTTTCTGCTCCATGTACAGCATTATTATTCTGTGACCCCAACCCCTTAAAGTTCATATAGTCTATTGGCATTTAAATATAAAGCTGGCATGTTAAGGTGTATGCACTTGAAGGATTTTTTTTTTTTTCCATTCAGACATGAATATTGTTTGTGTATACTGTAAATCTGAATTTATAGAATTTGTAGAATTCATTCTTTTATTCCCAGTTTAAAGGGATAGTTCACTCAAAAATGAAAATTATATATATTATATTATATATAATTATATATATATATATATATATATATATATATATATATATATATATATATATATATATATATATATATATATAAAATTACAAATATTCAGATAATTAAAATGCATTATATTCTTGTGGCAGAAGAGTAAATCATTGATAAGACAAGACAAAAAGCGGCTTTAGAATACAATATATTGTTTACTACCATATTATTGATCATAAGTCAATCATTGGCATACAGTTCACAGCAAGATTATAGATTTATTATGAGGGCTTGTTTAAGGACCTGTCAATCTACATCTGCGTCAGACATGCTTGTGTAGCGTCTCGGGTGCATTGCGTCATTAAACATAAAATGTTTAGGTCACTGTGTCAAGTTAAATATAGTTTAATACTTAAAACACATCTTGAGATCCCATAGTTCGGATTTGCACTCCATCAAGTGTTTTGAACACAAGAACGTAACGCATGTTTGTGTTGTGCTGCTTGCTGAAGTGTTGTTTTGTTCACTGTATAAACTGTGTGTTGCTTATACAGCTGAAGTTTCACTTACTGCCCTCTGGAGTAAACAGGTGGTACTACAAGCGTGCATTTCTCAGTAATCTTGCTTATTATGGTCTAGGAACATTGCTGTTAAATAGACAGCCCTAATATATATTTATATACTGTATATGTAAGCCATTTGTAATTTGATTTACCCAAAAAGTGCAAAACATTTAATTTAGCATTTGCCAGCATCTTTACAATTCATGCCGCAAGTTTGGAGGCAGGGCTATCTGTTTGAGCATACAATGGAAGTTGAGGGGAGTGTCTGGGAAACCTATGTAAAAAATCATTATTTTTGCAATTTAATTTGGTGATAATAGTCAAACAGAAATGACAAACTTCAGCTTCAAAGTCTTACATTTTAATTCTTAATAACAGAATAAACAATGTTGCAGTTTAAACAAAGACTAGACATTTGTACTAAAAAAACCCCAACAACTTAATTTTGATGCATTACACCTAACTCGATGTTTCAGCCAGCTACTTGAGACTTAATTTATTTATTTTTCCCTCATCCTTTATGTGTATGAGTATGAAGGCTTTTACTGAGAGAAAATCACAGTGTGAAGCCGCCCTTGTCTAAAGTGTTTACATCACAGCTCTCTATAGTTAATTGTTTCCAAATGCTATATCCTCACATAGACTGCAGAATAACTTCATTTGACCCCATTATATGTGACTATATGAGTCAGAAAGATTTTACATTTCTACATCATGCTTTGAAGCATCATGAGCCATTTGGATAATTTTGTTCAATCTGATCAAGATTTAAAAAAGATTGTCGGTCTGCCTCATTAAAATGTCTTAACATGTTGCACATAATTTCTTATCCATCCTCCCTTGCCTCATGTTAAAAGTTTGTCATATTAATCAGCTATTATTAGTAATGAATCTTTGCTCTTGCAGACGGAAATAAACAAAAAGACAACCTCTTACTCAAGTTTAATTCACCAGTAACAGTTATCCAGTAATGATTTCCAATGATGCACAAACACACTGCCATCCACACATAAATAAGTAGTTAAAAGGGGAGAGGGATTTCCATTTTCGTCACACCATTTTTTATCTCTAATCTGCTTTTCAATGACTAACGGAATGCAAAAATACTAGAGTGTGTGTGTGTGTGTGTGTGAGAGAGAGAGAGAGAGAAAGAGAGAGAGAGAGAGAGAGAGAGAGAGAGAGAGAGAGAGAGAGAGAGAGACTAAATGAGTAACTGCAAGCAATTGAGAGGAAAAAATGTCTCATATATCTTTGTTTTCAAAGATTTTAAGTCTTTAAAAACTTGTAATGATCAGCTCTTGAATTCAAGAATTAAGCACAACAGCACAAAACCTCAACCAATATAACATAGTGTTTTCAGAAAGTATTTAGACACTTACTTGAAAATATGTGAATACCATTGCATTACCAAATATCAAACTAAGTAGCATTTGTTTTTAAGAAAGATTGCGCAAGCACACTTTTCAAGCAAAACATTGGAAAAGAAGTTTGTTAGTTTTAAATGATAGTACAATAGATTGGGCTGTCTGCACATTAACATACGCAACACACAAACACTAGATATTAAATATATTGTACATAAAGATGCAACAGAATAACATTTCAAAGAATTGTTTTTAAAAGAAAGAGTAATACAAGTATATTTTTCTGAAGGGGAGAGAAAAGAGATGCAGTACAGCATGTGATTTTGTGTGTGGTTAGTATGAGGCATAATTATACAATAATTCAGAAAAAATACCAAAAGCAGAGATATAACCAGAAAAGGATTGGGAGAAGAATCGAGACATGATGAAGGCCAGATTGGAATCCACATCTTCCACATGAGCGCTACAGCAAATTGTGTCTGGAGAACAAAATCACAGCTTTGAATAAAGCTAAAGTTTGCCACAGTTTCGGTTTTCATAATCCTCTTCCATTCTGCTAGCACTTGCCTGCAGCAAAAAGAAGTATGCAGAGGTCCATAATGCATCAAGCACATGCATTGTACTTGTATAACACTACACTTTGTATGTATACACATTATCCTTGCCTTGATGTACAGTATTAGCTCTCCATCCCAGAAAATAACAGTTGTAGAAGTAAATTGTAGTCTTTTATACATATCTGAGTGCAGAGGCTTGCTTATATCTGGACATGGCAAATAATGGTATGGTGATATTGTCATAACAATATGTGCTACAATTTCCTCCACCATGCCTGCACACAGTACGTAGTTTTCAAACATGCCACATTCTTAAGAATCTAGTGATCAGTCTATCGGTTTATATTTCACTAACACATTTCCTGATTTCTAAGAAAATATTAGTGTTTATTTCCTGTTTATGGAAATGGATAACCACTTATTTGATTAAAAGTATGATTAAATAATGTCAGGTCTGCAGGTCTTCAATGCATACCAAAATATATACTCAAATTCATATTTATAAAGTTGCAATTGGGGATTTTTTATTATTATATCTTTTAACAAAATAGTAATAATACAATAATAAGGACAATAACTATTGGAAATGAACAAATTTTACACATGGGCTTGTAATAGATGTATTTAGAGCAAAAATGTGTTTAAATCTTGACCTGTATTGTATTGTACACTGAGGAATCATTGGTCTTCTGTAGGGTGGCATATATCATAGGTTCTCTCATACTTTTAACCTGCTATAAACACAAAAGACAAATGCTTATATCAGACAAATGTATATCACATTTTTTTTCAAGTGACAGATATTTTACATTCAATTAATGTATTTCCCTGAAAGAACTATCATTCTTTTTTTATCATATATTCCACACTTGCATGTAAATGGCTTTTGTCCCACTCCTGACACTTTTGTTATAGAATTTCATTGTTTTGATTACAATATTGATATATAAAAATCTATATATTTACTTTAATGTACTTTCACGTTTGTATGAGAGCCGCCAAAATTCTATTGACTTTTTCTGGTTTGTGCTCAGTGATTTTGTGCTAAAACAAAGCAAATTATTGCTCAGCAATAATAATTTTGTTAACTGGCTCATTCATCTTTTGAGGCAATGGCATTATAAGCAGTGACATCAGTATCTTTGGATGATTTAGAAATGACGTTTTGTCAGGTACTTACCTTGAGTCTTTTTAATAAGCTGAAAAAAGAAAAGAAAAATGGCAATAATTTCCTAAATGTACATCAATAAACAAAAGCTTAAAATAACAGCCAACGCTAATATGCCAATCATTTCTGAAATCTAAGAAAGTGCCAGTTATTATCCAGAATATTTTTGTCATTCTATCATTTAATTCTATCATTAAATAAGTGCTACACCATAGAGAATCACAGATGTGAGGTATTGCTTAAATATAATACAATTATTTATTTATTATTATTAGTAGTAGTAGTAATAGTAGTAGTAGTATTACAGTGAATATTACATAACAATATACAATTGTACTATAAACAGTGTAATTTTTAAACTGCAAAAGGCTAGTATTTCATTAAATAAATATGTAGTCTGTTTGTGCTGCGCACTACGTAAGTTAATTAGCGCTCTGCTAGCTGTCATCACTACAAACAGAGCATGCAATGCTCATAATGGTGTTTTAGAGCTCCTTGGTATGAGCAGCTGGCTTCACATTTACATTCAAACCTTCTTAAAACAAGATCTGTTTACATTGAAGCGTGCAGCACATGCAAACTATATATTAATCCCATTCAATCTCAGCATTTCAGTTTAATAATCACACTAGGATTTAACTTGATTTTAATTTGTGTGCTGAATGTTTACGCAATGTCCTTCATATGCCAGATAGTATAGGTTTTTGCTATCATAGCATTTTCACTAGCATGAAACAAGTTCATGAGCATAGTATGATCCCTAATTCTGGCAGTTTTAGACTCTGAAAATGTTTAGTATATGAAATGTATGAATGATAAGACAGAATGATATATTTTATATTTTTTCTTAAATGAGGAGGTAAGCAGGCAGCTGTTCTCACTTCTAGTTGACTCTTGTGACCTCTTGTGTTTTCGAGAAATACATGTCTGATAAAACTCAACATTAGAGCTTTCACTGAAGCTGATATTCTCACAATGGACATTTGTAACAGGCTGAACCTCATGTTATGGATGTCAAACATTTTGCCATTTGTTTCAAAAACCCACCTTTTGTATTTGACCAAATCAACTGCAGTTATGAGAATTAATAAAAATGTCAGAAGTCCACACATGATATATGGTGCTATGGAGCACTGGCAACCTGGCACAATCAGAAAGAAGAAAAAAACTGTGACGAATATTTAACACATTCCATTTACTTACATACCATAACAAGAACACCCAAAAGATGAGCAGTAAATCTAACCAATTTAATCCATCTTATGTACATAAATCAATCACATCTAAAAAGCATTATTTCTCACCACTGCAGTTACACATGGTCTGAGAATGAACATTTTGGGGGTTACAGACTTTACACATCAACTAATGTATTTTTGATGTGGTTTTGTGTTTAATTTCTTGTTTACGCCAGAAACTGACTGTCCAAGTGAATGTCCCCTCTGCAGCCAAAACAAAGTCGCCACAGACTTTAATAAAATAAATAAATAAACAAAAATAAGAGTTTGTCCGCCATGAATCAAGCTTCATCATTAGTGATAACCAGTAGATAAAAGCCACTGGACTACAGTATGCTGATTATGGGTCAATGACAAATAAGGATGAAAAAGAAAAATACAGTTTGCATGCAATGCTTATGCCATGTTCTTATAAATGTAATCATTTTGGTTTAATATGTTTTTGAAAATATTTTTTTAGATTTAATGATCAAATAAAAAGCATATTTTCTGTCTACATATCTAAAGCATTTTTTAAATAAATATTATGAGGTATTGGACAACATGAACTCACCTTGACATGACATAAAAAGGTCAAATGATGACCATAATTTGGTGGACACAAGATTGTCCAATAGTAATATTGTTAAACAAATCTGCTTCTGTACTTATGATGTTTTTTTTAATTCAGAAATGTAAAACATGTTCACAATAGAAGATGTGTATTGAAGTAATTGTATGCATTAAATATATATGGATAGACAGACAGACAGACAGACAGACAGACAGACAGACAGACAGACAGACAGACAGACAGACAGACAGACAGACAGACAGACAGACAGATAGATAGATAGATAGATAGATAGATAGATAGATAGATAGATAGATAGATAGATAGATAGATAGATAGATAGATAGATAGATAGATAGATAGATAGATAGATAGATAGATAGATAGATAGACAGACAGACAGACAGACAGACAGACAGACAGACAGACAGACAGACAGACAGACAGACAGACAGACAGACAGACAGACAGACAGACAGACAGACAGACAGATAGATAGATAGATAGATAGATAGATAGATAGATAGATAGATAGATAGATAGATAGATAGATAGATAGATAGATCGATAGACAGACAGACAGACAGACAGACAGACAGACATACAGATAGATAGACAGACAGACAGACAGACAGACAGACAGACAGACAGATAGATAGATAGATAGATAGATAGATAGATAGATAGATAGATAGATAGATAGATAGATAGATAGATAGATAGATAGATAGATAGATAGATAGATAGATAGATAGATAGATAGATAGATTTGCTGTAAATGTAAAAAGTTAATTAACGATATATGGTCAGATTAGTGGGCTACCCGCTCTACCACCTGAGCCACAGCCGCCCATAAAATATTACAGACTTACTTTTTAACTCCACAGCAACAGCCATCGATTGGTCAGTCCCATGGATGTTGTAGGCCTTGCAAACATACAGACCCTGAGCATTACCACTGACTTTCACTGTTAGAATCTGTCCCTGATCCTTCAATATGAGATTCCCAGCCCCAGTGTCTTTGTACCACTCATAGTGCTGAACAGCAGGGTTGGCTTCACTATAGCAGCTCAGCGTCACCACAATCCCCTCAGACACTGATCCTGAAGGACTTAACCGGGCTATGGTGTTTCTAGGAGCATCTGAAACAGAAGATTGACCAAAGAATTAAAAAAAAGTATAATTAGTATTTCATATACATTATATGGCCAAACGTTAGTGGACATCCAAATGTCAGACCCATTTTTGCTTGTTGAGCATTTAATAAATAAAAAAAAGGAAATAATAGTGAGTTGGATCTTTTCTAACCATTTCCATTCTTCTCTGAAGATTTTTAATTAGATATTGGATTATAGCTGCAGGGAATTGCTTCCATTCAGACACAAAAGCGTAACATAATACAGTATTTGCACTCAAAAACCTGTTTTACTTTCTTTTTTCCATGGAAAACAAAAGGAGATGTTAGGCAGAATGTTAGTATTAGTCACCATTTACTTTTATTGCGTCTTTTCCCCCCATGTCATAAGTGAATGATGACTGAGACTGTAAGACCTATGACAGAAAGTCATAGGGGTTTGTAACAACATGAGGGTGAGTAAATCCATTTAACGTGCACAATTATACAACAAATATTTGTTAAGTGATAAACACACTGAAAATAAATTGGAGTGAGGTTTACTTAAAAAAAAACTAGGACACAATTTCCATGCAGAAATTGCTAGTAAATGTAACAGACCATATTTTCCATAAACAAATCTTGGTAGAATTTCTCAAGGAAAATATACTTTGCACTACTCTCCG
Source organism: Moxostoma hubbsi (assembly GCA_032164185.1). Taxonomy (NCBI): domain Eukaryota; kingdom Metazoa; phylum Chordata; class Actinopteri; order Cypriniformes; family Catostomidae; genus Moxostoma; species Moxostoma hubbsi. The sequence goes on along the minus strand of JAVLUX010000026.1, from coordinate 31,825,945 downwards.
TAAGGAAAGTTTACTCACTTTTTGTTGTACATTTTACTCAATCAATGTAGCACTGAATTAAGCCATGCTTTTAGAAGTGTACTGACATTTCAATGCATTTTTAACATACTTGTAGTCATGTACCATATGACACACTAAGGCCTTCCACAGGGAAGCTTAATGCATGCTTTGTAGTCTATTAGACAACATCGCTTTGTTTTAAATGTGATAGAAACAAGATAAAGGGCTGTGCAAGGGAAACCCTTGGTGCTCAAAACAAAAAGGACGGTAACAATTAACAGATTTTTTATTATTATTATGAACTGGTAAATTTGAGAAGAAAATTGACTTCAGATTCACAAAACAAGAAATGACCAATATAGCAACAAAATCAATTTAAAAAAAATGTGTAAATCAACTTGCAAACTATAAACCATGGAAGCTCATTAATTATTTAAGGCAGGTGCATGCTGGGAACACCAGGTTCAAAAAGTTTAGTAAAACTTACTGGTAACACTTTACAATAAGGCTTCATTTGTTTACATTTGTTAACAACATTATTAAACATGAACTAACAATGAGCAATACGTATTAAGCATTTATTAATCTTAGTTAATGTTAATTAAAACATATAATAATATGTTATATTATATAAAAGAAGTTATATTAGCTCATATTAGTTAATGCACTATTAACTAACATTGAACAACTGTATTTTTATTAACTAACATTAACTAAGATTAATAAATGCTGTAGAAAATATATTGTTAATTGTCTGTTCATGACACCTAATTCATTAACTAATGTTAACAAATGGAAGCTTATTGTAAAGTGTTATTATATTATTTCATTTACTTGTGAAATTTACTAAAATTAGCAAATACATATGACAAGGTTTTCTACTTTAGGATTGGTACATGATGACGCATTGTAAAGATAACCAACAATTCATAGATAATATTTAGTTATAAGCTAAAGCATTACTTTAAAATTTTTGAATTGAGTACAAATGTACAATTTACTTAATATTTTCAAGTTCATGCTTTAACTTATTTAGTGTAGAAAGTACATAATATTTACTGCTACATTTCAAAAGAAGAGTGAGGTTATTCAGTGAGGTCATAAATAAAGAGAATTATATTTATATATATATAGCATAAATAGTATTGCTTTATGATTGTTTTCCTTTCATTGTGTGTTCAACGTACACAACACTCTGAGGGTAGTGCTGGTCTCCACTAGACTTTTAGCAACCTGGGAGTTGTACAAAAGAGAGCAGGATACTTTAAGCTGGTCATTCAGATGTGTTGCATTGAACATCTGAGAGGAAACCAACAGTGTCTGTCCATATTCATCCACCTTAGGCAAACAAATGAAGTATATTAACGGAGGACCTTATAAAGAAAACATTTACAATTACATAGCATTACATCACATGACATACTAAGATCATCCCTTACAAAAAATGTACAGTTCTGACAAACTTGCTGCAAATTTCCCATTCATTATTTTCACATGCAAATGAAATTTGCGGTTTGCCACAAATGTTTGCCAGAAGTTTGCAGCTCTTCACAGATAGTGGTAAACCTTTGTTGACCATGAACGGTTAACCACAAAGCTCATTTGCCCATGAAAATAACGAGTGGCGAATTTGCGGAAAGTTTGTAGCAAGTATGCCAGAACTCTCCATTTTTGTAAGGGATGTTACCAGCTGGACACCACATGCTTTATCTATGTAACCCTTCTGTTATCGGACACTTTTGCTTATGGAATAAGTTAAAGTAATTGTTCACTCAAAAAATAAAATTCTATCATCATTTATTCTTGTCATTCCAAACTCATATGATTTTCTTTCTTCAATGAAACACAAAAGAGATATTAGGTCACCATTCATTACAATCAACAATCTTCTGAATTTTTCCTTATGGGTTCATGGAAGAAAGTACTGTAATATAATCTTGAAACAACTTGAGGGTGAGTAAATGATGACTGAATTTTCATTTATTTGGGTGAAGTATTTTTTTAATAATGGCAGAATTTTGGGGAAAATTTGCTTCTGAAGCCATTTTGCTGTAAACACCCGTTTGACATCATGAATGTGTTACACAAACCTCAAGTTCCAAAGCAATATGTTGCTCTCTGCTATATTTTACCTGCAGGCTTGGTGTGAGCTGCTCTGCTAGTTGTGGGATCCATCGCATCAGAGGTTGTTGTGAGGGACATGGCAGTACAGTGGAACAGGTCAAGGTCACCTTGGTGCCCTCGAGAACTTCCAGAATCTTGACAGAAGGGGTCAAGGTAGGTGGGGATGTGTCTTGGAATTGAGAAGAGAGTTACAGCCTTTATATTTCATACGTTAGCCTACGGAGTATAACAGCAATGTAATCACTTATGAATAGCTTTTTATAAAAAAATTAATTACTTGATTTATAACTCAACAAATTAAAGGGACAGTCATCCTAAAATAAAAAGTATGTAATTATTAATGCTAATCACCTTCATTTATTTCTTCTGTGGAGCACAAAAGGACATATTAGAATGTTAGGGATTGACATCCTCAGTCACCATTCACTTTCTATCTTTTTCCACACAATAAAGGTGAATGGTGACTGAGGCAAACATTTTCCCTAATATTACTTTTTGTGTTCCAAGGAAAAAAACAAAGTCATACAGGTTTTGAACAACATAAGGGTGAGTAAATAATGACAGAATCTCCATGTTTGGGCGACCATTTTTAAAAGAATAGTTTAACCAAAAATTATTATTCTCTCAACATTTAGCCCCATACCATCCCAGATGTATGTGACGTCCTTTCTACAGCAGAACACATTTGAAGAAAAATAGATAAATATCTCAGCTCAGTAGGCCCTTATAATGGAAGTGGATGGTAACATGATATTTGATGCTCCAAAAAGCACAGACAATCAGCATTAACGTCATCTATACAACTCCAGTGGTTAAATGAATGTCTTATAAAGATATAAGATCACTTTTGGTGCAAAAAGATAAATATTTAATAAATTTTTAACTAAATCATCGCATCCGGTAAGCTGCTGTATGCGCGTTCACAAGAGGGCTAAGGTCACACGGTCTTTCCAGTGATGGCATGGCAATATTACATTCGTTGCAGCAGACACATTACCTATGTTGGCATTGCCTACATGTGCACCACCACTTCTCCTGAGCTCTCAAAATCTCGTATCTCCTCTTCTCCTCTTAAATCAAAATCTTCTGACATCTTTGTTTAAATTTGCTTCAATTTGTTTATGGCATTCAGTCTGTACACTACAGCGTTCCTCCTACTCAGTTGTAAACAACGCTGCTTTTCCGGGTGTGTCGCGCATGCGTCACTTCTCGCATGAACATGCCAACGTCAATACGTCACTTGATAGACCGCGTGACCTCAGCCTCAACATGAATATGCTTAACCGAAAATATTATTTATAGTTAAAAAGTACTTAAATATTGAGCTTTTTCAAACTAAAAGCGATCATATCACTTTATAAGACATTCATTTAACCACTGGAGTCATATGGGTGACATTAATGCTGGTTGTCTGTGCTTTTTGGAGCTTCCATAATAAGGACCGACTGAACTGAGATATTTTTCTATTTTCCCTCAAAATTGTTCTGCTGAAGAAAGGAAGTCATACACATCTGGGATTGCATGAGGGTGAGTAAATGATGAGAGATTTTTCATTTTTGGGTGAACTATCCCTTTAAAGCTGAAGTATGTAATTTCTGTAACACTAGCGCCACTGAATACTTATCAAATATGCCCCTTGTCTGCCATTGGTTAAACATAAAGACAGCCCCGCCCCCAACTCCTGCCATTGGTTGAGTAATGTTGTTAAGGCGGGTCTAAATGGCCGCTCTAAACAAACACAAGAATTTTCAAAGCGCCACAGAGACACAGCGTTAACAGTTTTCGAGAAAATGAACCTATGCATGGCTTACTTATAGTTGTTTTTGCATATTAAGCTGGGATAGAACAAAGTATTTTAACACTCAAAAATGTACATAATTCAGCTTTAAGTTCCACAAAGAAGTATTCTCCAGTACTGGTGTTTAAAAGAACACAAAAACTAATACACTGATCTGAAGAACCTACAATGAATCATTAAGAACTTTTAGACCCATAATAGACAAAGAACTGTATAGAGTAAAACATTTAAGCTCTTTTCTGAACACGTGTGGTGATTGAAATAATCCTTATTTTTAAGAGCACAGTCTAACAAAGTCAAGTTAGTGAATGGTCAAATATTCCTATATTCTAATGTTCATGAATGGCTGTACATTTCACTGTAGTTTACTGGTAATCTTGACCTAGAATCTAATTCCCAAGTGTTTTTTGTATCCAAATAAGACATTAACCAAGTGTTTTTATACATCCATTTTATAACATGCTGTTTAATCAGCAGCATTTTGGCAAAACATTCTTATTGCTCTTGTAAGATTATCGGTTGATGAGAAGAATTCCAACCTTTATGAACTTGAATGTTCACTCCTTGCTGAAATGTGTATACCAGCGGTTCAGGACCATGAAGTCTGAAGAAATATGTATCATTGAATCCAGCAGGAAAATTGTGAAACACTGTTGTGCAATTTTTGCTTAAGATATTGCCAATCACTCTTCCTTTCAGAAGTGACAACACCTCGGTTTTTGAACTGAGCACAGTTAACCCACTTAAGTCACTTTTTCTCCAGATTGCCTCCACAGATTTGTTTAGGGACCCTTTGAACGAGTCGGGAATTTCAAACTGACATGGGATTTGAACACAGAAGCCACTTATTGCATCAATATGCTGCGGCATCTTAATTTCCCACTTGATGCTGACAGCACCTGCACACACACAAACACACAGGGCATGTGATATTTTACAAGGATTGTTCACCCAAAAATGAATTATCCTCATGTTTCTTTATATTTGCAGAGGAACACAAAGGTAGATGTTTGGCAGAGCATTTACTTGTAATGTATGAAAAAAAAATGCAATGAATGTGAATGGTGACGGCTGCTGTCAATCAGCCTAACAACTACTTTTGTGCTCCACAGAAGAAAGAAAGTCATATGGGTTTGGAACCACAAGAGCTCTGTGGATTTAGTATGTTTAAATGAACCTGTTATATTAGAACAAAGAACAATCTTCCATATTTCATGCAGCACCATAGATACTTGTAGAAATACAGTATTTGTTTATAGATTTATCTATAAAATTCAAAACAGTTTTTGACCAGCTGACAAACTGAATAAAAAAGTCTTACCTGTTAAAATCCAGATGATGACAACCAAGACTTTTGATCCAGTCATGTTATTGAGATCTGAATTAGCATATATTATATAGTCAACAGGGGTGGGATTCAGTCAAAGACACTGATTGATTTACCGTTAAGTAGACTGAGGAGTGTAGAAAGTTGTTTAAAATGAGTTCCAGAAACCAATGATTCCTGTTTTGCGAAAAGATATAGATATTGGTCTTGTTTTTTCAGTACAGAAAGTTGACATGTATAATTTATATATAATAATTTCTAAATAAAATTTTACCTGATATGGGGACTACTGGAAGTAAGATGTCGACTCAATAATGCCGTAAGGTTTTAATGAAAGAGGAACCGTAGGAAATTCTAGACTTTTAGCATTAGTTCTGTAAAAAGTTTATTATTACAAAAACATTTCTTCTTCCTCTTAATATAAACTATATCAGTGTTGCGCTTATGTTTTATACGTTTTAAGTTTAGTGTCACCTGATTTATTTTGTTAGAGTACACTTATTATGTAATTACAGTATATAAGTTTTACTGTCAATGTCAAATTATTATTATCATTATTATTATTTTTTGTAGCAGCTTTACATAGTTTGGTTGGACTACAGATTTATTCACATGTGGTAAACCTGGTAGCATACGTGTTTCCCTGCCCTGAGATTCTTTTTCCTCTAATAATATCTGAATATGAGTTGTTTTGTTTTAATGCATGTTTCTTTTTTCCAAACCATTAAGATTAAACTGTAAAAATGACATTTTTGCTTAAAAATCTTCAAGAGTAATAATGCAATCAACTGTAAATTTTACCCTTTGATAATTATACTATTATTATATCTAAGAAATTGATAGTCAAACGTTTCAAGACATAATGTCTTAATTTACTATCTTAAATTAAGACATGACTGTTCTATTTTAGTTCACATTGAAATTATATGTGTAAATAAATTAACCTTAACCTTAAAGCTATCCATTCTCACTCATAATCATTGACTGAACTGTAAGATTTTGTTCTGCAATTCTACATCTCACCACTAGATGACAACAAAATTAAATATTTAGATATTACAGTAATATCACAGTTTTTCTGAATCTCTTTGACTCATTTTTTGAAATAGTCTTAACATTCTCTAAAATGTAAGTGCAATTGTCATAATTGTTTTATGTTACTTCACAATCTATTGCATGTCTGTAAAATGTAGTAACACCCAAAACATTTACAGTTTTTCTGAATTGCTAAAACATGAAACCACATTCTCTGAACCAAATGCTCAGTGGCCTAAATCCATCTGTAGAATCAATCACTCTTTTTTGAAATCCCTTCATATTAATATCATGTTAGTAATGCACACCACAAAGAAAATGCAATTTACTAAACTTTTCACACAACTATCATGACTCTGGTATCTATAAAAGGGGTAAAATATGAAAATTCAGAGCAAACACACAATGTAGAAGAAGAAGAAGAGGTAGAGTGGGCAAAGAAAGAGAAAATCTGAGGAAGAAGTGATGAGAAAAGGGGAACATGGAAAGATTTCAGGAAATACCAAATGGAGATGGTGTAATGACGGTGAACAGACATCAGGGTGGATGATTAGAGTAAAGAAGGCTCAAATGATCTGCGAGTCCCTCTAATTGATCTTGTTCTTCTTCGTCACGAAACGTGCCGAATGGGCTGCGATAAAGCTATAATGAGATGCCGAAAATATCAGATCGGGAGATGAGACTTTGTCGAGTACCGATGCCCTCTCTCCCTTTCTCTGTCTCCTACTCCATGTCTCCACACAGCAGTGCAGCACATATCGGCACATCAGACACACAGACAGGCAGACAGGCAGGCAGCAGCCCCTCCCAGCTCCTATCCCAGTTGTGTTTTTCTTGGCTTGTGTGGAGGTGTGTGGTGATGAACAATATCCTAGCTACCAGTGCCTTGACTTTACAGCTAATTAGCCAAAAGACAAATATAGTTAACTTGAGTCTTGCTAACATGTATGACTCATGAGCTACTAGCTAATGTAATAATAATTTAGCTAAAGTTTAGGTAAGGCAATATTTCATGGCCATACAGGCTAATGTACTGTACTTAATGGACACTACAGGTGAATACGGTAAAATTTGTGTCTAATATCATCATCACAATCGCCACATTGATATGCAAATTAGGCGTTAACGAATTAAAATGTGCTGATTTGCATACATTTGACAAGGCACTGCAGGTGAATAGGATAAACAAAATAACTAAAGCATATCACCCATAAAGCATATTGTGTATTCCAATAACACCAAAAGAATGATTTATAGACTTGTGCAAAATAACCAAATTATTAGTGAAACCACGTCCCTATTCTTGTGCAGTCATTCATTCTAAATATATACTTGAAACTAGTAGCATAGATAACATGCACATTGTGGCATAATTTCCTTTGCCTGCTCTAATGATAAACCTAGTGAATACTAGAGAAGTGCCCTTTTTTTCCACTTGAGCCCCTGCCCCCCAAAATATCTGTGCACGTCCCTGTAAAAGAGCCAATCACCTTTTAAATACAGACATTGACAGTCCACTCAAGAATGTGCATGCGAAAAAGCTGGACCTGAATGATTTTTTGCGATCTGGGCTAAAGAAGCGCTATTTATGCTACCAATATTGTCAGATTTAACTGCTGATTTGAAATATGTTCTTTTATCATAAACTTGAACAACCCTTTTATAGATTTCAGTCACATTCAAGTAGATAGGAGCTGTACTATTATGCCACTTTTATCCATAGAAAATAGCTGTCCCAGAGTGTTCCAAAGATGGCTGCCGTGTGGACTGACTTGCCTTGAAAGAGACAGTAGTCATAGTTTTAAATCAGAGAGTAAAGATTTCGCTTCAGCAGTAATCCCCTGTTGATAGGACATTTTTTTATTAATACAAAGACTGCAGGAAATCAGGATAAGCATCATTTATTTAAATAAAAAACAACAAGTTTTAATTCATATATTAAAATTGAAATGCATAGGATATAATGCAGTCAACATGCTAAACATATATAAAAAAAAGATTAATGGTATCTAGACTTGCCAGATGAATAATCACTCATTATTGTTAGATAAGTATTACAATAGTGCAGAGTTATCTGACAGACTTGTCTAACAAACAAGACCAAGTTTCATTCATTTAGCTCTCTCCCTGGTAGCACCCGTGAATCACCCAACCGTCTATTTGATGTGTGTGTTTACGTTTGGAAGACGTATTTTTTAGGTTGTTTGCTCATCTGCAATAGGTCTTAAAGACGTTTCCTCTCAGAGGTGTCTTTGAGACATTTATGATTTACAATGTTTGTAAATCAGACCTTTTTAAGATGTTTAGTAGATGTTTATAAGAAAACACCAAAAACAGACATCGCGGAGACTTATTTGTTCTAACTGGGCTCAGGCCCAAAACATACTCTATGTGAATGCAAACATTTATAGCTACTCAAGCTTGGTTTCGTACTTCATTGTGTTCAGAAATGTGTCATGCTGCACTTTACAAAGCAACGTGTTGCATTCTCAGCATTGTCATAATGGCCGTTATTCCCAGGGGTTAAATTGTGCTGATCGTCCTGGCACCTTTGATTTTTTTGTTTGTTAATCCATTCAATTTCTTGTGTGCTCTACTGCAGTTTTGGTTTGACCCATTTCACACAATCCATCCTCATTTAGGCCTTATATTTGCTCAAAAAACCTTTCAAGTTCTTAATGCTTCGCTCTAGTCAGTTGCAGATGCTGGTAAAGACAGCATATTGGAAGCAGTATGGAATCACGTCGTATCTGGCCTAATGCACCACCACATGATTTTAGGATTCCACCATCACCAACATCTCAAATTAACCCCTGCATAGTAGACCCAGATAAAACACATACAAATCTGAGATTTGTGTTTTAGATCTTTTAATCTGGATATCATCTCAATCTAATTAACATCTGCTAAACATCTTAAAAAGATCCGATTTACAAAACATTCTTATTCATGAACGTCTCAAAGACATCTACTGTATGTCTTATTGAGATCTGAGACATACTTATTGACATACATTTTATAGATGTATTACAGATGAGCAAACAACACAAAAAATAAGTCTTCCAGATGTAAACACACACATCAAATAGATGCCTGGGTGATGTACATGTGCTATCGGGACATTCATGTCGGCTGTTTGCTTCTAAAATCAGTTTTCTCTGTTCTTTCAATGCGGAGCAGCAGTTTGAAGAGAATCTAGCTCAGTCATTTATTTGAAGTAGATATGTTTATAGCAAGCTACCAGAATAATAGCACATGCAGGTTAATGGCATAGACTTTTGAAAGTAACTCTATAGTTCCCCCGAGAACTGAATTTTTTGCCACCAGAATTTCAGAAATGAACAAGGTCTCTTTAAAGTTTTAGGGCAAGAAATGCCACTCTCTCCCTTTTCTTTCTTTTAGTTTTTTTAATTTTTAACATGTAAATTTGATATATTTAGCAATATTCCATTCTAGTCCTAGGCCTGACTTGTGTATTATTTACAACTCCTTTTTTTATTTCATGTTGATTTGATTATTAAAGAAGAGTAATACTTGCACTGATTTTATTTCAATTACTGTAATTAATTAAATTTAAATGTGCTTTAAGCGATTTTAGCTGTTCTGAAATTTTAAAACACTTATTTCAGGACTCATTGCACTTCTTTCAGTGATATCTTAAAGGGAGAAGGAACATTTTCTGCATACTATTCAATAAAAAAAATTAAAATAAAATAAATAAATAAATAAAAAAATTAAAAAAAAAAAAAAAAAAAAAACCGCTTACAGGATAATTCACCCAAAATTAAAAAATTATCTCATCATTTACTCACCCTCATGCAATCCTAGATGTGTATGACATTTTTTCTGCAGAACATAAATTAAGATTTGAATAATATCTCAGCTCTGTAGGTCCATTTAAAGCAAGTTAATGGTGAACAAAACTTTGAAAGCACATAAAGGCAGCATAAAAGTAATCCAGAAGACTCCAGTGGTTTAATTCATGTAAGAACAGAACAAATGTAAATCCTTTTTCACTGTACGTCTTGACATCTGCAGTCTCCTCGGTGAACTTGATTTCAAGCTCGATTACACTTTCTAGTGCAAATCATGATCGTGCCTTGAGACTGCAATGGCAAAATGTACAGTGAAAAGGTGAGATATATATATTGGTCTGTTCTCACCAAAACCGATTGGATCGTTTCAGAAGACATTGATTAGAACACTGTATTTTGCTGTATGTACTACTTTTATGCTGCCTTTATGTACTTTGTGGAACTTCAAAGATTTGGTCACCATTCACTTGCATTGTATGGCCTTATAGAGCTGAGATATTCTAAAAATCTTCATTTGTGTTCTGCTGAAGAAAGAAAGAAAGGTATACACCTCTGGGATGGCATGAGAGTGGATATATATGATGTGAGAATTTTCATTTTTGGATGAACTATCCCTTAAGTAGTTGATTTTAAGTAGTAACATTAAATGGGCAAAATATGCTTTACATAGGTAAAAAAACAAAATCCTCATAAAAGTTAAGCAATGCTCCTGAAAATCAATTAAATTGGTAAAAAATGTTGCCCAATAATAAAAATGTGAAGTTCTGACACTGGTACATGTGGGACTGCATATTCACATTTTTTTTATTAAAGTTTGTTTCTGGTCTTAAACATTAGTCATGCCATCAATTTTATCTCGAACTTTGCTGGTGATCTTTGGATTGGAATTACAGCTTTCTTCCTCTGTGCCTTCCTGGGACTGCACAGTGCAGCCGTCTTCCATTAGTGCTCGACGATAAATTCCCGACAGACTTTGTTTGAAGCGTCGCCTAACATTCAGTCCCATGCAGAAGTACAGCAATGGGTTCACGCAGCTGTTGAAATAGGCTAAACCCTTAGCAATAGGAAGGCCTAGTTTGACTGCTTGGCTCTTCTTGTCCACCATTTTGGCAAGCAGTAGGCAATGGTAGGGGGCCCAGCATAAGAAAAAGGCACAAACAAGTGCGGCAAGAATTCGGAGAGACCGTGATTTGCCAGAGAACCGAGTTCTACGTATACCGATACCAGCTAGTATGTAGCAGATGAGAATGACCAGGAAGGGCAACAGGAATCCACATAAGAAACGGATGCTGTATAAGGCGTTCCTTGCTACAATGTCAACCTCTGATGATTCTTTCACCTGCAAGATTTTAGACAAAGTATATCAACTTTGGAAGTCATTATAAATGATGGCAAACTGATCTTCATTTACTGCAATTCAAGGAAGTAGAAATTTAAAGCAATAGTTCACCCAAAACGATAGTTTTGATATTTTTTTAGGAAACTAATCATTTTATGATTTATTTTATGAAATAATGGCAATCATTAAAAATTAAAGAAAGTATTTCTCACCTCCAAGGAGCACTTGCTCAAGTTGTTCTTAGAGTAAACCTGCCGGTATACAAAGTATGGTGAACTGAAGATGACCGCCACAATCCAAACCCCTAAACTGACCACACGGGCAGCAAGTAATGTCCGTCTTTTCCTGGTGAACACTGGGTGCCACACACAGAGCATTCGATCCACACTGATCACAGCCAGAAGAAAGACACTGCAGAACATGTTGGCATACTTAAAGAAGCCATTGAACTTGCAGAGAAACACTCCAAAAGGCCAGTAGTCAAAGAAGATTTTTTTGAGTAGTGAAATGACACGGGTAAAGCAGAAGATCAGGTCGGCTACAGCGAGGTTGACCAACCATACGTTGGTTACATTGGGCTTTATCCGGAAGCCAGCCACCCAGATGACCAAAGTGTTCCCAGTGATGCCCAGGAGAACAGTAATGGTGTAGAAGACAATGGTAATATTATCCATAATAGCATCAATGTCCACTGTAGTTTTCTCATAGTGGGTTGAGACTTCCGAGTGAGAATGAAGGATCAAAGTCTTATTGGTGGCCATTCTATAAGCAAGACAAATAATAATGCTTAATTTTTCTATACATGTCCTGTACACAATTTTTATATCTATCTATCTATCTATCTATCTATCTATCTATCTATCTATCTATCTATCTGAATAATGAATAACATAATATATGATAAAACATTTGTTTGAAAGACTATATGGTGAAGTAATCACAAAAAAATAATGAAAATATTTGATTCAGCAGTAAAGAGAAAGAAAGTGCTAAAGCAGAGTTTCTACAAGAGGTTGGCAAATAAAAAAAAAAACAACAATGACCAATCAAACCATGGTGTAAAACCTTGCATTTCATACTCACATCAAACACAAGTATATCACATTTATTGACAGTTCATTTTAGGCGAATGGAAGGGGGCATGTGTCCTGAAAAGATGGAAAGCTCTGAGCTATGAAGTATATGAATGTATCATAACATTTGCAACTACACTGGCATTTGTTTTTACTAGAATGACTCATTCAAATTTTTAAAGACACAAGCAAGATAAGTTCTTCTACAAAAAAAAGTAACAATACAGGACATGGGTGTGAAACTGAGAATAGAAACAACCATTTGTTAGTGATTGAATTCACTTATAGTGAATTTAGCACAATTGATCTACAAGGCCACATCACTAGCAATCAAAGATCATGGATTTATTTTTATTTTTTTTGTATCGAGAAAAGTATATTCATACAGAGAAGGCTGTTTCTGTCATTCCTGTATCACCAAAATCTTTCTTATTTTATTTATTTTTATGTTTAGTTTTCATCACATTTTATGTTTTCACTTCCCACTTACCCAATACTGAAAACAGAAGTTTTCATTGTGCAGATTAAGCATGCTCAAATGTGCTTTTGCATATAAACAGAGCACATATGGGTACAAGAATATGAGCATTTACAAATCTATTAACAATTCATAAAATTGAATTGATCAATCTTTATCTAAATTAAATAATATATATATTTTAAGCTTTGCTAATTTGATGTTTTTAAAGATTACGCAATTGAATTTGATGGAAATGTATTATTAAATGAAATGCATAAATCGTAAAAATAAGCCAAAACGTTGTTGTTGTTTTTTTTAGTTTACACTGTACAGTCTTGAAATAAAATGTTTCTTCTGTCCTCTCTTTGTGTTTATGGGGTGGTTATGAAATAATATTTTAAACTATATTTCAGACATAGTGCTGAATTTAATTCTGTATATTTTAAACATAGATTAATTATTCTAAATGTCCTTTCAAAAGGTAATGCCATTTCATGTGACTGAAGCACACATCTCTTACTCAGAGTCTGTTTTAAAATATCTGTCTGGAAAAAAGGAGGTAAAAAAGCTCTGAACCTTTCACCTTCAACAAAATACAGAAGTGGAATGAAAGACATGTTCTTAAAATGTAGAGTTAAAATAACTGCCTGGATGGATCTTGTTGAGATAACTAAATTATCCAAGTTTTTGCTGGCTGAACTTGTGATACATTTTTTAATTGAGAAAAACTATTCAGCTGAAATCGAGAGAGGAAAAAAAGTCAAGAGGACTATTCACATCATGCTAATGTATTCGCTAATGTATTTCCAGCATGCAATTTGCATGAATACATTATGCAAATTGCATACCATTATTGTGATGTGCATGTAAAGTCTTGAGACCCATGCGTGTCTTCTTGACAAGTTTATGTTTACATATGATAGTGGGACCAGAAGAGGTCTCTGATCATCAATTGGACATTTACCATCAAATCGAAGCTTATTTTACCTCTAACAATGGGATAGCCCTAACTACATCTATGGTAATCAATAATATTAAATGATAATATAAGTATTCGGTGATCTATATTCAGTTAATTGAATTGCAATGTAGTTGATAGAACTATGAAAGTCAAGTTTATTTAAAAAGACAGTAAGCGCATTAAATAAAGCAATATAACACGAGCAAGAGTGCTGTATGTCCAGCTGTGCAGACATATGGACAGTACAGCATGATTGCTAGTGTGATATTTATTTTATGCAAAAGCTAAGTAAAAAATTAAGAAGGGAAAAATAAGGACTGTCCCAAAAACACTCATGTGAACTGAACTACTTTTCAGGGTCTGCCATTGCTAGTTTGAAAGATGCTCTCAAGCCTCCATTACTAATTTAAAAAAAAACACAACACATTAAAACTAGTAACGGCAGATTGAAATGTTTCTAACAAGTTATTGGAGAAACAAGGATGTATGTGTGTGTGAATGAGAGAGAGAAAGAGCGAGATGCGTGATGCTGCTATACATGCTATTAGAATTATCCTGCGAGTATTTCACTCATGTTTAAGTGTTTCGTTGTCAAAGAGAAAACATGGTGGACTCCCGTTTCATTCTTGTATATTTCTTGAGGAACTCTTTACTTTGACACCGACACCGAAAGTGTTGTCTCCTCTGCAATGTTGAAGGTTTACATCTACTTCCAACTCTGAAACTTGTGATCAGCAGTAATGCTGAAGCTGTTAGTTTAACTCTATTTCTCAGCTATAGTGTAGTAGTAATTCGAGTGATCATTGAGTTACAGATGAAGAAACTTCAATGACGTCAAATTCATTTTCTCACTTACTGACAACGCCATTTGCCAAAGTAAACTCAACTCACTCACGGCACACACAAGATGGTCTTTTGGTCGCCACCTGGAGGCTAAAATCATTAATGTCATAGGGATAAACAAAAATTCTCATGTCTCGCTGCTGTCACACATATGCACGGCTCTTACAATTTAGGAATACCATGAAAACAAGCGGGGTGATTCAAACCATAAAGCATCCCAGTGCTGATGATCTGAGCTATCAGTCCTCTTGGAACCCCTCTCGTCCAATCAGAAGGCAGAAACGAACTGTTGTATAACAAGCTATATAGTTTTAAGTCAACTTGATATTCTGTTTAAACAATTTTCACTCTTTAGTTGACACAACGTTTTTTTTTCCCCCTCCCGTTTTCTTCCCAATTTGGAATGCCCAATTCCCAAAGCTCTAATGGTGCGTTCACGTGCTATGGTAATTATGGTAAATACCAAAAGCCGACGTGGAAAATGCACATGAACACCCCCTCATGTGGTATTTTCCACTGGGCAACTCGTAGAATATTTTGATGCCCGAGTTGCCGAGATGAGATATCCTTTGACCTTTTCAAAATGGCGGAGAGCATCGCGAGAGTGTTGAATGGTAAGCATTGTACAAAACCAAACCTTTTTTGCTACTGTTAGCTAGGGGTGGAACGGTACATTCGTATTGAATCGAAACGGCGCGGTCCGGTGCACGAATTTACACGGAGAATACACGTTATAAAAATAAATAAAACTCTAAATAGCGATAATATTATACTACGCTCTATTCGCGTTTGATGTGAACGCAGCATAATGAACAGGCTGCGATGTCAAGATTGCAATTGTGTGTGTGTGTGTGTGTGTGTGTGTGTGTGTGTGTGTGTGTGTGTGTGTGTGTGTGTATCTCCATCTTTTTACCACATTACGACAACAAAAGCACTTGAACGCAACACACTGGTAAATACCAGTTCACAAGTGGAAAATATCATATTTACCATAGCACGTGAACGCACCATAAGTCCTCATGGTGGAGTAGTGACTCAACTTAAGCTGGGTGATGGAAGACGAATCTCAGTTGCCTCTGCATCTGAGACTGTCAATCCACGCATTTTTTCATATGGCTTGTTGAGTATGTTACAATATAGACCTAGCGCATGTGGAGGCTTCACGCTATTCTCCGCTGCACCCACGCACAACTCACCACGTGCCCCACCAAGAGAGAGAACCACATTTAGCGACCACAGTTTAACCCAACGTGACTCTACCCACCCTAGCAACCAGGCCAATTGGTTGCTTAGGAAGCCTGAATGGAGTCACTCAGCACGCCCTGGATTTCAACTTGCGGCTCCAGGTGTGGTAGTTAGCATCTTTACTTGCTGAGCTACCCAGACCCCCCCTTTAGTTGGCACAACTTACAATTTTAAGGGAGCACAATTTAACAGTGTAACACATTCATTTATTTTATTTTTTCAAATGCAACTTATTTCCTAAAAAAAAAAAAAATCTTTCTAATGCACAGAGAAATAACATTTAAACAACTTAGTATGTTCCACTTGTACAAGGTATCTGGTCTACTGCCATTTAGTAAGTGGTTCATCATAAAGCAAGGCAAGGCAATTTATTTATAACGTACAATTAAAAACAACTATTGACTATAACAGACTATTGACCAATAGTCATGCCACTATACATTAATAAATTTTCTTTTTTTTTTTAAATAAACAAAGGAACAGACAATTCTCAACTCACAGTTTAACTAAAAGCCTGGGAGAATGAGTTCGAAGTTGTCAAAGTGTAGTTGCTATGCTGGTCTTGCGAGCTACACCACATTAACCACACAAGGAGATAAACATGATAGGGGTTGTCCAGCAACCAAGATGATCTAGTTTGTAAAACTGAAAGGATTTACTTAGAAGCAATAATAGCACCATATGGATTTTTAATTACACTGCTGAATCATGGGGAGGTCACTACATCTTATTTCAGTATTCACTTTGCATTTAGGATTTCAGACATTTTATTAAACTTTGCTAAATGATTTACTCATGTAATTCTTGAATGAAATACTGAATTGAGCATTCAAGAAAACCCAATAGTATTTTCAAAAAGATTTACAGCATCAGATTATTTAGTTGTTTTTATGATAAAGCAGGTCACATTGGAAAAATAGATAAATTGGGAAAACACAAATAAACCAGAATATTTAGACAATACAGAGAAAATAGACCATTAAATCAACAAACTCAATTTTCATATCAATTATATAATTAAATAAAGTAACATTTTAAATTAAAGTTGCCTTCATTATCATTGGTTAACTACATTAGTTAACATGAACAAATATATAACTTATAATGTTTACTTAAACATATACTAAAATATAAAAATGTTTATGTTAAAAGTCGTCTCTATACATTAGTTAATGTATTATGGACTAATATTAACCAAAATGAACAATAGTTTAGTTAATGATACCTAATGCATTAACAAATGTTAAAGAATACAACCTTATTGTAAAGTGTTTCCAAGAAAACATATTTTACACATCCTTTTTTTGCAATTACAGTGCATTGCTCTGTCCTCAAATAATAATAATATTACTATTATTACATTTAAACTGTTTAAAAAGGATTCAAAAAAATGATCTGGTGAAGAATTGTTGTAGTGTTCTTACCTGTAAACTTGTTAATGGACACTTGTGTCTTGTCAGTACAATCAGTCTCAGGAAAAACACTACTGCATAATGTGTGAATGCGTCCAAAAGAGTGTGTTTGAGTATTACTGTGTCATTGTTCCTCTAGTGTGCAGATAAATAAACAAGTAGCTGGTTCATTGAGATCACATACAACTTCTCTCTCTCTCTCTCTCTCTCTCTCTCTCTCTCTCTCTCTCTCTCTCTCTCTCTCTCTCTCTCTCTCTCTCTCTCTCTCTCAGTATTTTGTAATCTGGCCATTAAGTGTCATCTCTAAAGTCTCAAAGGAGACAAACAGGAAGAGGGAGGAGTCAAATACACATGCAAATAAACACAGATGTTCACATATGTGAATTTACTTCCATTTTGCCTTAAGTATATTTAAAGTATATCTAATTACCTATCTAAATAATCTGTCATAAAGCACACACATTTATAACACAGACATGCTACATCAAATTACACACTAAATTATATTTATGAGCAGTGAGAATGCAATAAAATTGTGTTGAATGTATTTTACATTTATCTG
This sequence comes from Moxostoma hubbsi, assembly GCA_032164185.1. NCBI lineage: Eukaryota > Metazoa > Chordata > Actinopteri > Cypriniformes > Catostomidae > Moxostoma > Moxostoma hubbsi. The sequence goes on along the minus strand of JAVLUX010000026.1, from coordinate 31,807,951 downwards.
TTCAACTGTATCTATTCAAATCTTGGTTAACAATTTTGCCTTCTCCGCATAAATTAATGTTTGCGTATTTGAACACTTTTTATATCTGGTTCTCTTTGTTAATGTGACCTATTTTATTACAGTTTTTCTCGATTGCTTACACACATTTCTGGAATGCGTACTACGTTTTCTCAAAACCCTAAACACACATCTTGATACTCACACCATTTTGGCCAAACCCTTGACTTTTGACCCATAAATAACCATTATAGTTAAAACCATATTATTTGTCCTAGAAACCAATCTTTGCATTCAGATTACACACAAAACCATCAAAAAAAATAAAATAAAAGTCAACCTTCTGAATACCTTTTACACACTATACATACTATACTGAACCATTTGTTTGACAGCACAGACATACATTAGACTGCAATGATGTCACATTGGCATAGTTCAGACACAGAGTTGGACATAGTGGTTGCAGCTCAGCTTATATTGATGTATACAGTATAGTAGGTTTAGGAGTATATATGTGTGGCAGCAAATAAACAAACAATAATAGATGTTACATGTATAGTGAAACCTTATTTATAGATTCTTTTAAGTTTAACATCATGCCAGGCTCCATATGAACAACATGAACAGAAAAGTTATAAATTATAAATCACCATTCTTCTAAATATGAATACGTATATAAATAAAATAATGGAATATCAATTTCCGTATTACCATGACATATAAAATCACATAGAAATAACTTAAATAATCATTTAGCAAAAACCTTTTCACAATTGTCTGTAAACGATATAGGAGGATGCATGACTCAGCATATATCTCAATTAAATCTATGAACAAAAGGCTCAATTATTCTAATCAAACTTAAGGGAAAAGGGAACAATTGAACTCACTTTTCTCAAAGATGGCATCTATGTGCCTCCTTTGTAACAGCAACAACATTTGTGGTGTAAATGTGCTCCAATTGAATTTAAGTGTCAATAGGCAATTCAAGCAGCTTGATTAACTTGGCTACATGTCTGGTGAAGCATTTATCGTTAACTTTTACTTCAGCTGCCCTCACGTGGCCATCAGCACCTGGAAACACCCTTTTCACTTTGCCTACTAACCATAGGGCCCTTGGCAATTGGGGTTGAACCATCATCACAACAGACACTTCAGTAAGGTCCGCAGTAGTCTCTTGCTATTTTTGCGGCAGATGAATACTAGGTAAGTAGTAACGTATAAACTTGGCCCAGAATTGATCAACTATGATCTGACTTTCCTCCACTGCCTATTACTTTCGGCGTTCAGAATCTTGGTAGACAACTTGAGGTAATGAACTGTTAGGCTGCCCCATTAAAAGGTGATTTGGTGTTATTGGATCAACATCTGAGATATTAGCTGACACATAACCCAATGACAATGCATCGGGGCGGCTGTGGCTCAGTTGGTAGAGCGGGTTGGCCACTAATCGCAGGGTTGGTGGTTCGAATCCCGGCCCATACAACTCAATGTGCCGAAGTGTCCTTGGGCAAGACACTGAACCCCAAGTTGCTCCTGATGGCAGGCTCGTGCGTGTGTGCAAAATTGAAGTTGATCAGAATGACTACTCATAAGGGGGTCGTAACAAGAAGGATGGACCCTGATAACACCTATTTGGCTGGGCCAAATCTGCCAATGTTTTGCCCCTTGTCAGATCATCTGCTGTGTTTGTGGTTGAGTTCACATACTTCCAAGCATGTTGATCTGTGAGATCTTGGATTTCATAAATCCTGGTTCCCACAAAGACCTTGATTCAACATGAGTCTGATTTGATCCATGTCAGGACAGTGGTGGATTCAGACCATTCTTAGTATTTCTTTTGGTAGGTGGTTCAGTATGGCCCTGATACCATGCTTCGTATTGAAGCCACTTAGAGAAATCAGGTAATGTATACACTGATTCAGATTGGTAATATTAGTGTCTACGGAAGTCCGCACACAACTCTGGTGGTAGTTTGCCAAGCAGTCGGGTGACATGAGAGCCACACTTTAACTCCACTTCTCCCTTTATGCCAAGGGTTTCCAGCATACCAACCAGAGCTCTGATCTGCAGTGTAAACTTTTGAAATGCCTCATGATCCCCTCGCCTAATGACAGGAGCATCCATGACTTGTGCAATTCATTTTAGGGCTAGCTGATGTGGCTGACCAAACCTATCATTCAAGGCTGTCATTTTGTCAGAGTATGGTGTGGCAGAGTTCAAGTAAGAGTCAGCAATGAGCGAGGCTTCCTCTAATTTAAGGTTGTCTACCAATATTTTGTATTAAAAGAGGTCTATGGCATCAACTGGCAGTAGATTTTCTAATGACATCTTAAGCCTGGCAAACTCTGATTGGTCATGATGAATGAACATGGGGATTTGTGGCTTAGGGCCTAGATAGACTTTCTCCTGAGCTGGTAACATCGTGGCGAAGGTCTAATAAGGTTATGGTTGTAGCTGACTGTAAGGTATTCAGGTTGTTTAAGCCATGGTTCAGTCTGCTGCACTGATTGAGGAGCATACATGGATTGTTGCTGAGGTGGTGGTGAAGGATCAACCAGCTAGGGTGGAGATTGAGGTAATTAATATGGAACTTGGGCTGGATGGCTAGTGAGGAAATAATGTAATGGATTTAGCTGGTCTTAGTTTGCTTTGTGGCATAGTGTTAGGCCTGACATCCCCTCCGTGAGGAAGGAATGAGAAAATCTGGACTGGGTTCACATAGCCTGGAGCATAATGTCCACAATAGGACTATGCTACTGCTTTCTCTGAGACTAGTTTCACTGGATTTGAGTAACTAACAGAAGTAGTGTAACTAACTGGAAACTCACTCTCTTTTCTAGCTCTGTAAGGAGGATCATCACAGACAGAAGGTGGTGGTTCAGGCCATGATTCATCATCCTGAGGTGGTGGTTTTATTTCCACTGTGTGTCTGAGTCTCTGTGGTGATGAGTGGGTAATCAACTGAGAACCAATTGTGCTGGTTTGAGTTTACTTATTGAACGGCAGTGTTTTCTAAATGACAATTGTGTCTTAAAGTGAGAGGTGTGTTTAGACTTTTGCAAAGAAGTGTGAATGGACCAGAGAAATATGACAAAGAGGATAAATAGTGTTTATAGACTGGGGTAAATGGTCTTTCTGCTGGGAATTGACAAAATGGTTCCATGAGGATGGCTTACATTACCAGATTTTGCGTATTAGCAGTCGAGAAAAACTGTAATACAAGTTGTCCGTCTTGAGCTAAACAGTATTTGCTCTTACTTAGGGTTAAAAGACTGTTATCTGCAAGTTCTCTCCAAAGGGTTTAGAATTATTTTTAGCATAATCCCAGTGAGCAAAACACAGTTAGTTGAATTGATATTTTCAGTTTAACAAGAAATAGTTCCTCATAACATTTCCACTGCTCTTAAAAAATGCTCTAAATTTGGTTTCTAAAGAACTAGTTTCTGAGAAAGTTGTTCAAAGTGTGTTCATGGTTTTTTTTATGATCTCTGTAGCTGTGCAGAAGTGAAAGATAAGTTATAATGCCAACCAAAATATATATCACCTGACCAGATGTATGGATTAGATTTGTAATTCAAGAAATCTAAATTTCCATTATCTTTTTATATCGTTATGCATGCTTGACATGTAGCTGTTTGTAAGTTTTGTAGAGCACCAGAATCAAGGAATCAAGGTCTTGCTGTTGTTGGTACATACTAATAGTTATCTCACAAAAAATAAATAAATAAATAAGTTGACTCAACATTAGTTAACTTAGTTAACTTATATTATTATTAGTTTTAATTAAGTTACAGTAACTCTAAAACCTATGCCTGAATGATCAACTACACAATTGTGGCTGTGTGGGATACCCATAAGCCCTTGAGCTTGAATAAATTATGTATGTTTGGTCAAGACAAATGGAACTTATAGGGAAATATAATAATTATTAAAAAATTAATTAGTGCTGATTGATCCGTACACTATCTTTGTTAGATTAATAATAGATCTAGAATCTAAATATATTTATTTATTTCAGTCTGGGTAATGTTATATAAGAGAGAGAGATACGCCATTATTATCTTTACTAAAATAAAAGTCTATTTTTTTATTTCTTATGGTGGGTCCCTAATGCCTTATGTCCTGGTTTTATTATTTAAGACTATTGTTGTTGTTTTGTTGTGGTTAATAATTGTGATTTGTGTGATGTCACCATTTGGGTGATTAATGTTACCTCTGGTGAACTTGGAGCCTGTTAAATTTAATTCATTCATCATTCAATTGTACTTTACAAGAGTGCAGAATTATATGCCCTAAGAAGTGCTGAGGAATGCAATGTGCCATATGTCTAACCTGGAGTTCGGTCATAATTTCCCTTGTTCTATAACTCAATTTAAATAATTAAATAAAAACAATGGTACCTTAAATCCCAGAAGAGTTCATTTTACTTCATTTTAAGCTGAGCATAATATGTATGTTTACTTAAAAAAAAAACAATTGTATTAAAAATCTATGTAAGATCAACTAATTGCAATTTACAGTGAGGGCCAGTTTGCAGATTCACTTGTTTGTTTAGTCATAGCTTTTGCCACAACTCTAATGCACTTATAACATCGAAAAAGTATTGCCATATGCCATCTTTGGCATATATAACAAGTAATTTCTTCGGAAAATGTTAATTGTTATTATTCGCTGGAGTTTTTGTATGTTAATGTTCATCTGAGAACTTATTGCATCTTACAGAAGAACCTCTTTCATAAGCATACTTATGAAACAGCATATTGCTGTTATCTCAACATCAATATTACTTCAATTATCTTGATTTAATGGTTAATTTATTCAATGATTAATTAAATAATTTCACAGTATGTCTGTCTTACATGTCTTAATTATGAAGAATGTTGATTAGAATCAGCACTGATACCAGATTACAGTAGTCAAAAATCCCCTGACAGAAATTCAAAAGACACATGACAACTAAAGAGAGGAACAAAAAACTTTGGTCTATGCTTTATTCCCGCTATTTTACATTCCTTGCATAAGATTAAAATTTTTTTCCCTTCCCGATTTGTATTATTTTTTAATAACTCAAAACATTTTAAATATTATAGTCTATTTATAGTAATTTATAACAGATTCAAACATGGCTCATTCAAACAGAATTACAAATAATCAGAATCCAAATAAATGGCTGCTAAAGCTTTAAGATATCATGTTTAAGTTAAAAAAAAAAAAAATATATATATATATATATTGAAGAAAAGTTGAAGAAAAATGTTAAAATGGTTGCTCTAAAAATGTTTACTTTTAACTTTGTCACCGGTCACTTTTTTCATTCTTTATACAAATGCAGAAACGGTCTGGCACATGAGGCTATATAACTATTAAAAAGTATCTGTAAGTGCCAGTTTATAGCTAACCTACTTTAGTGTATGTTTGAGGCATTCTCTTGAGAAAGTTAAAAAAGGAAGTAAATAGCATTTTTACCACAGCGGTCAGAATGGTAATTGCTTCATTTGCACTTGCACTGGTGGGAAAAACCCCCCCCAAAAAACAGCAAAATCCAACACATCAGGGTAAAACCCGCTACCGGAAGACCAATAAATGTAGAGAATAATATTAGAAGGAGTCAAGAGAGAGGAAGCGAGAGAGTTTTCCGGAGGCTGGACCGGAGACAAAAGTGGAAGAGCGCGGTGATAAACAAGCAAAGAGCAAGTGTATGGATTAAAACCCTGAGTATGGAAGATACATCGGATGGTGACAACGATATTGACATATATTATAAGGAAGTGAGATACAATAAAAGGACAAAAGGAGCTAATATGGGAGATTAATCTGAATATGAACAAACATCACATGCTACAAACAAGAATGTTAGGAATGAGTATACAAATGAGGATGATGGGAATGAGATTAAAGTATTGAACAGTTTATAAATCCAGTTAAACTAAGGTGAGAAAGAAATAGGAATGGTGAAAGAGGCATCATGTCTAAGAAATGGGAGAGTGTTAGTCTCATCTAGTGTAAAGTTGAGAACCAGAAGATGAAGATTTTAAAAATTAAGATGCTAGCAGGTGGCAGGGCTATTTATACTGAAGTAGGCATTAAAACAAGAGGGGGTTATAAACAGAGTGCCTATTATTGTGTCAATGGAAGAAATTAAAAAGGAAGTTAGGTAGGGGGTAAGGCCATAACAGCCAGAAGATTGATGAGAGGGGAAGAAAAATCTGTCAGTTATGATTCAATTTGATGAACCATCACTGCCAACTTCCCGGTAAGAGAATATGTACCTCCATTCCTACAATGTTTTAAATGTCAATGTATGGGGCATTCAGCGCCTGTGTGCTAAGGAAATGTGTTATTCGAAATGTGGGAGTGATCATGAGTAGGGTAAGTGTGAGGACAGAGCAAGAATGAAATGATGCAATTGTGGGTGAGGGCATAGAGCTGCATATGCAGTATATTCAGTAATGCAGCAAGCATGATGTTGTGTTGTGTTACTGTAATGAGAAACCGCTTGAGGGCGCTGTTGGAAAAAAGTATTGTGATTTTGACTACGGAGAGGGAGAAAAATAAAGGCTGGAAGAAAGACAGTCGCAGGTTTCTCTGACAAATACTTTATTTCCTTTTCTACAAATGTAGTATACCACATTTTCGGCAATGAGGATGGCCATTTCTGTGCCTTAACCTGCACCATACATGCCTTGCCCATGCGAACCGACTATTTCTTTCCCTACTTGGTTGAAAATGTTCTAGAACTAATTGGCCCAAGGAAAGAAAGCATGCAGTTCTTCTTCATGCACTTGGTACAGAGGGACAAAGACAGTTCTATACTTAAACTAAACTAACTACCCTTCTGCCATAGAAGGACTAAAAAAGCACTTTGTTCCAAAAACTTGCGATTGCATAATGTCATAAATATCGGCAGGAACCACAGAGACCTGATAAGACTATTACGCAGTTTCTGGCTTCGCTACGTGACACCGACTTGGTTACCCTCAATACGCATATCCAGTGCAGCAATGAAATTTAGTCCTAGAAGAGCCATGCCTGACTTGGCCACAATAAATGAGCCTGTAGAAGAATGTCCATCATGAGTTATTGTACCATACACACTTTAACAGGTATATATTCTATATTGCATATGTGAGTAGGTTCACTCTAGGCTCAGCCAGGTAACTTGTAGGAAAGAGGTTCTGGTAAGTGCTCTCTGGAATATTAGAAATTAATGCAGCATGACCATCAAATTTCCACCCTTCCTGCCAAAATGGAGGATGGCACACCATATTGTCATCCAGTTATTTGCAAACAAGCAACAGGTCTACTGACCAAAAACAAAAAATAGAAAAAAAATTGATCTCCAGGAGGACATCAGAGCCATCCAAAAGAGTCTTCAAAACAGCCATGATCAGCTTTATGCACAAGTTAAGCAGTGCAACACTCAACAAACTGCACTTTCGATTCAAAGAGCCTCAAGCTAAAATAGAAGATAAACTTAAAAAGTTCAAGAAAAGGAGATGCTGAACCTACAAAAAGGAAGCCCAGTTACCCCAGTTACTGACCATTCCTTACCTCCATCATCAGGGCTTGCTCCTGTGGTCAAAAGTGACCACATCAAATTAGCATTTCCCACCTTCGGCCATCAGATGACACTGACCCATTGCTATACTTAACAAGAGGTCATGACTTCTTAGCACTACATCCTTTAGCTGATGCTGATATTCTAGCCACTTTCCGCACTGTCTTGTATGACACAGCCCGGGACTGATGGGAAGTTGCACGATCTTCCATAAAAACGTGGAAAGTCTTTGAGTCTACTTTTCTCTCCACTTTTCTCTCTGAGGACTACGAAGACGAACTGGTTGAGTAAGTCTGAACTAGAACACAGGGATAGAAGGAAACCTACAGAGACTCTGCCTTCACGTACAGATCCCTCTGTAAAAAGATGGAAGGCCAGTCTAACTTATGGTGAAATTGTGAAGTTGATTCTTAAAAACATTAAACCCTATCTTGCCAGTCAACTACACAGCCGTGTCAACACTGTTGAGGAGCTTGTGAATTTGGGTCATAAACTGGAGAATAACCATGAGCAACAATGTCAGTATGAGTGTCATATTAGCTCCAAACACTTTCAAACGATACCAAAACCACCTACCTCTCATAGACCAGCTGATAAGACACCTGTTCAAAGTTGGCGATGCAAAGAACATCGACCTGGTAACTGCCCTCACTTTACACCTCCTCCAGATAAGCAGTCATCCAGTCAGTGTGCATCCCCATTGTTTGGTCATGTTAATATGTGTTGAGGGGGAGGAATAGAATTTTATTTGAGGATTGGGGATGGATAATAGTTACACTTGAATTTCCTGGCTGGAATGGGTAATTCACATTAAGATCTGATTTTAAGGAATACTTTTTGTATTGCTAATTGTTAATTTGGAAGACCCATTTGCATCCTAGCTTTAACTTCCTGGCTGATGTCTTGAGATGTTGCTTCAATATATCTACATAATATTCCCTCCTCATAATGTCATCTATTTTGTAAATTGCACCAGTCCCTCCTGCAGCAAAGGACCCCCACAACATGATAATGCCACCTACATGCTTCACGGCTAGGATGGTGTTCTTCAGCTTGCAACCCTCACTCTTTTTCCTCCAAACATAATGATGGTCTCTATGGCCAAACAGTTACATTTATGTTTCATTAGACCAGAGAACATTTCTCCAAAAAGTTAAATCTTTGCCCCCATGTGCACTTGCAAATGGTAGTCTGGCTTTTTTTATCGGGGTTTTGATCTTGGAAATTGAATGCATCTTCCTATTTCTTTCCATGCAAGAATATCTGTTGTTAAAATTAACATCTTTCCTCGTGTCAATTTCTATTCCTCTGATTCCTTTACCCCCACCTGCTGGCTATTGGAAAAAACTTAATTCAGTAATGTTTCATATCTGGAATGGTAAACATCCCAGAATTAAGTTACCTACTTTACAGCGCAGCAGAGCAGATGGGGGTTGGTCCTTTCCTAATTTTATGTTATACGCTGACTCCTTTACTCTCCGTGCACTGTCAACCTGGGTTAAACCAAAAGTGTCGACATCATGGTGGGATATTGAAGAATCTCTTGTTTCTCCTCACAATATAAAGCATTTGTTTTTTGCCGGTGTCTCACTTAGACAATGTAAACTTCATTTTGGCCCTATTATAACACATTTTATTTCTACTTGGAGAACGGTGGAAAGATAGAGCCAAATTTGATTTGGCATTCACCTCTGTTCCATAATAATATTTTTTTTGAACAGGAAAGAACCCATTTCATTGTTCACAATGGGTTAAATGTAATGTAAATTGCTTTGGTGACATTTATGATGACAAAGGCCTGAAATCATTTCAAGATTTTAAGGCTCTTTTTAATATACCAGGAACTTTATTTTTCATGTATCTTCGCATTAAGTCAGCACTTGCATATGTAGTTCCCTTAGATGCACAATTGCCTGTACATCCCTTGCAAAAGGTAATTCTTCTAATTGATATGTCTGGTATTTCTGCCTCAGTTATTTACTCCTTTCTCCTTAATAACTCATACAAACCACCTTCTTTAACAACTATTTGGTCTAAGGACATCAGCGGTGACATACAATCTTTATTTACTGATCAAATTTGGGAGACAATCGCATCATCCTCAAAAAACCCAAATCATCAGATGATCCATTGGAAACTACAGCATAGACTCTACATGTCCCCTTTAAAAAATGTATATATGCATTTGTCACCTTCCCCGAATTGTAACTTAAGTCCGCAGAGAGCACTTGGTACATATTACAAAAATTTCTGGGAATGTCTTGCACTTTTTCCTTTCTGGTCTCAGTTTGCTCATGGCATATTCTTGTTAGATAAGGATATGGTTTTGACTCCAGAAATTTTCTTCCTAATTAACTTCTCTGGATTGGCATTGTCTTCGCAACAGAGTAAACTTACTTTTAGCTGCTTTCACTGCTGCAAAGAAAATGTTAGTCAGTCGTTGGATTCCTCCAAATACGATGAGCAGGCGTGTATGGAGCTGATCTTTGCTGGATATTATTTCTTTGGAGCCATCAACAGCTTGCATTCATGGAGCAAAGACAAAGACTTGGACTTTGATATTGTTAAATCCTTTGTTTCTTTTTTAATGTAAAATGTATTCTGTATTTTATGTATATTTTCTATTGATCTATTGATTAGGTATTTAAATTTTTACACTGCAATGTCTTTCAGTTCCTCAACACAGTATAAGTCTACCTGGTGGGTGATGGGTGGGGGTGGCTACATTCTAATATGTTGTATTTATTTAATTATTTTTTATATTGAACTGATTTTTCAAAAACAATTGTTCACAAAAACCGTGTGTGTGTGTGTGTGTGTGTGTGCGTGTGTGCGTGCGTGCGTGCGTGCGTGCGTGCGTGCGTGCACATGCACACACTATTAGCACATTATTAGGAACACTGTGTCCATATAAAGTGTTTGACATGGTCTTCTGCTGTTCTAGCCCAAGGTTCGACATGTTGTGCATTCGGAGATGCTATTCTGCTCACTATAATTGTACAGAGTGGTTGTCTGAGGTACCATAGCCTTTCTGCCAGTTTGAACCAGTCTAACCATTCTCCATCCTCTCTAATCAGCCAGGCGTTTCCGTCTGTAGAACTGCTGCTCATTGGATGCTTTTTGTTTTTGGCACCATTCTGAGTAAACTTTAGAGACTGTTTTGCATAGAAATCCTAGGAGATCAGCTGTTAGAGAACTACACAAACCAGCCCATCTTGCACCAAATATTATGCCACGGTCAAATTCACTGAGATAAAAAAAATTTCCCTTTCTCCTGACCCATATACGCATGATTTTATGCATTGCACTGCTGCCACCCGATGCAACACATTCACCTAGCAGCCTATTTGCATTCAGGTAGCCCAAACATGAAGTCAAATAACAGTACATGAACAGAACATAATGTATTGTTATTGTATCTTAGAAAAAGATGCTTGAAAAGTTTCAGGATATGGTATGCTTATTTGAAAACTTTGAATTATTTTATTTCACATGTCAATACAATATAAAAATTAGTAATTTTGGCCTTCAATGACAACAATCCATATAATTAAAAATAAACATTATTGAGGTTAATCTACATGAGACAGAATGATTTTCTGCAAAGCTACATTTCACCATGAGGAGGAAGCACAATGAATCAGTAAAGAGTCATTGGAAGGACACAGAGAGTGAAGATTTTGCTGATTAGCATATTGTCCTTGCATAAGATGTAAATACCCAATTTTGCAGACAATAAATTAAGCTATCTTCATTGAATGCCATTCAAAAGTAACCCTGTAGTCTGTAAAAAAATCATATTTTTTGCAAGCAGCATAGATCACACATATTTCATTATATCAGAGTTGATGCTTTACCAGTGCCTGATTTGTGTTCAGGGCTGTTAAAAGCCTAAAATGTACTTATTATTTATATTTACATATAAAAAATATACATATTTTCCCTGCCTGCTGCCTTTGGTGTCAGGATAGTCGCTACAGAACGGCCTTAAAGGGTTAGTTCACCCAAAAAGGAAAATTCTCTCATCATTTATTCACTTTCTTGACATCTAAGATATGAAATGGCTTGCTTTCTTCTGCAGAACACAAACGAAGGTATTTAGAAGAATATCTCAGCTTTATAGGTCCATACAATGCAAATGAATCATGGTGATCAGGCCTTTGAAGCTCCAGAAGTCAGCATAAAAATAATCCATCAGACTCCAGTGATTTAATCAATGTCTTCTGAAGTGATCCAGTTGGTTTGTGTGAGAACAGACCAAAAAAATAACTGTACATCTTGCCACTGCAGACTCTAGGCACGATCATGATTTCAAGCTCGATTACATTTCCTAATGCTTGGCGCATGCGGAGAGTGCTAGATGACATTATAAGGAGTGTAATCGAGCTTAACATCATGATGCCAAGGAGACTGCTGTCAAGATGTACAGTGAAACATTTTGGTCTTTTTTTCACCTAAAACCAACTGGATCACGAGTAAAGATGGCAGTATTAGGCCCACTTTCAAGATTATACAGGCCAAGAAATGGCATTAAGAAAAAGGTGGTGATGGCGTAGTGGCTAGAGCACAGGGCTGCTAATCAGAAGGTCGCTGGTTTGAACCCCATGGCCGCCACCATCATTGTGCCCTTGAGCAAGGCACTTAACTCCAGGTTGCTCTGGAGGGATTGTCCCTGTAATTCGCTTTGGATAAAAGCGTCTGCCAAATGCGTAAATGTAAGAAAACATAGTTTCACAATGAATAAGACACCCTATGCTTTTGGGCATCATACATTATGTCGCAGCTAACTGGTAATACCAAATTACATTTTAAAAACATGAAAGACAGCATTTGAAACAATACTAAATGTCACTCAAGGCCAGCTAGAAGATCTTGACTGGGACATATTCTAAAGATCACACCTACCAAGAACAAATAAATCAATCTGATTGGCTGATGAATCTGACAATCTGACTTTTAGATGCCTATTCACTTGCACTGTTGAGGGATCCTAAAGAAATTCTGAAGGCCTGAGGGGGTGGAGCTCAGACTCACGCACTGCTTTGGCAAACAAGCTTGGATTTGGGCATGCAATTTGTGAAACAGTTGTCACACTTTGCTTGTAAGCGTCAAGGAATAAATTCAAGGTGGCACAATAGTGATCATATTTACAATTTGGTCCATAACTCCGTTATGGTTTGTCACACACTCAAGTGTCTTACATCATTGATTCCTTGGCTCAACACGAACAAAACGTACATCTCCTATTTAATTCCCTTCATGAAAATATTTGCGGCAATTTGCATAATTCGAAAAACCTACTTTTTCAAACTCCTCCTAGGCCGTATGTCCGATTCGCACAAAAATTGGTGTGTGTCTACTATGAACCCTCCTGACAGAAAGTCAAGAAATGTTGACCACAATGAACAAGTGTTACGTCCCGAGGGATGTATATTTTTATTTTATTATTGAGATGGTGATATTTAAATGTGGTTTGTGTGTGTTGTATCTCCCTGCACTTTCCTTGTCACTTTCGCTGCCCATTAAGCAGGATAATGAGAGCCACCTGCTGATCATTACCTATGATTGGCTCAGCCCAGGAATGGAGAGTACAAGAGGCCCACAACTCTGTTCACCTTGTGGAGAGATGTGCAAAGAATGTTTTTGCCTGTGGCAGCGTTTGAGCGGATTGTGTTAGCTGTGCTAAACGACGTAAAATGTTGTGTTTGTGTACTGCTTATACTTGTGTTGAAATTCTTAACAGTTGTATATGTTTCTACACTAGTTATATTACATCAGCTTTACTGTGTAACCCATTTAAGTTGTTTTATGTTGTGGAATTCTTCAATAGGGAGGTGGATGCTGTTTACTTTGAAAGATTCATTTTACTCCTGTTTATTTATAGTGAGGGAGTTTGGGAAGTGATTGTGTTTTCTTGTCTCTTTGATAGGTAAGCTATTTTCTAAGTCCTCTAATAATGTCTTTTTGTTATTTTGGCTGGTTCCACTCCTGAAGTCTATGTCTGATTGTCCCACTGTTTCTATAATAAATTGTTATATTTTTGCCATATCACGTTCATGTGGTTTGTGGTGGCTCTGGGACCTGGATAGGGGATCACTCTTGCACTCTTTCCGAAACATTTGTTACCCACCTTCCCATACCTCTAGACCAAGGAAGGTGTCCCGAAACAAAAGGTGTGGAAAATAATGATAGATGACAAAAGTGTAGAAATGGCATGTTCAACACCTACAAACACATTTTTATTTTTTTTAATAGGAGAAATGCCACAACTTATATATACACACACACAAACAGTTCTGTGAATAAGTATTTGACCCTTCCTGATTTCTTCTATTTTTCATAAATTGGTTTAAATCTTCACACACAATATAACACAAATCAAAGGCAATCTGAGTAAACACAAAATACAGTTTTCAAGTATATATTTTTTATTGAAGCAAAAAAGTTATCCAAAACCTATAGCACCCATGTGAAAAACTAACTGCCCCCTTAACCTTAATTGCTGTTTGTGCCCCATTTAGCAGAAACAACTGCAACCAAATGCTTCCGATAACTGGAGGTCAGTCTTTCACAATGCCCATTCTACTTTGCAGAACCGCTTTAGTTCAGCCAAATTGGAGGGTTTTTGAGTATGAACTGCCATTTAAGGTCCTGCCACAGCATCTCAATCGGGTTCAAGTCAGGACTTTGACAAGGTCACTCCAAACCAGAGTAATTCAGACTTAGTCTTATGCTTATGCATAATCCAGTTGCATTTGAGCTTCAACTCACGGACTGATAACCGTTCTCCTGTAGGATTTTCTGGCAGAGAGCAGAATTCATGTTTCACTCAATGATTACAAGTTTCTCTGGTTCTGAAGCAGCAAATCATCCCCACACCATCACACTACCACCACCATGCTTGACTGTAGGTATGAGTTACACAAGATGTAACAGGACACCTGTCTTCCAAACAGTTCCACTTTTGACTTATCAGTCCACAGAACATTCTCCCAAAAGGTTTGAGGATAATCAAGTTATGTTTTAAATTATAAGTCAATGTTAGACCAATATATCACCAATATATCCAATATATATATATATTTGCTATGCTGGTACACTAGCTAGACCAGAACCAAACTAGCACTAACCAGCCTAGACCACCTAGGCACTCAGAAATGCATGTGTGCAATAGTTACACATACTTTTGTGTTTACTCGCTTGCGGTTGTCTCCTCCTCCTTCCTGCCTGTCTCCACTTGTTGCCCAAGAAGAAACTTCTGAATAACTAGACAAAAGTTGAAAATGAAATGAATGTCATTGAATAGGTCACTTATTTATCTGCACATTCTCAGCAGGACACATTCATGAAGGATGAAGCAGTAGAATTCTCCACAAAACTAATACGTGAGAAACATTCATTGAAACTGCGCAAGGGTAAGAACACCCACATCAACTCATCAGCAGATTATTTATAATTCACTTCTGTTTTAGAACATCATCGTTTTTACAGTCACTTTTCAATCTAGGCCTTGCAATATAAAATGTTTTCTCAAATTGTTGGGATTATTAATATTGCTTCTAAGTCAACTCAATCAGTTTTATTACCTGGACCCTCTAGGTTGCCAGACAAATTGCATTATGTTCATCTAACTGTATGCTATAGCTAACAATACTAGCTTTGCAACCACACATTAATAACTGTGAACAGAGAGCTTATTAAACTGTATAAACGTGTGGGTAGCCTACAGATCAAGATGCGGGCGGCTATGGCTCAGTTGGCTCATTCCCGGCCCACATGACTCCACATGCTGAAGTGTCCTTGGGCAAGACACTGAACCCCAAATTGCTCCCAATGGCAGACTAGTGCCTTACATTGCAGCTCTGCCGTCATTGGTGTGTGAGTGCGTGAGTGCACGTGTGAATGGGTGAATGAGTCACAATGTAAAGCGCTTTGAATACCGCTAAGGTTAAAAAATTGCTATATAAGTAGAGACCATTTACCATTCATGATCTGTGAAATTCAAGGTTATGAAAATTATGGCTTGACCAACACAAAATAGGTATAATTTTAAAGCTTAGAAACTGTACTTTACAATGTTTGTAGGCATTATGGCCAAAACTGAACAAGTGCTTTCCATTTTGATCATTTATAAATTATTTAATTTTATTGTAATCTGTAAAAAATCAAACTGATCAAATAGCCATCTGTCATATGTCATTGGAAAGATCTCAAAGAGCAGAATACAACCAGACTAATATAGTAATAGCTAAGTATATGTCTTTGACATACATAAACAGCAAATTTTAGCTTAAAAATTCAAAAAATGTAATTAGCTCTTATGTACAATTATTGTGTATTATTTGTTTGGAGAGGCTTTTGGACACTAAGATAAATTATTTTTCCAATGCTATAACTTTTGATTGCTTTTTTGTAACAACACAACATTTTACATTGACATGATTTGGAATAAAACAAAAGGCTAGATACATTATTTACACCCTGAGATATACAATGTCAAAAATTAAGAAAAATATGAAAAAAAAAATGATCCACCCAACCCGTACTTAATCATTTTTGTAATAGTTTGTTCCTACTATCAGAGCAAATCAAGCTTGATGTACTACCTTGATGTTTTTGCGAATCTGTGGCAGTAGGGGGCAATCAGCGTGACTGCACATGCCTCATCAAACCAACAAGAGGAGGCAGCACAACCTTATATTATAGGAAATATTTCTGATTATTTGAATTATTATACACTAAATAATCTATATTTGGGGGCTTTTCTTAGTAAATATTAATATATTAATTTGTTAATTGTAATTTTTATAAAAATTTGTATTCAATTGAGCTTTTTAGAGAGAATTATTAGGAAAAAGTTACACAAGTGTAATGTAACTGAGATACAAAAAAAATCTCTAAGCTGTGTGGTTTTAAGAATCTATTCAAATATACTTGTATGTCTAAGCAGCTTTGTACAGTATATAAAGTGCATTTAACTATGCTTCAAGCTTCTGTTTAATGTACCATTTTGATACAGACTCTGAACAAGAGTGAGTTGGTCTAAACTTATGAAGCACAAACTGCTTCCGTGGACCAACGCATATTTTGAAGATTTATCTGTCTTTCTTGTAGAATGGGCTCCAATACAACTCTTCTTCGCTCCAACTCCCAAATCTTAACTACAGTGGACATTTGCTTCTACACCATCATCGTTCTTCTTGGCACCACAGGGAACTCTTTAGTCATCTGGGTGGCTAGCTTCCGTATGAAGCCCAGTGTCAACAATGTATGGTTGGTCAACCTCGCTGTGGCTGACCTGATCTTCTGCATGACACGAATCACCTCACTCACCAAAATAATCTTCTTTGACCACTGGCCTTTTGGAGTGTTTCTCTGCAAGTTCAATGGCTTCTTTAAGTATGCCAACATGTTCTGCAGTGTCTTTCTTCTGGCTGTGATCAGTGTGGATCGAATGCTCTGTGTGTGGCACCCAGTTTTCACCAAGGAAAGACGGACATTACGTACTGCCCGTGTGGTCAGTTTAGGGGTTTGGATTATGGCGGCCATCTTCAGTTCACCATACTTAATATACCGACAAGTTTTTCCTGGCAAGAACAACTTGAGCCACTGCTCACTGAAGGTCAGATCAGCTTTACAAATGTCAAATGTTTACTCGCACCCCTGACTGGCAATGCACAAACAAAACTTTAAAATATAAACAGTATAGTTATAGAGATAAACTCAATATCTGCATATCGGAAATACTGTACTTTATTAATGTTTCAATGGAACCAAGCAAAATTATTTGATTGTATTAAAAATCAATGTCCTCCAAATCAAGGTTTCATAATTATTGGCACTCCTCATTTAGTTCTTTGTGCAACCACCTCTGGCAAGAATAACAGCATGGAGTCTTTTCCTATAATGTTTGACAAGGTTAAGTAACACAAGATTTTGGACCATTCCTCTATGTAGATCCTTTCAAGATCCTTCACATTCTTGGGTTTGCGCTTATTAACTGCCCTCTTCAACTCAGCCCACAGGTTTTGGATTGACATACGGCGACTGAGATGGCCATGGCAGAACATTGATTTTGTTGTCACAGAACCATTTCTGTGTGGATCTTGAGGTATGTTTTGGGTCATTGTCTTTTGGAAGGTCCACCTATGGCCAAGTCCCAACCTTCTGACAGAATCAACCAGACTGTCAGCCAAAATTGCTTGATACATAGTGAAATTAAATATGCCATCAATCTTGACCAGTTCCCCTGGGCCTCTGTAATTTAAAACAGCCCTAAAGCATCACTGACCCGCCATCATATTTCATCGTGGGTATGAGGTGCCTCTCCTTGTATGCATCTCTGTTTCGACGCCAAACATGCCGATGCTCTATCTGACCAAAATGCTATATTTTTGGACTCATCTGACCACAGCAACTTCTTCCAGTCATAATTTAAATGACGTTTGGCAAACTCCAAGTACTTGTGTCTGTGTCTTGGGGCCAGAAAGTGCTTTCTTCTGGCAACTCTTCATAAGAGCCTGTGGTTGTGGAGGAGGTGTTTGATGGTGCTTTTTTAAACATGGTGACCCCAAGATGCAGTGATTCTTGGGAATGTTTTAATTATTGCTCAGTGGTATATTCAATCGCTTGTGAATCTTCTTGTAGCCATTACCAGATTTATGAAGGTCTACAACCATCTGTCTCTGTCTCGAACTGCCAGGTCTTTTGTTTTCTTCATGGTGTTGAATGGCGAAGGGATATTGAATGCATTTTACCTCATTTGTATACCCTAGTGAAACAGGAGGTGATGTAATGGCTCAATATTGTTCCTTAAGACTTAGATAAACTTAAAAAGTGGAATATATTTCCTGGTTTAATTTTGTGTATATGTTATTTACAATCATCTTTAAGGGTGCCATTAATTGTGAAACCTTGATTTGGAGGACATTGATTTTTAATTAAATCAATAAATGATTTTGGTTGGTTCCACTGAACCATTAATAAAGTGCAGTATTTCAAACATGTTGGAATTTTCAGTTGATCTCTTTAATTATATTGTTTATATTTTTTTAAATTATTGTTTGTGCATTGCCAGTCAGGGGTGCCAGTACTTTTGGAGCCCACTGTACATGAATAAAGAATGACTGGCGAAATGTATAAATTAATTTGTCTAAATTTGCAGGTGGAAGGAGATGAAGAGGTTTTCAATTCAGCAAAATACATCTACTACTGCATACGCTTCATATGTGGATTCGTATTGCCCTTCCTGGTCATTCTTTGCTGCTACATATTGGCTGCTATTGGGATACGAAGAACACAGTTCTCCGGCAAATCAAGGCCTCTCCGTATCCTTGCCTTGTTGGTCTGCACCTTTTTCCTGTGCTGGGCTCCCTACCATTGCCTTGCTCTCGTCAAGTTGGTGAATAAGGACAACCAGGCAGTTAAAATGGGCTGGGATATGGTATCAAAATTAGCCTATTTCAACAGCTGTGTGAATCCAGTGCTGTATTTTTGCATGGGACTGGATATGAGGTGTCGCTGCAACCAAAGCCTGTCAGGGATTTGTCAAAGAGCACTAATAGAGGCAGGCCATGCTCTGCATTCCCAGGAAGGCACTGTGGAAGAAAGTTCTAGTTCCATTCCAAAGAATACAGGCACAGTTCATAGTGCATCTGAGTACATGACTCAAGTTTAGTAGAGGTTTGAGTGAAGGTACTGTAAGTTGTCTTGTGGTCTTGTCAGTTCCATCAGCTTACTCTGCATATCATTATCTGATGTTGCTATAATTTCCTTCAGAGTTTTCAGAAGAGATTGTCATGAAGTTTCTCTTATCGACTATTATTCTATCATGTCCCGTAGTCTGCTGTTTCAAATTATAAAACAATTCAAACTATTTTTTTTATACTTTTGGGGGGAAAACAGTCACTGTCAGTATTGCCCCTCCAAAATTGCCAATGAGGGTGAACTACAGAGTGAGTAAATATTGCCTTTATACAGTAAATACTTTTTTAAAAAATGTTCAAATGGGCACACACTTATTGAATAAATGATTCACATACATGAGAATGCCCTAGATATTAAGCTGATGTCTTGCTTTTATTGTCTTGTTTTGGATGGATGAGTTATATCAGTGGATATTCACTTCTCTAATAAATAAACAACATTCAAAAGTGTATTCCATGTCATTAACAGTAAATATTGTTTATTGTTAGATATGTTGCATTGACATGTTAATGCATCTATAATATAAATAATCTTTAATTTAATATGTAAATTTTAACATGACTGCAATCAAAATACTGTATAATACCAAGATTTTATTTTATATATTTTGTTATATATATATAGGATATATATATTGAGTAAAGGTAGTAGCTATTTTGCAATGTATCATGCTAGTGAGACTAAAGCCTAAAGAGGAAATGAATTGCATTTTTAGCACAGAATAGAAACCACGTATTATTCACTTTTTTCTCTGGGTAAACACACACACACACACCAAATTTTTCCATTGCTTTCTTAACATAATTATGCAACAGTGATACCACAAGTGATAAAGACCTCACAAGAAAAAAATAAAATAACAGGTCCAGTGAAGCTGTGTAGGGTCCACCTATTGGTCCAATGGCGGCATCCAATTGCATGGCTGAAGGTCTCCTGCGTGTTCTGTCTTATCGTGCGCATTAAATAATACTTTGTTTATTTGATTTGAGTTCCATGTTTTATTAATCTTATAATTTATTCTTTTCTTTATTTAATCTGACTCGAATGATTAAAAATCTTGTTGATGTGTCTATGCTCTGAATTTAAGTTTTGTATCTTATTATTTTTAGTAATTCTCTCAAGACTGCATATGTTATTTCAATGTTATTCGGGTCCTGTGCCGGCAGGATGCAGGTCCTTTAACTACAAATTCATCAGTTTCAGATGTTAGTAAGTTTTAGACCTGAAGTCCTTATAGATTCTAGGCTGTATCTGTTTAGTCTTATTTGGCTTTATCAGTATAGATTCTTGACTCACACATTCTCGGTCCTACTCTTAATATTCCCATTTAATTCTACTTGGCTAAGTTCTATTATAGATTCTCGGTTTGCCGTTTAGCCTTTTAGTAAATACTTAACTAATGGGTTTTTTAGTTAAGTCCGTAAATCTCTCTCTCTGTCCTGCTGCAGTCTCCAGTCGGCCTTTATCCCTCTCTAATTAGCCTGATTAGGGGCCGGGTGTGTGGAATCACGACCCAACCCGACCCCGCCCTCCACCCTACCACAATACTTTATGTATATATACAGGTATATACACTGCGTGCCCAATTATAAGGCAAGTGAGTATTCTGATCTTATCATTATTTCCATGCACATTTTCCAACTCCAAACCATATAAACATGAATGCTTATTGGATTCTATCATTTTCAGGTGGTATGTATTTGTGTGATGAGGGAGAGTTTGGCGAAAGTGACTAACACCTTATATCAAGGTGTGAATAATTATTAAGCTGCTTCATTACCTCAGGTAAAATGGGCCAAAAAAGAGATTTAACTGACACTGAAAGTCAAATATTGTGAAATGCCTTTCAGACGGATGCAACACTCTTGAAATAGCTAAACTATTGAGGCGTGATCACCGGACAATCAAACCTTTATTGCGAATAGTCAAATGGGGCGCAAAAAAGCATGGAGAAGAAAAGGTGCAGATTAACTGCAAAAGACTTGAGAATTAAACGTGAAGCTACCAGGAACCCATTATCAACCAATGCTACCATTTTCCAGAACTGCAACCTATCTGGAGTGTCCAGAAGTACAAGTTGCCACAGTGGCATGGCGACACGGACATGGCCAAGGTCATGAAGGTTGAAACACAACCACCACTGAATATATTCACAAGTTTAAGCGTCAAGATTGGGCAAAGAAATACATGAAGACAGATTTTTCAACAGTTTTATGGACAGATGAAATGAGTGACTCTTGATGGACCAAATGGATGGGCCCATGGCTGGATCACTAATGGACACAGGGCACCACTTCGATTCAGGTGCCAGCAAGGTGGAGGAGGGGTTCTGGTATGGGCTGCTACCGTTAAGGATGAGGTAGCTGGAGCTTTTCGAGTTAAAGATGGACTGAAACTCTCAAACCTACTGCCAGTTTCTGGAAAGTACTTTCTTCAAGCAGTGGTACAGGAAGAAGTCATCCGCATTCAAGAAGACCGTGATCTTTATGCAGGACAATGCTCCATCACATGCATCCAAGTACGTCGCTGCTTGGCTAGGCAGCAAGAAAGCTGATGACAACGAATGTCATGCCTCTTGTACTATTTGCAAGATATAAAGTTAATGGTTAAACATGCACTATTTTGAGCAGGAATTTTGTAAAAGAATATGAAACAAAGGACCATAAAATCAACTGTCGGAAAAGACAGCCCAGTTGACCATGTGGCTCTGAAAAGTCACTTCTGATTGGCGTAGGACACCTTTGGGGATGCAGCCAATTTCAGTTGAAATGTTTCCAAACAGGAAGAACTCTCCTCTTGTCGTCTTCCCTCGCTGCTTGTCTTTCCTGCTCTGCTGACTCCTCAGACTTCACTCTGACTCTTCCCTCGTGGTCTTCTCTGGATCTCATCGGAAACAGATCCATGCCATGTGAGGTCCAAGGAAGCCTCTCACTCTCTAAGGGCCTCGCTTCAAAGCCAACCTCATCATTCATACAGACAATAACTATCAGATCTTACAGAGGTCCAAAACATCGACGGAACGAACTTTTGATTTGTCATTTATCTAATTTATAATGGTTGCCGAACGTGACTAATTACATTATACATTTCATTACCTAGTAAGGTACAATAAGGACAGTTTAATTTAGTTCACATATTTAAGACCCTAAATTCCCTTACATATAATGGTGTGAGAAGGAGGGCACTTTAACAGTTCCCTTCTAAATTCATCAGTACCAAATATCCTACAAAGGCCTTAAAATACAACCACAGGTACACCTCCAGTTAGCCTATCAGAAGCTAATTGTCTAAAGGCTTGACATAATGTTTTGGAATTTTACAAGCAGCTAAAAGGCACAGTTAACATAGTGTATCTAAAGTTCTGGCCCACTAGAATTGTGATGTGGTCAATTAAAAGTGAAACAATCTGTCTGTAAACAATTGTTGGAACAAATACTTTTGTCATGCACAAAGTAGATGTCCAAAACGACTTGCCAAATCTCAGCCGTGGGCCGTGCATTTTAAGTCTAGGCCTTAAGTGCAATTCAAGCCATTAAGAAAACACAGTTTCACAATGAATAACATGCCGTATGCATGTTACTGATCATACATTACGTGGCAGTCAACTAGTAATACCAACTGACATTTTAAAAGCACATCCACGCACGAAAGCCAGAACTTGAAACGACACTTAATGCTCAAGCAAGCCTAATTCTAACTGCAGCATGACCGTTTTGTGAAATGAATGTCAAAAATCATCATTTTTGCATATGAATATACCAAGGAGGTCTATAATGCCTTTTAAATGCCTATAATGTGATTTAAATGTTGCTTGTAATAAATTTTGTTTCGACAGGGTACACGGTAATGCTACGTTCCATTCAAGTTGGATGTGGGATATTCCTACTTGATATCTCCGACCATAAATGCATTCCATTCCCTGATATTCGGAACTGCAACGCACATGTTAGCTTAGCAGGGGTTTGACTCTCATTAGAGATGTCTCCTAGCAACCCAACTGATAAACAATGCTGCAGCGCTAGCATTTGTGCTTCAGGTGTACGATTATAATTTACCATGTTTTATACACCTGTTTCTGCAGGCACTTGTAAAATAAGCTTTAATATCATGTAATGTGGAACAAACTCACTTATCGATAATAGTTAATAAAGTGAATGTTTATCACTTACTTTGTTTATCTCCCTGAGTGTCGACATGTTTGTGTGACATCATGCACCTGCATCTCGGCGAAATCAGAGTTGAGAATTTCTGCACAGCCTACAAGTTGTAATTCTGACATAAAAGATGGATTCCATTGCAATTGTTATATCTGACTTTCTGAGTTGAATGGTACGCAGCACTACTTTTCAAAAGTTGATCCGACACTGAATTCTCAAGCAGCATAATTTACACTTAACTCCTGATGTTGCTGTAAACATACAATCAATTCAATCAGTCCTCCTTTCCTGTTAATAAATTAAGCAATCACACGGTCATGCAGAACATCTTGTGTTTTTAAATCCATAAGGATCTCTTTATCAATGTCGATAGCGGCAGTGATGATGATCTTACGCGTTTTGCTCTTGAATTATGTACATCACTTAAAGCGTGATTGTGTCACTCAAGGCCAGCTAGAAGGCCTCAACCAGGACATATCCTAAAGATCACACCCAACAAGAATGAATAAATCAATCTGATTGGCTGATGAATCTGACAATCTGACTTTAGTTGCTCATTCATTTGCACTGTTGAGGGATTCTAAAGACATTCTGAAGGCCTGAGGGGGTGGAGCTCAGACTCACGCACTGCTTCGGCTTCAGGTATGTGATTTGTGAAACAGCTGTCACACTTTGCTTGTAAGCATCAAGGAATAAATTCTGACTGGACAAAATTTTGTTTTTCTTTATTTGCTTGTAGATTCATTAAGAGTGGAAAGCGATTAAAAATACATAGGCAAAAAGGCCCTGAGAATTCGCCACTGCCACAACTATAGTTTGATATTATGAAATAGAGTGGAGATGAGTTTTAATGAATTCAACCTAAGTGTATGTAAACTTCCGAATTTTCAAAGTCTATGGTAACTTAGATGACCACTCTGTACAATTGTGGTGAGAAGAATGTAACCTCAGAATGCTATTCTGGTATACTGGGCAGGGCTTATTCCATCAATGCTCAAAGTTTATGTGGTGACTATATCTGCGTATCATGCACCTGAAGCCGGCAGCTCTATAGGCAACAAGATTTAATCATGATTCTTTAAAGGGGTGGGGTAGCTAAATCCCCTTCGCCTGGCTACAGTCCCGAGTTGGAACCTAACTTTGGCCCTATATGTGCTCGCAGGGCCTCTCTTCGAGCCTCTGGACTACGTTGAATTGCATGTGCTTTCACTTAAAACTGCATTACTGCTGGGTTTGGCCTCAGTAAAACAGGTAGGTGATTTGCAAGCACTGTCAGTTGACAATTCATGTCTGGACTTTGGTCCGGGACCGTCAAAAAACACTGTTAAACCCAGACTATGTGCCTAAGGTTCAAACCACACCTTTCAGAGTGCAAGTGGTTCACCTTCAACCCTTTTTCCCCTCCTTCATTTAATTCGGATGAGGAACAGTCCTTACATGTGTTATGCCCTTTGCAAGCGCTACACACATACGTTGAGGGCACCCGCCAATTCAGACTGTCTGACCAGCTCTTTATGTGCTATGGAGGACGCACGAAAGGGATGTCTATCTCCAAGCAAAGACCTTCTCACTGGATCGTTGATGCGATCGCCGTGGCTTATGAGTCACAGGGAAGTCCACTCATCTAGAGACATGGCCTCTTAATGGGCATGGACGAACATGTGTCCTTACAAAACATTTTTTCATGTTTTGCAGCAGGATGGTCTTCTCAAAACACATTGGTAAGGTTTTACAACGTAGACTTAATGTCTCCCTCATAGCAAGTCATCTCTGTCTAAAGCACTTGCTGCTTGCAGCATGATGAAACTCTGTTCCCCTTAGTGTCAGATTAGTGACACAATGTCCAGTGTACTGAGTCGTAAGGGAACATCTCGGTTACGAATGTAACCTCAGTTCCCTGAGATAAAGGCAATGAGACATTGTGTAAGCTGGCCGAACTAGACTCAGAGATCTTTGAGGTGCAATGATGTGCCCTTGTCCCTCAGTCAGAAAATTCTGAGGAATGGTGTTTGCAAGCCCGCTTTTATACTGGACAGCTATGTGCCGAAAAGGGCGGAGCTTAAACACCATAGCCAATTTCAGAATTGAAGTTATTGTAGAAAGGTCTCAACTAGGTCGTATAGATTGACACTTCCCGTAGCGTCAGCTTAGTGACGCAATGTCTCATTCCCCTTGTCTCAGGGAAGCGAGGTTGCATATGTAACCAAGACATTTGTAATATATGGCCTTCTTCAGAAGAGGAAGAGGAGTAAATTTGTCCAGAACTGCATTTTTACTGCAGCACATTTTTAGAAGAATTTATGCATTTATTTTTTTTGTACTTTTTAATAAATATATATTTGAAGTCAAAGAATGATTTCTAATATTCTGGGCGGGAACCCCAGCCCACCCTTGGCTACACCACTGCTAATTTCTATGAATTGAAAAAAGGAACAATAAAAATCTGTATGCTTGCTTTTGATTTGTATACATTTAGAACATTTGAGAGAGTCGGTTTCAAAAATGGCTCTATTCGAGGGGCTGCAAAATGTTAGCCAATCAGAACAGTGGGCTTAACATTTAAAAGGAGGTTTAAAGGAGGTGCTTAGGTCAAAACCAAGCGTTTCAGACAGAGCACCAGAGGCAGGGTGCAAAATGATCATATCAGATATCTATATATTTTAAAAAAACTAATTACCAACATTATCAATGGACCTCAGGGAAGATAGTAAAACTAAATATAAAAAAAGAGAATTTCATGACCAATTTTTTATAAAATTTAATTAAATGAGATGTTTTTGCATTATAGTGTATAGTGGTGTTACGTTTAAAGGAAGATATCATGCTTTTCAATCAACCCAGTTCACTAAAGGTTTGGTTTTGAAATATAAAACAATAACTCAAGACTAATGAATCACATTTTTACACACAAAACAAATTTTTGGATGTGGAATTTTATTGAAAAAATTATGAAAAGTGAAATAAACATTGTGGAGACTGGCATATTTATCTGTGCAGAATTATACAAATATATTTGCATGTGTAAAAAGTCTTTAAAAACTGTTCTTAAACTATCGAAATATTCATAATTCACTGTATTTTTGCAGGTTAGTGTAAGACATGAAGATATGTTGCAAAAATTGGATATTATATTTCCTCATATGAACAGGTCCTGATGATTGCCAAGATGGTTTTCTGTCTGCTGTTTTTCCCCCTATCAGTTTAGCGATTTCCAACCACCCTCCTTGATTCATACATTCTGTGGGCACACATGTAGAATATCCCTGCAACAAAAATCACGAGACATGTAAAGTGTGAGAAAAACAAATTAAATATCATCTAAAAATGAAACAAGTATATTACAATTATTTAGCATTGCAATTTTGTCCTAGCTCTTTTGTCAAATTTTGCCTATTGGTGGGTCATCATGCAGAGAGCATGCACACTTATTTATTTGTACTAATCACAAAGATTATGTTAATGTCCATTGTGGTGATGAGGATACTTATTATTTATTATTAAGTATTTTATTTTTCAATTGAGTTTGGTCTAAATGCAATTCCTAGGCTTACCTTTGGAACACTCTTATCAAGAACATTGTGGCAGAGCTTCATTATGAGGTCTATCACAGTCCTCAAAAAACATTTTGCACCACTAGAACATTCAAAACTTTACTTAACAAAAAACACCTTATAAACACTTGTCTGTATTATGTCCCATCAGTTCCTATGAACTTTGTTGGACTAATATTGTGTACCTTAATATCCCTGCATAAAAGTAAATCTATGAGACAACATTCTCTTACCTGCAAAAAAGGTCATGAGCATGGACACCCAGCCCAGTATGTAGGACCAGGAAAAGCGCCAGTCTCCGAAACGTTTGCCAAGGAAGCTTAGGGTTACGCCAGTGTAGATCGCCATAGCCAGCAGCACAAATAGAGCTGTACAGCACATGTAGAGAAGAGAAGTTCCAATAATGTACCAATAATGTTCTTTAGGCACAATATTTGACTGAAATTTGCCAAGTTGGTCATGTTCTTGGATCAAGATCCTTATTGGCGTGTGTGTGTGTGTGTGTGTGTGTGTGTGTGTGTGGACATGTTTATGTGGTTTACGAGGACAATTTTTTAGGTTACAAACTGGTAATTACAAGGGTATTATGCTATAAATCTGGTTTACATTATCTAGTGTCCCCAAAATGTAAATAGCTTAAAAAACATATTAAACAATGTTTTATTGAAAATGTAAAAATGCTTAAAGTTTTCTGTGAGGGTTAGGTTTAGGGGTTGCATTAGGTTTAGGGGATAGAATCTATAGTTGTGTGTGTGTGTGTGTGTGTGTGTGTAAGTTTGTGACTTACTGGAAATGAAAAACATGATGCTTGCAGCAAAGGAACGACTGAACCTCTCAAAGGCCGAAAAATGGGCAAATGAGAGGATGCCTGCCATGATGCCAGCAAAGCATGCCATTCCTGACAGGATCATGAATGCCCGTGTGGCATTCCAGTATGCTGGGGATGTAGAGAAGAACTTATCACAAAAAACAATATAGATATACTGTACAGTATATGCTCCTCTACTTCTTACCCTAAACAGTTTTTCTTGTTAAAAAAAGAACATATTGAAGAGATAGTTCACCCAAAATTGAAAATCCTGTCATCATTTACTTACCCTCATGTTGTTCTAAATCCATACAAAGGGTTGTCAGGCAAAATGTTAGCCTCAGTCACCACTCACTTTATTTGTATGAAAAATAAGATGCAATGAAAGTAAATGGTGACTGAGGACAACACTCTCCCATGGGAGGTTGAGTAAACGGTGACAGATAGTTTTGGGTGAACTAACCAATATTGTGATATTTTGATTTTCTCATTTGATCTTGAAAACCGTCCCTGCAGAATCACCTTGAACGAGCCAGAGTACAGCTCCTGTAATCTCAGATGTCATCTTATGAGACCAGTTGTTCAACTTTGGAGATCCTGTTCAGAATATGACTTTGCAAGGCTCAGGCAACACAAACCAGTGCAAGGAGCTCAGTTTATGAAAAAGAATAAACTACTGCCATCTGCAGGCACAACGGGTCCTGTTTCATCTACATGCTCATGTATGTTTTCCAGAAAATATCGAATCATTCTTTAAACAAGCATAAATCAAACAAAATTATATGAAGTTACTGATTTGAACAGGGGGGAAATCGGCCAATCGGGTCAAAAAAATACATTTAATTTAATATACATTCTCCGAAAACAAGTCTTATTAACTCATACAATTTGCAATTTACAATTTATCGTGTCTGAAGGACATTTTGATATTTTTTACTGGAAAATGTGACAACATACTGATAGAAAAATTAATCTGCAGTGTTCTTGTATAGCACTGTGAAAGACTCTATATATGACTTATAACTGAAATCAGCCTTCAAATTTTATATGTGACATCACAAACATCAATGTGATTCTTTTGACGTTTTATGGGGTTTGCATGAACAAATTTCCCCTTACCTATGCTTGCTGTCTGCATGTAGCACTTGTTGGCCATGCAGTACCTCCACAGGCCCTGGTGGGCATAGCTGCCAGAGAGGCGGTACTGCATCCAATAGTCTGTTGCCGTTGAGACCACTATTAGGATGTTCCCCACAATGGCACAGAACAGGCCACCACCCATAAAGCTGTACATCCTGACACACGCTGTGGCCATGCAAGGAGATATACACAAAACAAACAGATAGAATTAATTAAAGTTATGCTATTACACATACAGTTGTGTATACACAAATTAAAAAATAACTCACAAAATAGTTGTGAGTGTAGTCTGAGAAAATGTAGTCTGACATTTCATATACAGAAATCAAACAGCATTTTACCCTCCTAAACAAGATTTGGCAAATATATTTGTCTCACAGTTTATTAGATTTATACCTGTAATTTAAAAACACATATTCAGATACATGCTTATATTGTGTAAGCACGGAACTGCACACAAGACTTTCACCTACTGTTGCACTTGTGTACATGGTAGTGACAATAAAGTGATTTCATTTGATTTTGATTTGATTTTTGATTTAAGCGTACATGAAATTCTCCTGGAAAGTTGACATGGAAATGCTAAACTCCATCTAAAACTATTTTAAACAGCATTTTGCTTCTCTTGATAATTATTATTCCTATAAAAAAATATAATTAATATGCATGCAACTTTTATGACCTCATAATTGAAAGACTTCATGGATCAAGTACACATCCACATAAATTTTAATCCAAAATACTGATGTTGATAAAAAAAAAAAATTAAAAAAATAATAATTAAAGCCTTGTTATGGGTCAACTACCCATCATTCAATATAAGGAAACGGAGAGACACATCTTTCACAGAAACATCAGAACTATATATGAAGTTTAGATAAAACACATTTACAATGTGGTCACTGCAAAAAAAAATTATATATATATATATATATATATATATATATATATATTTTTTTTTTTTTTGTCTTGTTTTCCATTAAAATATACACTCAAAAAACATTTTAGCCTATTTTTAAGATTTCAATCTCATTACAAAATTCCATCAAATTGAACTTTGTAATTTTTTTACTAAATTAATAAAACTTACCATTTTTAGGTTTTTCCATTTTATTTAGTTTAAGATTGCTGGATTCAATTTGATGGAACTTTGTTATTAAATTGAATTGCATACAACTTAATTTATTATTATTATTATTTTATCTAAACATTCCTAAAATGAGATACAAGATGTAATTGGCTAGCAAATTGACAGCATATTAAGTCTTGTTTTTGAGAAGTCTATTTATAAAACTATTTTCCAATGGGGCAAGAAAAATAAACTTTACAAACATTGATATGTTTCTTTTCCCAATTGGCAGATTTTTTTTTTTTCATTATTTATTTTTTAAGCAGCCTATAAAGTTACCTATATTTTGTAATATTTCTCTAAAAACAAGACGTAATAGCTTGTCATTTTGTTTGTCAAGTACAATGTATCTTGTTTTAGGATGTCTAGATATTTTTACTGGAATACAAAAATACTGATTAAGAAAATAATCGATTTTGTTCAGTACATTGTCTTTAATTGCCACATGCATTTAATTTTTAACTACTTATTCCTTTCACATTGCATTGATGGTTCAGTGAATCAACCATCCACATTTACAGAGCATGGCACATATAAGTAATTTACTTTTAGACATTTTTCATCACCTACCTTGTTGCTTCTGAGGCAAATCCCTCTTTGCTTATCCTCTAGGCCAAGAGGGAGTGAGAGGGTGGATAGGGAGAGAGAAAGAGATGTTAAGAACCTCCCTCAACTGAGGTCTAAAAAGTCAACCTCTGTTGCTCTTTTTTGTTGATGTGGCAAAATCCTTTAAAAGCCACCTCCTCTGTACCCGAAACAAATACACTTGAACTGGTTAGAGCAGGGGCCCTCAGCATGCCTGATGTCAATGGTTCTTCTTTTGTTTGAAGAGTAGACTGTTCTGTAGCTGCTTTTATTCAAAGGATATCTATGGTGTAGTGGTCAATGCAAAATGCTGAGTTGCATGCTCGCTTTGACAGGGGCCACAGCACAGCTGCCCAGCCATACCCATAGTTCAAAATGCAATAACCCCAATGTCTAAAGTTTAATGATCAGGGGATATTCCATGTTTATAACAACTGTCTGTAAACATATATCAATATAAGTGAATAAACAAAGTCAATGTTTACAAGAGCTCATATAGAGAAGACAAAGGAATATGACTCATTTGAAGTAATGAAATTCGTTGGGATATCAGTTTTGTGATCAACAGTTGAAGTGTTTAGGCATACTGTTTTTTTTTTTTTTTTCAAATACTCATTACTGACTTGTAACTCCCTGCAATTGCTTAGTTGGGGTACATTATGGCTGTATATAAGCAGGACATGAAAGGAATATGGACTATGACTTTTTCACATAACCACATATACAGCATACAGAATGGAAATAACATAAAACAATAGGCATCTCTAAAATTGTATGGTAAACATGGCATAAATAGATATGTAGGACATTCTTCAACACATTGGAGACAACTCTGCAAAATACTTGGACACTTGCATTTTCAGGACATTTTTTATTTAGTTTTGGGATAAGGCAAAGCATCTTGTATTAAATGTAAGGGTGTTTACATTCATAGGGTACAATGGGGCTAAAGGCCCCCCAGGGTAAAAGGCACTTTTGGATATATTTTCTACCAAAACACTAAATAGCAATAAAAACTACCGCAGTATATTCCTTAAGACCGGTTTGTTACAATGCACTGCAAAAAATGTCCTAATCCATGAGATCCATAACATTCAATGTATAGTATTCAATCAGTTTTAAATGCTGCAAATTTATGCAGGTAATTTCCTATCACATTTATTTTTAGACAAAATATGTATTTGTCATTTTCAGTTTTGTTCAAAGTGATTAAATCAAAAGTTTTTCCAATAACTGTCCAATAAATGAAGGATAGTATTTGGGGTAAAAAGACGCCCTGTTGCAGGGGCTAAAGCCCCCTATAAAACACATTGTTTTTAATAAGTGAGAGGAATAGAGTTGTTATGAAGAATGTTAAAAGTGGGCTCAAATTGACTGATCCAATCACGACGGAGAATAATTTAAGGATTTAAGGTTAGGATTTAAGGTTATGAAATGCCAAATGTGCAGGAAAGTTAAATGAACAGGAAATGCCATCACTTTTCTAAAGTGCTTATTTTGAATAAGAATTATCTTCATTTGTTAATTAAAAAAGCATCTTGCGAGTCTTGAATGTATTTGCATTAGTTGACAAATTTTGCCCTATAATCATTGCCCCTATATTTTTTTGACACAATTGTGGAACTAGAACCTGAACTAAAAACAGTTCCTTGTAGAAGTAAACCCGTTTCAGACAGAATTCCAACATTTCTTTCCCAAGATGTGACGCAAGTACGTAATGCTTTCGTAAAGGCAACATGCTTCAAAACAAAAACAATGGATGACTCCATGAAAGATTTTTTGTCGTCCTATTTTGCTGTGCAAAGCTTCAAGATGAACCCTCTTTGGGCCTTTTAAGTTTGGACATTTTGCCATAAATGTGGGGTAAAATGCCCCCTTGCCACCAAAAATTTTTTTTTTAATCAAAACAACCTTCTGATATTATTTATTTTCACACAAATTGTGTTACGCCATCGATGTTCAACAACAAAAAGAGTATTTTCTCAATCTTGAGACAATTTGTGACCAGAAAAAAGTTAATTTTACTTAAGGTGCGCCATTTTGCCCTGTTGTACCCTATTGGATGAACACTGAGAATTACAGTAGCCTACATTTCAAACAAGATTTAATAACATCAGTATAAGGCCTGCAATCATTTTTGGGGGGAGTTTTGTTCTACCAAACATGCACAAAAGCCACTTAACTTCAAATTATTTTCTTCACCAGGTTTGTACTGAAAGGTTTTATTGCATTCAGGAGGTTGTCTTGTGAGACACTGAGGTATTAGTAAGGCCAAAAAAAAAAAAATGAGATTCTACGCTCATCACAATTCATCACTCAAGTTGAATTGAATAAACTATTCAAGTGCTGCTGTTAGCAGTCACATAATAAAGAGATAAACTAACCACACAGCTGCAGCTACACAGTCCCCATACATCTAAATGTCCTTGAGAGCTTAATTCTCTGGAAATTAGTGACTTAATTTATTTTTCATAGTGATTTCCCTCTAATACGTCTCATTAATTTTCATAAATTATGAATTAATTTTAAAAAAATTATATATATATATATATATATATATATATATATATATATATATATATATATGAGTCTGATAACAACTAGCTGTGCATTTCACCAGCTCACTTTGCCATGTAGCACAACCTCGTGGCCAGCGTATTGCAAGTTAGTGCGAACAAACATTTCTAACAGCGACCGAAACCTATATTTTCTTCATCTAGACATTTTATATATTTGTATCGAACAAACGGTTGCCACCTTGGCAAACATCGAGGTATATCTGCTTATATTAATCGCGCCAGATGTCAGTGATTAACACATGCATGTCTGATTCTCGCCCCTTGCCCTTGCATTCGTGTCATGTGGTGTGACCAAAAACACGGATTGGATCTCTGGGGTCACCTGAGAAAAATCACCACCCGTCCTATTCTGATTTCTTGGTTCCATCGTGTTGATGTGCACAAGGGGGTAAAAAAAAAAAACACCTTTTCCGCTTCTTTGTGTGTGTGAATGTACTATATTTTGAGAATGCACGCGGGCTGGTTCTAAATGGGTACGAAGACACGAGGTAAGTTCTTCAGTTCAACATGTCATGTCCTTCCATAAGCAATGGACTAGTTTAATAGCGCTCGGTTAGAATAAAAAAAATATCTGTTTTCTATCCCGTTCCTGTAACTGAGACATTTTAAAATAATTTTAACCACACACTATGTTTATTGTTGCTTTCTCTCAACCTAAAAGGCACTTTGTTTATAATAACGTACTCCACTCCATATTTTAGTAACGGCAGCGGATGGATACGTTTCCAAAGCTGTACAGTGCGTTCAAAATAAGGCGAAGAAGAAAAAAAAAAAAAAACAATACGCCAAATATTTAAATACAAGCAGCATTATCCATTTAAATGCCATAGAACGTTTATCCATCAGCTAAAATTCGAATATGCGACAGTCTCCACAGGTCGCTCGTGCTAAGAGAAGGGCGGAAGAGAGTCACGTTCGCAACAAATTCGCGCAGTACGGGGGCCAATGCAATCTGAATGAGCGCCCCGGCAACTGAGGAACACCTTCCGTCTTCCTCCACCGCGGTCTCCATTTTAACTCCTCGCCCAGCCTGCACCTCACGTGTCCTGGACTGTCTTTCTCACATGACCCGTGTGTTTGTCCCCGTGATCAGAGCTTCCATCTCCCGTATTTCAAGTGTCGCTGAATATCGCATTTTAAAATCCGCTCGCCTTCATGGATATGCTCGATCAGAGCTTGGACACCTCGACGAGGTGAGAGCGCGTCCTTTATATACGGCCACCCACAAGGCCCCTGTCAACCATTTTCTTTGCTGTTTTTACAGTCGAGCAGTTAGCAATCATCTTTAAGTTTTATTTTCTGACTCTTATTAAGTTTTACGCATGCAATTAATACATTCGGCTAAACGTTAGATACGTATACCACGAAGAAAAAAAAATGCATATTTCAGCCGTTTTTACACTGATGCCCGACATATTTATATCAGTATTAGCCCTATTGCTAATTTGGTGATTTTTGTTTTACATATTTTTAAACGACTCTCCAAGCCGCCGGGTTACCGCATGGTTGAGCTTGGTTTGTCATGGTTTCTCCATTTTTAGAATATAAAATACTCTTAAACTGGTATTTTACGCGACAGTCTCGCATTTGCCGCTCTCGAAACAAAAGCTCTTCGGCGGTTTAATGCATTAAACCCTCTTCAGGTTGCAGCCAGAAGCTTATTCGTTCATTCAGAAGCTATTGTTCTTTTAGTCACCTGGTGATTATTTGGCCACATTTGTCACATAAAGAGAATGCTACTGTTTTTACTTGTACATTTTTGTTAAAACACTTGTATCAGTTGTTTGTTTGGTGTTTTGTTTAGCAAAGGTCGCCGGTTAGTGAGTGATGGGCAGGGGGCGTTCACTAACTGAAGTTCGTCTATATGGAGAACATGTGTGATTATTTAGAACATCTTGTATGCAGTCAGTTGGAGTTATTTATTTATTTTATTATTTCGATTTTTTTCTGCTATTAGATGTTAGAATTAAAGGAATATTCCGGGTTCAATACAAGTCAAGCTCAGTTGACAGAATAATATTGAGTACCTCAAAAAAAAAATTGACTTGAGCTTCCTTTTCTTAAAAAAATGCATAAATCTGGGTTCCAGTGAGGCACTTACAATGAAAGTGAATGGTGCCAATGAGTAAATGTTGAAGTACTGTTTTCAAAGTATAGCCACTAGACATAAATTATATGCACGTTAACATGATTTAAGTGTGATAAAATCTCATACTAAGCCTTTGTGTTAAAATTATATCCAATTTTACAACTTCGCAGCCATGAGTATGTTATGTCAACAAAATCTAAAATGACTGTAAAAATGGCAATTTAAACAACTTTACATCTCAAATATTACAATAGTTTTAACAGAAGAATTAATGTAAACGCTTTTATAAAATTATAAGCTTCACATTTCTGCCTTTTTAAACTCTCCAAAAGTTGGCCCCATTCACTTCCATTGTAAGTGCCAGTTAGTAATTTTTAGGAAAGTATCGCAGGCTTTTAGCTTCATCCAGTGGAAGTGAATGGATGCCAATTTTTGACGGTCCAAAAAGCATATTTAATGAGCATCAAAGTAAACCACTTGAGTCCCGCCGATCAAGTCATGTCTTCTGAAGTGAATCGATACGCTTGTGTGAAAAACAAATCGCTAATTAAAGCTTTATTAACTTAAAAAAAAAAAAATATATATATATATATATATATATATATATATATATATTTGTTTACCACGTATTCAAGTGAGAGTTTGGTCAATTCAAACAGATACAGAGAGCTGGCGGACGCGCCAATTTAAAGTTCAAAACGTGTTAATTTCCAATTTGTTTTTCACAAACGTATCGATTAACTTCAAAAGATATTTACTTAATGTGCTGCAGTCGTGTTGATTACTTTGATGCTGCCTAAATATGCTTTTTGGACTGTCAACAATTGGTGTCCATTTACTTGTATTGGATGACGCTAAAACCTGGGATACATTCCTAAAAATCTTAAAACTTTTCTGATGAAGATAGAGGTCATATACAACACCTTGGATGGCCTGAGGGTGAGTAAATTATCTGCAAGTTTTCTTTTTTGGGTGAACTATTCTTTTAACTTGTTTTCAACCCAAAATATTTCTTTAAAAGCTATGAATTTGCAATGAAGACTTGATAAAGATGATCGTGGTTTCATAAGATGACCTGAAACACTTGGTCTCTTTGCAGTCACGAGAAACAGGAAACTGAGGAGGTTGTTCAGTTGCAGGAAGGTAAGTAAAAATATCCAGCGTGATTCACCATGCAGAAAAGTACCATATTCAAGTGAATGTTTTCAATAAAAATTAGGTGCATAGCTCAATGTAACACTCGCAGCTCTTGTGCGTTTCTCAGGAGAGGGGGTGGGGGCGGAGGAGCAGACAGCGGTTACCATAGCGAGTGTCCAGCAAGCAGCAGCGTTTGCAGACCACAATGTTCAATACCAGTTCCGCACAGAGAACAGTGGTGGACAGGTTAGAATGACCTTTGACCTCTCTTCATGGGGGGTGTGTAAGAATTCCAGGGTCCAAATGGGGGTTACATAAAACGTGTCCTGGGCCACTATGTCTATTTAATGGCTCTCATTAGTTTTATAGCTCTAATACGCCTTTTAAAGCATTGTGCTTTTGTAGCTTAAATCCATATTATTAGATGGTGTAACTGTTGAAGAATACAAGTAATCTTACTAGCAGCCAATTTGCTTAATTATATTGTAGGCATAGGGAATAGTTGTCACATTTCTCATCTGTGTTCTGTACCTGTTTTTGGTTCTGCAGGTGACGTATCGTGTGGTCCAGGTAACGGATGATCATTTAGAGGCAGCTGGAGATGGTGGGACTGCAGTCAGTGTGGTGTCCTCAGCTGCCTTCGCGGGCGCACATCAAGCAGTAGCACAGGTATTTACTGTTATACGCACGATGGCCCATTTGCCGATTAACAGAAGCGGTCATTCCACCTTCATTTTCAAAATCTACAAACATTCAATGGGTACATTTGTAAACAGCTAATGTAAAGTATTATTTGTGTGTGTGTGTGTGTGTTTTTGTGTGTGGTTTAAGAAGACATTTTTTAGGTTACAAACTGGCAATTACAAGGGTATTATGATATAAATGTGGTTTATTAGGACATTTCTAGTATCCCCATAATTCAAATTGCTTAAACATGTAAAAATGCAGAGTTTTTTGTGAGGTTTAGGGGTAGGGGATAGAATCTATAGTATGTACAATATAGAAATCATGTCTATGGAGAGTCCTCGTGTGTGTGTGTGTGAAATTTGAGTACATATTGTGTGGTGGGTAAAAATATAGATTTTCTGATGCACCGCAATCTTTATTTGAATAATCTCTGTATCGATTCTTGTATCCCAACATCGATCTTTTACTCTATGCTGCAGCCCTCTACTACAGTGAGACCTCTCATTTGCAACCAAATTTTTAGCTGTGTGACTAAAAATGTCTTTGATTAGTAGGGGTGTAACAGTTCTCTGTAAGCATTGGCACCACGGTTCACCAAGTTTAATGACTCATCTGGAGCACAAGGTTTGGTGAAGGAAACAAAGCGTCAAATATGCAGGCACAATTATAACCTCCGCTAATGCACCTGTATGGCTCTGCAGATAATCAAGCTCTGCCTGTGTTTCATGTGGGTCAACTTGATGACATCACAGTTATGCACACATTGTGTGTAGTTGAAAATGGCAAGTGGAGAAAACCATTTGCTCCGAGATATGCTCCATGCGTTTCTTCTTTCTGGAAACATTTCCTTTTTGCAGTTAATTACAACACCGATTGTATAAAAAAAAAAGTTTACAAAACCGGCACTATTTGCCGACATCGCTCGACACGAGTGCCGCATTCTGGTAATTTAAGTAAAAAAATAAATAAAATACTAGCGAGGGTTTAAAACATGCACGCAAGTTTTTCCTGCTTCCTTGTATTTTTTTTTTTTTTAGTTAAGTACCCTGATGAAAAATAACCATGGTTTTACCATGTAGTAACCATGAACCAGAAGTAACCATCTGAGCAGAAATCCAGTTTTTGATACACTTAACCATGGTTTTATAACAGTAATCTTAATTCCATATAGTAATCAGGATTTTACTATATATTGTAATCATGTTGATTTTGTGGTTACTGTTGTTTTTACTACAAATACCATGATTAAATTATGGTAACGGTTGTAAAACCATGATTTTTATTAAGGGCAAACCTGTTGAAGTTTTTACCAAATAGAGTATTCTTTGGATTTTGAATAATATTTTTTCTGAACCATATTGAAACCGTGACCCTAAAACCATGATACAAACCAAACCGTAAGAAATTTGAACCGTTACACCCCTAGTGATTAGACACTGATAAATGAGTAGTATAGTACCAGTGATTGAGTAGAATAGTAGTGGAGTATTCACATTTCAACGCTTGTGGAGAATAAGAGAATAATCCGTGTCCAAAGATGAGTTCCACATGACCCATTTGTCATTGAATGTCTCTTTTAATACCCTTTCTGTTTTTTACAGTCAGTTATTGATCAAAATAAATATTTAATTCTAATCGTGCATAGCACGGTCAAGTCTCTCTCGTTAACTTGCGCTCATTTACAGATGCTCTTTACAGAAATGCCCATTTTCTTTTAGAGGCTGCTGATTTTTACCACGTGTTCAACAAATCAATGTAAATACTTGTACATATGCAATTAAACAAAAGCATGTAACAAAATATCATATATATACAAACAAATGACACATTTATTGATTGAATACATGGATGTTAATTTTTAAAAAGCTAAAATGTGATAATTATGAAAAACTAATAAAAAATAAATATTAAAATGAATATTTTCTTAATGTACCTAGTTAGAAGGTCTTCTGCATAATTAACAGAATTGGCTGGAAGATAATAGATTTTATATGTAAGCAAAATGGACATTATAACTTAAATATAGCTTTATGGATCAATACGAATCGAGAGCTTGTGAATTGAATCAGGAAATCAGTATCGATACCTAATCCTTATAGTGTGTAAAATAAGTGTTGTACGAGTGTCTTATCGCTGTCATTAAATTGGAATTATATCACCCCCTGCCCACTAAAAAACAGTATTGGCATCGACCATTTAAAACCTATGTCAGATGGCTACTGTTAGTCCAAGTGAATTGAAAAGAATAAAAAAATAGTTCCTTTTGTATCCTTAATAAGAGAAGCAAAACAGAAAGGAAACCACAACAGGGGCAAAAAAGTAAAAGTAGACCCAATATCTCTCTCTCTCTCTCTCATTTAGGCTGTTATACAGAACCCTTTCAGTAATGGAGGCAGTCCAGCAGGGGAGACGGTGGGTGGAGAGACACGCTTTGCCTACTTCCCAGCAGCAACTGTTAGTGATGGTACAGCTGTGTCAGTGCAGGCCACCTCTGATCAAGCACTCGCACAGGCTGGAGGTCAGTTTCCAAATATGCCAAAGTCTAAAAGCTGCGTTTGCTGTTAATGCTATTTGTTAGTAATGCTGGTTCTGGTACACCAACAACACAAAAGACAAACTTTTACTGCAATTCTGTTCTTAGTATTTGTCTTTGTATTAATTTGTGCACAATTTGATTATATGTAATTGCATCACTAAACACATTTTAGCAGCTGTGTCTTGCATTCTGTCAACTATAAGTAAGTCATTTGTTAGTTAATTTCACATAAAAATATAGCACTTTGGCTCGGCGGCACTATCAAAATGTTCCTGTATGTTTGAGCAGCCCTTCCAGCCTGTTACTAGAGGTCGACCGATAACTAAAGTGGAGGATAAGACTGAACCGATTTTTCAGACAATAGTTTTACAGATTGATTTATTGTATGTAAAAAAAAAAAAAATAAAAAAAATAAAATCTTGGGGGCCTGGGTAGCTCCGCTGGTTACCACCCCTGGAGTTTGAATCCCAGGTCTCCTAAGCAACCAAATTGGTCTGGTTGCTAGGGAAGGGAGAGTCACACGGGGTAACCTTCTCGTGATGGCTAAAATGTGGTTTGCTCTCGGTGGGGCACATGGTCTGTTGTACTCAGAGTACAGAAATACTCAAACCAGCCCACCTGGCACCAACAAACATGCCACGTTCCAAATCACCAAGATAAATTGTTTTCCCCCGTTCTGATGGTTGATGTGAACATTAACTGAAGCTCCTGATCTGTATCTGCATGATTGTGCCAAAAACAAAAGTGTGTGTGTGTGTGTGTGTGTGTGTATCAAAGAGGAACACAGTAAAACCAATATATCGTTTGACCTCTATGTGACACGGTAACATTTGCTTGATCAATTGTGAGAGTTTGGGGTAGCAATATCTGTTTGGACAACTAATGAAAGATAGGGTCGTTTATGCCTTTTTTTATTATTGTTTTAAAGTAAGGTTAGTTTTGCAATGACCTTTGCAATCACCATTGATTAACTACAGCATTTTTCCAGCAAGGTTTTTAAATGACCAATTTTTTAACCTTGCAGCCACTGACAATTCTTGCAATGCTTTATTGGACTTTTCCATACTTTCCCTTTAGGTCAGTTTTACGTGATGATGAGTCCACCCGATGTTTTACAAACTGGCACACAACGGACCATCGCTCCTCGTACGCACACTTATTCCACGTATGTATTGATCATTGGTTAACCTCCCTCCCATTTCCAGTCTGCACAGCTGGCACCCCATTTAAACCCACTGCTATGTACTTAATGAATTGATCTCCTTCTCCATATTTACTGCAAGATAGCTCAAATTGAGAGTGTAATTGAAATGGAGTAAATGTATAAATATGCAAGTATTTTCCTAGTCAGTTTGAGTGCAACAATATTAAAGTCAGAAAAACAACCAAAAAATGTGTCCCACTTGCCTGCCGTCCCCAGAGACCTTGGTGAACGTGAGACTCTTCAACACAGCAGATCAGACTGGTGAGGAAGACCTTTTACATCCCCCCCTTCACCCACCAGCCTGTATTCTTCCTTAACCTACCACTGAACTAGCCCATTAATCGCTAGTGAGCAGCCTTTAATTAAATTCTACTGTAGAGTTTTACTGATGTGTCTGATGGTGGTGTTTGAGTTTTCTTGTTGGTACAGAGACACCAGATCGTAGGTTGACATAAGTTCTAGCTTCTCAAAAATAACACAAGAAAACATGAAAATGGTAAATGTTCCTTCCATGTGGAAAAAACACATCACAGATTTAATTTCATTAAAAGGTCTGAAGTCATTTCTTTCCTAAAATTCAGAGTGAGATTTCTTATGTGTATGATGTCAGTAAATGGGCTTGTGAAATATTTTAGGCTTCAGAGGTGTTAAGTTATGTAGATATATTTAGGATTTATGTATTTTAAAAGTGCAAAAAGAGCAAGCTAACCATTTTAGTCTCGTATCTTTCTCTGTACTTACGCAGGAAGATTGATGGCCCCCGGGCACCTCGTGATGAAAGGAGGAGAGCTCAGCACAATGAAGGTAATATTAATTCATTATTTACATCTACAAGAGGGTCAGTACGCCTATTGGAGTTTATCATTACACTCTGCCTTGGAAACTAGTCTCCACAAGATGACTATTGTTTAAAAATTACCAATGCACAACCTGCCGTTTAAAGGGATCGCTCACCCAAAAATGAAAATTCTGTCATTTATATCCTATTATTAAATCATTCATAACCCATATGACTTTTTTTACTTTGTGGAACACAAAAGATGTTCGGCAGAATGACTGAGGCTAACAGTCTGCCTAGCATCTCCTTTTGTGTTCCACAGAAGAAAGGAAGTCATATGAGTTATGAACAACACGAGGGTGAGTAAATTATGACCGCATTTTAATTTTTGGGTGAACTATCCCTTTGAAAACCAACATAAAATGCGGTTCGCAACCTGAGAAAGTTTGTAAGACTTGTAGAATAGTAAGAGGAATTTGTGATGGCAGTAAATATGAATATGTGTCAGTTGTTGAACATTATGCGAGAAGATTGCAAAGACAAGCATTTATTTTGTTTAGAAAATCTTTCACCAATAAATGCACAATAATTCCAGGAGTGTGAAATAAGAAAGTAAATGGGGTCCATTTTGATTTCATGTTTACTTTTAAGTAATTCAGTGTATGGAACAGTTAAATTTGGAGCTTTGCATAATTTAAATTTTTTTAACATGCATTTTTACAGTTGAAAGGAGAAGAAGAGACAAAATCAACAACTGGATTGTCACTCTGTCGAAAATTATCCCAGACTGCAATATGGACAATACCAAAACAGGAGCGGTACAGAATTTCCATAACACCAAATCTTTTAATGTACTGATTTGTGGATATGTATCTTATTTCCTCCTGTCGATCTTAATGAATTGTCTGTTTTTCTCTAGAGTAAAGGAGGCATCCTGTCTAAAGCATGTGACTACATCAGAGAACTCCGACAGACTAACCAGCGGCTGCAGGAGAGCTATAAGGACGTGGAGAGAATACAAGTGGACAATGAGCTACTAAGACAACAGGTACATCAGCTAGAGCCCTTCTTTTCTCAAAACATTAATCTCAAGCAACAGAAATGGTAAGACAGAGTGCAACTGAAGGAAACCGAATGCAGAGGTCACAAAACAGTCGTTTATAATAGTTGAACTTTACACAGCGTCTGGGGGTGCTTTCACAATTGGTTCGAATTGCTAGGACCAAACCCGAGTTCATTTCCTACCGCTCTCACTGCCCGCGTTGGACTGTGTTCACTTCATATTATTTGGGTTCGAACTGCGGTCCGATTATGTTGTCAACGTGAGTATAAGCGGCAGCTGTTTGCCACTGTAACTAGTTAAAACTTTAAGACATCACTGTGTTAAGTGAAGTATTAAAGTTTATTTCTTTGAACTTACTATGAAAACTTGCCATGCACATAACCACAGTTGTGTTTGTCACCTGCGGATGCATTTAATGTTCAATGATGTGATGAATATTAGCGTTTGTCTGCCGTGAGTCCACGGATGCATTGCAAGAGATGAGAAGAAAGTTACCTGCTCTCTGAAGGCGACGTATTTGGACACAAGCAAGTAGGAGAAATGCATTATACCATAATTGCGATCGTGAGTCTGCAAAGATTCTGCGAATTATACATAATCACAAGTGGTTCACTTCTGCGCTTTGGTAGGATTGCATTCATATCGGCAGCACGGAGTTCGGAAAATGGCGTTCACATTATCCAAACAAACCGTACTTTGGCGTCATTCACCAAAAGTGCTAGTGTGAAAGCACCCTTAAAACATGGCATTCATAGAGACAACGCAAAGACCAAAGATGCCCTGATCCATGTGTACTAGGCATGTGACAATACACATATTTCACGATACGATGCATAGCTTCACGATACGACCACCCACAAAGGTTTTGCTCAAATGTATTCAAGAATTCTACATCTTTTAAATCATAATTGCCACAAAAGTGTCTGAAATGGGCAACAAAAAGTAGAGCTCTAAGTTACTTAAACAACAGCACTGCATTTTTGTTTGATTGTTAAACTAATATGAACTCACAATTTTCAAGTTTCTTTTTTTCTTGAGTTTGTCTACACTTTAATCATTTATATTCTATATAACTTTTCACAATACACAGTTTCAAAGCAGCTTTCTAGAAAATCATGCCTTGTCTGAAAGCCACCTGTGAATAAGCTGAAGTGACTGTGGCAAGGAAAAAACTTCTTTCAATGTTATTTAGTGAAAAAAGAAAAGGGGGGGGGGGGGGTGGTTAGAGGAACCTGACTTCTGGTTTTATGATATGTACATAATCCAATATTATTTAGCGGCTTGAGTAAAAACTGATTGGCACGCATAATGTTTTTGCCCTCTTCCCCGTTTCACTTTGCCGGCATTATTACTGGCTTATAACATGGCGCGCATGTTGTTCTCAAAGCTGTTTACCTTTCCAAGTCAAAAGCAGATCATTTTAAGTCTCATGTAATCACGGGTTTCTTGCATTGTCGGTTTTGAGTAAGCTGTTTTTTTTTTTTGATTGACTCATAACTTATGAGCGTCTTGCTGTTCATGTCACTCTGTCGGCTGGGAGAGACGGCTGTTAAATTTACTGCTGCTGTCTCTTATGGGGCCACAAATCCATCGATGTCGGTGTAAATAAAACGACATGATGTAGCACCAGGACATGACATCGTTGTTTGGCAGATTCGACAAGCTGTACCACTACACTACAGTACAATCTCTTTGCCTTTTGCCATCGCTCTTCTCGCCTACTGTATGTACTATAAGTGTGTTGCGGTGTTTTCCTGTGAGCACTCAGCACCACCTATACAGGGAGGAGACTGTTCTGCAGCTCTCAATGTTGTGCTGTTTGATTTGAATTACATTGTGTTTGTATTTTACGATACATATGGTATTGCATAGTGAGCGTCCTATCGCACGATACAAAAAATGTTACACCCCTA
This sequence comes from Moxostoma hubbsi, assembly GCA_032164185.1. Classification (NCBI taxonomy): domain Eukaryota; kingdom Metazoa; phylum Chordata; class Actinopteri; order Cypriniformes; family Catostomidae; genus Moxostoma; species Moxostoma hubbsi. The sequence continues at coordinate 31,763,328 of JAVLUX010000026.1, read as the reverse complement.
ATGTGTACATAAACCAACATAAAAAATTGCCACAGATGAATTGCGAGTGAGTTATTTGTGAACTCCACAATGAGATATGGTAACCTATACATTGACTTCTACTGTATAGCCACTTTTTGTAATTTATATTCAATACTATAGTCTGCTACTTTAATAAGTTTTTTTTTTTTGGGGGGGGGGGGTTCGGAGAAAATATTTATGTGATTTTTATATGAATTAATATATCATATAATCAATTCAATTTTTTATTTATATATATATATATATATATATATATATATATATATATATATATATATATACTTATACTGACCTAATTCTGATTTGTGGAATTAGTATTATTGGAGTTATAAAAATGTGTTTTACTGAAATTAGGTGAACCGTTTGATCAGATGTAATAGAATGGCACATGGTAATACTTTGAATGTCCATTGTCCTACAGATTGAAGACCTGAAGAACGACAATGCACTGCTCCGAGCTCAACTACAACAGCATGGCCTGGAAATCAGTGAAAGTACATCATAGTGACAAAACTAGCAAAAAACATGAACACCAATAAACAGTCTCGACAACAAAGCTCGAAGTGGAGACACAACCCTAAATGACTCTTGATCACATCTCATCACAGACTTAAGATTTTCAGCAACTCTGTAGGAAATGAATGCTTGTTTGATACACAGACACACATTCTTATGCCAAGAGACTCTTTGACAGCAGTGAAAAATAATGTCTGCTGTAAAAGCACTCTTTGTTGTTTTCTGCTTCACTCCCATGAGAACTCAAGAACCCGGACTCATGCATATATGGAATTACCCCCCCCCCCCCCCCCCCCCCATTAAAAAGTGTCACACTTATCTTTGTTCTAGTTTGAATATTGGGATTTTGAACCAATTATATGCCTACCCATGCCTAATATCCATCTTTTGTTTTCAGCCATTTAATTTTGTGGATTTTATTTTTGCTACAAAGTGCAAATTTTACTACTGTTTCTGATATGGCAGAAGGTCTTTTGAAGGGTTTTTCGGTATTGTATTTATTAGCTTTCAAAAGAAATGATGCTGCAGGTATACAAAATCTTTGCATTCAGTGTAAAGTTGAAACGTCAACCTCAACGAAGTTGTCAAGCAGCCTAAAATGTATTTTTTTTTGTTTGTTTTTTTCGGCTCTGCAGTCTTTCCCTATATCGGATTTAAGATTATCAGACTAATCATAGATTTGACATAGTGGCACATCAAAACTATATGCTTTACAGTGAGTTTGCTTAGAATGCAACTGAAAGTACATATTAGATGAGACAACTAAGACATTTTCATTTTCTTAACTGCAAATGTATAGCATTACGTAATGTTTTCAGAGTACATCATATTTAATGCACTGTGATTTAGCGAAGGAAGAACGAGTAGCTCAGGGTTTTGTGACACAGGAAAATAGCAACGCCTCTGGAATGACCCCCCCCCCCCCCCCCAACCTTGTAACCCTGCACCTTTTTGGCTTTACATTCTAGATTCTAAACATGTACTGTATATATCATGTATTTCAACCAGTTGTTCAAATGTCATTGAATTTTACAGTCCTAATTCCCAAGCTCAATTATCTACATCAACATAGTTTTAAAAAATAAAATGGAAAATGCGCAATAAAAATGTAAAGAATTGGTACTGTTAGTGTTTTTGTAAATTATTATTTTTTTTATTGGTAATCTTCCATTTTATTTTGTCTCCAGTGTATTCGAACATATTTTGAATTCTAATTCATATTTAACCGCAACATCGAAGACGAGCTATAAAAATGAACAAAAATCACTACATTATAACAATATACAATTTATATGAGCATAAATGTCTGACGGTAACATGGCTAATTCATGCCTCTGGTTTCCCTTCATAATTAGATCATCTTATTGCAAGGCTTGAATTATATAATGCTGGATTGAATAAAGTTTACCAATTTCTCTCTGGTAATGAAATATAGACTGGTTTTTAAACATGTTTTCTGTACATTTGATTCAACTTCAGAAGATAGATAAAATTAGCCGATTTAAAAAAAAAAAAAAAAAAAGATTTTGACCTCAAATATTATGTGATCAGAAATCCATTCACATTGTGAGTTTCATTTATTACACAGCAATACAAAGAATGAACAGATAACCCTTGACACTCTGTTATCTTTATCTCTTTTAATGCTAAACTTGAATGACTATTGATTGGTATTTAAGAATAGTCTAATGCACTGGTGCTTTTTAAATCAAATTTTAGAAAGAGAAAAAAGGAAGAGTGTTATTCATATATGTCTAGTTATTCATTTAAAGAACCTTCAGCATGGCATTTTAACCACTGGTTTGATTGCTATAAGCTATACTATACAGTTGCTTTGTTTATATTTGATGACTGTTGATGTATATGTATGTACTTATATGCAAGATGAAAACAGAGATACAATATGTAGATTATTTCTTTGAAAGAAAAAAAGTTTTAAAATAAATTTTAAATAACACCCATGAACACCCATAGTTTCCATGCTACCGCTGCACTGTATTCATGCAAAAAGACAATTTCGATGTAGTCAAGGAAAAGTGCATAATATCAAGTAGTACATTAGGGAACTTCAGTAGGAAGTTATACAGTATATATGAGCTGATGACGTGGGTGGGTCATAATTACATCAACACAACTGGGTATGAACAATCTTAAGTCATTTTAAAACTGATTAGGAAGCTGTGAAAGCTGCTTTGTAAATATTTAGTTCACAGGTATAGGCATCCATAGTAAGGGTTTTACATGTATTTGCTGCATATATTTAGAATAGATGTATCTATATTTACCATACATTTAATACAATATTATACTTGTATACAGTGCATCTGGAAAGTAATCACAGTGCTTCACTTTTTTGACATTGTGTTATGTTACAGCCTTATTCCAAAATGGATTAAATTCCTTATTTTCCTCAAAATTCTACAAACAATACACCATAATGACAATGTGAAAGAAATTGGTTTTAAATCTTTGCAAATTTATTAATAATAAAAAAACAAAACAAAAATCACATGTACATAAGTATTCACAGCCTTTCCCATGACACTCAAAATTGAGCTCAGGTGCATCCTGTATCCACCGATCATCCTTGAGATGTTTCTAGAACTTGATTGGAGTCCACCTTTGGTAAATTCAGTTGATTGGACATGATTTGGAAAGGCACACACCTGTCTATATAAGGTCCCACAGTTAACAGAGCATGTCAGAGCACAAACCAAGCCATGAAGTCCAAGGAATTGTCTGTAGATCTCCGAGACAGGATTGTTTGATCTGGGGAAGGGTACAGAAACATTTCTGCAGCATTGAAGGTCCCAATGAGCACATTGGCCTCCATCATCCATAAATGGAAGAAGTTTGGAACCATCAGAACTCTTCTAGAGCTGGCCGCCCGGCCAAACTGAGCGATCGGGGGAGAAGGGCCTTAGTCAGGGAGGTGACCAAGAACCCGATGGTCACTCTGACAGAGCTCCAGCGTTTCTCTGTGGAGAGAGGAGAACCTTCCAGAAGAACAACCATCTCTGCAGCACTCCACCAATCAGGCCTGTATGGTAGAGTGGCCAGATGGAAGCCACTCCTCAGTAAAAGACACATGACAACCTGCCTGAAGGACTTTCAGACCATGAGAAACAAAATTATCTGGTCTGATGAAACAAAGATTGAAAATTTTGTCCTGAATGGCAAGCGTCATGTCTGGAGGAAACCAGGCACCACTCATCACCTGGCCAATACCATCCCTACAGTGAAGCATGGTGGTGGCAGCATCATGCTGTGGGAATGTTTTTCAGTGGCAGGAACTGGGAGATTAGTCAGGATTGAGGGGAAGATGAATGCAGCAATGTACAGAGACATCCTTGATGAAAACCTGCTCCATAGCGCTCTGGACCTCAGACTGGGGTGAAGGTTCATCTTCCAACAGGACAACGACCCTAAGCACACAGCCAAGATAACAAAGGAGTGGTTACGGGACAACTCTGCGAATGTTCTTGAATGGCCCAGCCAGAGCCCAGACTTGAACCTGATTGAACATCTCTGGAGAGATCTGAAAATGGCTGTGCACTGACGCTCCCCATCCAACCTGATGGAGCTTGAGAGGTCCTGTAAAGAAGAATGGGAGAAACTGCCCAAAAATAGGTGTGCCAATCTTGTAGCGTCATACTCGTTTTTTATTTTAATACATTTGCAAAGATTTCAAACAAACTTCTGTCATGTTGTCATTATGGGATATTGTTTGTAGAATTGAAGAAAATAATGAATCTAATCCATTTTGGAATAAGGCTATAACATAACAAAATGTGGAAAAAGTGAAGCGCTAATCCAAGTCATTTTTAATGCGGTAAATAAGATGATGTTTTGTATAAAAACAGAATCTCAAAGGATTGACATCAGTAATGCTTCATAGTCGTCTTTTTTTTTGTAATGCTTCGTAGTCTTCCCTTTCCCCCGATAACCGCATGTCACTTTTACCTCAGACTCGCAGTAGTGCTTGTCAAAGATTTTAAACACACACATTCTTAAGCTTTTATTTACAGTTTTAAATACATAATTGCCACAGAAAAGATGTCTGCTTTTAAAAGAAAACAGATCAGGAGATCAGAGAAATTTTTTTTTTAATTCTGAAGACGTCTCAGCCACTGCTTCATCGCAACAGAACAGCTGGAGAAAACACCACCTGGAGTGAAAGGAAAGCTGGCAAAGTGGGTTCTGACTAATGTTAATGAGATTAATGTAATAGATCTTATATTGTAGTTTCATGTGATGTACACACTGATTACACTGGATCCACCACTGACATCCAACAATATGAGGGACTTGGGATCTCTGGGTCTGTTACCATGCCCTTACTAGCCCCTTACTATTGATAGGGCACTCCACTGATTCCCTGCAATTCAGGCTCAACCTGATGAGAGGGCTGCTTGATGAGCACAGTTCACCACGGAATCAGTGCAGTGGGGGCCGTCCTGCCTCAGATAATCCCCTTCGTCTGACAGCCAGGCATTTCCCCTCTGAAGTTCCTCAATCCACTTCCTAGGGCAGCATGAACAGGTGGCACTGCAAGGTGTGTCTCTCCAGCACATGGAAGACAAAGGAGAGGCACCTTGCAAAATACATATGTGTGCCGTGCAACACTCCTTGTGTGTTACTCCTTAATTACTACTAAATTGATTATGCAGACTCACAACTTACAAATGAATAACACTCCTTTCAGCTGGTTTTTGTTCCATAAAAATAACTCACACGCATGAATCACTGACTATTTGCAAGACATGATTAATAATATTGGATCCACCACAGACATTCACCATTATTAGGGGCTTGGGATCTGCATCGCTGTTGTAATGATCTTACTGCCGACTTGTGTAGGAAGGATACGGGTATACCAGTCCCACATTCTCCCAGCGATGTTACGGGGCCTGTGGTAGTGTGGGGGCAAATAGAATGAGAATGAGAATGACCATGATCACCTGCACAATGACCAAAGATAATTATTATGGTACTCGCCAAGTACATGAGAACTGTGCATCACTCCCTTTTGTGTTTGCCCATGTTTTTGTGGAGTACCACGTCCTGAAACATTATTGAGACTGCCAAAATTTTATTTTTTTTTTGTTATTGATACATTTATTTTAGAAAGTCATATTTAAATGACTGAAAACGTTTATGAAAATTCTTTACCATTATTTTAATAATACTGAATTGACATATGTCTCGAACAAAGCCACTCTGTATGATATTTTACATCACAGGATTTATCCCTTCATGGTGAAACATATGAGCAGCTAATTGTGAATAAAGACAATGTCTGGCTTTTGTCGTGGCTAATATTATGTTCAGTACTGTTATCAATACCAATGCAATCCTACCGTAACTTTAGCTGAAAAATATATCCTATTAAACAATCCTAAAATAACTTTTCATAAAAGTGAGCATGAGTGAACACAACAAAATAAACCGTAATAAACGTTGCAATGTGATGAGCAGAGCATTGCCAATTATATTAGAAAGGCAGTGAAAGTGCATGAAGGCATTGTACAGAAAGACTAATGTCTTAACGAATAACAAAACACTATATATAGGACAACCATCTTTAAGTCATTTATAGTCCATGCATGTTTTTTAAAGTTTTGAAGTGAAATGAAGCTTAACATTTACTCATCAATATTTAGCTCTCCCGTCTGCGTCGGCTGTAAAACCCCACAAATAAGCGCAATGCGTGAATATAATAGCAACATAAACCGTGGGTTAATATCCTTATAATAGCTTATATATTTTGGGGGGGTTGAGAGGTTTTGAATTGAATATAAAGCTAAACGTGTCCTAATTAAAGACTCTCTCCTCCTGACGCGCCAGCTGCGAAGTGTCACGTGACTACAAAATGCCTTGTTGTGATTGGCTTGTAGACGGTTATAGGTTGTTACAATCATTTCAGATAGAGATGGGAAGTCGCGTCTTTTCCGCGAAATGGTTCTTTCGGATAGTTCGTTTCAATGAACCGGTTCTTTTTTTTTTTTTTTTTTTCAATGAACCGGTTCAAAAAACCGATTCACCATTTCGTTTACGTCATCACGCAATGGCGTCACTTACACGTAATTCTGTTATTATGGCGGATGAAAATAAACGGTCAAAACCCATTCAAATAAAGCCATATTGCTGATTTAAATGTTTTTTGTTGTTGTTGTTGTTGCAATTAAATAACAAAAATAATAATAATAATCTTGGGGTACGTTTTTCAACTAAAGCACCTCAAAAGGGCAATGATGTGAAAACGCAGATGTTTTAGATACATGTCTAAAATATATAAAAGTAAAAAAGTCTTCTTTATCAACTCAGAAACCATAAACCAAGAGAAACCATAAATAAACATTTCCCCCCTCATTCTAGTCATTGGTCGCATGCTCATAATCAGCAGCTCAGCGGACATGTCTGAGACTCCGAGTCTGAACTGTTTTCTCAGTTCAGTGTACAGTTCTCATCGTTTCTTTGGACATGTCCGAAATTTTTTAGTTTTTATTCTTATTCTATTTCCATAAAATGTATTATTATTATTATCATCATCTCTGTCTTGTTTCTGTCACCAAGACAAATTCCTTGTATGTGTAAGCATACCTGGCAATAAAACTGCATTCACACTGCCAGCTAATTTGTCACTGCATGTCGCCTGCGGCTGGCGTTTAGGTTGCTAATGGTGTGGATGGAGCATCTAAACAGCACTGTTTCTTTAAAATTAATATTACTATTTAAATAGGATCACGTGAGCTCTACCATCTTTATTGGCTGTTGCTCCTGACAGTCGCTCTTCATTTGCAAAAAGTTCAACTTTGTCGCATCGCTGGACAGGCCCACATCAGGTCACCAATGGTCGCCAGCTTGCCGGAAGTCGCCAGCTCTCATTGAAAATGAATGAGATGAGGTCGTTTTGTCACTACATGTCGCTGGCAGTGTGAACACATCTTAAAGCTGATTCTTTTTCTGAAAGAGACAGTTCTCAGTTCAGTTTGTACTGTTTACTGGATTGTGAACTGTCAGAGACTTGCAACTTTCAATGTAATGTTGATGTGAATTTTTGCAACCAGATAATCGTCGATAACACTATGACAATTATGACACAACATATTTCCACAATGTGTATTATTCTTATATGCTGCTCTGCACATAAGAAGCTTTCAGAGTAAAGAGAATTGATAATAAAAAGAGTTGGCAAAAACCAGCATCATAGAATTATATACTCCAGGGATATTGGCTCATTTCGAGTAGGAGTGACTGTCAGGAACGTGGGAAAGTGAGATTTGATTGATTAACTTGTGGATCAGTGTTGTATGGTATCAATTCAATGCCACATATATTGGCAAAAATATAAAGTATTGCAAAAGAAAATAAAGTTTTGCAAAAGAAAAATAAAGAATTGCAAAATATAAATTAAATATAGCAAAACCCAAGATATAATTAATTGCAAAAATCAATGACTGTTGTAAAAGAAACTTAAGAACTTTTATCCTTTTTGATCTCTGTAACAGATTTTTAGGCAGCCACTCATATTTTTCTTTGCAATGCCTCCTAATTATTTTGCAACGCTCCTTTTAATTTGCATTTCCATCAAGTGTGAGCTCATGATAACGTTTTGCCTTTGCGCTTCACTTTTCTTCGCGTTTCACTTTATGGCACTGTTTTGACGTGGGGGTGGAGTCAGGGGATTGGGGCGTGTACAACGGGCTCAGGGATGCCTCCCTGGAAGTTATGTCATTAGCTTGACACATGGATCAATCATCATGGCTGAGCAGAGGCATCACGGTGGATCTCAGGTGTGTAAAGTTGATTATTTCCTTTTATTTAATTAGCATTAAATGTGTATTAACAGCGTTTGCTTCAGATAAAGATGTTAGAGATCAGTTAAAGCGGTGGATTTATTAGCCATACTCGCTAACGTTAGCTAGCAGCTTTGGATAATGTGCATATTTGTAAGGAGTTATTAGTGTTAACAGATAATTGACAATCGTGAGAGGATCCTCTGGTGTCAAACAACAAATACGCTGTCAACAAGTCATTTTTATAGCAGCTATAAATTAAGTAATATAACAAACTAAGCTGTTATTTCCATAATATCTTGTCAAAATATCATACAAACCTTTTTGTATATGTCAACTTGCTTTCTGACTCCTGTTGAGTGCAGAAGATAGCGAGTCTTACTACATTGACGAAAACGTGTTTATTTAGTGTTTGTGACGTGCTGGTGTTTATTAATATGTAAATAATTTATAACCAAAGGTTACTATATTAAGTAACATTGCATTTACATATTACATATAATTAATTTTACTTTTCTGCCAAGGATCTCTCATTGGCATTCATACGTACCTTGTAATAAACTTTCAATTGTAAATCCTGTAGGTCAATTAAAATTTTAAAGGCAAATTTACCCCAAAATTCAAAGTGCATCCTAGCACTTGGATAATGTCCTCACATTCAAACACTCATGAAATCTTTCCTTTATATGTTTGCTCACATTTTCAAAGGATTATTGATTAGAGTGACCATTATTGTCTCCATTTTCAAGTAATCTTACTGTACAGTGTTTGAAAAAATTAAATGCAAAATCACACCAAAGATTCATCCTAGCACTTGCATCACTTCCTCATGTTCAAACTCATCATAAAAAGCTTTCCTTTATAGGTTGTTATTAATATAATTAAAGGCAAAATCACCCCAAAAATCAATTATGTCCAGGCACGTGGATCAGATCTTCATATTCAAACACGCCATGATTATTAACATTAAATTTAAACTCATTTAATGTAGTATTGGACAAAATTACAGGGAAATAATCTCCTGACATCATACACAGAATGTCTTCTTACATGTTATGTTTTATATGGCATTGAGATGAACTTTAACTTTAAAATGATCTAAATGAAAACCCTGATACAACAAGTGACAGAACAGAGAGATAAGGGAAGAGAGTTGGCAACACAGAAAAATCAAAGTGATGCAGTGTCATGTACTTGTTTTAAAATGATCACACTTTTATAAATTATTTATTTTCTATTTTCAGACAACAGCCATGTGCATCTTAAAGAACAACCGCAATTCGGCATGCTGTTGTCCTCATGCACAATCCATCAGAATGCACAACAGTGTCTACTGTGTCTTCAGCACCTGTGGATATTTTTGACACACTGATGCACACTGATCTCCGAAAGTCACGCCCCAATCCCCTTACTCCACCCCCACGTCAACACAGTGCCATATACTGAAACGCACAGAAAAGTGAAGCGCAAAGGCAAAACGGTATCATGAGCTCACACTTGATGGAAATGCAGATTAAAAGGAGCATTGCAAAATAATTAGTAGGCATTGCAAAGAAAAATGTGTGTGGCAAAATCAATGCTGCCTAAAAATCTGTTACAGAGATAAAAAAAAGGATAAAAGTTCTTAAGTTTCTTTTACAACAGTTATTGATTTTTGGCAATTAATTATATCTTGGTATTTGCTATATTTAATTTATATTTTGCAATTCTTTATTTTTGTTTGCAAAACTTTCTTTTTTTTCCTCGATACTTTATTTTACTTTTGTGATACTTCATTTTTGTTTTTAAAAAAAAAAAAAATTTTTTTTTTTGCTCAATACTTATTTTCTTTTGCAAAACTTTCTTTTCTTTTGCAATACTTTATATTTTTTGCAAATATTTGTGGCATGGAATTGATTCCATAGTGTTGACTGAAGCCGCGAACTGTTTCAGACCATTCAATGCGATTTGATGAACTAGTTCTACCAGTTCACTAAAAAGAACCGGTTCAAAAGACGATTCGTTCACGAGCCGGATATAAGCACATACAAATCTCGCTAAGGGAAGAGACGGTCAGAGAGATGGAGCGTACGTGCGAAACAGATAAACAGGTATATTACACTTAAAGTACTTTATTTTCTAAATTTTATTTGGATTAAAAATATATGAATTAAAAAGAGGCGTTTCAGCGTTCAAAATTAGGTCTGACAAAAAAATTAATAAAATGGAACTAAGTCTTGGTCTTTATAATCATTGACACTGTTGACAATTTGAACACTTTTTATTGTCTGCCATTGAATGGATGTATTCTAATGTAGAATATAATGTCAGAACACTTTAAGAGTGACTTTTATGGGCAAAATATGTACTATGAGAGCTTAATAGGCTATGTCCAAAAGTTATACAATGCACCAGGAAGTACAGTAAAGGGGTTTTGAAAGTTTGATTTTCATTAGCAATTCATTACTAAATTCTTTAATAAAGTACATTATTATTTCATTATTAGAAGTGTAGAAAGTGTCAAATGTAGAAGGTGTTTTCTGTTGAGAAAATTCACCATACTTATTATAACAGTTGGTAAGATGGGAATGAGCAAGTTGAGTTTCATTGACAAAGAGAAACTTAAGTGTCATTTCTAATGCATAATCCATAAAATCCATTCTTCAATACATCTAAGAACCACAACCATTTTGACAATTAGGTTGGTAAGGACATTTGGGTAAATGTAAAAGAGTATGCGGAAGTAGAGACGTCACACTGATGACATTGGCCTAATGCATTTGGACCGATTAACAGGTTGTACAAACATTGGCATTTATTTAAATTTTTTTTGGATTTAAAAAAAAAGATAAAGTGCTTTCAGTGTTTGTAAACATTGTAAACGGTCTGCTAACAGGAAATCTCAGTGTGTATCACATATTGATATTCTGTTGTATGAATGGACATAGAACATACCAGAAAGAGTGGGGCGTTGGCTGACGTGGCCTACATTGTTTATGTAAGCCTAACCATTTTCAGACAACCCCAAAGTCTCAAAATATTATTGTTGGGGCAGACATTTTTGAAAATGAAAATTTTTACATTTTTCATTTTATAAAAACTTTTATTTCATTCCAGGATGTTTAATACTGTAGTTCCAATGGTTGGGTTGTGAATGTGAATTTTTGACAAAGATTAATCCTAATCTGAGCTGTCCTTAGATGTGGTGAGAGGAAACTGTAGTGAAGATTAACATGTATTCAATACAAACACTGAAAAACACAGGTTGTCTGATTTATTGCATTAAATTATTTGTGATCTACACAACAAAATTTTGTTTCTCCTCTCAACTTGTTTTCTTTCCTTTCTTTGCATTATGTTCAAATTATGTGAACAAGCTAAAAAAAAAAAACATATGTTGATGTAATTTATTCGATTCATGTGGATTGGTGTACATGATTAAATAGTGTAATAGTATTCAAATATATTTCCCCCAGTGAAAAACTTAATTAGAGGAAATTTTCGAAGTATAGGATACAATGGGACTAAAGACCCCCCTTAAATGATGGGAATATATTTGTTATGAAGAATGTTCAAAGTGGGCTCACATTGAAATGTAATGACATTGGAGATTAAATTTGTTTATAGAACAGGCTACTTGAGATATTATGAAATACCAAATGTTATTGAATTTAACAGGAAATGGTGCACCCTTTTCTAAAGTGGTTATCTTGAATAAGCATTATCTTAATTATAAATATTGCCCCTATATCTACACTTTATCAGTGAACTCAAGGGCATTTTACCCTAAGTGTGGGGTCATTTAATTTCCCATTTAATTCCTAACAAAATATATCAGAGTAGCCTATATTACTAAGATTAATATTAATAGAACTAATAAAAATGACAGTTTCATTTCATGAAAATAGTGAGTGCCAAAATGCTTAAAAGAAATTAAAGCAAGATTTGACTAATTCTATGACATACAGTTGTGTCCATAAATATTGGCACCCATGGTAAAAATGAGCAAAGAAGGTTGTGCTAAATAAATCTCCATTGTTTATTCTTTTGATATTTCTTTCAAAAAATTCACAAAAAAATGTAACCTTTATATCATTATTTAATAAATATTTTTCTCCAAAACACATTGGCCACAATTATTGGCACCCCTAGAAATTCTTATGATTCAAATATATCTGAAGTATATTCCCATTCATATTTACATTTTTTTAGTGCTCCTGGGTGACATCAAGTCAAGGAACATCAAGTCAAGTCAAGTGGTTTTTATTGTCATTTCAACCATATACAGTTAGTACAGTACACAGCGAAACAAGACAACATTCCTCCAGGACCATGGTGCTACATAAAACAACATAGGACAAACACAGAACCACATGAGACAACACAGACTAAATAAAATAAAAATACTCTGCTCTCATCCAACATCAAACTCAAGCATCTTCCAGACTCAACTGAAACATCAAATGGGTCCAGGTTCTATGGTCAGATGAATAAAAAATAGAGCTTTTTGGCAGTAAACACCAGAGATTGGTTTGGCGCACACAGAGGAGTTGTACCAGTGAATGTATTTTAAGGCCTACCTTCAAATTCAGTGCCTCTTTACATGACATCATGTTAAAATCAAACGAAATCAGCCAAGACCTCTGAAACAAAAATTGTGGACCTCCACAAGTCTGGTTCATCCTTTGGACCAATTTCCAAACGTCTCCAGGTACCACATTCATCTGTACAAACAACAGTATGCAAGTATAAACACCATTGGACCACGCAGCCATTATACCACTCAGGAAGGATATGATTCTGTCTCCTAGAGATCTACTAGTTTGGTGTTAAAAGTGCAAATCAATCCCAGAACAACAGGCATGTATGTCCCCCTCAAAGTCTATAGTGGTAACGGCCATGATCATAGTTAGCTTACCTTACAGAAATATGTGCCCAACATGTGTATTCCTTGGGATATCTCTTCTGTTCATATTAAAATTATTAAATTGTGCATGTTTGATATTGCTGAAGGTCTTTTAATTCTGGTAACCCATAAGTAAGGAGTCAAGTGTTACCACATAAGTATGAAGGAATTACTAATGATCTGGACCATAAAGTGAGTGACATTGTAACTCATTATTAATTAATGAGCTCTTACTGTTTACTTCTTTGGGAGTTAAAGGTTATCTGGGCCATTATTCTAAAGTGAAAACACATTATAAACCATTAATAGTAACTGAAGTGTTACTTATCAGTTAGTAATGAATACGCAAGTGTTTGTTCATACATTTTATTCATTTTATCAAACAAACATTCACAGACATTTAAAAAAAACATTCTGACATTGAATTATGAATAATTGAACATAATTGCATAGGATACAAACCTTTAGCAGGATAACGCTTTTATTTGCTGGTGCTCACGGTTACTACATGTTTTAAACGTCTTATATCTTTTCATAAAGTAAAATAATAAAATTATGTGTCTAAAGGACACGTGTGTTGATCTCCACAAGACTTCATGCATGAATGAGGCAGATTCAACATGCATTTCCGCCCTAGACAGCCGATTCTGTAAATGCGTACAGTTTTTTATCTAATTAATTTGACATATTTCCTCCGTTGCCTATGCTCGATCTGAACAGAACAGAAAGCATGTTCATGTTTACCGCTTGAAGGCGGTTCGACGGGAGGGCGGAGCAAAATCGCACTCGCTCTTCTTTCGGTTTCAGCGTATGCGTTGAATATGGCGAAACCTGGCTGGATTAGAAGCTTGATTGACGTGACACTCATTCTTTTCGCTCTTTTTTCCCCCCATTGAATCCATTATGCTACTCAGAGAAAAATTCCTTCGTGTTTATTTGGTAACGCTTATGGGTTACCGGAAATATAAAAAAAAGACCACCAGCAATATCAAACCTGCCTAAATTAATCATTTGAAATGAACGGAGATATCCCAAGGAATACACATGTTGGGCACATACATCTGTAAACTGACTATGATACTCTACCAGACACTGTAGACATGATTTAGAGAGCATTGCATTCAAAAATTAATTCCCACAAAGAACACATGTGAGGCAAATGTTTCTCTGAAGGCGCATTTCATGATCATGTTGCAATAAAAACATAATTACTCACAGATTAAACACTTTTTATGTTTTGATTAATAATTTAAAAAGTAGTTATTTTATATTAGCTATAGTTAGTAGATAGTTCTCAATGAGGAAAATTCAGTAATAAGTGATTACCTAACAGTGAACTACCTCAGTCATGGTTCACTATTACTTACTGATTGGTTAATCATGTTTCCATATGAGTAAATAGTACTAAAGTGTTAATGTAGTACTACTCAATAATCCTGTATTAATTCCTACATACCTCTTAATGATGGACCATTATTCTAAAGTGTTACTGACCGAAGAACACAATCCCAACCGTGAAACATAGGGGTGGCAGCATCATGTTGTTGGAGTGCTTTGCTGCAGGAGGGACTGGTGAATTCACAAAATAGATGGCATCATGAGGAAAGAAAATTATGTGTATATTGAAGCAACATCTCAAGACATCAGCAAGGAAGTTAAAGCTTGGTCACAAACAAGTGAACAATGGCCCCCAGCATACCTCCAAAGTTGTGGCAAAAGGGCTTAAGGACAACAAAGTCTAAGTATTGGAGTGGCCATCACAAAGCCCCTGACCTCAATCCGATAGAAAATTTGTTGGCAGAACTGAAAAAGCAAGGAGGCCTACAAACCTGACTCAGTTACACCAGTTCTGTCTGGAGGAATGGGCCAAATTTCCAGCAACTTATTGTGAGAAGCTTGAGGAAGTCTTCCCAAAATTATTGACCCAAGTTAAACAATTTAAAGGCAATGCTATCAAATACTAACAAAGTGTTTGTAAACTTCTGACCCACTGGGAATGTGATGAAAGAAATAAAAGCCAAAATAAATAATTCTCTCTACTATTATTCTGACATTTCACATTCTTAAAATAGTGATCCTAACTGACCTAAGACATGCAATGTTTTCTATTATTAAATGTCAGGACTTGTACAACTGAATTTAAATGTATTAGGCTAAGGTGTAGGCAAGGCAAGGCAAGGCAATTTTATTTATATAGCACATTTCATACACAATGGTAATTCAAAGTGCTTTACATAGTAGAAATTAAAAAGAAAAAAACAAGAATAATAAAATAAGAATAATTAAAACAGTTTAGAATTTAAAAAAAATCTAATAAAACAGTACAAACAGTCAGACACACAGTGGCACAGTCCTCATTCAGTAAATGCACAGCTAAACAGATGTGTTTTGAGTCTGGATTTGAATGTGACTACTGTAGGAGCACATCTGATCTCTTCTGGAACCTGGTTCCAGCTGCGGCTGGCATAATAGCTAAAAGCAGACTCTCCTTGCTTAGAGTGAACCCTTGGTATTTCTAGCTGATGTGATTCTAATGATCTGAGTGATCTGTTGGGTTTATATTCAGTGAGCATATCTGCAATATATTGAGGTCCTAGCCCATTGAGTGATTTATATACCAGTAATAATACTTTAAAATCAATCCTAAATGTAACTGGGAGCCAGTGTAAAGACCTGAGGACTGGTGTGATATGTTCATATTTTCTGGTTTTGCTCAGAATTCTGGCAGCAGCGTTCTGTATGAGCTGCAACTGTCTTATGGTCTTCTTGGGAAGGCCCGTGAGGGGTCCATTACAATAATCCACCCTGCTGGTGATGAAAGCATGCACAAGTTTCTCTAGGTCTTGACTGGAAACAAAGCATCTAATTCTTGCAATATTTTTCAGATGATAGTATGCTGATTTAGTTATTGCTTTGACATGACTACTGAAACTAAGGTCTGACTCTAGAGACACACCAAGATTCCTGACTTGATTTTTAGTTGATTGACCCCTAGCGTCAAGGTATGCATTCACCTTGAGAACTTCATCTTTGTTTCCAAACGCAATGACTTCAGTTTTGTCTTTGTTTAACTGAAGAAAGTTTTGGCACATCCAACTGTTTACTTCATCAATACATTGGCACAGGGAGTCAATGGGGCTGTAATCGTTAGGTGATAGGGCTAAGTAGATCTGTGTGTCATCTGCATAGCTGTGGTAAGCCATTTGGTTCTTTCTCATTATTTGGCTAATTGGGAGCATATACAGGTTGAACAGGAGTGGAGCAAGAATTGAGCCTTGAGGGACTCCGCATGTCATGGGCGTCCACTCAGACTTATGGTCTCCTATACTCACATAATAACCTCTCCCTTCTAAGTATGACCTGAACCATTTTAGGACCATCCCAGAAAGCCCCACCCAGTTTTCCAGCCTTTCCAGAAGTATGTTGTGATCGACAGTGTCAAATGCAGCACTGAGGTTGAGTAGTAACAGTACTGATCATTTGCCTGTATCAGTATTTAAGCGAATATCGTTTATTATCTTTATGAGCGCTGTCTCTGTGCTGTGATGTGATCGGAAACCAGACTGAAAATTGTCAAAGTATCCATTCGAGTTCAAGAATTTGTTCAGTTGATTGAAGACAACTTTTTCAATGATCTTGCCTATGAAAGGAAGATTTGAGATCGGTGTATGTAAGCTTCTGACACCAACTGTGTATTTATATTCTATTTGCTCTGTTCTTAGCATATGACTTCTTTTATTATTGCTATTCATTTTCTTCATCTAACTTCTTGCCTTCTTTTCTAATCCTTCTTTACAGAAACCACAGAGAGGCAGGAAAAAGAAAGTGGCCATCAAAAGAGGAAAGTTCAAAGAGCACCAGACCACAAAAACAATGATGTCATCAATAATGAAAGGTGGCATAAAATGTTTTAACATATTTACAGGCAGTTAATTCACATTTTAATTAACAAGTTACTTTTATGGATTTTAAAAGTTTATAAATGTCAGGAAAAATAGCCAGCAAGTTCTCTTGACATTAGCTGGCGAATGTAAGAAAAGGGAATGTTATCCTGTACTGATACCAGATGGAGAGAAAAAACAAGAGTCATTACCAAATCTATTGACACAGATAGCACAACACTTCTAAACAACAGAAATGTTGCAAACCATTGTTAGCAGAACATGTTGCACTCTTCTGATCCTCAGATGTTTGTACAAAAGTGTGTGACTCTGCTTTGAAAATAGATTATGTATTATTCAGAAATATGAATTTGTATACAAAATCCTTATTCTGAATCTTTATTTAGTACCTTTATACTGTGTGAGAATGTTGGTTCCATTAAAAGTTAGGTTGGAGATCTAACTAAGCCACATTCCAACAAAATTAATTACTTCAACCAATCCTTATGGTCATGAACATTTAGTTTTACAGGTATAAATATCCTACATATCAAAATGATGATGTAAGACAAATTTTTATTTTCTAATTTTATCTATGTGCATTAAGAGTGCCAATAGAGAGCCAAAATTCACAATTATGTCCATTTGTTTTTATTACAGTAGCCTATAGCATTAAAGCTAATTAATTAAATTAATCATCATCACCTTAAACATCCAAAACAACATTTCTCCAGCTTTAAGACATATATTAATCACATCTATATATACACAATATATTAATTACTGTCACATTTACTTAATTAAAATAAGCTGTCATGTATCCCAACATAAGTGTCACTTTTCACGCAAGTCTGCGACCATTTTAAATAGATCGATATAAACATTGAAACCACTTTTTTTCAACAACTTGTGACAAGGAGACTGGACTCATGTAGGAGAACCGTGGTGCTGCCTTTATACCAGTGGTGATGGGTATCAATTGGTCTGCCCTAAGCTGAACACATGAAATGTAACTTACAGAGGGATTTTAATGGAGCTTCACCAGCAAAGGAAAATGGCCACACACCATATTACTAATTTCTCACCAAGGTGATGAGGAATACTTTTCAAACCAATATAACATGTAGATCTATGTATGTTAAAAGGGTAAAAAAAATTTGGAATGCGTTAAAACTATAATAGCCTACTTCTGTCATAGTAACCAATAATTCAGTGGAACCACTCCATTAAATTGAAAACCAATAAAAACTATAACAAAAATGTAGTGTTTTTGTTTGTTTATTTATTTATTTTTATTTTCATGCATTTGTCTTTGGAATAAATTATTTCTGAACTTCAACAGACGTGCCAGTTGCGCTACAAAATCAAGAGCGGAAGCATGGAAAAAAGATTGCCACAGAGTAAGTAAAATGTTGGAACCTACCTTTGGAGCATGTCAAGAGTAAAAATGCGTTTTATCAGGGATGGAGCAGGACTGTACTTGGATACTTACGACCATACTGCCTTCTGTTAATGTGTCAGAGCCCATTATATGTTGGAATTGTGGTGGGTGAAGATAGGATCTCCAGTCAAAGATCAGATTTTTTAAATATAATACAGCAAGTGAGCTACATCATCATTGAAGATCCCCTGGATTGTCTTATGTCTCTATACACTACAGACTGAAATAGACAAGATCAATTACACCATTTTGTCATCTGTTACATGATAGATGTGGAATTTAATGCTGGAAGGACTACATGATTGCTTTCTGTTGAAGCAAATCTTAACAGAATTGATGTCAGTATGTTATCCTGAGAAGAATATTCAAAAGATTGCAAGGACAAGACAAGAGACCTGCAGACATTTTGATTCCCACTATGACACGTTAATGTTATTAAATGTGTTGTAGTGTGTGCATGGCATCTGACTGCATACTGGAATGTCATGTCTTGAGAAACAGTAAATCAGTCATGCATTATATTGGACTATAATGTAATAGAAGCTGCTATTACATGTAGGTAGAATGGAAATAAGAGAAGACTTGACACTTTTCTACTGATGAAATTTCAGGAGTTTCATGTTTTTGAAAGCGACAAGGATCTCCTTATGGGAACACAAAAAGAACCTGCTAAGATATGAGTTTAAAGCAATGTAAAGGTGTAACGGTAGACAGGTAGGTAAGGTGTAAGGTTCCGTGGTGCCGTGACCCGAATGGGAATGAGGTTTAGGGGGGTGAGAGTAACGGTAGCCAGCTGGTTGGTAGCTGTGCAGTGTGTAAACCTCACTCCTCTGGTCTCAGAAGGCGCACTAGCGACTGATGCTAGGGGCTGTGATAGCCTTTAGCCTCCTCGTTAGCACGCCCGACTCCCATGCCGGAGACGGCATTTCAAATCCCACTCAGAACAGGTCGAATAGGTCCGGTCACTGTGGTGCCGTGACCCGGATGGGAATGAGGTTTAGGGGGGTGAGTGTAACGTTTGCCAGCTGGTAGGTAGCTGTGCAGTATGTAAATCTCACTCCTCTGGCCTCAGAAGGAGCACTAGCGACTGATGCTAGGGGCTTTAGCCTTTAGCGTTTCCACCTCCCATGCTGGAGATGCCCGTTCGAATCTCACTCAGAGCGGGTCGAGTGGGACTAGTTACAAAGGCATCAAGATTTTTTGGAGGGAGGAATTTCCTTTTGCTACATGAACATACCAAAAATTGTTGTCGACAAAAGTGTGACAAAATCACACTTTCTTCATTCAAATGATTCCTTTGCATGAGCTATTAAATGCAACCTGGGAACCTATGCAACCTATGACTGAAAAGTCTCAGCTCACTGCCTTTTCTTCAAAACAATGTTTTTAATCTGTACACTGAGTAGCAACACTCTGGTAGATGGTTACGTGTATTTAAAAGCTGTGTTCCATCCAATTTTGGTTCTTGACCTCTTGGGAAAAGAAGGACTCCTATGGAAAAAGTGCTTTAATTTTGCACTCCAAAGATCATCACGGTTTCTTTCAACCTTCTAAAATGTGTATATTGGACATTGTGACAGCATGGACTCAGTAAGTTCTGAACAATTTCTTATCTTGTTCTCAAGAAACCACACTGAAGAAGACTTTTCAACCAGCAAACCTGCACAACAATCATCACCTTCAGCACTCCTTACGTTGAACAAAAAAGACCAAATAAAGACACCTGTTACAAGGTATGGAGAGTGCGGGATTGTTATTGCGAGCTTTTTTTAAATTCGAATGAATGTGAATTACTTCAGAGATCTTCAGTAACCAACAATAATTTTGCAGCACCATCAAATCAAGGAAGACCTCCCAGCATACAGTTGCTGTTGAAAGCTCCTCTGCCAAAAGTCTGAACGTAAGTTCTGGCCTTTCACTGAAGGATATACCGTTATACATACCGGACATTCTGTTTTTATTATACTTTACTGAACAAATCTTAGTCAGATGGTGGGTACAGAGGCAAACAACAAAGACATTGGCAATCCTATAATTAACCATCCTTAAAGTGATAGTTCTGACATTATTTACTCGCCTTCAACATCTTTTTTGTTCCACTGAAGAAAGAAAGTCATACAAATTTGGAACAACATAATGTGAGTGAATGATGACAGGATTTTCATCTTTGGGGAGTCCCATTTAATATCATGAAAATGCTCTTCTCTGCACTTCCATCCTTTTGACGTTCAGGTATACAATGAGCAACATCAGCGTAGTGATTCAGAAGAACAGTGTTTTCCTGAGACCAGCTTGAACACTGGAGCTTCATCTGCAGCAGATGACAGAACACAAAGGAACATAAGAGGTAAGTTTTTATTCTTATGCACTTGTGCTCTCCTGGAATCCAGAATACAAGAGACTGGTCCTGCATAGGAGACGTGTGTTGCTGCCTCTATGGCTGTGGGGATGTGCATCAACTTCAGGTGCACCTTATCATATGCTGCCAGCAGTACTCTGTAGACATGCATATCCTCAGAGCCAACACAAAATGTGAAGGAAGGGGGAAATTCTACTCAAAATTCAGTGTCACAGAGATCCACACTATCGCAACAACAGCATTGCAGTTGTTAAAACAAAATTGGTTATTCCTCTGAAACCTGACCTAAATTGAAGACATGTATGAACATACCTCATTGTGCGATCCTAATAGTGTTTCAACCACTCTCTGAGGAAGAATGATTAAGAAGGCATTGGACAAATCCATTTACTCACCTAGGGGTTGTGAGTGCATATCAAACGTTGATAATATGAATGTGAAGAGAATAAATACTTCATGGACGCACTCTCCTCAAACTACTGTTGAAGACTTGGATTGGCCAACTAATTAAATGCTGTGGAGTCAATCCTTAAACTACAATCCAATAAAAACTACAACAATATATGAATTGTGTGCATATTTAGGATGAAAAAAGCATTGGTCTCTAGAATGAATTTTCTCTGGACTTCAACAGGCGTGCCGGTTACACCAAAAAAATGGAAAAAGCGTGCCAAAGATGCATCTAAACAGAAAAAGACCTCCAAAGAGTAAGTGAAACTGTGGTGCATCTAACCATGTCAAGAGTCATTTCTCTTAATTTCATGTGTTAACAGCCAGTGCTTCATTGAAATTTGGAATCGTGGTGTGTGTATATAGACGTGCCAGTGAATGTTTGACAAGACTGAGCTAAACTGACATTAAATTACCAAGTGAGCTTTATCATCATTGAAGATATTTGGAAATCCCGACAATGAGGCTTCAGTTTGTTAACTCACTTGGATAACAAGAGCAAGAGTAATTATTGTTCTGTCCATAAGGATGAAGCATTTGTTTTTGGAGAGATGAGAAGAGTTTATGCTTTGGTATTCAACAGAAATCCGGAAAATGGAGGATTTTTAACAACTTGTAACGTTATGTGAAATAAAACCCCTCAGGATTGCATCATACTGGAGTTCACACATCTTTCTGTCCCATGTCTGGCTATACCTCAAAGACTGCTGATATAATTAAGAACCAGTCCACCATTAGGGCTTAGTCAGTGATGTACTCTGTGCTCCTCTGAAAGGATCTATAACATTGAGACAGTCCAGGATTCCCATCATTGCTGTTTTGTTTTCAGTGATGTCAACAGTCAGAGATGTTTGTCCTCAGAAGCACACGGAGAACTTGATATGGCATGGGTTTTAGGTTCAAGTGTCAAGATTTTTAGAGGGAACAACTTTTCTTCATTACGTGGGCACACCAATAATTGTTGGCAGCAAGAGCTTGTTGATTGTCACACTTTCTTTATCCAAGTCATTGGTTGCATGGTCTACATGCAACTCCTTACATGCAGGGCAGTGTGTTTAATGGCCTAGCACATGGCATTTTCTGCAGAATATGTATCAAATTAATGATTTCTTAACAGCTCACTGGGCATTAGCAATATGATACATGGTTACACATATTCAAGAGCCTCCATCCAAGTTTGGGTTATAAGTCCTGTTTTGAAGAGGAGGAATCAAAACCACCTGTTTGTTGCAACATTCGAAAAAATGACAATAATGCACTTCACACATTGCTGTCTGAATTTCTTTGAAGCAGAGTTTCTTCATTGTATTATTCCTTATTTTCCCAATGGATTTCCATATGTGAAAACTATCATCAATAATGTCTTAAACTGGATATTGGACATTGTACCAGCAAAAATTCTGCAAATTCAGTGCCATTTCTGTTCTTAAGTGTGGACACTTGCATTGATGCCGGTTCGTCGATCCACTTGCCTCCACAACCATCCTCACCACCGCTCCTCACGTCAAGCGAAAAAGATCAAACACAGAAGCCTGTTCATAGGTAATGAGAGTGCGCGATTGTGAATGCGAGTCGATTATTTTCTCTTGGACCGTTATTGGAATGATTGTGATGATTGAATAAGTGAACAGAGAACAAACCTTCATTTTTTTGTCAACAACTTGGCAGCATCATTGAAGGACCGCGGACCATTGAACATACAATCGAAGTTGACTTGAAAGTAAGAACTATTTCCAACCATTCATTTTAAGACAAAAGTCACTTTACTGAACTTTACTGAAAAAATCTTTGGAATCTTTGAAATAATGGATCTAGAGACAAATATCAAAGAGAAGAATTTCATGTACATGAATGACAGCAGTGTAATTTACAATAAGGAATTTTACACTGTTGAGATTACCTTCACAAACAATGAAAATGCTCTTCTCATCACTTCCATCCTTTCAATGTTTAGGAGTGCAATAAGCAACATCAGCATGGTGATTCAGAAGAACAGTGTTGTCCTGAGATCAAATTGAACACTGAGCCATCATCTGTTGCAGATGAAATAGCACAAAGGAACTTAAGAGGTCAGTTTTGATCTTTATGAAGATGAATGCATCATTGTGGGCATTTACAAATCATGAGGGGTAGTACTAAAGGGTGTATTACCAGTAAATCCTTTCTCAACCGTAAAAAAAAAAAAACAGTACATGTCTGCCATGAAATATTGAATTAAACAGATGCAACAAATGAACAGAAAACCCTTGACAGTAGACTTTCACTTATTTTATTTGATTCCATAGCTTTGTTTTCCAGACATATCCAGTAAAACATTTGTAATTTTGTAAAATAGCCTGCCCTTGATCTTTGCTGAATTATAATACAATAGGAAATTTGAATTCCCCTACTCTTTCTTGTAAAATAGATGTTCAAAATCAGCAGATTACTCCTCTCTCTGGTGAAGAGGAACCATATTCCTCATCTCTTCAGACCTCTGAGACACCTTTGAAGTAAGTTCCATGCCTCTCATTTTGTTCAGAACATCAGTTATAGTCTATTATATTTCTTATGTTACTAGGAGTATAATTTAGCACTTACGGTCAAAGAGACTTGAAATGTGTAGTACTTTTAGTAAAACTATCAAAGTTCGATAAACACTTAAAATGCTTCTACACATGGGACAAAAAGCTACACTTCTGTCTTCTCTCTCTCTCTCTCTCTCTCTCTCTCTCTCTCTCTCTCTCTCTCGCTCTCTCTCTTAAAATGTATTTTTTATTTTTATCAGGAGGCACAGTGAAAAGAGGCCATTACGTAGTGAGCTGCCTGATCAACAAACATTCACTCAGAGCAATGGCAAAAGGCAAAAAAGAAGGTAAATTAGTTTTGTTTAAACATATATTATTACCATGACAATTCTTGCCTTCATTGCTTATTATTCAAATTATTTATTATTATTACTTAATTGATTATTGTTCAGGACTAAATTGAAGCTGAATACAAAATCATTGTTTTCATTGTTTTCTTTATTTTCATCATGTTTCTTCAAAATGTATAAAGCTACTACAGAAACTTATCAATGCTTTTTACAGTGACAACGGACCTCTCCAAAATGTTGTAGCTGAGGGTGACTTGTGTTCAGAGGTGAGAGTAAACAAAATCATAGCTATTGTATTTTATTCATTAAAATGATTATTAAATTATGTTATTGATATGCATATAAATACGTCTACTTGCAAGTTTTGTTTTTCTGTCCAACTCATGTTTTGTATTTATGAATTCGGTTCTGTCCACAGTCTAATCTTGAAGGGAATGAAGATGATCAACAGTTGTGTCTGAAATTCATGTCTGAGCACATGAAAGAGAAGAGGTTTTTTTTGTGTGATTCTCCTGATAAATTTGATCAAAGACCTGAAGATCAAAAATCCACAGCATTGGAACACATGGTGGACAAACCAATTGTGGTGCATACTTCCTGGGAGGGGCACGCTGATGAAGAAATTAAAAACATTGCAGATGCAAGCACAAAAGACTTAAACAAAGACAACATATGTAGAACGGCACTCACAGTAACAGATTTTCTCTGCTATGCCAAAATCATTTTAGTTCTTCTTGAATGGCATAAACAAAACAAGCAAAATAACCAGGATATCAGATTTATAGTTGGTAAATTCACTGTATTGATGCGGTCAAGTGATCTATACTGTTGTCCAATCAAACAAGTTGAGAAAGAGATACGTATTCATGACAAAAATCTATCTTATGCCACACTGAAAACCTCAAAAGAGTTTGGTAAAAAATACTCTCAGACAATTTGGAACTTTATAAATGGTTACCATGACAAAGTTTCTTCTTATGTAAAGACCCCTCAAGATGCCATTGCAGTATGTGCCATTTTATTCTCAGAAGTTATTAGGTATCCTGACATGTTCTTCCACAACATTCTCCTCATGCAGTTTTTGAAAACATGGAATGAGTTTTGTGACCATCATCCAATGATAACAGGAGGATCATGGAAATGTCAGGGAGAAAATAAAAATACATCTAAAAAAGAAAATCTTCAACCGAGAAACAGTGTCCCAGACAAAGTTAAAAAGAGAAAACAAAAGAA
This sequence comes from Moxostoma hubbsi, assembly GCA_032164185.1. Lineage (NCBI taxonomy): Eukaryota > Metazoa > Chordata > Actinopteri > Cypriniformes > Catostomidae > Moxostoma > Moxostoma hubbsi. The sequence continues at coordinate 31,737,886 of JAVLUX010000026.1, read as the reverse complement.
TATTTTATTTTGTGCTATGAAAATAATAAGAGATGAGGACAAAATTAATACACTATTCCAAATAGAGGTCCTTAGATTCTCAGGTTGAAGAAGCAGATGATACAGCCTCCTTTGAGTTTCAGAGGTCATCACTTTTTTTAAGTGTTGTGTATTGTACATTGCACATATTGTATATTATGTATGTATATTGCACATATTGTATATTATGTATGTATATTGCATATGTTTTCCTGTAATAAACATTATTTATTGACTTTATTGTGTAATTGTCTTTTTATGAATAGTTCTTGAAAAGCATTGCACACTGGGACAGAAAATGCTAACATTTAAATCTGCATTAAATAACAATAAGATTGCAAAAACGACGTGTGGTGTAGTAGTGACTGAAGAGGTGGGCATACTGTGATTTTGTTGAGGTCCCTCCCCAACTCACCCCATTTTTATTTAAATGCATTAATATTTTCACTTTTAACCGCGAGGTAAACATACAGTGGAAAATAATAATGGTGACTCCAGCGCAGCAGGTGCATCTCACTGACGCTAGAAATGTCCCGCCATTTAATGAAACAGAAAGTATGATTGGTTAGACATTTCAAATCGCATCTAAAATAGACGTTCTGATTGGTTGCTCACCTTAGTTGAACTGTCTTATTACGCCTGTGTCTTCAGTTGTGGTCCCGCTGCTCCTTGAAGAGAATCAATGTACACTTATTAAAAAATAACAATAATAATAATCACAATTCACTCAACGGTGCTGCGACATCACCTCAATATAATTAAAAGTTATGGGTCAAAAGACTCCTCGCTGGTCTGGCAGCCATACGTATCATAACTAATTTTAGGAGGGTATACGCAAAATCCTTTGAAAGATAAGTGGACATACGGCGTATGCCTTAGACTACGTTACTGTAATGACAACAGTAAAACAGTAAAGCTAAACAAACAATCACCATAATCAGTATTATTATTTATAGACATTTGTTATCAGCACCTTTTATGGCTTGTACATGTAGAGCCATTCATTAAGAGGATATGTAGAATTAAAAAAAGCTAAAGATAAATTGTAGGTAAACTTTTGCTATCTTTACCATAAGTAAAGATAGCCATCTTTAAGTCCATTTTTCTTTATCAAGGAAAATTTAAATAAAATAAATATTTACATAAGGTGATGTCATTCACTCTTCCTTCCTGTTCAGAAAGGTTATTAATTGAAGGTTTCTTTGTGCAAACAAACAAGCTATCAATGTTGCTAAAGGGAGCAATCCACAATATTAAAAGCAAAGGGTGTGTAAACTTTTGATCAGGGTCATCTGTGTGATTTCAGTTAGCCTAGCGTTATGATTAAAAAAGGGCACATTCGAAATTAAACATCTTCTGTAAACTTTACTGTATCAACACATAAAAGTCACCTAGACCAGTCAAGACAGTCATAATCAATTCATCGATTATATGTCTTATTTTTTTATTTTACATGAATAAATACAAGATTATACTAAAAGTTCATATACATAATTTTGCAGAAAATTCACACTCACATTTTGGAATCAATTTATATTATTTTATATGTTTTCTGTCAGAAGAAAGTGAAATTCATTACAGTATGTGCATTCAACACCAACTGTATACAACTTCTTTTTGTAGGCTCAAATTAAAATACAAAAAAATGTAGTACAACCTCTGTGGCACAATGCTCATTTCAGATCAGTAGGTGGATTCGAGTCCTTGTAGGCCTCAGTTCTTGAAGGGGCCAGCACAGGGCAGCACAGAACACTTCTGCATTGTACAATGTGCATCTTCTCCCTCAGGCCATAACCACATGCTTTTATGGCACTCCGGACAGCAGCCGAGGAAAAGTAAAAGATTATGGGGTCCAAACAGGCATTCAGAGCACTGGAGATTAATGCAAAGTGACGCCACCACTCATTTTCCTTTCGAACAAAACCAACCACGTGTGAGATATTATATGGGCTGAAACAGATGGTGAAAACCAGCAGTGTCCCTACTGCCAGTCCAATAGCTCTGAGTCTACGACGTCGTCCGAGGTGGGGTAGTTTGGACAGAATTCGAATGAAGTTGATGTAACAGAAACAGCAGATAATGAGGGGTATACAAAAAAGTATGATAAATAGCTCCAGACGAACAGGAAGAAGAATGCGCAACTGTTCTGTGGTGAAGTTATCATAGCACGTTAATGATATGGGATTGGACCAGTTAATCTTGCTATTGCTAGTGTCATTGGCATCATTTGAGTGTATGAATGGCACAATGTCCACAATACTTAGGTTCAGACAGCCAAGAAGCCAGAGGAAGCAACTTGCAATCACAGCATTGCGCGGTCGACGACCAAGCGCATATCGGATTGGAAACGCAACTCCCAGGTAGCGCTCAATGCTGATTGCTGTCAGAAATAATGTGCTGGTGTAGATGGTGGAAAAGAAAAAGAAACTGCTAATATGACACAAGTAATACGGCAGCTTCCAGGTCATGTTGTCAAAAGCCTCCTTCATCTTGAAAGGCAGGAACGCAAGGAAGATCAGGTCAGATATTGTCAGGTTTAGCAGGAGAATGTCGATGGGGGTGGGTTTGCGGCGAACCTTGCGGCAGAAGGTAAAAAATGCAAGGATGTTGGCGGGAAGGCCAATTAAAAAGGTAAGGAAGTAGAATGACAAGAGGAGCTGGCTGTTGAACATGGCCATTGTAGTCTGTACCTCAGAAATAGTCAATAGGAGTTAGAAGCACTATACAGAGAAGAGAAACAGCAGATGTCAACAGGAAGAACATATATATAGGCATGGTGGTATTGGAAAACAATGAAAGTAAACCCACAGTCTTGCTCTCACTATTGTCAGTGGTTAATAAAAAATTAAAAAGGGGGTTTCATAAATCCATTTAATGGGATCATGTCATGAGGAATAAAATCTTCATTGATATTTTGACATATAAGAGGTCATTCGACTATAAAAATATATGTAAATTTCACAACATAAAAGCGTTTATTGAAACCAAGCTGCAAAAATGCCTCATTCTCTACTTCCGCGACTTCCCTACGTCACTAGGGGGCCCATAAACCTTATTCGTGGTAGCGCCATCTTTGATTTTTAATGGGAATGACAACGAGGTTGTGAGGGAAGCCATCTTCAATGTCACCCACGGTATAAAGCTGGAAAAAGCTCCTAGAGTACATATGATTTTCCACAACTCATGCTGTCTGGAGTTGTTTGTCTACTGAATGTTCTTGGAAAGATGTTTTTTCAATGTTTTGTCCACAGAACAATCCAAAAACAGCCCATTGAAGAGACTGTACGTCTATCTCTCACAGCCTCATGGTGATTCCCATCAAAAATCAAAGACTACTGTGAATGAGGTCTATTAATTCATGGCTGCTTCTACAGCAACAATATCAACACCTACTTTACATCATTGCATCATTGGCCCCACCCACTGGCGCTCAGTTCGCACTCAGAGAGCGCAGAACAAACAGGCCTAGTTTGGCCTAACTATTGCTGAACACCAAAGGGGACCTATCTGGACTATTTTAAATGATATTTGTGTATAAACATGCACCAGCTGCTTTCGACCATTGCCACCGCTTTTAAAAGATGCAATATCAAGTTATAACTCTGAACTATTTCTGCGCTATTTTTCAATTGTTTGTGAATGTAAATGCACTAGACATCTTTGACTGTTTGATGTGTTTCCAGCTTCAGTGCACGAGGATACTGAATGTGTGTGCGTCTTCATTATGTTTTGGACTCTGTTTGTGTGTTTTTTCAGCCTGAATTGTATGTTTTTTTTGGCTCATATCTGAAACGTTTGCTTGTGAATAAGTAATAATAAGATTAACCTTTGCAAAGGAACTGTTATTGAAGAATGGGGCAGTTAAAAACACCATTGGACTTAGTTTTATAATGTGGAGCATTTTCTTCCGATTGCCTTATTTGAGGGGCTGTACGATGTTAGCCAGTTATAACAATGGGCATTTACATTAAGGTTTAAAGCAGGCGCTTATGCCAAAACCGAGTGTTTCAGACAGAAGGCGTGGAAAATGATCATACAGTATATTATTAAATTATAAGTCTATTAGCCTACAATATGAGATTTTAAGTAATCATCGACTGAATAGATAATTAAATATGTTGTAATAAAAATGAATGTCCCTTGTTCAATGCAGGTTAAGCACAATTGAATGCATTTGTGGCAATTATTGATAACTACAAAAATATTTTCAATGTGTAACCCAGGCACCTACAATGAAAGTGAATGAGGCCAGTCCATAAACATTGAAAAACACTTCGTTGAAAAGTATAGCCACAAGATGGAAACATATGTGTCAACATGATTTTATTGTGATAAAATCATGTGTAATAAAACCGCTTTCTATCCTCATCTGTTCAAAGTTATACCTAAAATTACAACTTCGTTTCCATGACAACTCATCAAGTGATTTTATCACACTAAAATCATGTAGAACAGAGATTAAATCACACTATAGTCATGTTAACACGTATAATGTTTACATCTTGTGGCAATACTTTTGAAACTTGAAATTTGTATGACTAGCCCCACTGGCTTCCATTGTAAGTCCATTGCTGTAACCGCAATTTTTATATAAACAATGGATTTAAAAAAATATTTTTTGTGGTAATCAACATTATGCTACAAACAATGTTGACTGAGCTCAGCTTGATTTGAACCCAGAATATTCCTTTCACATGTTAATTTTATAACACACTCTATGTGTGTCATCCAGATACATTACTGACCCCAACATTTTTCGCTTTCTTTCCTTAAAAATAATGCTACTTGCCATTATACATTTGAAAATCAATGGTTTAACCAATATAATGCATATCCAACCAATAGAACAAAATACAATTACCTAGATGATAAAGGTGAAATAAAGATATGCTTGACATTTCACACTGCAAAGCAGTGGCATAGCCAATGGTGGGTCGGAGGGTGGGCCTGGGCCCTCCCAATTAGACCCAGGCCCGCCCAGAATATTTTAGATTATTCTTTGATTTAAAATATTAAAAATGCCTAAATTCTGAAACTATGATAGAGCTGTTTGAATGCACTGCTTCTCTGTTGTTAAGGAAAATTTGGTAAAAAACAAAATGCCCAAAAACTTGGTCCATCCATTTTTATTGAGGCCACCCAAAAGTAATTTCCTGGCTATGCCCTTGTTGCAAGGTGTAATATTGGAGAAAGTGACTATGTAAGGCCTACAGTTTTAAAAATATTAGATATAAATTAAGAAGACTGACCTTCACAGAGCAGGAAAATTAAGATCCTCAGCATCATGTCTTTCCAGTGACACACTGAGTAAGTATCTGTTACATGGCTTCACCTCTGTCCTTGATTACACTGTACACTATACGTTATGGTTGCAATGTCTTAAGACAACGGAAATTTAATCAATTATGAGCATAACCTGTACCACAGAAGCTTATCAAACAATGTCTCTTGGCAACACTGAGAAGTCAATGAGAACACAGGAAAGAAGGCGTAACTGCATATGTGGTATATGAGGTCCCCCAAGAACAGTATCTTGTCATATGGCACATACTGGCTAGATAAGAAGTGTTTATTTTGTGTGTGTATCAGATTGTGTGTATATGTGTGTGCGTGCATGCATGCATGTCACTTTGTGGGGACAATCCCCATGAGGAATTACAGCTTATAAATTTTACTAAATTATGTTTTTTGAAAATGTACAAATTCAGAAAGTTTTCTGTGAGGGTTAGGCTTAGGGTTAGGGGATAGAATATAAAGTTTGTAAATTATAAAAAAAATAAAAATTCTGTGTAAAGTCCCCATAAAATATGGAAACGTGTGTGTGTGTGTGTGTGTGTGTGTGTGTGTGTGTGTGTGTGTGTTTTGATAGCTTTCATCATCGTACAACTGATATTGTCTGCATTACTATAGTGTCCAAGTGTTGAATCAAAGCAGGGACAGGAGTTTTTCAAGATGTGTATTATCCAGATAAAATGCTATTGTTGCTATAATATAATCATAGTTTATTTGTATTTGAAGATAACATTGATTTTTATAGAACTAGGCTGAAATCATTTAATTTGTCATAAAGCATCTTTATATTTGTTAACATGAGTGTTTGCAAGGTCTTCTTTGATGAACCCTTTTCATCAAGAAAACTTTTCCCAAAATCATGGACAGTTCTTCTCTCAAAACAGTGATTTCATAAATTGTTTGAGTGATAATGAGTTATAAAAACATATAAACATAAATAGTAGTAAATGGTATAAAAATCAATATGACAAAAAACATTTGGACCCACTTATATTATGCATCTTTAACTACAATATAACTAAGCATTGATACAGTGTACTTATTATGTACATATGTGTTGTTGCATTGTAACAAACCCCAGCCCTATACCCTAACCTTAAACCTAACCCTAACCCTGTACTTACTTTTAAAGTTCCTGCATTTATTTATATCTGTAGTGGCAATGTTAACCATTATCCCTAAACCTAAAGCCCAAAGTATTCTTCGGTCAGATGCCAACATGTGACGTAAATTTCATCATTATGGAGCCAGAAATACAATTTGAATCAACAATTTGAATTAGAATTGTGTAAATTTGAATTATAGACTTTTGAATTTAAATTATAAGTGTGATTTTGCCACATTTAATATTACGTTGTATTTTAAATAGGTTTGAATTTGAATTTTTTAAACTCCAATCCTGGACATTTCATATTTAACCAAATTGAATAGTTTTTTTTTATGGCACAATTTTATAAATATGCATTTTCAAACAGCAAATTTTTGGTTCTGAATTCTTACACTGTAAATATCCCGTCTTAAAAAATACCGTTTATGATATAAATACATATAGAGATAGGAAGATAAAACATGAAAAGATTTAAATGGCACAGGATATAGGTCATGTTCCAAACAAAGTTATCCACAGCCTCTTTCGTTTTGACAGGTAGGAAAGTGATGAAAATGAGGTCAGAAACAGCAAGGTTCAACATATGTCAATAGGCTTAGGTTTACTGTGAATCTTGCGGTGGGGAAGCCAATCACAAATGTAATGATATATTGTGAGAAACACTGGTGTGGGTAAATCAAAAAGATCTTCAGCCATCAGTGTCTGTCTGTATTGATGTTTTCTTATGATTCTTCAGTTTTTCCAGAACCTGTAATATACAGTATACACACATTTATTTTTTTTAGAAATATCAAGCTCAAAACCGAAAAATATGAAGGGGTTTTCTAGGCATTCAAAGTGCTTTACATAGTATAGGGAGAATCTCCTCAACCACCACCAGTGTGCGGCATCTACAAGATACCACACAAAACAAAACTTCCTCCACACTTGGGATATGAACTGCAATCTTCTGTCTGTAACAGTGTCATCAGAGATGTCATATATCCTGAAAACCTGCTCAAACAGACATTCAGCCAACAATTCAGCAGTGGGTAGTTTAGCAAGGAGAATGGGATGACACATTTTGGACAATCTATCAAAGATGACAAGGACAGTAGTATATCCATTCGATTGTGTCAGATCAGTTAGAAAGTCCATTGATATGTAAGACCATGGTCGATGGGGAATAGGTAAGGGATCCAGTTATCCTTTGGGTAGAGATAAAGGGTGTTTGGTCTGGGCACACACTGGGCAGGATACAGTACAACCACTACAGTATGAAATCTTTCACTGAGTGGAGGCCACAAGAACTTGATTTTCAGGAGAGTAATTTCATGGTCTGTGTGATGCCTGGGTGGCCAGACTTAAGGGAAGTGTAGACCCACTGCATAGGTTGAGGACGAATGCTAGCTGGGACATAGATCTTGATAGGAGGTGTGTTGGGCGGATTGGGATACGAGTAGAGAGCATTTTCCAGGGCATCAATAATTTCCCATCTAATAGGAGCTGCAATAAATGAGGAGGGGAAATGGTGTTTGGAACTGGAGAGCTATTAGGGGGTTCAAATTGATGAGAGAGGGTATCCGCTTTTGTGTTCTTTGTTCCTTGGACCCGAGGCCCAAGCACATAACCTACCAAAGATATAGTGGTTAGCAGGCCCGGCTTCTTACAGCTTTGCTAGGGTTATCATGAGGGATATCATAGGTGGGCATTTGGGATGGGAGGGGGGTTACTCAGACTACTAATTTAATGTATTTAATTGGCATAACATTGCTTAATTGGCATGACATTGCGTCAAGATCATAAGACCCAATATAACTATATTTTACACATTTCCATTTACTCACCATTTCCTTCCATAGCCTTTTCCATGATTGGATATAGCCGCAAGGCAGCGGAGGTTTTAATATCAGGGTTTTCCTTCCCCTAGACGAACTGCCTATAAGTCCCTGCTCAATTGGCGTAGAGTGGGACGCCACGGGTTGTCTTCGACGGTGGGATGGATCTTAGTATTCCACTTGTCAACTACCGCCCGCCTCAAGCTGGGCAGCCCCCGGCCAGTTAGGTGTTGACACGCCACGGTCTGCCTGCTCCAGTGGGTGCCTGGAGATAAGAGCACTGCTCAATAAGCTGTCCGTTAACCTTGCACCAAGCAAAAATAAAAAGGATAAACCGAAGATCCCAGCTCTTCGTATTGCAAGCTGGAATGTACGCACTATGCGTACTGGATTGACCGAAGACCTTCAAGCCATTGATGACACTCGCAAGACAGCAGTAATTGATCGTGAACTGCTAAGGCTAAACATCGATATAGCAGCTCTTCAGGAGACACGTCTGCCAAATAGTGGGTCACTGAAGGAGGAAAACTATACCTTCTTCTGGCAAGGAAAAAGTGCAGAGGAAACTAGAGAATATGGGGTGGGGTTTGCCGTCAAGAACACTCTACGAAGTATGATTGAGCCACCAACAGGTGGTACAGAAAGAACCCTTACCCTACGTCTCTCAACAGTACAAGGTGTTATAAATCTTATTTGTATTTATGCACCAACACAGTTAGCCTCAACTGAGATTAAAGACCAGTTTTATGAGTTATTAGACCACATCATCAAGCGCATATCATCATCAGAGCAAGTCTATCTTCTGGGGGACTTCAATGCTCGGGTTGGTGCAGACAGAGAGTCTTGGCCAGGCATCCTAGGTCATCAAGGCATAGGAAACATGAATGAAAATGGTCAGAGACTTTTAGAACTCTGCTGCTATCACAACCTCTGTGTGACTAACACCTTTTTCCAAAACAAGGTGTGTCACAAAACATCTTGGAGACATCCCAGGTCAAAACACTGGCATCAGCTAGACCTGATTATCACTAGGAAGGATTCCCTTAACAATGTCTGCAACACCAGAGCATACCACAGTGCCGACTGTGATACTGACCACTCTCTGGTAGCCTCCAAGATCAAACTGAAGCCCAAGAAACTTCATCATAGGAAAAAGAAAGGTCAACCAAAGATAGATGCCTGCAAAACTGCATATGCTGACAAAAACCAGGAGTTCATCAAGCGACTTGAAGAGACTCTGGCCAAAAGAGAAGAGCTGAATGCAGAAGATAAATGGAATTTCCTCAGGAATACCATCTTTGACTCTGCACTCTTGACATATGGTAAGAAAGAACACAAGAGCACGGATTGGTTTGAGGCCAATATTATGGAATTGGAACCAGTCATTGAAGCCAAACGGGATGCGCTGATCAACTACAAGCGAAACCCCAGCCAGCAAAACATGCAAGCACTGAGAACTGCTCGCAATAAAACACAGCGTACAGCAAGACGCTGCGCAAACGATTACTGGCTCCAACTCTCAGACAACATCCAGGAAGCCTCAGACACTGGTAACATTAGGAAAATGTATGAGGGGATTAAGCAGGCAACAGGCATACCAACAAGGAAAACTGCACCCCTGAAGTCCAAGACAGGAGATATCATCACTGACAGGGACAAGCAAATATGTCGTTGGGCTGAGCACTACCTGGAACTTTTCTCCAAAGAAAACATCGTTACCCAAGAAGCCCTTGACAGTATTGAAAATCTGCCTGTGCTGGATGACCTGGATACTGAGCCAACTTTGGAAGATCTCAGCAAAGCCATCAATGAATTAGCCAGTGGTAAAGCACCAGGTGAGGACGGCATACCACCGGAAATCATCAAGTGCGGTAAACCAGCTTTGCTGGAACCGCTACATGATCTCTTGTGCCTCTGCTGGAGAGAAGGGATGGTGCCTCAAGACATGCGAAATACTAAGATTATTACACTCTATAAGAACAAGGGCGACCGCAGAGACTGTAACAACTACCGGGGTATCTCACTGTTGAGCGTAGTGGGCAAGGTGTTTGCTAGAGTAATCTTAAAACGACTGCAAATCCTTGCTGACCGCATCTATCCAGAGTCACAATGCGGATTCAGGGCTAAAAGAGGTACAGTGGACATGATATTCTCTGTGCGTCAGCTTCAAGAAAAATGTAGAGAGCAGCAGATGCCACTCTTCATCGCCTTTGTCGACCTCACTAAGGCATTTGACCTAGTGAGCAGGAAGGGTCTGTTCCAGCTGATGCAAAAGATTGGTTGCCCCCCGCAGCTGCTCAACATCATAGCCTCCTTTCATGATGACATGAAGGGGATAGTAAGCTGGGATGGCGAAACTTCTAAACCCTTTGAAATCAAGAGTGGCGTCAAACAGGGATGTGTCCTTGCCCCAACCTTGTTTGGAATCTACTTCTCTATGCTGCTAACATTTGCCTTTAGACACTCTACAGAAGGTGTTCATCTGCACACCAGGAGTGACGGAAGGTTGTTCAAACTGACCCGCCTAAAAGCCAAGACTAAAGTCCGCTCAGTACTCATTAGAGAGATGCTGTTTGCAGACGATGCGGCCCTGGTGGCGCACACTGAAGAAGAACTACAGCAGCTGCTCAGTCAGTTTTCCCATGCCTGTAAAGAGTTCGGGCTCACGATCAGCATTAAAAAGACCAATGTCTTGAGTCAAAATGTCCCTTCACCACCATCAATCAGCATTGATGGCGAAGTGCTGGAAAACACTGACCACTTCAAGTATCTGGGCTCCACCATCACCAGTCACTTGTCACTTGATAAAGAAATAGACACACGTATTGCAAGAGCTGCTGCAATATTGTCCAAACTGAACAAGAAAGTGTGGGAAAACAATAACATCTCATTGAATACCAAACTCAGAGTATACCAAGCATGCGTTCTCAACACCTTGCTGTATAGCAGCGAAACCTGGACGACATATGCCAGACAGGAAAACTGCTTGAACAGTTTCCATCTCCGCTGCCTGCGTCGAATCCTTGGTATAAACTGGGAAGACAAGATCACCAACACATCTGTCCTGGAACAGACAAATTCCCACAGCATGCACCTGTTGATAACGCAACGTAGGCTGCGCTGGATAGGTCATGTGCGTCGGATGAAGGACGGCCGTATTCCCAAGGATATACTGTATGGTGAACTAGCTACAGGGCATCGTCCTGTAGGCCGACCAGCACTGCGCTACAAGGATGTTCTCAAGCGTGATTTGAAAACCACTGGTATATCCCTGGATACCTGGGAGCCTCTTGCAGAAAATCGCAGAGCATGGAGAACTACAGTAAGTGATGGAATCCAAAGGGGAGAAGCGAAGAGACTCCAGCAGTTGAAGGACAAAAGAAGTCACAGGAAGGAGGGGAAACCAAGCCATGACTTCAACCCGCCATCCAGCTTTGTCTGCCTAAATTGCGGCAGAGACTGCCATGCAAGGATAGGACTACTGAGCCACTCCAGATGTTGCCAACAACAAAATTGACTGAAAAAGATAAAGAAGGCGCAGCCATTGTCTTTCGAGACAGAAGGGGCCAAGAAGATTACACATTTCCCCTATTTAAAAAATATATTGAAATAAATAAATTGATGGTTGTGTACAAACACTGCCAACTCACATTTATGTACAAACACCATGTAAAAGAGAATTTTGCATAAGAGGTCCTCTTTAAGATGCTAAAATTTGACACAATTTAAAGACGTATTTATGTAATTGTGGAGTGGAGGGGGGCGGGGCCGGGCCGGGCTGGAATGTCGCATGCCCGGTCCCCAATCGGCCTGATGGGGCGCGCGAGGGATAAAGGCGGCCAGTGACGACGGTTCGAGAGAGAGAGATCAATCACGGACATGTCCGGTGTGTGTGTGTGTGTGCTTTTTGTTTAAGTTCTTTATTCAAATATTATTTACGTTGACAAACCGGTTCTCGCCTCCTCCTTGCCCATCTTAACCCCGTGTTACAGTAATATTAAATGATGACAATTCTTTCTGTTTGATAGAAATGTAATAAGCAATGATACTAACCTACAAAGGCAAAACACAAAATTGAGTTCTGACTGAAACGGGTCTCTTATGGTTTGTCCGGTGACAGATGAGTTTGTCTCATATTATGAAATTCAGAGAAACCATTGTGTGAAAATGCAGTTACAACAAAATCCATATCAAAATCATTCAAGCCATTTTTCTCAGTTTCAATGTTAATGAGTATGGACTTTGTAGGGTAGCAAAGGTTATTGACATTTTTGGATAGTGAGGACAGCTGAGAAGATCATCGGGGTCTCTCTTCCCTCAATCAAAGACATTTACAAAAAACACTGCATCCGCAAAGCCACCAGCATTGTGGATGATCCCACACACCCCTCACACAAACTCTTTACCCTCCTGCTGTCTGGCAAGAGGTACCGAAGCATTCAGGCCCTCACGGCCAGACTGTGTATCAGCTTCTTCCCCCAAGCCATCAGACTCCTCAATACTCAGTGACTGGACTGACACACACACACACACACACACACACACACAATCCAACTTTTGCACATGTCCAGAGTTGCAGTTAATTAATTGTCACTTTTATACATAAAGTGACCATTAATTAACTGCAACTCTGGACAATAGAACACTATTTCATAGTATGTTATGTTTACATTTGGCATTTTTAGAAAGTGTCATCTTTTTGCACTATTAAGATTACAAATGTGTACTGGTCTCACACTGTCTCTTACCTATTGTCCTGTTAATTTTAGTAATTATTGTTCTGTCCCATACTTTTTGCACATGTTTGCACGTGCACTTTATATAGGTATGTTATTTAGTCTGTGTAGTCTCATGTGGTTCTGTGTTTGTCCTATGTTGTTTTATGTAGCATCATGGTCCTGGAGGAACATTGTCTTGTTTCACTGTGTACTGTACTAACTGTATATGGTTGACTGACAATAAAAACCACTTGACGACTAAATATCTCTTATTAGCATTCTCGCTCACGTAACGTCTCGGACTCGGATTGCAGCAGCCCCTTCTTTAGAGTGTCATGGCCAATGACAAAAATAGAAAAACACTACACATTTCTGGTGCTGTTTTGTCATTGGTTGGGCAGTCTATAGCCCACCCTCAATGTTTGCAACACACAGCCCGCCCCCATATTGCTTTTAACCAATGCACAAATTGGTAATTTGTATTTTATTTTATTTAAAACTGTTTCCCAAATATTTGATTAGGTGGGCTCAGCCCACCCCTGCCCATGCCTATAACCAGCATGGTAGATGAAACTCACATTTCTCTGCTTTTTTTTCTTTTTTTTCTGGTGATTCTGGAGGCATTAAGGAATCTTTGTACATGTTGGATGTGCTTCGTCAGGCTGGAAGAATAATAGATCGTAAATGTACACAATCAGAAATTGATTTATCAAGTCTTGGAAGATCTCAATCAGGACTGACTGAAACATTGCAGGTGAGTCCATAAGGCATAAAGGTGTATTCATAATGCCCCCTGGTGGTGATGAATGCCGTTTTCCATACATCCCCTTCACGTATTTAGATGAGATTGTAGGCACTTCTGAGGTCCAGTTTGGTAAATATGATTGCTGACCGGAGTTGTTCCAGAGCTGCGATCAGTGGGAGAGGGTAGCAGAATTTGACTGTGATATAATTTAGACCACGGTAGTCAATACAGGCTCTGAGACCCTCATCCTTCTTTCCTACAAAGAAAAAACTGGAAGCAGCAGGTGACTTGGAAGGTCTGATAATGCCAAGAATTAAAGCTTCATCAACATATTGATCAAGGGCTTCAGATATATTTACCTTGAGGAAGAAACATCCCGGGAATCAAATCGATTGCGCAATCCCATAGACAATGTGGGGGCAATGCAGCTGCTTTTGACTTGTTAAATACATCCAGGAACTGGTCATACTCTGCAGGAATATTATCCAGGGTGCATAGAGAAGGAATCTCTGCTGAAGTAGATTGATATGGTAAAGATAAGTGGGAAGTGAGACAGTGAGATCCCCAAGACAGAAGCTCACCTTGTTTCCATGAGATTATATGGTCATATAGTTGAACCCAAGGGTGTCCAAGGACTAGAGGATCCTTAGGTGATTTGATAATGAGCAGCTGTAATATTTTGTGGTGTAGTGCTCCCACTTGCAGAGTCAGACTGGCAGTTTGATGCATTACGATCCCTTTAGCCAATGGTTGATTATCCAATGAGTGGATATGTTGCAGGGGATGAATGTTTAGGAAGGATATTTTCAACTTCTTGGTCAGTTGTTCATCCAGGAAGTTCCAAGCGGCACCCAAATCTACTAGCACTGTGAGAGACAAGGAGACAGGGCCAATGGATATCTGTAAGGGAACCAAGAATTATTTTTGAGATACATTGAGGAAAGCTGAAATTCTCACCCTGAAGGACGGTAGATTCTTCTCTAGAATGGCGCATGGGACAGGATGAGTGCTGATGCACATCTGCTCTGCAGTAGAGGCAGAACCGGAGCTGATAGCTGATGTTTCTTTCTTAAGCCAGAAGAAGGCCGAGGATGAAGGGCTTTAAAATAGTGGCTTTTATTAAAGCTCAAGCAAGCACCAAACTTGTATACAAAAAATGAAGAAGAAAAGGAGAGGAGAACAAGGGAACTGAACTACAAAACAACAGCTGTCATACACCAAGGTCATACAAAACCCGTGAGATGCACCTGCTTGCACACACAGACAGAAGAATGCTCTGTTCTTTACAATTTGTTACACTTCCCCTGTCTAGCAAAAACAAGTTGTTGAAATGGTCAGAAGCTCAATAGAAAGTGTTCACTTATACCTAACAAAGCTACAATTGAATCCACAGTCCTTTATACTGAGCTATTGTGATAAACTTCATGTGTTGTCAATAAACTGGGGATGGTGGCCTGTGATTGGCTGCTTGATCAGCTGGTTTCACAAAGTCTCTGGATATATATATGAGTTATGGGCACAAAAATTTACATTTCAAGAATTACTTAGTTAAGGCAACTTAATATTTCCAGTAATGACAGCTTTAGGATTTACTTTGAATGTGTCTATCAAAAACGTTAATGAAAATTTAATTAAAGTGATAATTAGGATATTTAAATGATTGGGTTTAGACCTGAAGTTTGAAGCTTTTATTTAAATTCGATACAGCATTCTCTTTTGCAAAACTCAGATGAAAACCCTGAATGTCCTGGTGATTAAACTAGTTGAAAACATTTAATTAATGACTCACCATTCTAAACAGCATTAACAAGGAATACAGCAAAAAGTATATGTGCAATACACATAAATATACTGTACAACAGAAGACTTTTCAATTTGCACCCCTTAGATAAATATACCATTGATTTACTATAGTAATTGTAACACTAACCGTATTGTACTATGGTATTTTGGTAGAAATGTGGTACATTCATTCTAAATATTTTACTATTTTTTTTAGCTTAGATTCAACTTTATTGTCATTGTGCAGAGTACAGGTATAGAGCCAATGAAATGCAGTTTTTCGCATATCCCAACTAGGCTGGGGTCAGAGCGCAGGGTCAGGCATTAAACAGCGCCCCTGGAGCAAATAGGGTCAAGGGCCTTGCTCAAGGGCCCAACAGTGGTATCTTGATGGTGCTGGGGCTTGAACCCCCGACCTTTCGGTCCAGAGCCTTAACTGCTGAGCTACCACTGGCCCTACCCCTACCCCTACCTATTTATAGGTTATATTAAATGCAGTATGACAGTTATGGAGTAATGGAATATAATATGTTTTTTTTATTTTTTTATCTTTTGTATTTAAATGTAATTAAATAGTTTGTAAATCTATTTTCATAACAAAAATGCCATCTTGCCAACATTGTAGTGAGGAGCATGCATGCATGGTTTAACCTGTGGTTACCATGGCCTTATAATATAAATATCACTGTTAAATCCCTCTATTAAAACTATGGATACATTTGTAGAACTATGGTGAATTTTCAAAATAACTATGGAACATGCTATCAGTTCTCCATGTGTCTAAAATGCTTTGATGCTCTAATAGGCTTGGTATGTCTGCAGAAGGTCACACTGTCAGAATATTTAGATTTATCCCTACATTGTATACAGTATATATTATCAGTAACTTTACATCTGCTTCCCTACTCAAAATCAATGGGTTTTTTTTTCAAATGTGCAACGACAAAATGTGCAATATGTTACACTTATTTTTGTGTACAATATAATAATAATATCACTATTATTATTAGTCCCCGCATATTATTATTAGACCTTTTAGTTTTAGTTTCAGTAATATTTAAATATTTACTATATAAATTATATTGCACAGATGTAACTTTCTGATGTAACTTTCTTAACTTTCATAATATAGTATATAATACTCCGATATTTCATCAAAGGATGGTCCCATGCACATCTGCAGAGGTCTGGGCTAAGCCCCGAATATCCACTGACCCTAGTGCCACTGCTGAGTAAATCTTTAAAAAGTAAAGAAGGTAAATCACTTAATAACCAGATGATAAAATGCCACTTTACATTTTTTCATTGAAATACATTCTCACGAAGAAACTTAATTTATGGTCTGGCTTCCATCTCATTTCAGATAACATGTTTGTTTATCAGTTTATCAGTTAACACTCTCTGATCTCCCATGGGACGTGTCCAAGTACAAACCACAGACATCATCACAAGTGTTGTTGTCTGCAGTTCCTCAATACTTTATATCAAAATAGAAGACCATTGTTTATATCTTGACCTTTGGCCAGAATATTAGTTTATTTGTAACTCGTGAATTCTACACTCAAACACAGCTCTGTATATCTGTTTATCTTCATGTTGATCATTGTATTAGAAGTGAGAGTATTTTTGAGATGAGATTGAAAACTTATAAGAAACATTCAGCTTATAAACCTTATCATGGAAACATCATTGTCAAGATAATATGACTGATATCTTTGCATTTTTGTTTTTCGTAATTTAATTAAAATACATTTTGGTGGTGCAAATATTTAAGCATACAACAACAGCAGCAAAAATCGCTTTATATAGGTGTAAAACTGAACAAAACCTTTCATAAAGACTTTCATTGCCATTCTCATCTCAGAAGAGATACAGAAAAATATAATAGGGTCAAAACATGCATTTAAAGTAAATGGTCTGTGCTTATATAGCGCCTTTTTAACCTCAGCGGTATTCAAAGCGCTTTACACTGTGACTCATTCACCCATTCATACACACATTCATACATACAACGGTGGCAGAGCTGCCATGCAAGCCTGCCATTGGGAGCAACTTGGGATTCAGTGTCTTGCCCAAGGACACTTCGGCATGTGGAGTCATGTGGGCGGGATTCAAACCACCAATCCTGTGATTAGTGGCGACCCGCTCTACCAACTGAGCCACAGCCGCCCCTGAAGTACTCAGCATTAATGCTTTCATGCGCCATTTTGGGTTTTCATGTCTGATGTAGCCTACTAAGTGTGACGCACAGAGGGGTGCAAAACAAATTGCAAACACAAGGAGTGTGGCCAGAGCCATTCCAATGGCACGGAGCCTGCAACAATGTCAAATGAGGGGTAGCTTTGACAAAATATGAATAACCTTGGTGTAGCAGAAGCAGCAAATGATGAGGGGTGCACACAAATCCAGAACTACAGCTACCAGCCACATCAAACGAGTTGCTTTGCATTGAAATGAAAGAAACACTGATGAGGTCCTGTCACCAAGGGGCGCTGATTAGTAGTGTTGTCCACTTCATCAGAATCTGTGTATGCAGCCTTTTAAGCAAACACTGTAGTTACTATAACAAGCACCCATATGCAAACACATATTAGGATTGTATAAGTGATTCTCCTTGGACTTTTATACTTTACTGGCACTGTTACGCACACATATCGCTCAGTGCAAATCGCTGCCAAGAACAGGATGCTTGAGTAGAGAGGAAGATAAAACATGAAAAGATTTAAATGGCACATGATATAGTTTGTTCCAAACCATGTTATCTACAGCCACTTTCATCCTGACAGGTAGGAAAGTGAGGAAAATGAGGTCAGACACAGCAAGGTTCAACATAACTAATGTCATAGGTATAGGTTTATTGTGAATCTTGCGAATGGAAGTGCAGAATGCCTGTATAGTATGAGGGAAGCCAATCAAGAATGTAATAATATATATGATGAGAAACACTGTTGTAGGTGAATCAAAATGAATTGGTGAATTGTCGGACATTGCTGTCTGCTTGTAGAGATGTTTTGAAAGTTTTGAAACCCCTTCAGGCTCTTTAGATTCTTCAGCTCCCTCAGTACCTGTAAAATATACAGACACTTATTTTAGAAGTAACGTGTTTTCAACATGATGAAACATAATGGCTCAGCAGTTGTGGGGGTATTTGTAACTTACCAGATCTATTTTGTGTTATGTTATCAGTCTTGATAAAATCAATTGGCACCTGTCATACACACTTCCGTGACGCACACACAGAGCCATCTGGACAGAATAGATTCAGGTCAAAACAGTGGTATGATTTGCATTCTGACATATTATCAAAACGTATTATTATGCAAAGCATCTCTTTGTTCCCTTCTTTTCAATGTACATCCTTACCCTCTGCACTCTATGTGATGGCACAATTACATCAGCAATCCAGTGCTTCTAGATGCTAGACATTCATTTCGGCATCTCTAGCCCTAGAACAATGCACAAGCTCATAATTTAAAATAGCATTTACTCACAGATTCACACATTTGAATTTACCTTTGCAGCATGCTTAAGCAATTGTCACACCATATATACTTTGTGCCACTTTAGTAAGCATGTGTAATTCCAAAAGAAATAATTCCCTGAATTAAATTAAAATGTTCATTTGGATCTTTAAATGATTTGGTCTAGACATGAAACTTTTCCTTCATCAAGTTCTAACAGCATTTGACTTTTTCTCAGATCATCAATGTGATCATGAGTTCAAGAATTGTTTTTAAAGTGTACAGCATCTCATGTAGCTCACAACGTGGAACATGTTGTTTGGAATAAAGCAAACAAGCTTTAAAATCTCCCATAAATAATTTTAAGTATAATTCATGTTCTGATGTGTGTAGTATAGATAACATAAGAAATGATGAGTTGAAAAGTTCATTTAAAAAATAAATTGGAAGGAAAATCGTGCAAATCGGCAGTGTAACACTGTTGCACCGATGCTTCCTCTTATTATCTGTGAAATCTAACAACTGTAGCAATTTGAGCTACATCAGGACACTGAAACAAAATGTCATGACTAAGCTGTAAGCTGAATCATTGCTTTTTTTAATTTATGGGCACAGTTTGGAAATGTTTTTAAAAAAGCCACTATTATCACTGCCCATTCAATAATGTTTCAATATCGAAAAAGTAAAAGCCAAGAGATTAAACACAACAAAAGCTTCTATTCAAATCTTATATCTAAATAGATGATAACCAAGACTTTTTAGTTGATGGTCTGGCTCCCTTCTCATTTCAGGTAGTAATCTTCAGCATGCTTGTTTATCAGTTATAATACTCATCTTGGGATGTGTCTAAAACAAAGCACAAAATCCACCACATGGGTTTTGTCTGCAGTTCCTCAGTAATTCATGTGAAAAAGACCATTATTTCTATGCTATAATTAGACACAGGAATGGATTTTGGATCAGACATAGTTCTGTTAATCTTTTGCTTTTATTTTTAATGTAGTTTTAACATATTAAAGGGACAGTTCACTCAAAAATGAAAATTATCTCATAATTTTTTTTAAGCTCATGCCATCCCAGATGTGTTACTTTCTTTCTTCGACTGAACACAAAATTAAGATTTTTAGAAAAATATCTCGGTTGGTCCTCACAATGCAAGTGAATGGGTACCAACATTTTGAAGCTCTGGAAACAAATAAAGGCAGCATAAAAGACTTATGTGGTTATATCCATACCTTCAGACTTGATATGATATGATGAAGTGTGGGTGAGAAACACTTCAATATTTAATTCCTTTTTACTATAAATCTCCACTTTCACTTTCTTCTTTTGTGTTTGGCAATTCGCATTAATCGTGCATATCGCCACCTACTGGGCAGGGTGGAGAATTTATAAAAAAATTATTTATTGATCTGTTTCTCACCCACACCCACTGTATCATATCACTTATGGATTTAACCACTGGAGTTGTGTGGATTACTTCTGCGCTGCCTTTATGTGCTTTTTGGAGCTTCTAAATTTTGGTACCCATTCATTTGCATTGTGAGGACCTACCGAGCTGAGAAATTCTTATAAGAAACATTGTTTGTGTTTAGCAGAAGTCATTTACATCTGGGATGGCATGAGGGTGAGTAAATGAGAGAATTTAAATTTTTGGGTGAACTGTCCCTTTAAGGGCTAATGGCATGAGTGAAAAGATATTTGAATGTATATGTTTGTATGCATGTATATACATTGCATTCTCTTGCACCATGACAAATTCCTTGTGTGTGTAAGCATACTTGGCAATAAATCTCATTCTGATTTGAGATGAGATTAAGGCACAATATTTCCAGGACAATTTATCCTGGATGTAAAATCATGTGACGCTGTGGAGTTCAAGCGTATATGTGATCTCTTACTGATGTAAAAACAAAAACAAAAACAACAACAACATGTATTTGATTAGTAACATTTTTCATTAAATTACAAAAACTAGTTTATTAACTGTAGATGCTTTTGAAGTACATGTGAAATGCATTTCTAAGGCTCTGTTTTTGTGATGTGCTAGGCCCAGAACTACGTGCCGTGTGCTACGTCTTGTCCAATTTTTGTTCCAGCGCAAATGAACATGGGTGGGAGTGTTTGCGTTATCTGTGGGTGTATGTGCACAAATGTGTGTATGTGGGTGTATTGTATGTTAATAATGAAGTAGCACAAAGTGCAATTTGCTATTTTCCTCAATTTCCTGAGAAATAGGTCATAGTGCTAAGACGTTTGAAAACGATGTCTACTCTTGGTGCAAAGTCTAAACACAATTCCTACATTTGTAGTTTGGGGATTCCACCAGCAGATGATATTAAGAGCTATTGATCACTTTTAATACTAGCCATGATTTGTGAGTCCGTAGATCCTTATGATTAATAGTAATAATAATAATAATACCTTTATTTTGTAAAGAACCTTTCCAAAGCTCTAAGACGATGTACAGAAATGAAACATATAACATTAAACAGAAAAACAGATAAGAAATATACATTACCAAACAATGAACAATGGGAGAGAAGAAAAGCATATTTCAAGCAGGTGAGACTTGGGTGAGCAGGATGAGAGCCAACAGTCCCAGAGAGGCCGATAGAGAACATATACAACACATACACCACGGACCGGAGTATCGCAGGTGACAATACAGCCCATTTACACTACCAAATTCTTATAGTAGGCTGTCTTCATTTATATCAACATTGCTTGACTGTTTTTATGTACAAATTAGTTGTTGCATTGTAATTACATTTAAAGTACCCTCATTTAATTACATTTGTAATTACACTGTTAACTTTACCTATCTCAAACCCCTAACCCTATCCTCCTTAACCTACATGTACCTTAACCTCAGTAGCAGTAGATGTGAATCTTGTGAGAATTTTACAGAGCAAAATGTAATTACCCAGTAAATACATAATATTTTATTGTAAGTACACAGTAGTAAAAGACACCTAATATAAGTGTGACCCATTTTAGAATACAGTGCTCATGCTAACCATGTAACACATTTGCATACATTATTAAAAAATAAAAATATGTAGTTACAAACCGTTCCAAAAATCATTTGTTTATTTTGTAAAACATAGAATATAAAGAGATTTTGGATGAAGCAAAAGAATATACATGGAGTCTATAACCTCATTAAATTGACTCCTACTTGTTGCTGTGAAATGGTAAAATTAGGTTGCTTTTAGTTTCTATTTTTAGTTAAAATCATAGAAAAAAATTAATTCGAAAATGGGAGCTGATACATAAGAGTCAATGTTTACGATCCTGAGTGATTTGACAAGAATGTGCATTTCCTTCTTTCTCAGAATGAAAAATCCTTGATATTTTAGTCTTTCCACTTTCAAAGTCAACTTTTATGTAATGAATTCCATAAGTGTTTTAATCCTTTGTTCTCTTTAATCAGGTCACTTTCATAGAAGATGGTCCTCTGTTTGCTCTTGCTTTGCCATTTTTAGAGTCTTACAGTTGTTGTTGACAATCCTCGTTTAGTTGTTTGAGGGTTACTGGAAGACCATTTGCTGTGGCTCTGATGCCATGATATCCTTCCTTTGCCACACAGTCTGTCTACTAATTCCCTTAGTATCCATGGCGACAGCATTAACATGACCACTGGCTCTAGAAAGACATTGCAGTAGCTGGACATCATAGCTTCACTTCTCCATTCCACGTTAGTGTACAGGATAAAGCCTACTATGTGAGATACATTGTAGGGTCCATAGCAGACCACAAATACCACCAGTGTGGAGAGTGCAATTGCCAGCACCCTTCTCTTACTGCCAGAGGACAAATAGGAATGTCCGACTAGCACTAGGCAGCGCAGCGTGCAGAATGCAGACAAAACAAGAGGCACGAGGAATAGGAGCAGCGCCATCTCCAGCCGTAATGGTACCAGAACATCTAATTGCTCCTGGGTGAAGTTCTTATAGCATGCCGATACATTCTGCTCTGATAAAGATACAAAGTGGCTTCCTCCTTCAGCAAAATAAGCAAAACCCAAGTGTAAGAACACTATTGCCCACAAGATGACACTCACCAGGCAAGAGGTACGGGGTCTTCGGTAGATCATGTAGGATATGGGATAGGCGATGCTCAGATAACGGCCTACAACGACCGCTGTGAGGAGCAGACTGCTGCCATAGAGTGAGAAGAAATGAAAAAAGTTGTAAACGGTGCATAGTTCTGCTGGAAGAGCCCAGCCCAGGTACACAGTTTCGGCCACTTTTACAGGCATCCAAGACACTAGTGCCAAGTTTGCTAGGCACAGGTTAAGAGCATAGACTACATTGGGGGTGGCACCATGTTTTCGAGCTTTGCGGAGATAGACGAAGAGAACCAGGAGGTTGGCGGGAAGCCCAAGCAAGAATGTGAAGATATAGACCACCATAGAGATGCAGCTAGACGCGTCCATTCTTGGTAGATATGTAGGTCACTGTGGTAGGTTTTAGATCAACAAGCATGCAATAAATGCCAGATATTACTTTATATGAACTCTCCCTTCTATGAAAAAGTGAAATAAAAAAAATCCAATATGAAAGTCCAGATTCCCTTGTTGTGGAAGCAATGCTGTGGAAGAGCAATTCCTAAATCCAAAGGTTGTTTCTCTGGTGCAGGTGCAAAGCTTCAAATATAGATATTTATATAGATATAGAGACAACGCGGAAGTTCTTTGCACCAAAGTTCTTATTTATTTGAATGGCCGGAGGTAGGGAGGGGAGAAGTGTGTGTGTGTGTGTGTGTGTGTGTGTGTTTAGGGAGAGGAGTTCAAAATGGGTGGTTAGTATGCTTAGGAGATTGAATTGGTATATGGTATTTATACAGTGCCATCTTGCCTTATTTGCTATTGGTGCAATTAAAGGAATGCCAGATCATGCCCCTTTAGTGAAATGATTCAGAATAGTTGAGCCATCCAGCCATAAATATGTCAACTTAAATTAACTGGAGGGGCAGACCATTTAAGCTGTAAATTTAGTTGGACATTTACATTTTACATGTATGCATTTAGCAGACGCTTTTATCCAAAGTGACTTATGGTGCACTTATTACAAGGACAGTCCCCCTGAGCAACCTGGAGTTAAGTGCCTTGCTCAAGGAAACAATGGTGGTGACTGTGGGGATTGAATCAACAACCTTCTGATTACCACTTATGTGCTTTAGCCCACTATGCCACCATCACTCCACTTAATGCCTTAAAAGGTGGGGGATGACATTTAGGAATGATGAGTAATGAGGGTAATGGTGGGTATCGCTAACAAGGAATTAACTTGAAACCTTCTGATCAATTTATTAAGCCTAATCAACATACTGGGGGTGATATCAGCCATCTTTATCTACAGTCTACATTATAAAAACGTATAGCAGACGTAATGTTTTCATTAGGGGTACTGTATCTAAACATTAAAGCTGATATAATTTTTTGCATGTCAAAATATTTTCTCATATCCCAGCATAGTATGCAGAGACAGAAATAAGTAAACCATTTGTAGGCTGGTTTCATCAATTGTAAACACTCAAGGCTCTGACATGCTATCAAAACATTGCTCTGTTTGTTTGAGCCAGACAGCAACACTGACTCAATCAATGGCCTGATTTCTATTTAGTGTATTTGGGGAAAGCTGTCGGAAAACAAGGTTTAATTCCTTTTGGTGACACTAAATTAAATTAAACTTTACAGATCATTAGTTTATTTTTTGTTGCCAATACAATCACCATAGTTGTAAAATAAAATACAAATCTTTTACATTCGTTTTACAGTCAAAAAACAAACATTATTGATAAAACCCTAAATGCATACATTTAAATCTTAAGAGCTTTTTATACTCTACACTGAATACACATTACATTACTTTAATAGATATTTAAAGGGGTATTTTACCCAAAAATGAAAATTCTCTTATTGTTTACTCACCCTCATGCCATCTAATATGTGTATGACTTTCAAGTCAGCATAAAAGTAATTCATATGACTCCAGTGGTTTAATCACTGTCTTCTGAATCGATCTAATCAGTTTTGGGTGAGAACAGACCAAAATATAACTCATTTTTCACTGTACTTCTTGACAACAGTCTCCTTGGCGATCTTGATTTCAAGCTAATTTAATTTAGCTAATTTTTAGCTGTAATTTAACTTGAAATCATGATTGTGCCTAGGATTATTGTTGACAACCATTTGCGTTTTTGGGTGAACTATCGCTAAGAATAGTGGTGTAGAAAGCATGCATGTAATAACTGATGCTAAATGTAATAACTTTTGGTTCTAAATGTAGTAAATACCCTGAAGGAAATAACTTTTGGTCCTATATGCAATAAAGGGAGGTTATTAATAATTATAATATAAATTATTTATAAATTTATACAATTATGATTTTTAATAAAAGTCATTTAGAGCTTTTATTACATTTAGGACCAAATTGTATTACGTTAAGGACAATTTATTACATTTGTGCCATCAACAATGGAAATACAGTCATTTCTGAAGGCACAATGCACATTTAAACTGCCCACTTATATTTTTGAGCCAAGAGGATTTTGAATGGATCCTTTGAAATTCCAAAAACAGATTTTTACCTTTGATAATTAAATTGGATTAATATTGAATTTGAAAAAAGAAAATGTCTATAACAAAAATCTTTATTCACATGTCTAAATTTTAGGCTGACCTTGGTGCCCCATCAAAAAAATTAAAATAAATTGTGTGCATGACGCTCCTGTTCATTTTCACTAATTGTATATACATTGGCGTTCTTTGAAGTAGTTTATGAAGTTCTGAAAAAAAAAAAATTTCAAATTGTAATAGAAATTTTCACATTATTATTGTTCTATTATTAATGTCCTGAGTCTCCTGACTATACATTGTGATCAGTTGAATGCCACTTTGGTGAATAAAAGTTTAAAAAAAAAAATCAGAAACAGCTAAAGCTGTACATTATTCCAAACTTTTGTCCACCAGTGTATGTATGTATGTATATATATATATATATATATATATATATATATATATATATATATATGTGTGTGTGTGTGTGTGTGTGTGTGTGTGTGTGTGTGTGTGTTTGTGTGTGAAAAAGTATATGGCCCCATCCTGATTTCTTCTGTTTTTGTGGATATCTCATACTAAATTGTTTCAAAAATTCAAAATCTAACATAAACAAAGGCATTCTGACAGTTTTTAAATGATAATATTATTTACTGAAGTAAAAAAAAAAAAAACTAATAATATTTATCAAATAACAACTAGGCGTGTGTAAAATATTTGCCCTTAGTTGCAAACAGTCCCATTTAGAGACATTAAGGCCTGAAGTGTAGCTGTTAACTCCAACATCATTCATAAACACTCACTAATCGGTGTGTATTTGTGTAGGCTTTTGTGTCATGGTGCTGGATTTGCGTAAATCTTTATGTGAGTTTTAATGTTATTTGTGTAAGTGGTGTGTGTGTGTGTGTGTGTGTATGTGTGTGTGTCTGTGTGTCTGTGTCTGTGTGTCTGTGTGTTTACCATTCTTTTATCTCTTTCAGCAATAAAAGACAAAGTCCAGCCCAAATACACCTTTTCATTTCACATAAGCCTCCTGTACATCATATAAAATACAATATGTTGACAGATGGACTAACAACTTCTTGGAAAGGACTGTGAAAACTAAAAGGCAATTTAACCATATAAAACAGATGATCCACATGCGATTTGATAATAGCACGTGGAAATAAAAACATTATCCAATAATTAAACCAGTAATAATGTTTTTATTTCTAAGATGTTTGCTCCTTTCTACCTCATATAATCAAAGGAATGTTTGAAATGGAATAACAGAGCAAGCTCACAATATTTATCTGCTTTTACCCATCTTGGGAGCTGGTAAGACATAAAACTTGAAATGGAAATACTGTTAAGGAAATGCAATTCTTTTTATAATTTATCAAACTTAAACTTAGAATAAAGTTTATTTAGAATTGCCATTTTTAATGATCTGTTTACACTAGACCAATGGTTCTCAGCAGGTTTTACAACACAGTAACAAAAATATTTATTGTACAAACTGAATTTCAGTGGTTTTATTATCTTGGCCTGTATTTAATGTAGTTTAAGACATATTTTATTTACTTTGCATAGATTTGTTTGTGGTTTGTATGAAGGCATGCTATCCATCCTGTCCATTTAGGCATCTGCATAATTTGACTAGCTCTACCAAGTGACAGATTAATTTGAGCAAAGTACTGTAGAGTTTCAATGGCCTTTGATGTTAACAACAAAATATAATGATTAATGTTGATAAGCCTATTTACTGTATGCAAACTAATCATGATAGTTGCATTTTATTGTTTGCCTTAACAGAACAGACCCACCAGTTGGGATCCACTGGACTACACCAAGTCACAAAAGGTAAGAATCTGAGAGACCATTCAAGCCAGATTCAGCTCGTGTCTGCCACTGGAGTTGGTAAGGGACACCACAGCTGAAGATAGGTTCTCAGTGGTGGCAACCAGAGTGAGGCGCTGGCAAGTCTGGCTGCTATGCTGTTCCAGCGACAGGGCATCCTGCTTGCGAGACAGATCCATGTTCGAGCTTCATGCTTCTTCAGAGACTGCAGAGAGTGCCTGCCCAGTGACAGCATAGGCAAAGTGATGTGTTTGCATTGTTTAGCTCTAGCTCAACAGGCTACAACAAACTGTATAATGGAAGGACAGCAAGAGACGAATGAGGGATTGAGGTAAAACAGCAGACTCACAGGGCCTGTGCTAGCTTCAGTTTCAATGTAAATATTGTGGAGTCCAACTGCTTGGCCTCTGTCATCAACCCAAACTGCACCTGGATCTAATGGGTTATGAGAACATCAATCAGAACAACGGCACAATCAGCAGATTATAATGTCTAAAGACTGCACAATAAGTGTTTATCCAAAGCGACTTACAGTGCACTTATTACAGGGTGCAGACAATCCCCCCGGAGCAACCTGGAGTGGAGTGCCTTGCTCAAGGACACAATGGTGGTGGCTGTGGGGATCGAACCAGCGACCTTCTGATTACCAGTTATGTGCTTTAGACCACTACACTACCACCACTCCACTCGTTTAAAGGGATAGTTCACCCAAAAAATTTTATTCTCTCATTATTTAGTCACCCTTATGGCATCCCGGATGTGTATGACTTTCTTTCATCAGCAGAACACAAATTAAGATTTTTAGAAGAATATCTCAGCTCTTTTGGTCCATACAATGCCAGTGAATGGGTGTCAAAATTTTGAAGCTCCAAAAATCACATAAGTCAGCATAAAAGTAGTCTAATCCATGTGACTCCAGTGGTTAAATCCATGTCTTCAGAAGTGATATGATAGGTTGGGTGAGAAATCTATCAACATTTAAGTCCAGAAATTCTCCTCCCTGCTCAGTCAATCTCCATTTTAACTTTCACCTTCTTCTTCTTTTGTTTTTGGTGATTCACATTCTTCATGCATACTGCCATCTACTGGGCAGGGAGAAGAATTTCTAGCAAAAATGGATCCATTTATTAATATTTTATTGCTGCACCTCCATATTAAAATTTCAATTTTGTGTAAAGCACCTTGTGAAGTACCTTGAACTCTAGCTCATTCTTATTACTCTGTGCAATAGCATAAGTCAGGTAATTATTCTATGGCAAGATTCCCTATGTTTCAGTGCATACTCAGAAACACCAGACAGATGGAAAATAAGAACACAGAGGTAGGAGATTAAAAAGAAACCTCACAGTTTCCAGCTGCCATTGCCATTCCTGATGGGCCTTTTCCAGGTGATGAGTGCATTTACAGAGAGAAAACTCCAGGGCCTCCAACTCATTCTGCACCTAAGAGTGAAGAGGCATATGAACACTGTTATAGTATTCAACACTAAGACACTCAGCATCTTAAAAGTACTAGGATTACTTAATTTTAAGCTTTTAAAGAGACTGTTGATCTAATCAATTTAAGGTAATCATCATATAGACCAAGTTTTGCACCTGTGCTCTTGTGATGCTGCTATTCTCTCTTAGCTGAATGGAGGCCTGTATCTCTTCATTGGGTCCGGTAATATTGTAATGGCTAAACTGCTCCCATTGCTGGGGAGTTATGGAACTGCAACCAATGAAAACAGTCCAGTTCTTAATAGCATGTCTTGCTGGATTAACCCTATTATCTATAGGCTTAATACAATCCATTCCTGAACAAAAACTGTGCAGTCTTTCAATTGTCAAAATGCTTAAATCTGGTCCCTTCTTAGATTTAATCTATAATATATATAGTATCTGGACTATAAAAGAGACTATGACAGTTTTAATCAGACCAGGATAAACAAATATGTGTTGTATAACAGCTCATAAACTCACACTGGGGGCACCCTAGTGGGATTGGGCTTCAGGGATATCTCAGGAGACTGTATAGTGAGAAACAAGCAGGACAAGTCCACATCAAGAGCCTCTATTTAATCCTGAAGGTCAATGGTAAGCTGTTGGCATACTTCCTGTAGGCGACTGAGAAGATTTTAAAACATTAGGTATTACAGAGGAGATCTATGATGTTAACATGCAATAGTCGTGTGAGATACAATACCTTCATTGTCATTCAACACAAAGTGGACAGCAAAAGAAGCAAAAATCGAGGTTACAGTGAGGCACTTACAATGGAGGTGAATGGGGCCATTTTTTTGTAGGGTTTAAAAGCAGAAATGGGAAGCTTATAATTTTATAAAAGCACTTACATTTATTCTTCTGTTAAAACTCATGTGTTATTTGAGCTGTAAAAAAAATGTAATCATGGTTTTGGGGGGATTGCAGGGTTTACATCATAATGTCGTCATGGCACAAGTTGTAGAATTGGACATAACTTTACTCAGAAAAGTTTGGTAAGTGATTTAATTGCACTACAGTTATGTTAAAATGCATATCATTTACGTCTTGTGACAATACTTTTATGACGAGGAGGAGTCACGGACTGGCCCCGCCCTCCTCCTCGTCACAACTTTTTATACAGTGAGTATTTTAACGTTTACAGATTGCCTCCATTCACTTTCATTGTTAGTGCCTCACCGTAACCCAAATTTTAGCTTTTTTTAAACAATGGAAGGGAGAAGTCTAAATAAATGTTTGTGATAATCAACATTATGCCATAAATGCTGTCGATTGAGCTTAACTTGTATTGAACCCAGAATATTCCTTTAAGACTGGGTTTCTTATTTACATTTATTATACAGGTATAATAATCCATGTTTATGACCTAGTCAGTTGAGTTTATTTGGAAATTAAAGGTACTATCTCTCTACACTGGTACTTACCCTGTACCCAACCTGCTTCTAAACGTATTTACCTTTTTAGATGCCTCGTTAAGCAGAGCTCATCCTTCCTGGCATATCTCATGAGCAATATTTCCATACTCAGCAGTGTCTGATATCTGTTTATTGTTGGTTGCACAGTCAGACACGCTGTAACGCAAGCCTGGTTTCATGCTCAGGGTGGCCACGTTTGTTGATATCTGGTGCCATAAGAACAACAGGATAAATGTGACAAGACAAAATAAGTTTTGGTAAATACTTTTTTTGGTGGATTCTGTAAGTCGAAAGCAGATGAGCTTTCTACGAGACATTTTTCACAACATCAATCAGCTTGTTATGCCAGAGCAAGGTAATGGAGCAATTTGGAACAAATTTGTTGGTACATTTTTTTATCAAGGTGGTTATATCTACGCAGAAGCTTCACATTTTTCATCTTCTTGACAACCTTGTACTAGTGGTCTAAATGAAGCTGTCATTCATAACATATACAATATTTAAAAAAGGACTATATTTTTTCTTTTGGGATCTCTTTTCAATTTTTAGCTATTTTAATGAGTTATTTGGCTAATGTGTGGAGTATCTCTTTAAATGATCACTCTAGAAATACAACTGACACCTGTCACATCTCAATTCTTTACATTGTGTAAGAGAAAGGATAGAAGGTTGTGACATGCTATACAGGATCTAAATAGATTTCAAACAATATATATTTAGTAATTTTTGTATGATTATTATTATGCCGTTTTATTAGGCCATATTAATTGAAAGACTATTGAACATGCATATTTGTACTTTTAAAAACTAATTTCTCACACCGTTAGTAAACTGCAAAACCTAAAAAGCGAATTGTCATCAGTCACAGCACATATACACTTTCCCATATAACCCAGCATGTGTTTGGAGTGTAGGCCTACACCCATATGCAGTTCAGATAAAAAAGTTAATATTCCTTCCTGTTCTTTGCCAATTACCCTAAACGTTTTACTGACTTACCGAAAATTGTGAGACTTTTAGATGTGTGTTTTTCGGCTTGATGTTTGAAACTCAGCAGTAGACAGTAAGCGAGTCTCCTGGAAACAGGAAGACGCAACCGCAGCTCATTCAATAATTTAAGTCGGCTTGCATAGCAACGCTCAACAATTACTCAATGACGAATGTTTCATCATCTGCCCATGACAGTTTGCGTCTATGTGACTATTGTCTCGGCGCTGTGATGCTACTGATAGTACAATTATAGGCAGAGGCTATTTGCACTAATTGCAAATAGCGTTAGATGCTCTTTGCACTCTAGTGTAAATAGTGGCAGATACTATTACCCCTTGTTTAAATACTAACATACAGTATGGTGGCAATGGCATCTCTGTGTGGGTGTGTGTGTGTGTGTGTGTGTGTGTGTGTGTGTGTGTGTGTGTGTGTGTGGTTTTTTTTTTTATTTATTATTATTATTTAGAGTCCCTCAGACTACACCAACCCCTAAACCACATATGGGCAACATGCGGGCCGGATCAGGCCCTCCACATGGTTTAATGTGGCCCGCGACTCATTTATCGTAAAAGCATTTTATTTTTCATTGGATATTTCAGTAAACTTGCATTGGAGCCTAAAGCGTCTCCACAAGCGTTTAACGTGCTCAGGGTTGCCAGATAAGAGACGAGACACCCCCAGTTTGAGATTTATACTTGCGCAAATGGGAAATATTCTATTTTTATACTTATTTTGTGGCAACCATTCACGCGAGTGCGCTTTTCTCTCGCTTTCCCCCTTTAAACAAACTTAGCGATCTGTAGTGCAATATTCTGCTCAAGGAAAAGTGTTATACGAATATGTTATACGAAATGTGTATTATTGAGGCTGCTTGTGATGTTTGATGCTTCTTTGCAGGTAAACCTGCTTAGTGATTAAATTAAATATAAAAGTTGATCTCGGCATCATTGACACACAAGCAAAAGCAAGCCAGAGACGAATATGTATATGTATTTTTTATTTGTGCAATTTAGAAATGTTGAAGTCCCTTTGCACCTGTATGTTAATCAAACTCTTGCAGTAATCATTTATCATAGTCGTGCAGCCTGTGTTATTCAATTGTGTGCTGAAAGTCAAACCATCGAGGAGACCCGCATCATGACCCTTTTAGCATGTAAACGGGTAATGTTTTAGAAACAAATAAGAAAACACACCTGCTTTGCCCAGACATTAAAACTTCAAAATAGAGCCCTGAGTGTTAAATTGAATAATAAATTAACAGGGTAGCAGAGATGGTAAAATAAATGTATACGCTCAGTTATTCAGTTTTTTAAAGCCTGATAGAAAAGTATCTTTTGTAGAGCAATACAATACTTTAGGCAATTGCAGAATAGTCCCATTAGTCACAAATACACTTCAGACAATTTAGTACACTATTTCTGGGCTTAAAAGTTACAAAAACCAAATCAATGCAGAACATTGTATCTCAAAAGGAATACAAGGTGGCCCCCCATGCACTACTGTAATGCGGGGTTAGAATGGGCAAGGAGGAGGCGAGAACCGGCTTGTCAACGTAATAATATTTTAATAAAGAACTTAAAAACAAAAGCATAAACACACACACAACGGACATGTCCGTGATTGATCTCTCTCTCTCTCGAACCATTGTCACCGGCCGCCTTTATCCCTCGCGCGCCCCATCAGGCCGATTGGTGACCGGGCGTGCGACATTCCATCCTGGCCCCCGCCCCCCTCCACTCCACACTCCTCCTCTTTCCCTGGGGAGGGGCGTGCTTTACGACCCGTCTGCCGGCTGGTTATCCCCGCCTTCCTCGACCTGGGAGGAGACAGGAGGGGAAAACAACAAAAAAAACAAAATAGGTGAGGGAAAAGGCCAACACGGTGCGAAAGAGTGAGAGAGAGAGGAGAGAGAGAAAAAGCTCACTCACCGGTTCTCTGATAAACCATCGCGTTGTCCTCGAACACTCCTCCACACTCTCCGGCGGACGACAGCTGCTCCTCTCCGGGCGAACCGGAGTCAACCTCCGACCCCCAGCGGACAGAATGCCCCTACACTTTCCTGGCGGCGTGTGGGGACATTCCTCCGCCCCGGCAGCGGCCCTACCGCTCCAGGCGGTCGGGGAGTTACTTCCCTCCTCCCCTCGCGGACGGCGGTCTTCCCTCGACCCCTCCACGTCTCTGGGGATGGCAGGGCACTCCTCCGCCCCCGGCAGCGGCTCCCTCGCTCCAGGCGGTCGGGGAATCCAGTCCCCACTTGCACTGCGGACGGCGGCCGTTCCCCGCGTCCGGGCGGTCGGGCCACTCCGTCACCCAGCAGATGGCAGCGGCGCTCCCCTGGGTGGACGGCAGTGTCAAGGACTCTGCGATGGGCATCTCTCCTCCTTCCCGGGTTTTCGGCACCAACGTAACGCGGGGTTAGAATGAGCAAGGAGGCGGTGAGAACCGGCTTGTCAACGTAAATAATATTTTAATAAAGAACTTAAAACAAAAGCACAAACACACACAGTTTTCACAGTCCTTTCCAAGAAGTTGTTAATCCATCTGTCAACATATTGTATTTTATATGATGCACAGGAGGCTTATGTGAAATTTTTTTTATTGGTGAAAGAGATAAAAGAATGGTAAACACAAACACAGACAGACACACACACACACACACACACGCACACACACACACACACACACACACACACACACGCGACATGTCCGTGATTGATCTCTCTATCTCTCGAACCATTGTCACCGGCCGCCTTTATCCCTCGTGCGCCCCATCAGGCTGATTGGGGACCGGGCGTGCGACATCCCATCCCAGCCCCGCCCCCCTCCACCCCAACTTTTAAAGCCTGATGTGGCCCCTTTACCAAAATAGTTGCCCACCCCTGCCCTAAACCTCACCATACCTTAACATTAACCATTAGTTTTACTAAAGTAACTATAGTATCACCATAGTAGTTGGTTATTCTGAAAATTTTGATTAATGTGACAAAAAAATAAAAATCCTAAACATGATCTAAATGACAAATGCTGAATACACATAATTTAATTGCTCCTGTAAGACCAACTGCAAGAACTCTGTTATACTGTACTACTTAGGGAATCCACACTTTGGAAATGTGTGAGTTTCTTTTCAAAAGCTACCTGTAGTTGTCTGCTATAGAGAGGTCTGGTTTCAGTCCAGGCAAGAATCATTTCTTAAGCTCAGAATTGGCCAGTATCTCTGGTGGCAAGCCCCCAATAGAAATGACCCTTGTAAGAACCTCCTGATCTGACAGGTGAAATAAGTTCATAGTTTAATTCCATGCGTCTTGTTGTTTTCCCATACAGTGGCAAGAAAAGGAATGTAATCCTTTTGGAATTAGCTGGTTTTCTGCATTAATTGGTCTTTAAATTGTGGCCTCATCTTTATCAAAGTCATAAGTATTGACAAACACAATGTGCTTAATCAAACAACACATAAACAATTATAATATTTCATGTCTTTATTGAACACATCTAATTGAACATTCACAGTGCTGTGGAAAAAGTATGTGAACCCTTGGATATAATAACTGGTCGATCCTCATTTGGCAGCAATATTTGCTAATTAGACCTGCACAACGTTCAGAAGGAATTTTGGATCATTCTTCCTAACAGAACTGCTTCAGCTCAGCCGAAGTCTGGTGTGAATGGCTCTCCTGAGGTTATTCCACAGCTTCTCTATTGGGTTTAGGTCTGGGCTTAGAATGGGCCACTCCAAAGGTGGATTTTCTTTTTATGAAGCCATTCTGTAGTGGTTTTACTTCGATGTTTTGGAATCATTGTCCTGCTGCATCTCCCAACTTCTACTGAGCTTCAGCTGGCACACAGCCACCCTGACATTATCCTGTAGGATATCTTGATAAACTTGGGAATTAATTTTCCCTTGTTGCTGGCAAGCGGTGCAAGCAGCAAAGCAGCCCCAAGTTCCCTCCCTCCACCGTACTAGCGGGAATTATGTTGTCACCTTGGTTTCATCAGTAAACAAAACATTTTCCCAGTAGCGTTGTGGAGTGTCAAGGTGGTCTTTGGAAAAATTCAGCAATATTTTTGTTTTAAAGCAGTCCTGCCATGGGCATCATGTTTGTTGTTTTCTGTATAGTAGACTCATGAACAGAGATGTTAACCAGTTTCAATGATTCATTAAAGTCTTTAGCTGTAACTCTAAGGTTCTTTTATTGTACCTCATTGTGCATTCTTCAGTGTGCCCTTTGAGTCACCTTGGCTGAATGGCCACTTCTAGGGAGAGTAGCCACAGTACTAACTCATCTCCATTTATAGACAGTTTGTCTAACTGTGGACAGATGAATATATAAGGATCATAGGTCTTCTGATATCTCTTTTTTTGTGAGGCATGGTCCACATCAGGCAGATGCTTCTTGTGAATAGCAAACACAAAATGATTGAGTGCTTTTTTTACAAGTCAAAGTATCTCTAACCCACACCTCCAATCTTGTTTCATTAATTGGATGCCAGGTTTGCCAACTGCTGACTCTAATTAGCTTTTGTTGAAGTCATTGTGCAACCTACACTGTGAATGTTTGAATTATGTATTCAAATGTACAAGAAAATACAATGAAGTGTGTGTTATTAGTTAAAACAGATTGTGTTTTCTCATTATTGTAACTTAGATGAAGATCAAACCAGATTTTAAGACAAATTTATACACAAATGCAGGTAATTCCAAAGGGCTCACATAAGTTATCTTGCCACTTTAATCATGAAATCCAATCATAGGTCAAGACAACATACAGAACAGATAAAAAAAAGGCCTTACTCACATACGGTGCAGATGCTCCAGAAAGAAACATGTGGATCGGTTCAAGATTGTAGACTGTCTTCACATGCGCGCAGCAATGGCAAAACAGGCCATAGCTCCAAAACTAAAGAAAAAGTTGCATTTGAAAATGCATAAGCTAAATCTATGTGTAGAGTAACAGTCTTGCTTACCTATGTCAAAAGAGGGCAAATGGCTTTTCTTAAAGTTGTGGAAGTAGTGCACTGATAACTTCATCAAGGACTTCCTGCATATTCTGGAAGAAGTGTTCTCTGCCTGGTAGTCTAACTGAATACATTGCAAAAATTGACAAAATCTATAACAAAAAATGCTAATCCTCTTCAAAATAAATTATATATACATCCACCTGACACTTACAGCGAGCTGTCAGAAGTTTGTGTTATTGATTGCAATACTGATTTGAGATCAGACATTTTTAGCTTGGATAAACACTTTAAATCAAATCATTTTAATGGTGAAGCCCAGCAGTGATTTTAATGCAATAACCATTATGTGGTAATATTTTAGGCTGTTTATTTACATATTGACATAAATGGGAATAATTCAATAAAGAATGTTTAAATGAATGCATCTTTATATTTCAGCCCATAGAAATGATACAAACAACAGATTTGATCAAAACTATGTGGAAGGCTACTATTCTGACGTTTAAAGTGTAGTTCCTGTACAACCTTCTTCTTAGGTAACCTGTTATATATTAGAAACACACTGCTGCCATCGGCGGACCTCAGTTTGTAGTAAACTGATGCTATTTAAATTTATATACTTGGTAAATATTAAGATGGAAACGGTTTGTATGATGGGAAAATATTTTATTTAACTTTACAAGCGAATTATTTGTAATTAAAGACACAACGCTAACATTACATTTGAACTCATATGAATATGACTGACTTATGGTGTAGCCTAAATAGATAAGAATTAGGGGAGAGAGAAAAAAAACCCGCCACAGAAGTCGTAATTTCATATGGAGTTTATTTATCATGTTTTAAACCACTCATAAATAAACCATCAAAAGCTTTATGACATTATGCTCGGAAGTGACGACGTTTCCTGCAGTTGGTATTTCCTGTAGGGTCTCCCTGACTGAATCGAGGTGGTAAACCCGAGTCAAACCGGTAACTGGACCGACTGTGAGTCGATGAGGCGGAAACGGCCGCGGGTGAACTAGGACGAAAGCGACTGAAATAAAAGGCACATTTTCGATTAACTAAGGGAAATCAAGCTATTAACTTCGTATCTGATTGTTTGTCTGTAAATGTAAGACGCCGTCACTTTAATGGTTCGAAGCTGCTGACAAACTCTTCCGCGGTGGCTGTTACAAATATTTTCCTTTGAGTCTTTGGCGAGGTCTTGGCTTGTCAGCGGATAACTATTATAGATCTCCGATATACGGTAGGAGACTGCCGTTTGGCAGACTGACACGGTACTGGCAGGGTGGACCTCCGACCAGAGCAGAACCCCAGAGCCGAGCGGCCCACGGTAGGAGCCGGGCAGCGAGGATATTCAGCGGCTTGGAACAAACCTTCAGCCGGTATTTGATCCCCTGGAGCCGGCTAGAATCCGGACTTAGACCTCATGAATGGAAATCGGAACTACAGGTACGTCGCTCTTTTTTTAGTTTGAGTAACCGATTTAGGGGGCGTTCAGACTGAACGCGTTCTTGCGCTAAAAATAAAAAGCTAGACGCAGCGCAATGAATAAAACGGAACGCAGGTGTCTCGAGACGCGTTTTTTAAACGTCGACGTTCTGTTTAACTTGACGTGGCGCAACGGTCAAGCGCATACTGTCATATAAAAAAATGAAGAAAAAAAAAACCAGCGCAGACGGACACAAACGCGTTCGGTTCATATTTCATTCCTTTGAAGAACTCCATGTAACTTTGTTGCGTTCACCGGCAGCGCAACGTACATTAATTGCCTAGCATACGTCCTTGGTGAATTGTTCGTACTGCTTTACGTGTCAAAACACCACGTTTGTGCACTGAGTCATTTTTACTGCTCATTTGACGTTAGGGCGTAGCAAACATATGAGGGTACGGTTAGCGGTGGTATTTTGGCTATCAATCGCCAATTGTGGAAGTTCCTGACTGACTCACTCGCTCGCTCTGGTGACGTCACAGCGTCGTGGCACAGCTGTCACGCACAGGTGCTGCTTGCGTCAGGTACGGCAGTACTTGATCTGCCGGTGGAAGCGTGAAGCGAAAGATGGGGGAGGGGTAACGAGTTTCTGATCATCAGTTGCCATGACAACTGTCACTGAATCACCGCTCTATCAATCTGTTTGATTTCATTTATAGGGGAAAAATGTGCGTTTTAAGAATCTCTTTTGTGATATTACTCGGTGATTATATCTCATAGTGGTCGAAGGATGAATATTTACTGAGTAATGGATTATTTTGTAGAGGAGTGTTAAAATGGTAGTTTTCACGTATGATTTTGGAGCAAACCAATCAAAAAATATATTTTATCATTATTTTATTTTTATACAGAGATTGGTTGGTCTGTTGACCTAAAAGGTTAGTTCACCCAAAAATGAAAATTATCCCATAATTAACTCACCCACAAGCCATCCTAGTTGTTTATGACTTTCTTCTTTTAGCCAAACACAATCAGAGTTATATTAAAAAAAGATACTGGCTCTTCCCAGCTTTATAAAATGGAATGAATGGTACCTTAGATTTTGAAGCCCAAAAAAGCTCATCCATCCATCAAAAAAGTAATCCATATGGCACCAGGGGGTTAATAAAGGCCTTCTATAACTTTATAACTTTATAAACTATAATCACTGGCTTCCTCTATCCTCTGCGCTTTAGCGTTTGTCACTTCTCACTGGAGCTTACACTACGCCTACATCATATGCCATAACTCGACTCTCTCGTGAACACACGGACAGCCATTACCGGAAGCCAGTGATTATAGTTGAATAATATAGTTGATTACAGTGACTATATCTCCGATTGTGTTTGGCTGAAAGAAGAAAGTCATATACAACTAGATGGTTTTTGGGTGAACCAACTTTTTAATCTTTGTTGCATTATATGCTAAAGGCAACAGTTCAAAAATGGTTGGCGTTGCTGTAAAGATATCTTAATATCCTTTTAGATTCTGGTCCAGAACAAACTTTTCTTTTGGTATCTTAATTTTTAAGGCCCTATATGGTTCAGTAAATAATTGTGTGTATGTATGTGTGTGTGTATATATATATATATATATATATTAGTTGTAACTATAACTATCTTGTTTCCCTCTATCAAAAAAGTTGCATATAACATACCAATTTTAACAATGTCTGAGTGCCAAATATACGCTGAAATGGTCAAGTTGAATAAATAATGGTACATTTCTAGTTCCAGCATTATTTGTACTCGGGACATTCCTCTTTGTATACAATAAGAATCAGCATTATACAAATGGGGCTTTTCCACTGCATGGTTCAACTAGACTCAACTCGAATCTGCTCGCTTTTGGGGGGGTTTCCTCTGTGGATTGTACCTGGTACCTGATGCTTTTTCTTTTAGTACCACCTCGGTCGAGGTTCCAAGCGAGCCGAGCCGATATTAAATGTGATGTAAAAATCCTGCAGATCACTGATTGGTCAGAGAGAATCGTCAGTACCAGCATCACTGGATTTCCGACATGCGACATCAACCCGCTAGTTTTAAAGTTAGCAACTGCGATAACAGTATCATTTGTTTAAGCGATTTTCGAATTGTGAAAAAAGAAATGGCTGTGTGCAAAACCACGCCTTGGTCAATAAACGAGGTGCAGACCGGCTGCAGTCCACGATGGAGGATGGTTTATATTCTATGTAAAATCACCACGCAACAACTGCTTTATGCAGCACAATGAGCTAGTAGCTAATAGCTAGCGTCATGTTATTATTCTGGTCAGTTTGTGTCGTGTTTAAGATGATGTCACGGCAGTAGAGGTGGTGCAACTATGATGACCAGCCTATAATCCCACCCACGTTAAGATGGCACTAACTGTAGTGGAAATGCACGATTGGAAACGTAAAGCGAGTAGAGTTGTGGCGAGTCGAACCGCAACGTGCATTGGAAAAGTGCCAAAAGTGACCCACATTTGGTTTTCGACCATTGAAAATGGGTAAAATTCAACAATTTGCATATGGAGCCACATTGAGATCCCAATTCACTGGGATCGAAGCATATAGGGCCTTATAAATGAACATACAAAAAGAAAAGTTTGTTTTAAACCATAATCTAAAAGGATATTAAGATATCTTTTAATACTTCAGTTACAGGCACGCCAACTTTGGAAAAAGAACATGAAAAGTGCTTTTCCCCATTTATGTATTTTTTAGCTGTCACCATTGGCATATAATGCAACAAGGATTGCTAAAGGCAACTGATTTTAGAAACAGACCTACCCGTCTCTGTGTAAAAATATAATAATTATGCTGCCACCTTTTTAAGCGTATTTGTTTTTACAGTAGCTCTAGTTTTGCTCAAATCATTGGTGAAAATTGTCATTTTGACACCCCTCTACAAAATAGAGTAAAATACTCGGTAAATATTCATCCATGGCATTTAGTATTTTGAATTTCATCTTCATTTATGTATTTCTTTCTCCAGAAAAAAAAAAAATAGTATTAAAAGTAACATTTTGAGCTGGGGACCTCTGATTGAGTTGGCAGGGAATGACCCATTTGTATTACCCCTTTCACAATAAATATTGTCCCAAATGAGAGAATAACACTTTCCAAACCATCTGTGAATAATTTAGTAGAGAGAAACAACATGAGTGCAAACTTTTCTCTAAAGAATGTACATTAAAAGGATGGTGAGATGGCAATGTACTGTAAAATAAATTACAAATATTACTTGCTCAAAAGTACAAGCAGATTTGTTTGATTTCTTACTGTTTTAAAACTATGGAATAGAATAAAACCGTGATTAATCTCATGATTTCTGACCAGTTTTTAGAAAGCAGACAGAAATTGTAATGTCAGATTAGTTAAATGCTAGACGACTTAAAAAATTTTCATGGACCCCTGTTTGAAAACCCTTGGCCTAATATTTCA
Organism: Moxostoma hubbsi; assembly: GCA_032164185.1. Taxonomy (NCBI): domain Eukaryota; kingdom Metazoa; phylum Chordata; class Actinopteri; order Cypriniformes; family Catostomidae; genus Moxostoma; species Moxostoma hubbsi. The sequence goes on along the minus strand of JAVLUX010000026.1, from coordinate 31,696,798 downwards.
TTTTGTGTTCCAGAATATGAGTAATAGTTTCTTTGAATTTGATATTCAAAGAAATATTTGAATTCAAATATAGTTGTCTGTAGATTCTGACACTTTGATCGCTTTTGCTACTTGGCCAATCGGGCACGGTTATCATCCAGTGCTGTTTATCATCCAATGCTGATTCTCACAAAATTGCCAGATATTATCTAATCAATCTCTGTGGACAATATATGGATCTATCACAAGGATTATATTTTCTTATATAAGTGTTGTGGCTGTCCAGTTTCAGGCAACTTTAAATTCTTTTGCCTACCTAGCTGTAAATAATTCAATGATGATAAGGGAGATGTTGTGTCTGATTCCCTGAATGAGTGAAACTCTTGTAAACGTGCCATCACCTATTTGCCAGTTAAGTCACTGTGACATTCCAATTAACAGCTCAACAATAGTCTTTTAAACTAATCTGAGAGTATGCTAATGCAATACTGTCCAACCTTGCAGTGTTCCCAGTCTATAATGTCAAGAAACACCAAGCTATATTTAGCACACCCTTTTCAGAAATTTCAATTATAGCAAGAAAAATGTACTCAAGTGAGCGTGAGCAGTGAATGATCGGAACAGTCGTGCATTTGATCAGGTTTGTGACAGTCTGTGCACGAGCGTAAGTGAATACTTGCATGTGTGACTTACATGTTCAATTGTAACTGTGCCTATATATGGAAACATCTGTTTTTCCCTTTAATTGGTTGTTAGTTTAGTCATGGTGAGAGGGAAGCCACATGGGTACCACGGGCATAGCAACGGCTAACTGGGAAGAGTATGAAGAAGTTGGAGCAGAATTCCCCTTACACACACACCTCTCAAAACACTTTCTCAGTGTAAAACCCCTCAAAAGCATCTTAACAACAGCGGTAACAGTTTTCGCCCTTTACTTTTACATTATGTGATTATCTGCCACTGATGTCAGAGCTGATATTCAGAGTGAAAGAAAGGTGGAAAGAGTGAAGTCTCATAATAAGGCACCCACTCAAGTAGAACTAAACATCACATAATGTAACTTTCCAAAGAAAGTTAAATGGTCATGTGTGCTATTAAATGATGTTTACAAAAGTCCATTCATTGTTTTGAATGAACCTGATCATCTTACGTCTTTAAATGTATAGACTGATAACATAGATTGGTTTATCTTTCATTCAAAATATTCACAAACAATTGCAAACACAACAAGTTTTCTAAAAAAAAAAATTTAAAAAAAGAATATTTTTGTTAAATGTATGTTGCACAATTATTGGCACCCTTTTATTCAATACTTTGTGCAACCACCCTTTACCAACATAACAGCTCTGAGTCTTCTCCTATAATGTATAATGAGTGTGAAGAACACTTGGCAAGGGATCTGAGACCATTCCTACAGGGGTCAGAGGATTAGGATGGCCATGGCAGAACCTTGATTTAGTTGTCAGTGAATAATTTTTGTGTTGATTTTTGATGTGTGTTTTGGATCATTGTCCTGCTGGAAGGTCCAACCAGGGTTTTTGATAGAGTCCATGATGCCATGTATTAGAACAAGATGTCCAGGACCTCTGGCATAAAAACAGCCCCACAACGTTAAATATCCACCACCATATTTTACCATGGGCATGAGGTACTTTTTTATATGGCTTACCTCTCTGTGTTCGCCAAACCTGTCTCTGGGGTTTGCTGCCAAAAAGCTCTATTTTTGTTTTATCTGACCATAGAACCCAGTCCCATTTGAGGTTCCAGTCGTGTCTGGCAAACTGAAGACGCTTGAGTTTGTTGTTGGATTAGTGCAGAGGCTTTTTGCTTTAAACCCTTCCAAAGAACTTGTTGTGATGTAGGTGATGTCTGATTGTGGTTTTGGAGACTTTCTTACCCCAAAATCCAACTAATTTCAGCAATTGTTCACCTGTGATCTTTGGATAATTTTTGGCCACTCGAACCATCCTCCCCACCATACATGGAGACAATATAGACACGTGTCCTCTTCCAGGCCGATTCTTAACATCTCCAGTTGTTTGGAACTTCTTAATTATTGCCCTGATGCTGGAAATTGGTTAATGCTTTAGCTAATTTCTTATAGCCACTTCCCATTTTGTGAAGCTCAACAACCTTTTGCATTTTCAATTAGTTTACTTCAATTAAAGGTTTGATTTTTGTGAATATTTTGAATGAAAGATAAAATGATAAACAATAAAGACATATTTTTCTCTGCCGCCTTTGCTCATGTTTACCAAGGGTGTCAATATTTTTGGCCAAAATGATATATAGATAGATAGATAGATAGATAGATAGATAGATAGATAGATAGATAATTGATGTATTATAGTTAGACAATGGCACTGTACAGTACACAGAATATACCACATAAATAACCAGTAAGTACAGGACATTAAAAAGGTATACATTAGTAACAAGGCACACAATATACATAGTATATATTACAATAAGTACAAAAAATTGGAAAAGCAAACATTATAGACAAGATTAAACATTATATCTCAATGGAAAGTCTAACAAACATAACAGTTTGTTCAGTTAATGATCTATCTTTTTAGACCCACTGCTGCTGTGTGCTTTTTCATCTGGCTTAAAGAGCATTGCAAAGTTAGAAAAATGCAACAGGTTAATTTTTTCCCCCATGTTTATTAAATTAATATTCTGGGTTCAGTATAAATTAAGCTCAATTGACCGCATTTGTGGCATAATGTCAACTACCACAAAAAAATATTATTATATGTTGCTTGTAGGGTTTACATTGTTGCGTCGTCATGGCAACGAGTTATAAAATTGTATATAATTTCATGGTAATGTGGGAATCAACATTATGCCACATATGCTGTCGATTGAGCTTAATTTATATTGAACCAGGAACATTCCTTTTAATGCTGTTGGGAAAAAGAACAGAGGAAATATGAGGAATATCTGTAGTACTGTAGAAGATGCTATTAAGAAGCCAGTCTGACAGCAGTCTTTAAAATCTAAGACAGCTGTGTATTTTTTTTTGTTGTTTTTGTTTGGCTTTCAAAGGTGTGTGTGTGTAATGTGTGTCTAAAGGCGTTGGATGTGTGTTGTTTGTGGTTTGGTGATGCTGAGTATTTGCGTTGTTTCCAGTGAGTGGGCAGTTAGAGGAAATTTCCTAATAAGACACCCACTTTTATTTAGTTCTGTCTCAAACATAAATGTCAAGAAAAAAAACTGGTGGTTACCGCACTGTAAATTCAGATATTAATCATGTTGCCATGAAATTGCAACATTGACAAATGAGAATTACTGACTATGTTCGTAGAAGCATCATTTTGACCCTAATTTCATGATTTTTAAATTATGATGGCAGTGTTTTTTTGTTTTTTTTCCACTTTTAACTTCAGTGGTAATAACTGACATTGAAATTCGACAACTACTATCAAGAGCTTTAAAAACTAATATTGATGGAAATTCCCTCTGGTTTTCATGACAGGAGCCGTTGGGGCTGCGCCCCTGTTCTCCGTACCTCGGAGGCCAGGCTATGGCACCATGGGGAAGCCCATCAAGCTGCTGGCCAACTGCTTCCAGGTGGACATCCCCAAGATGGACGTCTACCTGTATGAGGTGGACATTATTCCAGAAAAGTGCCCACGACGTGTTAACAGGTGCCCAAAACAATACAACATCAGTCTTGTGATGGGAATTATTACATTTGTTTTATTTTAGAAGTTTTATTGGACAAACTAATACTATTTTATTTTATGAATTGTTCTTAATAACATTTAATTTGCACAGTGAATTGGTCTGTATAGTTAGATTGAACCAAAACCAAACTGTTTTGCTTGTTTAATTCATTTTCTGTAATGGCTTCTAGGGAGGTGGTGGATTCAATGGTGCAGCATTTTAAGGTGACAATCTTTGGGGACAGAAGACCAGTCTATGATGGCAAGAGAAGCCTGTACACTGCCCAACCGTTACCAGTGGCCTCAGGGGGGGTAAGACATATTAATGGGTATGAGGGTGGGTTAATGTTGGGAAGTACCTTACTGTAAATATCTGAACTTGATACATGTAAAAAATGAAAATTTTCCACCTGAGTTTACAGATCCGAATACCCCCTCCGCCAACCCACCCAGACTCTACGCTAACCCAGAGACCTGCAATATAAAAAAAATAAACTAGATTTACTTTGTAATGCTGTAAAATAACTTAACCTCTAACATTGCTAAACATTCCTCATTTAATACGTTTTAACCTCAAACATTGCTAAACATTCCTCATTTAATATGTTTTGCTTCTAAAATAAATTAATAGTAATTTTGAAACATATCTATAAAATCTTGAACACTCACGTGAGATGAAGAGGTCAGTCATATTAGTAACCTTATCCACCTTATTTTTCAGTGAAACTAGGGCGCTGACATTATCAACCTTGAATGTGGATCACTTCTGGTATAAGCCACTTCCAGCTATTTGAGCTATACAAAAATGCTGCATTATGCTGCTTTATATTAAAGGCTGGCAATAAATGGTGACATGTTATCATTGTTTATGATTTTCATAAACTCATTGGTTTTGAGCACATATATTTTTATCGTTTATTGCATTTTGTCATCGTTTTATCACACACTGTTGCACAGGCAGAATGAATTAAATCAGGCACTGACAGGACAGTCCTCCAAAACTATACACAACCAGCAGAGAGCAGAAAGCTGCTGGGAAAATGTTGCTTCAACTTTCTTTGCATTAAAACTGCATCTTGTTTCATATTGGCAAAATAAAAAACCCACAACTGTCAGAGAGCATTCTTTCTTACTTGGTGGTGAATAGTAAACAGAAACGCAGATCTCGCCTTCAGCATTGCTTATGAAACATTACCTTTGGAAATAATAAAGGCATTATCGGAGGTTATGCAGGTACATGAACAGAGTTTTACATAGAGACAAGAAAGACTGAATCATCACTGTCTTGGTAAAGAAAGAAGCAGATTTTATTACCGTTTCTTCAATACAACACAGCAACAAGGGAATTATTTATTTACTCTTACTATAAATGCTGATGTTAGAAAATTATCCGACATGGGCACATAATTCTGCTGTACATCCTGTGATTGTGTGATAGTTTATAAGCCCATATCACTAAATTCTGGTATTATTACCTTCTAGTAATGTACACTGCTTATGCATCATCCAGACCATTAAGTGTCAGTGGAAGCCACTTCGACATACTTAATAAATTACTGAGTGCACCTTTAACTTTCATTAAAGGGATAGTTCACCCAAAAATGAAAATTCTCTCATAATTTACTCAGTCATGCATCCCAGATGTGAATGTACTTTCTTTCTTCTGCAGAACACAAAATTAGGATTTTTCGAAAAATATCTCAGCTTTGTAGATGTTCTCCAGAACTTTGAAGGTCCAAAAAGCATATAAAGGCTGCATAAAATAATCTATAAGACTCCAGTGGTTAAATCAATATCTTCAGAAGCAATATGATAGGTGTGGGTGAGAAACTGATCAATATTTAAGTCCTTTTCTTACTATAAATATCCGCGTTCACGTATCTGGCGTTTCCCATTCTCCGTGCATATCGCTACCTACTGGGCCGGAGGAGAATTTACAGTAAAAAAGGATTAAATATTGATCTGTTTCTTACCCACACTTCTGTGGTTAAATCTAGATCTTCAGAAGCGATAGAAGTCGTGAGGGATTCCGCAATCACTTATGTTCATTCAAATAGTTTAAAATATAATGGAAATGTATTATAATGGTGTATATTCTATATATCTTCTCTATGGATCCCCTGGATAACTTTCACTGACATTCGATTGAAACCACTGGGCATAGCCCTAATGCATTTACAAACTTGTTTCATATCAATTGAAGGGGCATCTCATGAATTACAAAAATCTGTTTGCTAGAAATATATCTAATGTGGCTCTCACATTTATGTAAATTTGTTTTATATCTGTAGGTGGACCTAGATGTGACCTTGCCAGGTGAAGGTGGAAAGGACCGGCTATTTAAAGTCACTATTAAATTTGTGTCGCTGGTCAGCTGGCACCTGCTGCATGAGGTTCTCACTGGGCGGAGCACGTTGGATCCGCTGGAGCTGGATAAGCCAATCAGCACCAATCCCGTACATGCTGTGGATGTTGTGCTCCGCCATCTGCCCTCTATGAGGTAAGCCCCCTCTCATGCTATTATCTGATCATAAATGCCATTATAACATTAGAGAAGCAAGAGTTTAGAGTCTGTTATGTCTTGCAGTGTATGACTCCGAGCAGTAATTTGAGACCACTGTTAAATTGTAGATTAGTGCATAGTATAAACAGAGAGCTGTTAGATACGGTTATTTTAAGAGTACACATGGTTGTTCTGCAGGTAACAGCTTTTTTATGTGTTCAGGTACACTCCAGTGGGGCGGTCTTTTTTCTCCTCCCCTGAGGGCTATGATCACCCATTGGGTGGGGGGAGGGAGGTGTGGTTTGGGTTCCACCAATCAGTGCGGCCAGCTATGTGGAAGATGATGTTGAACATTGATGGTAAGTGACAGTGAAGGTTCTAAAGAAAACCATACAACATGGTCCATATTATCCTGTACTATGATCTTGTCATTATTCATAGGTTATTAATGAAAAAGATCAACTAGTTCCCTTTTAACCTACAAATGGCTTGCATATAGTTGTCTCTATATTTTAAGACAATAAGGTATCATTTGTTAACCTAGTTAACAACATTAGTTAACATGAATTAGCAATGAACAATTTTTCAGCATTTATCAATCTTGGTTAATGTTAATTTCAGCATATAGTAATACATTTTTAAAATCAAAACTTGTATATGTTAAAGATTAATAAATGCCTTATTGGAAAGTGTTACCAAAATTTCTTGCATCACCATTTCATGTTTATTTATTTAATAAATATTAGTGGTTTTGTCATGTGTAGTACTAACTTAATTTTTACACCTATTCCCTCCATAGTGTCTGCCACTGCATTCTACAAATCTCAACCTGTGATTCAGTTCATGTGTGAGGTTCTTGATATCCACAACATTGATGAGCAGCCTCGTCCACTTACTGATTCCCATAGAGTCAAATTCACCAAAGAGATCAAAGGTTTGTGTGTTTATGTGCATGACACATTTGTGGATTTTGCCCAAGTGATGGCTTTATCTTAATTTCTCCATATACTGACTGGTTTGCACATTTAGACTCATTCACCATTCTATTATGAATGCTAAATCTACAGAGTATTTTCCCCATTAACATTCTGAGACCCGAGCGTTACTGATGTATGCATTTTCCATTCCCCATTTTGATTTGTAACTAGTAGCATGGAAGAAACATGTAAAAAAACATTTTTAGACTGAATTTATTTCCTAAAAATGTATGTCAATATATGTGGACAGTAGGACTAAGTTGTACTTTTTAAATAATACCAAGTAATTTATAGGGGCGGCTGAGGCTCAGTTGGTAGAGCTGATCGGCTGCTAATCGCAGGGTTGATGGTTCGATTCTCGGCCCACATGACTCCACATGCCGAAGTGTCCTTGGGCAAGACACTGAACCCCAAGTTGCTCCCAATGGCAGGCTAGCATCTTGCATGGCAGCTCTGCCGTCATTGGTGTGTGAATGGGTGATTGGGACACCGTGTAAATTGCTTTGGTAAACCTCTAAGGTTAAAAAAAAGTGCTTTATAAGTGCAGACCATTTACCATTCCAGGGGTGTGTTGGTTATTCATGTTTTTGAGATGTTACAGACATTATATCCGAAAATAGTATAAATAATTCTGATTCTAAGCAATGCCAACCATGTTAAAACAACATTTTGCATGAGAAATTCTGAATATATGTAGTCTACTGATCGTCATTGTCCCATGTCTGCCAAACATTTTAAGTGTTCCAAACATCATCTGCAGCCTGAAACTGAACTTATGATCAGATGTTGTTAGGAGTGAGTGAATGCACTTGGCTGCATAGGAAAGTTATAGGATGCTCTCTTGCGCCCTAATTAGGGAATGACTTGACCTCCAGTGTGCTGTCTGTCGGCACTGGTCTTAGAACAGTTTGAAATGCACCATATTTTCATTCTTACTCCGTACGTGGTCATTGCGTTTAACATCATGCCGTTTCGCGATACATCAATGAAATTTTTGAAATGGCATATTGGATGAAACTAGAGACTATACTCTTTTGATTTATTAAGATTTAAATGTATAAAATTGATGTGGTTTCTTACCAGTTTTTTTGATAATTTCTACCAAAAACAAACTCAGCTGTGATGTTGATGTTGCTTTGTCATATGACTCAGTGCATTGAAAGTTTAACCTTTTAATGCCTAAACTGAAATCACTCAGTTATAAAAGAAATTAAATTATGTATAACCTATAGCGATGCCAAAACGTAATGTCCACGCATGTGGAAGCCGGGTCTCAGGAGGTTAAATGTTGTGGAAAGTACTCTTGGAACTCTTAGAGCTGTACCAGTTTTAATCTGAGCCTTGAAACTTGCTACTTGACTTTGGAGCTGTATAGTGGTGTAAATTTGATCTTGTCCTCTCATTAGGTCTAAAGGTGGAGGTCACCCACTGTGGCACCATGAGGAGGAAGTACAGGGTGTGTAATGTTACTCGCCGGCCAGCCAGCCACCAGACGTAAGTGTACAAGCAGTTCTGAAAACTTTCTCATAACTGCCTTTTATATCGAAGGTTTGATTGATGTGGGAAGATAGATTGGCAAACAATGGAGGCAACTCCAAATCTTTGTCATGGAATTACATTTAACTCTACTGGTTGCTATTTTAAAGATCAAAACTTAAGAAAACAAACTCAGGAACTCCACAATCAATAAATAAATTTAGTTTAAAGATAATCTACACATTATCTTTTCTTTTGACAGGTTTCCTCTCCAGCTGGAAAATGGACAGACGGTGGAGAGAACAGTGGCTCAATACTTTAGAGAAAAGTACAGCTTACAGCTCAAGTACCCCCATCTACCCTGCCTGCAAGTGGGACAGGAGCAAAAACATACTTACCTGCCTTTGGAGGTGAGTCAATATAACAATAACCATATAGTCATGTAATAACAACTACATATGATATGTTCTACTGCTATAAAAACCAAAAGTTGCAAACCGTGTCATGACAGACTACATTTGCAGCTTGGCAGCCACCATCATGTACCAGATTAGTGTATTTTTAAAGGGATAGTTCACCCAAAAATGAAAATTCTCTCATCATTTACTCACCCTCATGCCATCTCAGATGTGTATGACTTTCTTTCTTCTGCAGAACACAAATAAAGGTTTTTAGAAGAATATTTCAGCTCTATAGGTCCATACAATATAAGTAGATGGTTGGAGTTTTGAAGTTCCAAAAAGCACAAAGCTGCATGAAAGTTATCCATACGAATCCAGTGGCTAAATCCACATTTTCAGAAGCGATATTATAGGTGAGTGTGAGAAACAGAACAATATTTATTGTTTTGTCATTTTTTTAAATAACTCTCCCCGATTAACAATCTTCGTGCATACCGCCACCTACTGGGCAGGGAGGAGAATTTATAGAAAAAAGGACGTAAATATTAATCTGGTTCTCACCCACACCAATCATTTAGTTTCTGAAGATATAGATTTAAACACTGGAGTCATATGGATTACTTTATGCTGCCTTCATGTGCTTCTTGGACCTTCAAAGTTCTGGTCACCATTCACTTGCTTTGTATAGAGTTACAGAGCTGAGATATTCTTCTAAAAATCTTAATTTGTGTTCAGCAGAATAAAAGTCATACAAATCTGGGATGGCATGAGGGTGAGTAAATGATGAAAAATGCAAAAAATTTGGGCGAACTATCACTTTAACTGTTTTTAGACACTTAATTTACATTTATGCATTTGGCAGACACTTTTATCCAAATCAACTTACAGCACATTGAAAGTATACATTTTTTCAGAATGTGTGTTCCCTGGGAATAAAAAACACAAATTTGGCTTTGTCAGCGACATACTCAGCCAGACCAGCTTTCATTTCCCAACTTGATCTTTGGTCAAAGTTTAGAATATCCATTTGGGTCTTATCCATTTGTTTCTATCTTCATCAACCAGGTGTGCAACGTTGTGGCAGGCCAGCGCTGCATAAAAAAATTAACAGACAACCAAACCTCCACTATGATCAAAGCCACGGCCCGCTCGGCACCAGACAGACAGGAGGAGATCAGTAGACTGGTGAGTTTAATGAGATGCAAATTAAATTTCTTCAAACAACATTAAGATTTATATCACTGCCACAACTGCATAGAGCTATGTGTGATGGGAATAGTAATTAGAGTTTGTGAGATCCTAAGCAACATACTTTCTCTGCTGTTCTTTTTAATATAATTTTATAATATCAATAATTCAGATGTCATTAGCATAATTATACAAAGCTTAAGGATGTTTTAATGCACATTTACTATGATCTGTTAAGCTCTGATATGTAATGTTTTTTTAATTCTCTTTCACTATTTCTCCTTTCCTTAGGTGCGCAGTGCCAACTATAACACAGACCCCTTCGTGCAGGAGTTCCAGTTCCGTGTTCGGGATGAGATGGCGGAGGTGACGGGTCGTGTCCTGCCCGCCCCCATGCTGCAATACGGCGGCAGGGTGAGCTCTGAACACTTTATGGTACCCGCCCCCTTTCACTCATGCGTGTTTAGAAATTTAGCATGGTTTGTGTCTAGATGAATGAATACTGTGACTTTTTACATATATGGCAACACTTCACACTTTAAGTTGTATGTATTACAGCTGAAGTATGTAACTTTTTCAGTGTTACAATTCTTCTATCCCAGCTTAATATGAAGAAACAACTATTAGGAAGCTTGGAATGTTTTTGTAAATATTGTGAATATGTGTGGCTATTACTAGGACTGGTAGTAAAGTATTTAATATATGATTTTATGTTTTTTGTTACTGTCAACAAAACGTAACTGCCTTGAAAATCATCCTAAAATATTTTTTCCAAATACATGATGAGCCAAAACACTATGACCACTCACAGGTGAACCGAATAACATTGATCATCTCATAACAAGGCCATATGTCAAGGTTTGGGTAGATTAGATGGTAAGCAATCTAAAAACAATCTGTTCTCTTAGTCAACATGTTGAATGCATGAGAAATGGGCAGGTGTAAAGACCGGAGTGACTTTGACAAGGGCCAAATTGTTATGGCCAGATGACTGGGTCAAAGCATCTCTTGTAGCAGGCTTGTGGGGTGCTCCCAGTCAGCAGTGGTGTGTACCTACCTATAGTGGTCCCAGAAGGGACAAATTACAAACTGGTAACAAGAAGTTGGGTGCCCAAGGCTCAGCGATGCATGAGGGTAACAAAGGCTATCCTGTCTGGTCCGAACCGACAGAAGATCTACTGTGACATAAGTCACAGAATATTATAATGATGGTTATTGGAGGAATGTGTCACAACACACAGGGCATCGCACCCTGCTGCGTATGGGGCTACGTAGCCATGAACTAGTCAGAATGCTCATGATGACCCCTGTCCACCATCAAAAGCACCTACAATGGGCACACAAGCATCAGTACTGGACCTTGGAGCAGTGGAAGAAGGTTGCCTGGTCCGATGAATCCTATTTTCTTTTACATCACATGGACGGCCATGTACGTGTGCAGTCTTTACCTGGGGAAGTGATGGCACCATGATGCACTATAGGAAGATGACATGGCGGTGGAGGCAGTGTGGTCATCTGGGCAATCTGGAAACCCTAGGTCCGGCCATTCATGTGGACTTCAGTTTGACATGTGCCACCTACTTAAACATTGTTGCAGATTAGGTACACCCCTTCATGGCAATGGTATTCCCTGATGGCAGTGTGGCCTCTTTTAGCAGGATAATGTGCCCTGCCACACTGCACACATTGTTTGTAAATGGTTTGAGGAACATGATGAAGACTTTAAGGGGTTGTCCTGGCCTCCAAATTCTCCAGCTCTCAATCAGATTCATTGGATTCAATCTCAATCATTGGGCATGAGCACACGGAAGACCAACAGCATATTAGGCAGGTGGTCATAATGTGTTGGCTCATCAGTGTGTATATATATATATACATACACACACACACACACACACACACACAAAATATATATATATATATATATATATATATATATATATATATATATATATATATTTATTTGTTTTATTCAGATGTTTTTCTTGACAATATTTCCATGTCTAGCTAAAAGATATTGTTTGACATTATTGAGTTTCATTTAGAGAACTTTGGGGTTTTGTTCCAATCAGTTGCATTGAGACATAAAGTAATATACTTCTTAAAAGATATCATGTATAATAAATAAAACTTCCAGCAAATGTATCTTTAATTGTCTTATAGTTTCTTGGTTTGTGCATGGTTTGAACACATCACGGTGACCTTCATATAAAGTACATGTGTTACAGAATCGAACCGTAGCAACCCCAAGTCATGGAGTGTGGGACATGCGAGGGAAGCAGTTTCACACCGGAGTGGAGATCAAGATGTGGGCCATCGCTTGTTTCGCCACTCAGAGACAATGCAAAGAGGAAGTTCTCAAGTAAAGTTTTCTCCAGCTTGTGTTCGTCAACACATCGGCCTATAAATTAGAATTAAAACAGAAAAGGTAAAGATTCTTTCTATTTGTGCAGGGGCTTTACAGACCAACTGCGTAAGATCTCTAAAGATGCAGGAATGCCCATACAGGGCCAGCCATGTTTCTGCAAATACGCTCAGGGAGCAGACAACGTGGAGCCCATGTTCCGGCACCTGAAGAACACCTACGCGGGCCTCCAACTCATCATCGTCATACTACCTGGAAAAACTCCTGTCTATGGTAACTCAATGCTGATAGAAACACAAATGGACACTAGTTGATATTGTCTTCCAAAGTCCACCTTGCATAGCCTTTCTATCTAGACGACTTGGTGTATGCCACTTAAAAACCCCATGAAATAAAAAAATGGAGCTTTGTGGCTATCTGTTAGCTTTGTGGTTATTTATATACAAAATTAACCTTTAGCAGATAAACATATTTACAGTCACTCTCTTTTGGGACACAGACCAGAAATATTCATGACCCATCCTGCACAACACAGATTTTTGTCTAGTCAAATGTTCTCTAGAGTGAGAATACCTGCATATACTTCCAGATTCAATAGGAAATGTATAAACGCAGGAAAGAAAACTGTGCTCTTAAAGCCATTTCATGGGTTCTTTAATACTACTCATTCTTCAAGCTGTTGCACTGAACTCTGTGCTTTCTTTCTCTAGCTGAAGTTAAGCGTGTTGGAGACACTCTACTGGGAATGGCCACTCAGTGCGTGCAGGTGAAGAATGTGGTGAAGACATCCCCTCAGACCCTCTCCAACCTCTGCCTGAAGATTAATGTAAAATTGGGTGGTATCAACAACATATTGGTGCCACATCAGCGGTAAGGGCAACTTAAAATACATTGATAACTATAAACAATCAGCTCACTCTGAAAGCCTGGTAATGCAAGAAAACCATGTTTACATGGATTATCAGGTTTTCTTCAGTTTAGACTTTTAACAGACATGTTCACAACACATGCAATGCGAAATTGAGGTAATGTGCAATTATCTATTCTAGACTGTGTTTACATGACATTTTAAATGATCTGTTTTTTCTTTGGTTTTAATGTCAAAATGTTTAACAGACATGCACTAAAGGCAAGCACACATTGAAAAAGAAACCAGGCAGTAAAGGCAGGCAACCTGTTTTTTTTTTTTTTTTTATATGAAACTTGAAATTAGGGTCATGGGCCAAAATGTAGGTATGCTGATCATTTTTTGAACTTTATATGGCCCTACCTCAATAAAAGGAAATCGTTTAAGGTGTTTACATGACATTACATGTTGTCAGCTTGTTAAGAATAATTTTTTACCATTTTTATTATTTCATCAGTGTTCATCAAATTTACTTGTGGTGAAAAGAAAATACTGGTAGATATTTTCAAATATATTCTTGGTAAAGGGATAGTTCTCCCAAAAATGAAATTCTCTTATCATTTACTCACCCTCAAAGTCATGTATGACTTTCTTTCTTTTGCTGAACACAAACAAAGATTTTTAGAAGAATGTCTCAGCTCTGTAGGGTCCACACAATGGAATAGTGATCAAATCTTTGAAGCTCCAAAAAACAAATAAAGGCAGCATAAAAGTAGTCCAAATGACTCCAGTGGTTTAATCCAATGTCTTCTGAAGTGATCTAATTGATTTTTTGTGTGAACATACCAAAATGTAACTCCTTTCGCTGTACATCTTGCCGTTGCAGTCTCTATGCACAATCATAATTTCATGACCAAATACACTTCTTATTGCTTGATGCTTGCACAGAGTGCTAGATGGCTCTAGGAAGTGTAATCGAGCTTGAAAGCATGATCGCCAAGGAGATTGCTGATGTCAAGTTTTATAGTGGGAAAAAAAGTTATGTTTTGGTCTACTCACGCAAAACTGATTGGATTACTACAGAAGACTTTGATTAAACCACTGGAGTCTTCTAGATTACTTTTATGCTGCCTTTATGTGCTTTTAGGTGCTTCAAAGTCATACACATCTGGGATGGCATGAGGTTGAGTAAATGATGAGAGCATTTTCATTAATTCCTTTAAAGCTGTGGCCTCTTTGACGAAAGTAGCAAAAAATATTATATAAATATATACATTGTATGTATGTAAGCTGTTCTATTTTTGATTGATTTAATGTTTGTTATCGTTTCTTTTTTTCCAGCCCATCAGTTTTCCAGCAGCCTGTCATCTTTCTGGGAGCTGATGTCACTCATCCACCTGCAGGGGACGGCAAGAAACCCTCCATTGCAGCTGTGAGTCCTCAATACCGGCATACAGAGACCACACATTTACACCTTTCATCTAAAATACATTGCAATTTTATAGTATCATATACATTTGTGAATAACCAAATTGTTTCTCTGAATAGGTGGTTGGCAGTATGGATGCTCACCCCAGCAGGTACTGTGCTACAGTCCGTGTACAGAGACCCAGACAGGAAGTAATACAGGATCTGGCATCCATGGTGCGAGAGCTGCTCATCCAGTTTTACAAATCCACCCACTACAAACCCACCCGAATCATCTTCTACAGGGACGGTGTGTCTGAGGGGCAGTTTAGACAGGTGAGGCTGTATATACAATACTGCAAAACTGCACTGCATATGGTCATGTCACAAGAAATCAAATTTTCCTTGATCTTTTGAGATGAAAGGTCTTGATGTACTGTGAAAACATACTGTAACTTTCTGAAATCCAAACTTTCTACCCGTCCAAAAAATAGCATTTATTGAAACTGATGTGCATGAACTGAACTTTGTGACCTCACATGGATGAATGCATCAACTCATGGCTGTCCAGCAAAAATGGGCTGTTTAATTTCACAGCTCAGAATTGGGGTGGAAAATTGTCTAAAATATGACTTGACTTTTGGAGAAAAATGTAATAATACAATAATATGATGAGATATATATATACCCAATTGTACTCTTGAACCTTATTTCGTTCTAGGTGCTGTACTACGAGTTGCTGGCCATTCGTGAAGCCTGTATTAGTCTTGAGAAGGAATACCAGCCAGGCATCACCTACATTGTCGTACAGAAACGCCACCACACACGGCTATTTTGTGCAGACCACACTGAGAGAGTGAGTGAGAGAGTTCTCCTGAATTCTTTGCATTTCTTTTCGCACAATTTCTCTTTGTCTAACTGGGTTTATGTGGGTACAGGTACTATAAAAAGAAACATTAATGTGTCATCCAAATCAATTACTGAACCCAACATTTGTGTATTACTTTGTTTTCTTTCCTTATTAAGGAACTGAATGCTTTAATGGATTAACTAAAAAAAATGGAGACTTGTAAGATATTGACTGAAATAAGTTGACAGTCACCCAAATTGGTTTTGTTTTTACATCCAAGGTATTGATTTAGTATTAAGTTTACCGAGGTACCAGAGGCTGGTATAAACCATTCCAGCCCTATAGCTAACTTTCGCTTTTTTTAAATATATTTCTTTAAGGTGGGCCGTAGTGGTAACATTCCAGCAGGTACCACAGTGGACACTGACATCACCCACCCTTATGAATTTGACTTTTATCTTTGCAGTCATGCTGGAATACAGGTATGAGCACACATGGACAAAAAGAGAACTATTTTGTTATAACAGTGCATTGTTCAGCCTTTTTTGTCAGTTATAACAATACTCAAATTGGAGAGCCTAGATCTCAGTTTGCAAACATTTTAAATAATGTGTATTTTATTTTTTCTACACCATTTAACGCTCCTCGTTACCCCAGGGTACAAGCCGACCTTCACACTACCATGTGCTATGGGATGACAACTGTTTCACAGCTGATGAGTTCCAGTTATTGACCTACCAGCTGTGCCACACATACGTTCGCTGTACCCGCTCCGTCTCTATCCCTGCGCCAGCCTACTATGCCCACCTAGTGGCCTTTAGAGCCCGTTACCATTTAGTGGACAAGGAGCACGACAGGTAATGAATAATCTGGCCTGTTTCTCGCTGCCTCTGTTTCTTGGTCTCTTTAAGTTGAATTGTTGTGACTATCCTTACAGTATCTGATCATATTACCAATCAATTAAAAGCTCCATGAAATAGATTGACAAATTTTATTTTTCCTGTATTCTGTAAGAAGAAGTTGGGATGGGACATATTGAAGGGCCTGCCCTTATAGCCAATAGCCTTTAGTTTAAAGGAATAGTTCACCCAAAAATGCAAAAACATTTTCTTGTCATTTACTCACCCTCATGCCATCCCAGATGTGTATGACTTTCTTTTTTCTGCAGAACACAAAGATTTTTTATCACAATGTCTCCGCTCTCTAGGTCCATACAATACAAGTGAATGGTGGACAAAAATGTAAAGGTCCAAAAAGCACATTAAGGCAGCATAAAAGTAATCCATTTGACTCCAGTGGTTAAATCAATGCCTTCAAAAGCGATATGATAGGTGTGGGTGAGAAACGAATCAAGATGGCACCACGGATGGGGGGGGGGGGGGGGGGGGGTTTGCTGCCTTTCCGCCTCTCTAGAGCTGGGGAGGGGGACAAGGGGAGGGAAACAAAAAAAGAGGAGATGGAAAGGGCAAGCAACAGAGCAACAGTGAGAGAGGAGAGAAAGAAAAAAAACTTGCTCGCCGGTTCCCAGACATGCCGTCGCCTGGTCCTCGATCACTCCTCCACCCTCTGGCGGACAACAGCCGCTCTTCCCCAGGCTTTTCCTTATTTATTCTGTTGAGTATTTATATCCCACCACACGCGTGCGTGAATGCAGTGCTGCAACAGCTGGCTGATCAAATCACAGACACGGAAAAACAATAACCGGACTCCGTTATTATTATTCTTGGGGATTTTAACAAATCAAATCTCACACGTGAACTGCCCAAATACAAACAGCACATTACATGCCCAACCAGAGACCGAAATATACTGGATCATTGCTACACAAAAATAAAGGATGCATATCAATCTGTCTAAAATCCTGTGCTAACCAGCTGGCCCCCATCTTCACACTTATCTTCAATAGATTCTGGAGCAGTGTGAAATCTCATGCTGCTTCAAACACTCAATCATCATTCCTGTCCCAAAGAAACCCAAAATCAAAGGACTTAATGACTACAGACCCATCGCTCTGACGTCTGGTCATAAAATAATTTGAGAGACTGGTGTTGGCCCACCTGAAGAACATCACTGGACCCTTTCTTGATCTCCTTTGATTTGCTTATCGGGCAAATAAGACTGTGGATGATGCAGTCAACATGGGATTGCATAATATCCTGCAACATCTGGACAGACTAGGGACATATGCAAGGATCCTTATGGTGGAGTTCAGTTCAGCTTTCAACACCATCATCTCAGCTATTTTCCAGACTAAATTACACCAAAACACCAAAACTCAGCAGAGGTTGTTCTTCCTTCATCAGTTGAGAAAGTTCAACCTGCCACAGGCGCTGCTGATAGTTCTACTCCGCAGTCATTGAGTCTGTCCTCTGCACTTCAGTAACTCTGGTTTGGTGCAGCTACGAAATTGGATATCAGAAGACTGAAAAGGACAGTTCGGACTGCTGAGAGGATTACGGTTTGCCCCCTACCCTTCAAGAACTGTACACTGTACCCCACTCACCCAGCCCTCTAACTTTTTGAACTGTTGCCTTCTGGCAGGCGCTACAGGGCACTGAGCACCAGAACAGTTTTTTCCCTGAGGCTATCCATCTCATGAACTGGAGTCTTATGGATTACTTTTATGTTGCCTTTATATGCCTTTTGGACTTTCAAAGTTCTGGCCAGCATTCACTTGTGTTGTATGGACCCACATAGCTGAGAAATTTTTCTTGAAATCTTTGTGTTGTGCAAAAGAAAGTAAGTCATAATACACATCTGGGATGGCATGAGGGTGAGTAAATGAGATCATTTTCATTTTTGGGTGAACTATCCCTTTAAGTCACACCACAACAATTTACTACTCTTGCTTTTTGCTTGCTGTAGTGTCATTAAAGGGAAGGCAATTCTTATTATGGGAGAAATTTATTGAAAAAACAAAATTGTATGTGGGGGTATTTGGGAAACCTGTTCAGAAATGGTAAAAGATGCAAAAGGCATGTAGAAATATAATGTACTATACTAGTTCATCATCATCAAAAAAATCATGAAGATACACCAATTTTATTACATTTAATTAACCTTAACATAGTGAACTTTGCCAGCTAACTAGAAACAAATGAGTTACCTTGGCATTGGCAAATTGTGAGTGGCCATGTACTAAAGCCATTACACCAGCACGATTAAGTGGAAATGTTAATGGAACCAGTCCTCAACGTGTTCAGATCCGTTCGGCCTGATGGTGGAAAAGCTGCTTTTGTGTTTACTTGATTCTTCTTGATCTATGTCAGGTATAATATAATTGTGGGGTTAATATAAGGCTATTTTTTTTCCCTCCTTACAGTGCGGAGGGCAGCCACGTGTCAGGCCAGAGTAATGGGCGAGACCCCCAGTCCTTGGCCAAAGCTGTGCAGATCCACCACGACACTCTACGGACCATGTACTTTGCTTAACCCCGCCTCCTCATACCTGTCAGTCAGCATGCACTTAACTGAGGAGGGCTTCTCTCAACCACAGGCTGCTAAAGATAACCAAATTTAACCGAATTTACTGGAGTAAATAGCACTGTTATGCAATAGAAAAACAGCCAATCTTTCCACTGCTGCTTTTGCTTACTGATTTATTGTTTTACTCTTTTGCTTACTGATTTACTGTTTTAATAATGCAGATTTAGCAGCTATACCATTATTTATTAGATTTGTAGATCAACTGTTAATTTAGCTTTTTAGGTCACAAAACCAAGTGTAAAGGTTTGCTTGATCAACTCGTACTGGATCAGCAAACGAGGCAGTGTTATTTGTTTATGACAGTGGCGATTACGTAGATTCCTCCTCAAGCAGAGTTTAGTTTCAACCTTGATTACAAATGAACTAAGTCATCAAGATCTCACGTTTTCAATTGAAAATTGCACTTTGCATGTGTTCAGAGCAGAGTTTAAACTAATATTTGTAGGAAGATAGAGCCTCTGGTTTAGGATTTGTTTTAGGTCTGGTGGTGATTCCTGTTGGAGGAATGCCACTAGAGGGCAGTGCAAAGTTTTGCTATTATGAGTTGACATCTTGGGTTACTTTTCTTTTTAGCAAAGGATTCTTAATAAGGCTCAACTTTTATTCCAATTTCAGATTTTTTCAAATGATTATAGTCCGTGTACCTCTGTGATACATTAACTTTCTGGTTCACGCACTGCTGGGAAAATGCTTTGCCCATCATTTAACATTTTTCCAAGATGTTCCTCTTGGATTTCTCCTTGGCTCACTCATTAAGCAGGGGCGTTGATTAGCTAAGGGCTGGTATCACTGAAAGGGATACTATGAACTTGAGTGCGAAAAATATCCATGTAGTCAACATGTTTGTGTATGTGCCCGTTGCCTCATTCTTCTGGTGTGCACATGTAGCGCAAGCTTTTGAGTCTGTCGGAGCATGACCGTAACATACTTCATGGTTATGTGTTTGCATATAATTCCACCCAAGGCTGCTCGGATGCCTACGTTATCCTTTAATATTTTCTTTACAGCTGTTGGACATTTCATATTTGGCATACATTTATTCTCTTCTTTGAGGTTATTTATGAGTTTGCTTTTAACATTGTCAATAGTGCATCTGTAAATTATCTATTTAACTTATCAGTTTTTCTATTTTTATTTCTCGTTTTAGCCCTGTGAATTGACAAACGCTGTCACCGAAGCCTTTTAGTGCAATAAGCCAATAATTGAAGGCTGTTTTAGACTTTCATTGTACAATGCACACCATACCTTTAGTGAATGCTTTCATTTTAAACAGTCTTTGTTTTGTGTGGCATTTTGTAAGACACGCCATGGGTGTGGACTGGAAGGTTATATTGAAATGTATTGGCAAGCCAATTGGTGTGTTTAAAGGCTGTTGTGAGGGCTGAGATGGTAGGTTACATAGTTAGGTTGAGTTTACAGAAGAGATGGTAAATCTCTGTCTTATGAGGAAGACGCGACTTGCTATCAAGAGATTTAAGACAAGTTATCCGTATAAAGTCAATTGAGACAAAGTGCCTGTTTTATAGGAAATATCCCTCAAATTCAATTCTGTTGAGGTACATTATAAATATATATTTAAGGTAACTTCATGTTGTGTACAATATTTAGCTATTAAAAGATATTTATAAGATATTTAGCTATTAAAACTGTTAAGGTTTTTATTCAGCTATTTGAATGAACTAATGTAGAACTAACTAAACTTATTCCTGGGCCATTTTTTTCCTGTCTTTAGAACGAACCTTTCGAATGAATGTCCTTTTTTTGAAATAAACTTTTTTCTTTTTTTCTGTATCACCATTTCTTCCCAACGGTTTTTGAAGGTTCTTTCTTTCATCCTTCTTTCAAACTAACCTTTTTTTCGAAACTGACCTAAAAAAGAAATCGCATTTTTACTTCTATCATTCTTTCTTTTGAGCTTTTCTTTCATAGCCCCTGTGTATTCAGCTGCATTCCACACAGACCAAACCAACGTGCCTCAAAAAACAAGGGTAGCAAGGAGTAAAGGCATTTGGATTGTAGTAGAGTGGGTGGAGGTTTATATTTGTTAACTCTGTGACCTCTGGCACCCTTTCCCATCGCCCTTACTGTAAATGGCACTGTGGTCTTTCTGCCCTATAGCCACAAATAGGTGTTGACCAGTGTAGCTGCTATTGTGCATACCACTTAAACACCTGCTTTTCTAATTGGAGAGAAACCAAGAGAGATTCTGTGAGAAATGACTGACAAATATATTGCTGCACTTAACTGATTTATACAAAGCTGTACTGTCTCAGATTGGGTGAAATGCCCAAGGTGCTAAGCAATGTGGTGCTGTAATTTGGGGGATCTTCACCACAATAATCTCTATATTTTATGTATTTCCTGCTAAACCTTGTCAAATGTTTTTTTTTTAGGTCATTCAGTTAGCTCGCTAATTTTTTTAAATTCACTTTAATTTTCAAAATGTTTTGAACATTTTGGAAGCATCTAAAGGAACGGTTTTATTTCAGCAAATGTACAAATATTACTTAAGGGACAGACCTCCCCAAAATTAAAATAGTTGTCATTTAGTCACCCTAGTGTTGTTCGAAACCCATATTACTTTTTTCCATGGAGCACACAAGGAGATGCTTAATATTAAGGCCTGACAGTTCCCATTCACTTTCATTATATAGAAAAAAAGAGCGACTTTCTCTTGTGTGCCACAGAAGAAGAAAAAAACTCATGCAGGTTTGGAACAAAATAAGGGTGAATAAACAACAACAGAATTGACAGAAAAGTCTTATATTCAAACATTTTGAAGTTTTTAATTTAAATGTTTGAATTAATAGCAGATCAATTGAAATTCAACAACAACGAAAAAATACTTGCGCTAATGTCGAATGTCTTTAAGTCAGTCTTTAAGAACTGTTACTTCTCTACCACAACCAGCATTTGAATTCACTTAAATTAAGTGTTAAGTAGAAACTGCGCTCATGCATGTTAAGCTGTTGGTGATGTGTGCTTAAATCTTTCGATGACAGCTTATACAGCCTTCTGAAGTTGCCATGGAATAAATTGCTATAAAGGCCTGTAAGTGGAGCATTGCATGTAGGGGTGGGTCTAACCTGGCTGATGGGTGTGGCTTAAACAGCACCTCCCTTAAACTGTGACATGACACACACTCCACCCCTGGCTTAAAGCTGGACCATGGACACCTTCACTTATAGCATTTTTAATTCAGAGCAGAAGTATATTTGTATATTTTTAAATAACGGAACCGCATAATGCTCATCGGTTATTTTTGCTAACAAAGTCAATGAGAGATTAAGCAAAAGATGGCAATAGTGATGCTAATCATGATAGGGACTAATATAAATTAGGCTGATATGCAATAGACTATTGACTAGATTTGTCTTGTTTTTCAAAAGGAAGTTGTTTGTGAGTGTCTCTGCATTGTCCCATGGTGTTAAAAAAACAAAAAAAAAGTCTATAAAGACATGAACCTTCAGTCATTTTATTCTAGTTCTTTATTTCTTTTAATTTAAACATGTAGGTACCACCTCAGACATTTCCATTTAAGTGAACGGGATAGTTCACCCAAAAAAAAACACTTTTTTTAAATTTTTTTAGGTGAACTATGATTATCACTGTATGGTGAATGAGACTGTCAGTCTCTATCCAGCTAACATCTCTTTTGTTGTGTTCCACGGAATATAAAAAAGTCGTACAGGTTTGGAAAAACATGAGATTGAGTAAATGATGAAAGATTTTTCACTTTTAGGTGAGGGATTCACACATAAGCACATTTGAAAATGTCTGTAGGTTACTAACCCGTTTGAATTTATTGTTGTATTGGTGTCTGAACTAAAGTGATGAAAGTTTATGCTGCCCAACTGTTTTATTCAAGCCTGGGGTATTTGCTGCTTGTCTTTATTGCTTTGACTTTGTTAAGGTGAAGGTTCATCTTTAGGGCAGACTAGTTAGTGGAATGTGCCTTTTCTGATGGTGCTGTTCTCAGACAGAATAAAATACATTTTAAGGGCCAGCAAGCCTATATTGAAGTTCGTATACATTGATATTATATACTGTATAATGTGTGTTTCGGAGTGTTAAAATGTATGTGTGTGTGTGTGTGTGTGTGATTGTGCCTCTTTATTCGCCAAGAACACAAAAAAATCACGGAGCTTGCCAGTTACATGGTCTCTGGACCAAACCTACAAGGGTTTTTTTTTTGTTTTGTTTTTTTGGCACTGCATAACTAACAGATCAAGCACTGAGCAGGAAGGCTACTGTATGAAGCCTGGGAATGTCAGTTATATCCCAAACCTTTTTTTTTTTTTTTCTTGTTGTCTCTAAACCGTTTCCTACAGTCAGTGTCAAATTTCTGTTCTCCGTATGTAATGAAATAGCAATAACTTAATTGGTAACATCACTAATACAGTACTTGGCCTGAATTTCAGATCTGGACACCTTTTATATCAACTGGTTTGGTTCTAGCCAGGAACAAACACACCGGATCCAACTGTTACATTATTAATGTGGTAAATTTATTTGGGATGTATCGGCAATGCCGCAAAAATGATTTGCTGGATCTCAAAGGAGCTATTGATCACTGGCATTGATTGCTAAATTATGACATCTATATACAGTATGTGATTAAATACAGTTCATTATTAGCACCTAATCAAACATCTTGTTTGTCAAGAATACGATCAGTGTTATTAAGTAACAGTGTCCAGATTGATCAAACTAAGTAAGCTTCTTAAATTGAAGGAACTTCATAGAATTCAGCACCGTTTCCATTGTGATGTAACAAACGTTCAATGCTTTGGCGTAATGGTTTAGTTACTGTGTGCTGAAATAACAATTTTAACTAACTTATAACACAACTGTCTTGTTTTAGAAATATATTTTGATTCTTTTGTTTTATTTCAACCCTTCTAATTGTGGTCCCTTATTTTTATTTGGTTGTTCTATTTAATTGTCAATATTTTAATAAATGTATGTTTGCAAACTTTGATGGATATGTTTTTCAACTGTTTTGTCTGGACAAAAATGATGCATATGAATAAATATAGAATATACATTCAGTATGTTTTGTTTAGTTGCGGTAAGGGTTGACATTGGTAAATTATCATTTACTGCTCACGTTATTGTACTATATACACTCGCTTAACACTTTATTAGGAACACTATGGCCCTAATAAAGTGCCCAATGTGGTCTTCTGTTGTTGTAGCCCATCCGCCTCAAGGTTTGACCATGGTGTGTTAATTCTGAGATGCTATTCTGCTCTCTACAATTGTAGAGTGGATATCTGAGATACTGTAGTGTTTCTGTAATCACGAACCAGTCTGGCCATTCTCCGTTCAACAAGGGATTTCCATCCGCAGAACTGTATGTTTTTTGCAACATTATGAGTAAACTAGAGACTGTTGTGCATGAAAGTTCCTGGAGATCAGCAGTTACAGAAATACTCAAAACAGCCCATCTGGCACCCAAAATCATGCCACGGTCGAAATCACTGAGATCACGTTTTTTTGACAGCATTCTGATGGTTGATGTGAACATTAACTGAAGCTCCTGACCCGTATCTGCATGATTTAATTGCACTGCTGCCACACAATTGGCTGATTAAATAATCGCATGAATATGTAAGAGGTGTACAGGTGTTGCTAATAAAGTGCTCAGTGAGTCTAGTATAATTTCTTAACAAGGAATGGTACAGATTGAGATCCTTTTGTATATGTACATACAATTATCATCGACATCAATGTACAGATGCTGAAAAGTAGTGAATATGGCAAAACTCAACAGATTATATAAGCAGAAAGATTGATTGATCATTTATTAATCCCATGATGGAAAATACATGATGCCATAATATTTAGAGAAACGACTTCCATATGGACTGAGAACAAAAACATTATTTGAACACCAGATTTAAAATATTCTGCACATATTTGATATTTAAAAATATTTTAAACAATTCACAGCACACTCGCATTACATACAAACATAAAAATTATAACTATATAAATATTCCTTTTTATATAGTTAAAAATACTGTAGTGCAGGAAATATTTTTTATTTTATTTTATTTGACAAAATATACAGAACTTTGAAAAGGAAGGTGCATCACTTGCATAGTACTTCATTTATGTCTTTTTTAAATGCACTCAGTAAGTACTGTTAAGTACCTTTCGTTGCTTTTAGAATTGTCTAAATGGATTCAGAAAGTTGCCGGAAACATTCTATTGGGATTTTGGTCCTTTGTTAATTTATCAGCTTCTTGCAGATTCTGTGGGATTCATGCAGCACATCTCCAGTTCCACCTCATTTCTTTTATATTTTGTAACTGGACTGAAATCTCTGGACTCTACAGGCATTGTTATGTCTTTGGAACCAGCTTGATTTGTTCTTTCTGTAAACATTCTGATTATCATCCTGAAATATCTATTCATGGACTCGTCACCTGTAATCATAATTATGTGCACATAGTCAGCAACATATATCTACTTTGGTATATTGTACAGTTCAAATAATGCTTAAATTAAGGGATCTGATGTGCCATACCCTGTGAACTACATGGGCAAAAGTAAGTGGACACCCCCTTCTAATTAACGATTTTGGCTGGGTGGAACAACTTAACCTCGTTGAACACTATAGGGAAGATTTAGAATGCTGACTGCATGCCAGGCCCCATTGGCTAGCATCAGTGGCTAACCAAACTGCTAAGCTAAGCTAAGCAAATACCTGCAGCCATGTTACAGCATCTATTGTAAAATCTTTCCAGAAGATTAATGCCCATGGTTTTGAAATTAAATGCTCAACAAGCACATGTTGGTGCTATGTTTGGGTGCCCACTGCCCACATACTACTGCCATATATAGTAGTGTATTGTGTTTTTCCAGTGAAGGCTGGTCTAATCTTGCTTATTAAGGTAGTTAAGCAGCCAGGTGGGATACCAGAACACAAGCAGGGTACTTATCTAATCATCTAATTTCAGGTTAATGTTAATGAACTGAAGGATGTGTAGTTACATTTCTGCATTATCTCTTTGAGGCTGTTCCTCAAGCACATTCTGAGACAAAGATGCATCCGCAATAAGGAAAGAGTCTATAGAACAGTTGCTGATCCTCATCGGCGCAAGCCTGTTGAGTGTCCATGGCAAGCGTCCCTGTGCCCTTTGGGAAGGTGCAACGGCCATGTCCGTCTCTGGCTCGATTATCCAGGGTGGGCTTTTTGTGGGAGTGCCCATATCTGGCATGAATGCTGGATTCTCTATGCCTGCTTCAATGGGGGAAGCACACACATACCTTAAACTTACACATGTTCAAATGTTAGTGTTTGAGCTATTGGATAGAACTGCACTTTATGTACCAAAAGATGTTTCAGACCACTTTGCTTACCTCCCATTATATACGTGTCTCTTGTGAAATAACCATTCCTGACAGTAGTCTCATTAACAACAGCACTGTCAGCTAAAAACACAAAATTGAGAATGATGCTTAGTCAAAGAGAATTGTGAATAGACAGACAACTACGGATGGACAGATGGATGTAAGGAAGGATGGACAGAAAGACAGGTACCTTTATCTCCATTTGGATAGCCTCTATCATCTGGGTGTCCATTAGACACCTGAAAATATGGATAAATGGATAAATGTAACATTACAGTTGATTGATTCAGGGTAAAGGGAAGATCATAAATATCTAATACCTTTTGTGTATGCTCCTTGCTGTGCTTGATTTTTGTGACATGTTTGACACCCATTTTAGCAGATTTGAAGGACTCAAGGCGGCCCCTCATGGTCCTCTGGAAGATCTCCTGCACTTCATCCTCACTTTGGTTGATGCCAAACCGACAGCGACTGTATTTGTGACGGTGCTGCAGGGAAAATGGAGGAAAATTGATTGACTGGGTGGAATTGTGTAATGTGCACATGTAATCAAGGGAAATGTGTTTGTGGATCAATTGAGAAATATAGTGTGTACATGTGTATGTGTGTGAGCAGGCCAATTCATACATGCTTTCTGCCCCTGTATAAGTGCTGTTGTAGAAGATGATGGGCAATGAAGTCATCAGCCTCTTTTTTAAGTTCTTGCCCATAGATGTCAAGGGATATTGATGGGACACTGCCTTTTCTAGTTCACAAGAGACCAAAAAATAAAGAGTATTTCCTCTGCTTCTGGTCATTTCGAGTACATTTAACAAGACTTAAGGGGATATTCCACCCAAAAATTACAATTCTGTCATCATTTACGCACCCTCATGCCATCTAAGATGATCACATTACATTGTGGTCTGTTCTCACCGAAACCATTTGGATCGCTTCAGAAGATATTGATTAAACCACTGGATTCAGACGGATTATGTTTATGCTGACTTTAGTTACTTTTTTGGGCTTCAAAGGCCTTATCACCATTTATTTTTATTGTATGGACCTACAGAGCTAAAATATTCTTCTAAAAATCTTTATTTTTGTTCTGCAGAAGAAAGTTATACACATCTAGGATGGCATGAGGTTGAGTAAATTATGAGAGAATTTAAAATTTTAGGTGAAGTATTCCTTTAAAATAAGGCTATTTGCTATTCAATCCCGCTCCTTATCCACGCTCTGCTCTTCTGAATTTTGTCATCAAACTTCCTGTCTGTATTAATGCTGCTAAGAGTCGTTAAAAATGTATTAATTGTGGGAGCACCGAAAGTTTTTTTTTTCACCAAGAGTTGGTGGAGTGATTCTACAGCACCCCTTTACTACGTGAAAATGCTTGTTCGTTTTTTCTTACACCCAAAGATGTAAGTTGGACCTGGCAGATCACATTCAGACAGCTATGACGCACTGCACTTTTTCATAATACAAGCGTTTAATTGTTATATGTGTAATTCTGCTTAATTTTTAGGTTTCAACATGTTAATAATCTGTTAAAATGTGTAGTTAATATGACATTTCCAAAAGTGACAAAGCTCATATTATTACACACGCAAGTTCAACATTAAAGAAAATTACAATTGTACTTTTCAAAATTAATTTGTCACCCTCCATTTTTTAGAGGCTTAAATGTGATTAAAATGGTTGTAAACAGAATATAAAATAAAACAAACACTTTCAATGTGTGTGTGTATTTATGTAGTTGACCCCTTCCACGATTTAAAAATCGGCTTACTTTAACTACTATAACGCAATGGGTGAATAGCACGAGAAGATGTTCAGAGGTATCTTATGAGATATTTTTAATGACTTTGTTTTATCTCTTGAAGTTTAATGAGCACAGAGGCTCATCAGCACATCCACAGCTTAAAGGTAGGATCTTGTGTATTTATGAATAATGTACTCTTGTTTAAAATCTCCCTGCTCTACTTCTTGTTATGACATACTCTAAACACTTTAAAATACTCCATAAAATCCACTGCGCTAGCCAATTACACTTGAACATCAACACCGTTGATATCTATTTAGAACCACTAGAACGGAAGTTCCGAGACAACATTTTCAAGATGGCTGCGCGCTAGTTTCTCTGGCGCATAAAGTTAATAAGGGCAGGCACTCCAATATGTGGTATTAGAATACTACCCGACTACCTGATAGATATCACTGAAACATGTGTAACATGCAACAGTCCTGCTGTAAACAAATAAATAGTTGGCTGGCCCGTGTTTTTGCAGCAAAACAGAAAAGCTCTGCGTGTTTGGAAGGCGGGACTTTGGAGAGAGCATGGCGGAAGTAAGTAAAACCGCTGAAATCGCTTACAGCACTTTCAGTCAGTTATACAGTACCTTTCAAGCAAAAAGTCATTTACAATAGGTAAGTTTCAAATTTACAACGATTATACTCCCAAACAAATTTTGGAGAGTTAGCAATTGTGGTGAACTTTGTTTTAGACATACTGTATTCAGTGCACTTACATAATGGAGGTTATTGAACCATTTTCAATTCCAAACTCGTGATTGGACATATCGACCATTATATCAGGTATCACATGCGGATATTTCGAACCAGACTGCTTTTTGAAATCTATGTTGGCCGCTTCATCACTACGAATGAATGCCAGAGAACCTTGGCGTTCACCCTACATAAAAAAAGACAAGGATTAGATACATTTTTCATCATTTTCGTTGTCAGTACTCAAGCAGCATTTTAGAATGTGGATTTGTAATTTGACGTTGAATTCATATATTTATATATATATTAACCGAAATAAATGTTTATAAATAAATTGATATGCAAAAAAAAAAGAAAAAAGGGCAACATTATTTAAAGAATAATCCTGCACTGAATTTAGATCTAAAAAAATAACTTCAGTAGTGCATACCTGGGATGGAAACGCTCTAAATTAGCTATGCAATCAATAATTTATGTTTGTATATGGTACTAATTTAAACTTTAATTTAAGGATAACCTTGTAGTTTGATACAGGCAATTTAAGACAACCAAAAAATAATAAATTGCAACTGAATGTTTATAGAAGCTAACCCATGCACTCACCTCAGAGACATAATTCATGGCATCCTCGATATTGAGTTTGTGATAGACACTAAAGAGATAGTCTTTGTTTTTTCTGGTCTTAGGTTTCATCAATAACCAGCTGATATACTTTTCTTCAAATCTGTTCCAGCTGATAGAGAGACCAATGGAAAGATAGGCTATGTGTTATTATACATTCACATTATATTACTATAATAATTTAGTGTATGCACAAAAACAGAGGAATGCACACTTTCTGGTCCACCAGTTGTCTCCTATGCATCCAGAAATGTCCTCCACTGCTGCAAGTATGTGGTCAAATGCCTAAAATAAAAAGAATATAAACCTTATTTATTAAGACATTAGTTTAAAAAAAAACTCTGACTCGTGTGTAGAGATCCAAGTGTTATAGCTAGAGTGTTATGGTGTCTTGAAGGACAGTTACCCTATTGTTCACTTTTTCAATAAGTTTCAAGTCAAAATGAGCTTCCCTTTTGACCTTAAGCCACTGAACCAATGGCTTCATCGTGATTCCCTAAAAAAACGCACATTGAAACTACATGTTAGGTTGGACATACAGTATAATCCAACTATGTTTGTGTTTCAATATTACGATAAGAGTGACTGAGGAAGGGGTTTGTACCTGAACAATGACCGTGAAATACACCACAATGAGGGTGGTACTAATCATGAGATTCTTCTCTTTTATCTTGTTCTCATCTAGCATGGCCGCCAATCCATATGCAACTGCTCCTCGCAAGCCACCGTAGCTCATCACAACCTGGTCAATGAATTCAATGGGAACAAGTCTAAACTTGTTTAAGATCCAGGTAAGGAAGAAAACACCTGCAACATACATATTCCCCAAGAATATTGTCATGAAAAAACAATGATTAGATGAAGATGTGTACGTATTTAAATGCAGTTTTGACTGCAAGCTCTGCATGGCACATCTGTGCTTATGCGTGATCTTTATCTCACCTATGATCCTGTAAATAAAGATAAAGAGGAGGGTGAGGAGGATGAAGCCAGTGTTCCAAACCCAGATGACTTCATCGATTGCCGTTATGCCAAGGAATATGAAGATCATGGTTTCTGAGCCGTTTGCGAGCACTTTCATGGCATGACGAACTGTTGTAACTGATTTCTCATGCATGTTGGTGTTCACATATTTCTGGCAGCATATACCGCAGAAGATGATTCTGTGACACAGAAAAGCATTGTTGTCTATTAGCTAAATTAAATGCTTGAAAACATTCAGGCTAGGATGCTGTTATTGCTATCGACCGGCAGAGGTCGCCTGTTCTAAACGGTACATTTTTCGCCAAAATGCGTAATAAAACAAGAAAAAATAACAACGAAAACCCCATTTTCCAGTCGAAATGGGAAAGAGTTTTACAGAGATCACGGGAAAACACATGTGTTTGGTGTGTGTGTGTGGAGATGAAATCTGTAATGATAGATTTAAATTTCAATCGCCATTACATCACTACTCACAAAGAGAAGTATGACAGTGATACGCAGTTGATGCCAGAGCTGTTCACATCACAGATTTAAACGTAAAATGTAGGGCTGTAAATCGATAAAAAAAAAAAATGTAACTAGCTATTAATCGCACTGTTTTCTGTGATTATTTGCAATGAATCGTGGTACAAACATTAAAATATAATCCTAAATATATTTATTCTTTATGCTTTGTCTCAAAGAACAAGAAATTGGTTTGTCATCCATTTAAAACCACAATTTACTCGAAATGCGAATCGAGTAAATCAGCGTCATTTTTACACACATACGTTTTTGATACAAGTACGTACATGCCATAAAATCAGTGGACATGCTCTAAAATTTAGGTCAAAATCTTTTGCCGATTTCCAGTGGGCTTTTTTAATAATATGATAAAATGGGCAGGTTCAATTTTTATCAAGCTTTATTGGCAAGATAAACTTAAGTGTGCATTGCCTATCCATTATAAGACACTACGTACAGATTCAAAACTATTTGGGCTCTTGTGAGTGCAAAGTGCAGCGCAACACGCCACGACCGTGCGCAATGTTGTGTGTGTGTGTATATCATTTTTAATATATATATCATTTTTAATATATAAAGTATTTTGCTTGATAAGTGTGCTTGCTCTATATCTCTTTAAAATAAATGTCCCTTTGTTTTTTGTTTTTATTAAGCAAAGACATTCATTAATTTATAAATGTGTCAACCGTGTCCAAATTCCTTGTGGCACCACTGTATATTAGAAAGTGTAGCATTGTTTAAGAGACTCTTACGAAAGTATTGCAGAGAGGGAGAGCATGTCTGCCGTCAGGTAAGCCAGGTAGCCCAAAATAAAGACAAAGCCAGCTTCAATGATTTGAATGTTCTTGGTGTATCTGGTCAGCAGGGACAGCAGTATGGCAAACACAACGCCGAGAAATGAGCCCCCAAACGCCACCACAAAAAATGAAGCTAGAAGAACACAAAAGTGATGGGAAAAAAAAATTGTTCATAAAATGGGTTTTATATCCATCCATCATCATATATGTATCATAATGATACAGTGGGAATCAAAAGACACAAGTCCACATTCTAAATCTAATTTAAACTTTTAAAGTTTTGGGATTTTGGAAAACAAAAAGACATTAGGATGTAAAATAACCAATTAATAGTTAAGATTCTGTACTATTTCTAAGCATATCTGTGACTTTGACAGTGTGCACATTTACATGCATGTTCTTACACCAGTTATGCTTAATAAGGCGACAACATGTGGCCATGTAAATGCATTAAATTACTTTTCTTGGTTGGTGCAAAGAAACATAAACGGCTGAACAATAAACTGATTGACACTGGTAGATTTTTGCTCACTACCCCGATTTCACGTTTCATGTAAACGTCTTTACTGGCATTCTTACCAGTTAGTCCAAAGTACACACACTCATGTATTGTGCGCATGTCTCTTCGCAGTTTGATGTCAAAGAATAACTTGATTATTTTTAATCTCATGTAAACTTGTTTTTCTTGCTTTGTCTGATAAATAAGATGATTTTTGGGAATTATCAGTGTATTGATATGTAAACAAGCTCAATGATAACTCCTTTGTGTTGAAGCACAACACAAACATCTTGTTTATCAGATTTTGCACAAACTTGTGGAGTCCAGCTCGAGTGTGTGCAGTTATAAAACACATACCAGACATTAAGAAATTCAAGTTTACTTCAACTTTTCCCTCAAATCTTTATGGTAATAATATAATTTTCAGTGAAAACGGTTTTATTAAATTAGAAAAATGCAAAAAGATACATTTTCACTTGTGGACTTAAGACTTTTGAACCCCTGTGTATAATAAGAGAGGCGTAGATGGTCCATACATATGCCCTTGAAAATCTCTGCAGCATCAATCATTGGACCTCCTATAGAAACGAAGGCGTCAAACACATTGTAAAGCACCTACAAAAGAGATAAAGGAAGATTACATAAGTGGAGAGAAAATGTGCTAAAGGTGCTTGACCACAACAAATTGTCACTCAGAGCTTTTGAGGAAACATCTCTATTGCTCACCACTGTGACTCCGTCATTGAGCAATGACTCTCCAAAAACCAGGATAAACAGCACCTCATTTACATGCACTTCCTCAAAAACGGCAATCACCGCCACTGGGTCCACTGCAGCGATTAGACTGCCAAACAACAGGAATTGCAGAAGGCCAATGTCCAGGTTACCTAATGATCACAGAAATGATCAAACAGAATCAGAAGCAATTGAGACAATCTAAATAAACTGAAGAACTGTGGTGAATTTTCAAAGAAGCTTTGTACATCCTATCTGCCAACAACTAAGTAAAACTGTGTCCAGGTGTACCTAGGAGTAGATTATTTATATATTTTTATTTGTACTTAATAAATTACTTTTGCACCATATGCTTACCTGGTTGCCTTAGTCTTTTGCCAACCCGAAACACAACAAAATCAATCCACAATTAAAATGCTATCCACACTGGTGTGCAACTGCCCTAGACAACCACAGGGGTTGTAACAATCATTTACCATGCTTTATATAGTTGATGAGTGAATGTATAATTGCTACTGTAGCAATGCTGATAAGACTATGCCACCATTCACTCTTCTTTTTCCACAAGGACATTTCTAACTTTGTTTTGCTTCAAGGGGGTCTTGGCTATTTGTCTGGTCCTTGCTGCACCAGTTTTCAAGTAGGCGTGCTCTGTACTTGTAAAATACTTGTGATGTACATTTTAATGCACATTAACAGACGAGTGAGAATGCAGAAAATGACGGTATCGAATTTACCCATTGCTCCGGCCTCATAGCAGCCCCAAAGTGAGAGGCCAACGGCAGCTGCATTCCAGCAAGTTCCGATGATGGCATAAACTAGAATGGCTCCCAGGTTGCTGAAAAATAGCTTGTTTGGCATAAAGTAGCCTGCATCCAAAATGATCTGAGGCAACAAGTAGAAGAAGAAGGTGAAAGGAAGCAATTTGAAAGTCTGCACATTGTCTATTCCCCAGACAATGCCTCCCAAGATAAATCCCAGGATGATGAGCATCCCACTCTCTGGGACAATACTGGTGACATGGTGGTTTAATTCAATCACTGTCAAGAGGGAAACAGAGAGAGAGAGAGAGAAAGTCAGGGAGTGAATGCATGGAAATTGTTATTTATATATTTTAGAAAAATATATACAAATTCATTATACTGTTAAAATATGGCGCCATGTTTTAAAGGGATAGTTTTCCCCAATATTTAAAATTCTGTCATTTACTCAGCTTCATGTTGATCCAAACATGTATGACTGTCTTTGTTCCATTTAAAAGACGATGTTCACTTCATTCACCAATCACTTTCATTACTTGAACAACATGAGAGTGAGTAAATAATGACAGAAATGACATTTTTGCATGAACTATCCCTTTAATCCATGGCACCATATTTTCTGTATTAATTAATATTTTCGTTTTTTCTGTCACTGCTTTTATAATGTGTTTGATGCTTTGGCAATAGTGTATTTAAAACAATCATGCTAATGAAATACGTTGAAACTGAATAATATGGACGTGGTTAGGAGGAAATATGTTAATGGTCTGCAACCTCATCATAAAATTATCTTGTATTTAACAATCATCAACAAACATGATAATAAAAGGACATTATGTGATTAGAATTAATAACGTCAGGTCTGCACAGATAAGAAAAATGATATTATCTTAATTAAATTATGGGAGTATATAAATCAATAAAGATTGCCAAATTTGGTAGAACAGATGTTGTGAGTGTTGCATTTACAGCTACTGTACAATGGCAAAAGGGCAAAAGAAGCATGTTATGTTGGAAGTGTATGTAAAACTTGTTAATTTGTCCAGTTAATATTTTACAGTAGTACTAAAGACGAGGCATGTCAGATTGATCTGGATAACATTGTTTCACAGTTGATCACAGTTTTCTATTAATCAGTGGCACAACCTAGGGTTCAAATTTGATTATACAGGGGTTCATACAGTATGCACCAATTTTGTGAACTTTGAATATTACATTCACAAGATATGTAAGTGTATTAGTCATTATAAGCCACACCCCTCCGCTCCTATCAGCCAAATGCTTTGACAATGAAAATCATGTACACTTTTGATAGGAGTATTAGATAATGTGCGGGAAAATTATTCAACTGCTTAAGACGAGTTTGAAAAAGTAGGTTTGTAATATAAATAAATACAAATAAAATAGCTGAATTTTCTCTCAAAGGACGAAAGCTAATTTAAACACACATTTATTACTATTTTTATTAGATTTTTTTATGACCTAACATTCAAGAAGCTGTTAACACTTTTTGTTTCTTATTTAATATTTCTATTTATTCATTAGGATTTATATTGTTTATTTTTTCTCATTTCCCCTCAAGCATCATCCCCCTATCAAATATATGAGAGTACTGAGAAAGGATGAACATTAGAAATGACATTGGTTGCCAGCCTTTTAATAAAGTTGCAATGTGATATATGTAAAAATATATATATATATATTTTATGTAAATTCTTGCGCTTTGCAGGATTGATGTTGTACTAAATTTGCAATTGTCAGGTTACACTGTATAGTTTCTAAATGTCCCAAGTATGAGGTATTCATCAAGGGAACACCTTGCTTTCTCAGAAGTGAATGGAAATTATACCTCTCATTAAAGTATGACAGCTTAAGAACAAACTGTTTAATTAATTCATAAGTAATAACGCTGATGTTTTTAACTATATAATTTGTTTTCATACAAACTTTTCTTTGCAGGGTAACTCTGTCAATTTTCAGTCACACTTACAGTAACTGCTTTATATGTTAACATTAGTTTCTACATGCACTAATACATTATGAAGACTGAAAGTTGTGCATGTTAACATTTACTTGCATAATCAAGCATTATGAACAGACAATGAACAAACGTGTAAAAAAAAGATTGTTCATTGTTAGTTGATCCCTATGCATTAATTTAACCATTGTAAATGTCACCATTTTCACTCTGCCTACCTGATAGTTTTGCCAAGAAAGACACAAATACCCACACCATAACCAGGTATGGGGTCTGCACATGATGCCATGCGAATGTGACTACCGGTACTTCTGTGAGATTTGGTTTCAGTCGAAGATGAGGGTTCTCACTCTGGATTGCATCTGCGCTTATTCCTTGGATGAAAGAGTTAACGCAGCACACCAAAAAAACTGCCCTCAACAGGCATAGGTAAGTAGAACTTGGCATAGCGAAGAAGTGATAAAGATGCCTTATAGAATCATTATCAGCTCCAGATTGTGTGTACTAATGTTGTTCTTTGCTAAAAGATATGCGACAAATGTCCATTAAAGCGTCCCAATGTGGTCTTTATGGTTGCTTGAAAGTCCTTGGTTAGACAAAGCTTTGTACTTTTAGTTCAAACTACTCTTTTAGTTCAAGTTCCTTTAAATCTTCACCTGTTTTCAAAGAGTATCCCTCCCAAAGTCACCTGCTGTCTTTTCATCAATGCTCTCTGTGTTTGTGGTCCAGAAGTGAGCAGTGGTGCAATCAGGGCAGTGTAATAAGAGCAGTTATCAAACTGCAAGTCAGCCTTTAAATTGTCTCACAAAAAAGGGGCTGAGATCTACGTCATTGGACTGTTACTCTGTGATGTTTTTGATGATTACTCTTGCTGCTTCTGTTTAAAAGTTTCCCGCATGGGGAGCCAACATTAACAGACTGCACCACAGCACTGTTACATTGAATTAGACTTCTTTTAGGGCAAGAAAGTACCTCTAAATTATACTCAAGTCTTAGATCAAAATGTGAATTGCACTATCAGTTCCCTTTCTGCTCAAATGCAGCATAGCACTTAACAGGATAGTTCACC
The DNA here is from genome assembly GCA_032164185.1 of Moxostoma hubbsi. Taxonomy (NCBI): domain Eukaryota; kingdom Metazoa; phylum Chordata; class Actinopteri; order Cypriniformes; family Catostomidae; genus Moxostoma; species Moxostoma hubbsi. The sequence continues at coordinate 31,659,855 of JAVLUX010000026.1, read as the reverse complement.
CAAAAAGGAAAATTCTGTCATCATTTAATTTGAATTTTTGGGTAAACTTTTCCTTTAACGGTATTTGAGTTACAAATTGTTAAGTGTGCTTTATTTGATGACTTTCTTTCTTATGTGTAACATAAAAGGAGATGGCTTGCAGAATGTGCAAGCTGCTCTTTTCCACATAATAAAAAGTGAATGGGTGGTCCCCATCCACTTTCATTGTATGGAAAAAAACAGCTTGGACATGATGTATAAAATCTCAAGAAAGAAAGTCATACAGTTTTGGAACAAGGGTGAGTAAATAATGACTACATTTTTATTTTGGGGTGAACTATTCCTTTAAGATATTCTCTCGTCATTGCGCTCATTATTAAAGTTCAATTATTTTAATAATTATTTTAACAAAGACAGTTTTTCATTAAGATGTGATATCATATTGTTAACTTCATGTGGCTTTAGTGTGCAACAAATATATAACAGTATACACATTTTCCATGCATTTTCAAGTTAATCTGTTCATTTATTTTGTTCTGTCTGAATGTGACATAAATAAAGGATCTGGACAGTATGTACCCATGTGTGTCGGTGAAAGTCTTAATCGTAGATCACCTTTTGGTGATCCTACCACCACAGAAATTGCATACTTGATCTTAAATGGGTGGGATTTACACCAGTTTTAAGAAGTCAGTTCAGAGGGTTTGACTCATAAGAAAAGAGAAATGTGTCTACAAGCATAAATAATGTTTACTATTCATGTATAGTTTTTATATTTACATTGATAAGCATGTGTGTGAAGACATCGGGGCATGTTTTAAATCACAAAGACTTTTCAACTTTAAAGGGTTTGTTCACCCAAAAAATTAAAATTCTCTCATCATTTAGTCACCCTCATGCCATCCCAGATGTGTATGACTTTCTATCTTCTGCAGAACACAATTGAAGATTTTTAGAAGAATGTCTCAGCTCTGTAGGTCCATACAATGCAAGTGAATGGTGGCCAGAACTTTGAAGCTCCAAAAAGCACATAATTGCAACATAAAAGTAATCCATACTCCAGTGATTCAGATCCATACCTTCAGAAGCGATCAGTATTTGTGTAAGTTGTGTAAGTATGTGTACATTTGTTATGTAAATTGTGTTGTGTAAATATGTTGTTATTGTAAAGTGGTTTATGTCTCGTCACTGTCATTACTGCAACGTTGCTCGGAACTGCACACAAGAATTTCACCTGCTGATGCACTCGTGTACACAGTAGTGTGACAATAAAGTGATTTGATTTGATTGATTTCTTCAGAAACCGATCAATATTTAAGTCCTTTTTTTTTTTACTATAAAGTGATGTATTTTCCTTCTGCCATGACATGCCTTGATATCCTTCTGCCTTTCTGATATCTGTCATATAATGAATAAAATATTAACTGATAAATAGCATTTCCTTTTTCTTATGTTTGTGAAGGTCCCCCATTAAAATAATTAAAAACAAGTCTGACAGAGAAATAACACTACATACAGTAAATCCATACTATAGTTTTTATTTGCAGTACAAAGAACATTTAAACGTTAAAAACTCAAACTCCTCACAAGATCAGAAAAAAGACTATTAACTGACCTTTGAACAAAGCTCAAGACTTCAAGTTCTGATAAAGCATGAAGTTTATACTTTAAACTTTAATTTAAATTACTTACATTTTAATCTCCATTGTGCTAATAACACATTTATAGCTTTGAGTAAAACTCAAAAAACAAATCAAGAGATGACAGAAATTCAGAATACATAGATATACTATAAATAATCCAAAGATAATAATAAATAACCACATACAACATGCTGACTTGATATTGTATGTTTTAGACCAACTTGACCAAGGTAAATAATTAATAGACTAAAAACTAATAGACAGTTCTGATTTGACACTCAGTAAAGACAAAAATAAATCTTACCGTTTAATGCTTCCCTGAATGCACTGCTTAGTTTTATTTTGAGCTGTATGTAAGAATTTTCTAGCATTCTGTCATTATGGTAAAGTGCCATTACAGCATGCACCACTAGATGGACTTTCAAAAAAGAAAAATGCTGTCTGTTCAGTAAAATTCCATAACCACTAACATAAGTACTATAATTGTTTCATCTTACATCTGTATTTTATTCTCTTCCCTTTCAATTGTTTTAGGGAAAAACATTTAGAGAACAAAAACACAGAAGCATAACTTAAATTCACCTGTTTTTGTCATTGCTGTGTTTGTCTAAAACTATTTTACTAATGCTATTCTTTTTTTTATTTCTATTATTATTTTGCTTATAGATTTTTTTTGCTAGTTTTATATTTATAAGTTTTACAGTTTTTATGAATTTTGAATTTTTTTGTACTTTGTCCTGCGATGTGAATTTACCAATTTAAAATGAACTAGTGAAACCAAAAAGGACATTAAAAAACTAATTTAAAATAGGAAACGGTGACCAGTCACAGCACCTAAAATACACAGATTCCCTTTTATATCCAAATACATTTTAACCTAAAATCTTTAGGTTGATAAAAAAAAATGATTAAAAAGAAACACATGAATATGCATAATTCACCCATACAAATCTTGTCATGAATACTATGATTCAAATCCAGTGCTTAAAAAAAGAAAGTACCATTGTGCATGGACATGTACTGTGGTAGTACCTTGGAGGAACCATGTAAATACAATGTTACAGGAATTTCTGTAACATGGTATATATTAAAGTACGATGGTAGTTCTATTTTATACCATCACTGTACCATGCACCTTTTTGTAAGGGAAATCGTTCCATAATCTATAGGCTCATGAACAAATTAAATAGCCTAAAATGAAGTGTATAATAACCTAATCGGATGCTAATATTGGTGGGTGGGAATATATATTGTATTACAATCTGGTTTGATTCCTGGTATGGTCTGCTCCAGGCTTCTCTTCATGAGGCTCCTGATCAACAGAAGCATCGGCCATCATGAAGGAATCTGTAGAGCGGTTACTCAATCTCAGTGGTGCTAGATGTCTACGGTTGGTGGGTGTCCAGGGCAGTCGTCCTTGGGCCCTCTGGGAGGGTGCCACGGTCGTGTTGGTCCCTGTCCCTGTTTGCCAGGGTGGGTTATGCATGGGAGGATAGGTGTCTGGTATGAATGCTGGATTCTCTACACCAGCTGTGGATAATTCAGGGTAATTATGTTGAAATGAGAGACCACATAAACAACCTTCAAATAATAGATATTTTATCTGCTTGCTAAGTAAACGTTGTGTACAAATGTATATCTATATTCTTAAAACACTGGTAGGTTTATGACATTAACTTCCCATGTAAAAACAGTATGTTGCAATAAAAAACGTGCTTACCTCCAGGTGTGTTTATGCTTCTCGTGGGGATATTACCAGCAGTCTCGCTACTAGAGTCTCCAGAAAACTCAAAATCTGGGGAGACAAAACCAAATTAATTCAAAGTATTCCAGTATCAGCAAAATACCCCATTTAAAGGAATAATCCGGGGTCAGTACAAGTTAAGATTAATCAACAGCATTCACTTAAGACAAGTCGAAATACATTTTTGTGGTAATCTACATCATACCAGAAATGCTGCCAGTTAATCTTATCTGGTATTGAACCCAGAATATTCTGCTAGTGATGCTAGTCAAATTTTTTACCTTCATCTCCATATGGATGGTTTCTGTTTGGGTCCGCTGGCTTTCCAATAGGCTGAAAATTACAAATACACAATACATATTTTGTGGTCAGGTTTTGTCTGAAATTAGGAGAAAAAAAATACATATATATATCCCCCTTCTAGGCCCCTATAATGTAAGCCAATATATTTTAGTGCCAAATATTTTTTTATTTTTTTTTATTTTGTTGTTGTTGTGTCTTTATATGTAGACACTCTTTTCAATTGTGAAATGAGTAACAGTGAGCCAACAGTTGGCTTCAATATAGGTTTACCCTTTAATAACAGCCTGTGTGCAAAGCCTGCTGTAAATTGTGACAGATTTACAATGCGGTCAGAACTGAAATTAGCCGCTCAGTCTGTTAAAATCTGACTGTAATGATAAGAGACCTTGTTAATAATAACCTTTAAACTTCTTTTACACTGGGATCCTTTGTAAGCATATACAGAGTGACAGTTGCTATACCCATCCAGGAATAGTACAGAATTTGACCTACTTTCTGCCATTTTACACTTCGTAGTTTACAAAGTAATAATTGTATCTATCCTATTTTTTTCTATAACGTATAATTGTGCAGACCAAGTTGCTGAACAACAAATGTTGCTGATGTGTATTTGGGTTGTCATGTGTTAATGCATTCATCTGTATGATGTCAGGGATTTTGATACAATGATTTCAGAATGAGCTGTTGTTTGCAGCTTAATTTCAGTAAACTCTTTTTGGATTGGAGAGCTTGTGTGAAGTTTTGAGTTCTGAAAGTTGCGATGTGTTTTCTTAGTACATTGAACTTTATTATTTCAAAAGATCAAAAGAAGGAATATTTGATTTCTCATGCTGTGACCCCTTTAACTAGAGCTAAACTGATGGACAAAAAGGTTTTCAACCTTCTGTTCCTTGGCATGTTTGGTGGTTTTCTTGGCAGGGCTGACAACCCGCTTAGCAGATTTGAAGGACTCAAGTCGGCTTCTCATAGTCCTTTGGAAGATCTCTTGCGCTTCATCTGGATTCTCGGTGGTGTTATAGTGACTACGGCTGTAAGTGTGACGGTTCTGCAGAGAAAGAGGGGGATGGAATTTGTTGATGTACAAGTAATCTTGGGATTCTTCTGCTTGAGTTTTCTTGTGCATGAGTTTTTGCAGTGGATATGGTACAGTAGTAAATGAGATATATTTAGAATATACAGTGGGGTTAAAAATTCTTCCACTTGAGTAAATACTTTTAAACCTTTTTCCCATTACACATTACTGTATATTATCAGAATAACAATTTAAGTGAAAATTTGAATTGGTATGTCTCCCTAAACTTTAATGACACCATGAAAAATGAGATTTTAAATCCCAGATTTTTGTTCCGCCCTCACTGTAGATAAATGGACAATGTTCTGCATGAGAATGTGAACCATTGTGAGCATGCGCATGAGTAGGACAATGCTTACATATCTGCTGCTTCTGTAAAGGTGCTGATCTAGTAGATGATGAGCTTTGAGTTCATTATTAATCTTTTTCTCGTCTTGCTCATGGATGTCCAGGGAAACCGAAGGAATCTGGTTCTTTCTGATTTGACAGAAGATCATTGATTTTAATCCAAATACATGATGCATTATGTCATCTATTTGTTTATTCATCACTGAACTACTTTGTGGTTTTCAGGGTCAACTGGTTGTTGGGCATGGTGAATCTATATCTTTGTCATTGTGTGACATTTGTCCTTGTTATTTTGTGTCAAACATTGCACCACTCATTAAGATCCACTACTCACCACATCCAATACTCTGCGAGATGGGAAAAGTTAAACACATTTGGTGGGTTACTTACATGGTCACTGGAACATTTTCAATGGCTAAGTCGTAATCTGACGTGTCAGCCATGGTATCGGGAATGATGTCTGCATACTCTAAAGCAAGCTTCTTCTTGAAGTCAACATTGGCTCTGTCATCATTACGAATGAAAGCCAAAGAACCTTTACGTTCACCCTAAATGTGAAAAACAATATTGACCACGAGAGTTCTTCAGGACATTCACTGTATTGTTGATGATAATTGAGTAAAAACAAGCAAAATGTGTGAGGGAACAAAAAATAACTCCCCATTGGAATACAACCACCATTCAAATGTAAGATTTGACCAATGAATTTCCATGGTTTTTACAGTTGTTCATGATTACTGAATAAATATTTAAGTCATAGTCATTGTATTGACAATACAAATGTCTTTGACTTTACAATTAGGTTTCTGTTACTTCAGATACTTTTCAGTTAAGATTGTATTGATTTGAATTTACCAGGCCAGGAAATCACAATAGTTTCCAGGTTTTCATTGGAATAATCATAGGAACCCTACTTAAAGGTGCTATTTGTAAGATTGACAACAAGCGTTTGAAATGGGTACTTCAGTCCAAATTCAAAATATTGGAGAGGTGTCTGCCCCGCCCAATACTCAAAGCTTGTGCGGGTTGCCAGAATGTTGACACGCAAATTAGCCAACTCAGCATCCGTTTTAAAGGATTTCTGGGCTTTAAGCTGTCTCCATCTTCCAAAGGCATCTCCAGTATTCATCCTTGTTTTACTACGCCTCTGGTCATGGTGATTTTTATAAATATCCACCTTTGGCCAGCCCCAGCCAGCAGGTGGCTGAATGTGAAAGTAAAAGTAACTTCCACACCAGACTGTTGAAGTGAAAATGTAGATGTAAAAAGGCCTTAAATATTCATCTGTTTATCGCCCACACCTATCATATCGCTTCTAAAGACATGGATTGAAATAATGGAGTCATATTGATGACGTTTATGCTGACTTTGTCCTTTTTGGGCCTTCTGAGTTCTGCTCACCATTCACTTGCAGTTTATGAACCTACAGAGCTGAGATGTTCTTCTAAAAATCTTTGTTTGTGTTTAGCAGAAGAAAGAAAGTCAGAGATATCTCGTATGGCATGAGAGTAAATAATGAGAGAATTTGGGTGAACTCTTCCTCTAAGATTTTTCTGATGTATAGAGCATGTATTTACAGCAATGAAAGACAAGTTATTCAGAAAGTTATCAAACAAATTATAGAAATGCAAACTGAATTAGTGTTTGTTGTCCCACCCCATGTTCTCACCTCAGTGACATATTTTGAAACATCTTCCAGATTGAGTTTGTGGAAGGCACCAAATATTTGGTCTTTGTGCTTTCTGGCATCACTCTTCATTAGCCACCAACATATATACTTGTCCTCAAAATTATTCCAACTAAGAGAGAGAGATAAGGGATTTAAATAAAACTTCTCGAAAACATATCTTTTTTTTCTTCTCTAATGTAGTGGGCTACTCACTGTCTGGTCCACCAGTTATCTCCCATTCGGCCACAGATGTCTTCCATTGCTGTCATTATGTGTTCAAATGCCTACAAAGACATAAAAATAACAACAAATAACAATAAATATTGAAGTTCACCATGTTTTAGATGTTGCCCACTGAAATTGGACATGCAATTCGCAGGGTAGAAACTGTATACACTGTGTTGTGCATGATAAAAATGTACTGCATAGCGTTGCATGGAAACAACACAAAATCATTCTGTCATTTTCTCCCACCCCATTTTTTTGCATTTGTTAGTATGCAAGGACATGCACTAGACTGATCTTATGATGTTCAGAATTAGCTGTCATGTGATTTTGGATGGGATGTCGGTTTAGAGAACACACTTTACATTACTTTTTTATTTAAATAATCAACCCATTACAATTTAGCACACCGGTAAATATATTCATTTTCACAAATCAATAAAAACACATATATGACAGGTTTTATATATATATATATTATACATACACACACACATTGGCACAAACAATGGCATGTGTTTGGGGCGGAATCTGTTTGTCGACAGGAAGGAAGAGTGTAAGGGAAACCTATATGAGAACAGTAATTATTTTAGCAATTCCATCTGGTGACGCTAGTGGTGCAGTAATTACTCACTTCATCTTTGAAAAAATTAAAAACAAATTAATTGATATGCTAATAGAGAACTAAAATGTAATAAGTGTCATAATGGATAGTTACCCTGTTGTTTATTTTTCCATTAAGTGTCAGATCAGACGAAGTTGACCTTTTAACCTTCAGCCATTGAACCAGTGGTTTCATGGTGATTCCCTACAAAAAAAAAGAATAAACACACAGTGACCACAAGTTGACTAGAATAAACATACATACATGCAAATAAAAACGAAATGTTTTTGATTGTACTGGTAATGAGTGGGTGGGGAAGGGCTCTCACCTGAAGAATGACAGTGAAATACACCACGATGAGTGTGGTACCAAGCATTAGGTTCTTCTCTGGGATCTTATTCTCATCTAAAGTAGCCGCCAATCCATATGCCACTGCTCCTCGGAGGCCACCGTAGCTCATTACAATCTGGTCCGTGATATCAATGGGAATCAGTCTAAACTGGTTTAAGATCCAGTTGAGGAAGAAAACACCTGCAGATAATAAGGACGCACATCAATCAAATTATAGTAAGGAACACAGCAGCTTTCATGAAATTATTTATAGATTTATAGCCAGGGATTTACAAGGTGTAAACCAAAAAATAAAATAAAATGTTGAATTACAGCACTTACGCAAAATAGTTGCAAATATAATGGCTGTTTTCAAGTTAGTTTTTCAAACATTCCCCTTGTCTTCCTTTGATCGGCCAAAGAAATAGTCCCTCAAACTCACTCCATTCGTTAAGTCAATGATGATCTATGTGCTAACAGATTGAAATTGGTGCCTCTAGTGGTTTTTGTATTTTTGAAAATCACACTAGATAAAAGCTATTCATGACTTGATCTGTAACTTACCCATGAACCTGAATACAACGACGAAAAGGATGGTGAGGAGGATGAAGCCAGTGTTCCAAACCCAGATGTTTTTATCGATGGCCGAAACTCCCAGGAAGACAAAGATCATGGTCTCAGAGCCGTTAGCCATCAACTTCAGGGTATAACGTAACATTGTTACCGATTTTTCATCCATGTTGGCTTTGATATACTTCTGACAGCAGACACCGCAGAAAGTGATGCTGTCACACACAAGACAACAGCACTTAAAAAGAGATTTAATGGGGTCTGCAGATTATCACAGAAAATGCCAAAAAAGCTGTACAAAGGCCTTTGTATCACTTTAGATTGAATGTAAATCACATATATGTGAGCATCACAAACCTACACAAGAGTATTCAGTTAATTAAGAAGGTCTTACGAAAGTATTGCAGAGAGTGAGAGCATCTCAGCAGTCAGGTAAGACAGGTAGCCAATAACAAATATGAAGCCGGCTTCAATGACCTGGACATTCTTGGTGATCCTGGTCAGCATGGATATCAGAATGGCAAAAACAACACCAAGAAATGAGCCTCCAAATGCCACCACAAAGAACGAAACTAGGAGAACAGAAAAGTGTGGTGAGGACATGTCAGTAGGCTCAATTTGAGAACAGGCAGATTAATAGGCAAACTTGCGAAACATTGAATCCATCAGCATATACCTAACAGACCTAACATATTTTCTGATAGGGAAAAGCAGGGAATAAACAATAATAAATGTGAAAAAATAAAATGCAACTAACCATATTAGGAAAGCAAAATAAATCAACTTTTAAAAGGGAAAAAGGCTTACTATACAGGTCCTTCTCAAAAAATTAGCATATTGTGATAAAGTTCATTATTTTCCATAATGTAATGATAAAAATTAAACTTTCATATATTTTAGATTCATTGCACACCAACTGAAATATTTCAGGTCTTTTATTGTTTTAATACTGATGATTTTGGCATACAGCTCATGAAAACCCAAAATTCCTATCTCAAAAAATTAGCATATTTCATCCGACCAATAAAAGAAGTGTTTTTAATACAAAAAAAGTCAACCTTCAAATAATTATGTTCAGTTATGCACTCAATACTTGGTCGGGAATCCGTTTGCAGAAAGGACTGCTTCAATGCGGCGTGGCATGGAGGCAATCAGCCTGTGGCACTGCTGAGGTGTTATGGAGGCCCAGGATGCTTCGATAGCGGCCTTAAGCTCATCCAGAGTGTTGGGTCTTGCGTCTCTCAACTTTCTCTTCACAATATCCCACAGATTCTCTATGGGGTTCAGGTCAGGAGAGTTGGCAGGCCAATTGAGCACAGTAATACCATGGTCAGTAAACCATTTACCAGTGGTTTTGGCACTGTGAGCAGGTGCCAGGTCGTGCTGAAAAATGAAATCTTCATCTCCATAAAGCTTTTCAGCAGATGGAAGCATGAAGTGCTCCAAAATCTCCTGATAGCTAGCTGCATTGACCCTGCCCTTGATAAAACACAGTGGACCAACACCAGCAGCTGACATGGCACCCCAGACCATCACTGACTGTGGGTACTTGACACTGGACTTCAGGCATTTTGGCATTTCCTTCTCCCCAGTCTTCCTCCAGACTCTGGCACCTTGATTTCCGAATGACATGCAAAATTTGCTTTCATCCGAAAAAAGTACTTTGGACCACTGAGCAACAGTCCAGTGCTGCTTCTCTGTAGCCCAGGTCAGGCGCTTCTGCCGCTGTTTCTGGTTCAAAAGTGGCTTGACCTGGGGAATGCGGCACCTGTAGCCCATTTCCTGCACACGGTGGCTCTGGATGTTTCTACTCCAGACTCAGTCCACTGCTTCCGCAGGTCATCCAAGGTCTGGAATCGGTCCTTCTCCACAATCTTCCTCAGGGTCCGGTCACCTCTTGTCGTTGTGCAGCGTTTTTTGCCACACTTTTTCCTTCCCACAGACTTCCCACTGAGGTGCCTTGATACAGCACTCTGGGAACAGCCTATTTGTTCAGAAATTTCTTTCTGTGTCTTACCCTCTTGCTTGAGGGTGTCAATGATGGCCTTCTGGACAGCAGTCAGGTCGGCAGTCTTACCCATGATTGCGGTTTTGAGTAATGAAACAGGCTGGGAGTTTTTAAAAGCCTCAGGAATCTTTTGCAGGTGTTTAGAGTTAATTAGTTGATTCAGATGATTAGGTTAATAGCTCGTTTAGAGACCCTTTTCATGATATGCTAATTTTTTGAGATAGGAATTTTGGGTTTTCATGAGCTGTATGCCAAAATCATCAGTATTAAAACAATAAAAGACCTGAAATATTTCAGTTGGTGTGCAATGAATCTAAAATATATGTAAGTTTAATTTTTATCATTACATTATGGAAAATAATGAACTTTATCACAATATGCTAATTTTTTGAGAAGGACCTGTATATTTTGTTGTAGATGTCAAAGGCAGTACATCCAATAAAACTCTTCAGTGTTTTGGCACATATCTATCTCCATTACTTTTTATCATGCCTAATAATAATACAGTAGTTGTCCCTGTGTTTCTTACATGTTTTGGCCTGACACTTTTGCTGTTGACAGATTTATCAGTTTTTTAATTCAGCTATGTAGATATCATAATTTTGTTAGGCCTATTGGTTGGTTCACCACTCAAATTCCAATGTAAAATCTGGGTCCTAAAGCCAGTTGAGAACAACTTGTTTCAGTGGATTTGACATTGAGGCAACGTTAAGGGTTTGTGTCCATACTTATGCCTTTGATGATCTCTACGGCATTAATCTTTGGGCCTCCCAGAGACACAAATGCATCAAAAACATTATAAAGCACCTGTAAAAGATAGAAAGAGATGTTACATAACATTACTGTAAATGGATATAAACGATATTGCATAGGCAAGGAGATTCAAATAAATGTTTATATGAACACATGACAAGATTCCTCAAAAGTGTGTGCCAATAAAGCAGTTCAGTTCGTATTACTAAAACCCAGATGAGAATTAGCCTATTCGAGCCATGGGATCCCCCAGGATATGTTTTCAGGAAATTTAAACATAAATGTAGTTCTAGCTGGAAGGTCTCGGGATTCATACTATCAGACATCCCATCAAACAAAATACAGCCTACACTTTATAAGCCCTTTCAGCTGTCCCTTGTTTTTGGCATACTTCCATTGTTTTCACCCCATGACGGTTCAAGAGAGCATCCGAGCTCTGAACCGTAGGACGGGTTTACGCAAAATGATTTAATCATCTCTAAATTTGTGTTAATCCTAATAATCCCAAAGTCTTTCTGATAGAAACGGGTTTTTCTGACAGCCTAAATTACGCACAATCGAATGTCACAAATGAAACGGTTACGTGTGTGTAAGGCTGGCACCAGAATGTCTACACCCAAAACATCATAAAACTCTCACACAGAAGAGCATCTCCAGCTGAGACAACACACCCTACTGATTAAGGACCATAAAATGCAAATCTCACTCACATTTGCCCCCTCTCTCAACTCTCAAATTTGAGTCACCAAAAACTTGTTATGAAATCATAAATTATGACTTATCCTGTTCTGTAATGTAAAAGGTTTTCTGATCATACATGTTTGGTATCATTCAGTGTCAACATACAATGTTTTATATCCTACCTGTCAATTAAAATGTTATTATTTGATTTATTCTGAATTCTTCCAAAATCATTTGTGACCGGTAGATTGTGTTAAGATACTGTTTGTTACCGCATGTATGAGACCAGGATAAGACCATTAATGAAGTTTAATGATAGGAGACTCCATGCAAGACTTCAGTCACTGCTTATCGTCCGGCATAACAAGTTGTGTGTATGTGTCTAAGCGATGGTATCATCTAATTATGAGAGAAGCCAAATCAGATGATATTTAGATTACCCTGCAACCTCTGACTGAGCTGGCTATCCTGTGACATGAGATCCACGTAATTGAAATAACGGCCGGCGTGTGACTCTAAGCGACACTCAAGTATTCATCAAAAGGACAAACTAAAATTAAGATGATTCAGAGTAATCAATAACTTAAAAAGATCAAATTAAAGGAATGATCAGAAATTAATTAGAGCTTTCATCTAAATTAGAGGTAAACTTAAATTGGAGTCAGATACAATTAATAACGGAGTCAATTGATAAAGTGCAAATTAATACGTGTTTTTGACTCAGCGCTGATTTGATTCTATTGGAATCCAACACCGGACCAATAGTTTTGACAATACCACAATAAACGTAAGCTGCCAAACGGTTGCGTGCTTTACAAATGGCATATAATTAATCACACTACCAGTGTTGGGTAAATTAAAAATGGTAATCCATTACAAATTACTAATTATTTATCTAAAATTGTATCATATCAATTTACTAATTACTTTATTGAGAAATTAATCACATTACTAATTACTTTACTCTTAAAATGCTTTCTAAATACTTTTCTGCTCAACAAATTCCAAATAATGTCTATATTTCTTACTTGTTCATTGTTACACACAAGACATACACTCAGCACATTTCTCCTTCACAATGACTCGTTACTGGGCCATAATTCATGTATTATACAGAAATAAGCATAGTCCAATAATGTAATTAAAAGTAATGAAATTAATTGAAAGTCATTAACTGTAATCTGATTACAAGAATGTAAATTGTAATGCATTACACTACTTTTTGACTTAAAAGTAATTAGATTGCAGAGACTAATTACTTTATAATTGGATTTCATCCAACACTGCACACAACTATTGTAGTCCTTATGCAGCAACTTTACCACAACGTTCGATTTTAATTCTCACAGTGGTTTCAAAATGGTTTGACTGTGTTTAGAACAAAACATTAAAGTCTATTTTAAGTAATATTAAAAATGACGTATACACTGTCATTTCTGCGACACCAGTGTCACCAAACGGAATTGCAAAATAATTACTGTTTTCAAACAGTTTTCTAGAACACTAACGCTAATAGTCCCGTCCAAACTCACACCAATGGTTTAGGCAATGTTGCTCTGTTCGGCCGTTTTGGATGCTCAAACAAAGATTGCAATGTTTTAATGCCCATTCGAAATTCCCAAGGGAACCCATGGTGAATTTGCTTAATAAATTTGGCCTGCACATTGACATCATGACTGTATATCTCTTGTAAAAATTGAGTCATGACATTTAGAGAGGAGAAATGAGACTTACCACTGTCACTCCATCATTTAGCAATGACTCTCCAAACACAAGGATGTAGAGCACCTCGTTTACATGCACTTCCTCAAACACTGCGATCACAGCCACGGGGTCAACAGCTGCCATCAGAGCACCAAACAACAAGAACTGCAGTGGGCCGATGTTTAAGGTCCCTGAGGGCCAACAAAATTTCTAGATTATTTAAATGTCCATTATCATGCAGAATGTTGAAAGCATTGTGCATTACGCAGATCTCTTGAATACTTGAATCTGAATGGTCAGAAATGACATTCTGTAGTCAAATGTTTTATGGCTTCTAAACTGTCTAACTGACCGTTGTCCCTTGCCACCAGTTTGCTACTCTGTGCTAGTATAATGTCTTGTAGAACTTTGTTGTTTCTTTCAACCAATGAAAATTAAACAATATTAAATCAATATTTAATGTCCATTTTATTATTATTTGTTTGGTAAGTAATCTGCAAGGGTCGGTTCAGACCAAATGCGTACTTGCGCTAAAGCCAGATACAGCACAAACAGAACACAGAGGCGTGTTTTTAAAGTTTAAGCTGGAGCCTGTGTAACTCGAGCACAGACACTGTCTCAGAGGCTGTTGAGATTTGTCCTCCACCACCCGGACTGAAGCAAGTAACTGTGCCAGCATTTACCAATTAACCAATTAGCGAGCATTGGGAATTGGGCATGCTAAATTGGGGAGAAAATGGGATAACATAAAAAAAGCTTAAAGCTCATTTTAACGTCACATAGGGATGAATTCATTAAACAGTTGCACCACTTTTGTATGTGGTATTTCAGCACAAATAACAGCATCTTATTCACTAACCACCCACAACCTATTTTAGCAGGCACAATCAGTGCTAAAAATTAAGCTGCATCTTTCATCTTGAGTGAAATAAAGTAATTGTCATTCCTTTCCACACAAACATGCCTCCGTTCTATGTAAATTACACACATTTTGTGGGTGCGTTTGCACTGTTGGTTGATTTGCATAATTCCTATAGTGAATAGGGGGCTAAACAAGTGCAAAGAGCGAGTGCTAATAAATATCCCATTTACTACTAATCCTGATCACATTGTCAGGGTTTTTTTTGTGATAACGACTGGCTTGACTGCATAATACCCTTTACATAACAGATGTTTACCTGAGTTTTAAGCCACATCCAGGCTAATTTATTTAAGTTTGAAACCTCAATTTTCAGTTTCCTAACATCAGAATTTTTCAAAGTATGTGGTTATGGAGAGTGATTTTGAAAGTCTCAGTTTTTGGTGGAGGAAAACACATTTGGATTATAGGCGTAAACATTCGGTTTACTGACGTCATAGTTTTTCACATTATGCAGTAATAGTGAGAGTTTTCCAAAGTCTTCATTTTTGGTGGAGGAAAACAGTTCGAGTGTGGATGGGAAGCATAAACGTAGCAAAATCAAAGTGTTTTTCAAAAGAAAAAGTATAAGTGTGAACGTGGCCTGAAAGAGAGCACAGAAAGATTTACCCATTGCGCCCCCTTCATAGCAGGCCCATAGTGAGACACCCACCGCGCCCGCATTCCAGCATGTTCCAATAACGGCATGGATAAGAATGGCTCCCAAGTTGCTAAAGAACAGTTTGTTTGGCATGCAGTAACTTGCATCCAAGATGATCTGGGGCAACAAGTAGAAGAAGAAGTTAACAGGTGCCAATTTGAAGGTCTGCGCTTTGTCTGCTCCCCAGACAATTCCACCCAAAATAAATCCCAATATGATGAGCAGACCACTTTCTGGGATCACAGCGGTGATGCTGTGGTTGAGTTCACAAACTAGAAAGAGAAAGATGGAACAAATATGATAAATCTCGATTTTTTTTACAGTAAGCAAACAAATCCTGTTTCTTAGATTAATATTAAATGATTAAATTGAAATATGCACACATGTTGATGGTTAATGGCATTCCAAAGTTCCTGGCATTCCTAAATGATGTGCAAGTAATCCTCAGCACATCTAGTGATATAAACAATAAGCAATTCAAACAATCGAAGCCTTTTAGTTTGCTGGAACCTTCATGTGATTCATTTCAGTTTATTTACTTTAAATGAGCTAAAAATTAAGTTGTGTCTTGTCTTCTGCAGAACAGGAAGTTAGAAGCAGATGGAGAACTCATCCTGCTCAAATGTTAAGGGGTAAGTTAATATAGTGTTAACATTATCTAGACTTCCTTTATGACTACTTCCTGGGCCCATCTTTTCAATGTTACCAATCAAACTGGAAAAAAATTTGATATCCAGAAATATTTCTCCAGAGAATTCTTGAGGAGACGCAAGAGAGGGACTGACAAGACTTGCAAGAGGCTCAATTTGCTCTCCATTTAAAGAGGAACTATTATTGTAATTATATTAATGTCTTATTTGTGATATTTCTTTACCGCATTTCAAAGCTTCACCACATCCGGACAGTCTGTCATCCTTTTATCGCAAAGATATTGTACTTTTAAAGGTACACAATTATTAAACTTTGCATAATAATATTACGTAATAGGATTATTTTACTTTGATCCTCATTTTGTTATCATGGTGCATTCAAAAGTGTCATATTTAAAGCCTGCATTTGTTTAGCCAGCCAAACATTTAAGACCGCACTATTCGATTTTTATATGGAATGTGTGTACTTTTGGGACATGGTTTGAAACTTGCCGACTGTGTGATTGAGCAATAAAAACTGTAATGCTTAACAAACAGAGCTGGCTTAAACTAGCAAATTGTTTTACACCTTGTTAAACCCAAGCTTGTATACTGTATGTTCCTGTAACTACGCCTATTTTTAGAGATTATCAGGTAGGTTATAGATTCAGGGGCACATTAATTTTCATTTTGCTGTGGGTGACCTTTATGCTTTTACTACTGATATAAAATGGCATAATAAATGTGAAAACTGAAATGGTAACAAGCATCCTTAATGGAAATCTTTTGTAATAACTAATGTAGTCCTTTCACAATCTCTGAATCAATCAGTGATGCCCTTGACCTGAATAAAAAAAATATTGTGACCTGCTTTATGTATCTTGAATACAATATCTTGAATGCTGCAAATCAGCCACATAAAACATTTCTTTCGTGTACCATGCATCGAAATGCATAAGAATTCAAGGCTCTGATGATGGCATACAGAACAGTCACTGGGTCTGCTCCAGCATACCTAAAATAATTTCTGCAGAGCTACGCGCCCACTAGAAGCCTGCGGTCGGCTAAGGAATGATGACTTGTTATTTCAACACAAACACTTTCCTGGACTTTCGGCTTCATCGTACCACATTGGTGGAATGACCTTCTCAACTCTGACTTTCTGTCTTCAAAAAACAGCTAAAAACACATCTTTTCCACGAGCATTTAACCAGTCACTAAAAAAATACAAATTCTATTCTGATGCTAGTAAAACTTTGTATTATGACACTTTCTGTACCACTGTCTCCTTAAGATGATTCGCTTTTGTAAGTCGCTTTGGATAAAAGCATCTGCCAAATGAATAACTGTAAATGTAATCATTCAGGCTTCCAGGTTGCAATCCACAGCGTGACCCTTGATTTCATAATTTAGTCTCCCATCACAATTAGCTGCTGCTGCAATCTGTAAATTAGGGCACAATGATTACAAAAAGGACAAGTCGAACATCAAAGTGCAAATATAACTATACTTACTGGTAGATATTTATTGGTGTGTCCCAGGTAGCTCTATATTACCACTTTTATTGATACAGATAGTGTTGAGTACGGGAAATGAAGGAGGGGAGAACAGATAAGTGAAATGCTGTCAGATTCACATGAGGACCACTGCTTCAATAAGTAGTTCTGTTTGAGAAGCATTTGTGTGAAATCTGAAAATGACCATTTATCTAGTGCTACTGCCTTTTACACTAATCGTAGAGAATATATATTGCATATGTCAAGAAAGTTTGTGCAAGTCTCAGATTTCCCCAACATGATTTTGCACCTTGTGCCTTTGAGGAAAGGTCATTAATTATTTAATGTAGTACATGATTAACTAGCAGTAAGGTATTGTTTCAGCACTGTAGGCTAATTTATCAAGAAACAGAATGTAGATGTGTCATTACTGTCAATGATGTTGCTGCTCATGTTCTGGATCTTAATCAGAGTTATATACCTCATTTGATTCTTGCCAACAGGCAATTAACTTCTGTGACCCTCTGTTACCCTCTGAGAATTCATGCACGCACAGGATTTAAACTTTAACGCAGTGACATGGAACATGAACAAATAGGGTACAGTTGGCATTGAACGTTAGACTGTTTGCTCACCCCACCTTCAGATTTCAACATAATGTATTATTATCAGTGCAAATATGATTAGTCCTGATAAATTGTGTCAGACATTATGATGGCATAAAGTGCATCAAGTGTAGAATTACATGTGAACACACCTCATCAATGTTTTTACTTGAATGAGTTCTTTATTTTAATTACAATAACATTTCATGTGTTTGAGACTTTTTATCTCGCAAATGTGAATTTATTTCATATCTTGGTGATTAGTTTAAAAATAGAGCGATATATTGGCCAACCAGTTTATTTGGCCATTTTGGAATCATCTGCATTTTATTTAACTTTATTAGAAACACCTGTATATTAGGCATGAAATGATACACAAATTTCACAATAAGATACGAGCACCCACAGGTATTTCGCTCAAATTTATTCAAGGATTCGACATGTCTTTTACATCATAAATGCCATTAAAGTGTCTGACATTGGAAATAAAAAGCAGAGCTCTAAGTTACTTAAACAACAGCACTGCATTTTTGTTTGATTGTTGAAAAAACTAATATGAACTCACAATTTTCATGTTTTTTTTCTTGAGAAAATAAGTTTGTCTGCATGCTAGTCATTTATATTCTATAGAACTTTTCACAATACAGTTTCAAAGCAGCTTTCTAGAAAATCATGCCTTGTCTGAAAGCCACCTGTGAACAAGCTGAAGTGACTGTGGCAAGGATAAAACTGATTTCAATGTTATTTAGTGAAAAGATATACAGGGAGGAGACTGTTCTGCAGCTCTCAATGTTGTGCTGTTTGATATTAATTACACTATGTGTTTATGTATTGTACGATATAGTATTGTAACTCGAGAGGAACCGGTCTTCTGGTTTTACGATATACGTACATACAGTGCATCCATAAAGTATTCACAGCGCTTCACTGCTTTATTAAATTCATTATTTTCTGCAATTCTACAAACAATACCCCATAATGACAATGTGAAAGAAGTTTATTTGAAATCTTTGCAAATTTATTAAAAATAAAAAAAATATAAAAAAAAAAAACTTTAAAAAAAAAAAAACACATGTACATAAGCATTCACAGGCTTTGCTCAATACTTTGTTGAAGCACCTTTGGCACCAATTACAGCCTCAAGTCTTTTTGAGTATGACGCTACAAGCTTGGCATAACTATTTTTGGGCAGTTTCTCCCATTCCTCTTTGCAGGACCTCTTGAGCTCCATCAGGTTGGACGGGGAGCGTCGGTGCACAGCTGTTTTCAGATCTCTCCAGAGATATTCAATCGGGTTCAAGTCTGGGCTCTGGCTGGGCCACTCAAGGACATTCGCAGAGTTGTCCCGTAACCACTCCTTTGTTATCTTGGCTGTGTGCTTAGGGTTGTTGTCCTGTTGGAAGATGAACCTTCACCCAGTCTGAGGTCCAGAGCGCTATGGAGCAGGTTTTCATCAAGGATGTCTCTGTACATTGCTGCATTCATCTTCCCCTCAATCCTGACTAATCTCCCAGTTCCTGCTGCTGAAAAACATCCCCACAGCATGATGCTGTCACCACCATGCTTCACTGTAGGGATGGTATTGGCCAGGTGATGAGCAGTTCCTGGTTTCCTCCAGACATGACGCTTGCCATTCAGGCCAAAGAGTTCAATCTTTGTTTCATCAGACCAGAGAATTTTGTGAACTTTGTTACTAAGGAGTGGCTTCCGTCTGGCCACTCTTCCATACAGGTCTGATTGGTGGAGTGCTGTAGAGATGGTTGTTCTTCTGGAATGTTCTCCTCTCTCCACAGAGAAATGCTGGAGCTCTGTCAGAGTGACCATCGGGTTCTTGGTGACCTCCCTGACTAAGGCACTTCTCCCCTGATTGCTCAGTTTGGCCGGGCGGCCTGCTCTAGGAAGAGTCCTGCTGCAGAAATGTTTCTGTACCCTTCCCCAGATCTGTGCCTACAATCCTGTCTCGGAGGTCTACAGACAATTCCTTGGACTTCATGCTTGGTTTGTGCTCTGACATGCACTGTTAACTGTGGGAACTTATAAGGACAGTTGTGTGCCTTTCCAAATCATGTCCAATCAACTGAATTTACCACAGGTGGACTCCAATCAAGTTGTAGAAACATCTCAAGGATGATCAGTGGAAACAGGATAAACCTGAGCTCAATTTTAAGTGTCATGGGAAAGGCTGTGAATACTTATGTACGTGTGATTTTTTTTTTTATTTGTAATAAATTTACAAAGATTTCAAACAAACTTCTTTCACGTTGTCATTATGGGGTATTGTTTGTAGAATTGAGGAAAATAATGAATTGAATCCATTTTGGAATAAGGCTATAACATAACAAAATGTGGAAAAAGTGAAGCGCTGTGAATATTTTCCGGATGAACTGTAATTCAATATTATTTAGCGTCTTGAGAAAAAACGATCGGCACACGCAATTTGTTTGCCCTCTTCCCCGTTCACTTTGCATGTGAACTTAGCCGGCATTATTACTTGCATATAACGTGCGCATGCTGTTTACATTTCAAAGTCAAAAGCAGATAATTATAAGTCTCGTGTAATCTTATAGATTCGTGGTCTCGTGAGATAGCTCGGGTTTCTTACATTGTCGGTTTCTTGCTGTTCATGTCACTCTGTCGGCTGGGAGAGACGGCTGTTAAATTTACTGCTGCTGTCTCTGCCTCATAAATCCACCGTTTTGTACGGTGATGTCGGTGTAAATAAAACGACATGATGTAGCACCAGGACATGACATCGTTGTTTGGCAGATTCGACAAGCTGTACCACTACAGTACAATCTCTTTGCCTTTTGCCATCGCTCTTCTCGCCTACTGTATGTACTATAAGTGTGTTGCTGTGTTTTCCTGTGAGCACTCAGCACCACCTATACAGGGAGGAGACTGTTCTGCAGCTCTCAATGTTGTGCTGTTTGATTTGAATTACACTGCGTGTTTATGTATCGTACGATACAATACCACACGATGTTTGTTTTATACCCCTACTGTACACCTACTTATACATGCGATTGTGCAGATAATCTAATCAGCCAATCGTGTGGAAACAGTGCAATGCATAAAATCATGAAGATAGGGGTCAGGATCTTCAGATAGGGGACGGGAGTTGTTCACATCATCCATCAGAATAGGGAAAAAATTTGATCTCAGTGATTTCGACCGTAGCATGATTGTTGGTGCCAGTAGGGCTGGTTTGAGTATTTCTGTAACAGCTGATCTCCTGGGATATTCATACTCAACAGTCATACTCAAATGGCGGACCGCGGTCTTTGTCCGGATCCAGCAAAGGGTCAATTCAGACCGAACAGCAAAAATCTTGACAATATCGAAGTCAGTAAATTAATTTCAGCGCAGCCTCTCTCTGTCTCTAGGTGTGGTGAAGAAACACCGGCCCGGGGCCGCATCATATCCAATCACGTGCGTTTATGCAAATGAGTCTCTTGACGAAATCCGCGTCATGTATAATCATGTACATTTATGCAAATTAGTCTTGTGACGAGATCCGCATCCTTTGCTATCGCGTGCAATAGGCCGTAGCAGAAAAATGCAGGTGAGCAGCAATATAGATACTGGCATCTTTCGCTAAAACACACTGCAGAAAACAAGAATGAAGCAAAGAGAACTTAATGTGTCAGAAATTAATCCGACCATTCAGCAAAATTTCTCCAGTTACTCTTGTAACCTCGGTTCCCTGAGATGAAGGGAACGAGACATTGCTGAACACTTTGCAAATTTCTTTTCCACAACCTAGTTGAAGCCTTTGTATCTTAATGCCAGTCTTATGATTGCTAATGGTGTTTGAGCCCCGCCCTTTTAGGCTCTCATTTGCCCTATAATTCTTCAGAATTGTCTGACCGAGGACAAGAATGCATCACTCGAAACTCTGAAGTAGTAGTGTGGCCACATTTGCAATGTCTCGTTTCCTTCATCTCAGGGAACCGTGGTTTCAAGAGTAACCTGAGACGTTCCCTATCGATTCAGTTCACGAGACATTGCTGAATGCTTTGGGGAACAGAGTCCCATCACGCCGCGCTACGTAACGTAGTACCCTTGGATACACCAGGGTATAAAAAACTTCAAGGTCATAGGCCAGTCGGGGCCTGTAAAAATTAATAACCCCACATGATGAAAACCAGATGGGAAATTAATCTTAGTCTGAGGATGTGTATGAATCATCTAATACACAGAGTATAATTTAACCCCATTGTACCAGAGGTAGGGAGGGAGTTTTTATTGTTTATATTGGAAGTGCTTGTGACTTCTTGTGGGAGTAAATTGGGTAGCGGCCTACACAGTTAGGTAGATTATTTTCCAATAAAATAAATAAATAAACCTATAGCTGATGCTTCACATATATCTAGAGATTTGCGCTAGTGATTTGATGCATGGTTATCGACTTCATTCGCTGTTTTATTTAGAGTAGAAGTGCTTATTGATTTATTAGGAGAGTTGTATGCCGGTATGAATGTCGGAGCACATCCTGGATTGTTAGACTCTCTGCTAAATGTTTCCCTGCATATTCAAAATCTGTGCGAGGCAGAGGGTGCTAAGGACATGTGCTAAAGTGGAATCTTATTTGCTTCCGATAAGTACTATTGAGCTCTCAACCAATGATGCACTGGAGCTACGTAAGGACCGCCTCCCTCATTTCCATGTTGCACACAGAAAAGTAAAAATAAATACATGTATAAATAAATATATATTTATGGGAATATATAAATATGGAAATAAATATATGTGGGAATAAATAAATATAAAAATAAATGACCACATAAATAAAACAATTTAAATGCAAAATAGATAAATAAATAAATCAAAGTTAAAAAGAATACAAATAAAGCAAAAAATGTATACAGAAAATAATAAAGGAAAAAAGTCATGCAATAATAAATTCAGGAATAGATTTAATTAAAAATGAATTATATTTGTTTTATCAATATATTTATTCCTTTATTTATTTTCTTATTATTACATTTATTTATTTTTGCAGGTTAGGGCCTCCATAGGAAGGCTGCCTAATATCTGTGTAAAGGTCACACATCAGTTCGGAGTGGAACTACAATAAATTGTCCTTTGAAGGTCTCTGCGTTATTCTGTCTTTTCTGAGTGCTGAAGTAAAGCAATTATTGTTAATTTACACTTTACATTCTGTTATTCATTTAATCTGACTCCAATTTAGGTTGACCTTGAATTTAAATTACAGCTCTAACTCATTTCTGATCATTCTTTTAATATAACATTTTTAAGTTATTGATTACTTTAAATCCACTTTCTCCTACCCGGTTGTCCTGGGTGGTTTTCTCTTATATTATAGCTCTGTTCTTAGTCAGCGGTTGTAGGGTTAACTAATATCATCTGGTTTGTCTTGTCTCATAACCAGACGATATTGCCGCTTAGTCATGTACATATAACTTGCTAAGATGGGCGTTGCTTTCTCCAACCCGGTTTTCCTAGGTGGTTGTCCTACCTGGTTGTCCTGGGTGGTTTCTACCCTATAGCGATCTACCAGTCACAATGATTCCAGAGAGATTTAGAATAAATCAAATAATTACAATTTATTTGTCACGTAGGATATAAAACGTCATTACAGAAATTCAAATCAAAGCCAATTTCACACACAGTCAGAATAACCAGGTACTACTAAAAATATGATAAGAATCAAGAGACATACCTGACAATGGGAATACTACATGCAATGGCAAAGCATGGGAGATCTGGCTTACAGATTCCCTGAGCTCCTCTGCCATCCTTCCTTAAGTACCAAACAATTCTATTGTTATTTCAGATGTGTATGTTTGATGTTATTGAGGATTTGGTTTACAATTTAGGAAGTTGTGAGTAGACCTTTGAAACTTGTGATTGAGTAGGTTGTTTGATGTTTACAAAGAATGCATCTAATCTGCATGCAGCATCTGGTCTCCACGAGAGATCTGCGAGGGGTCATGCCCCTGATAGAATACAGTATTTTTTACTAAGTTCTTAAATCTTACTTGTGATTTGACTTTGCTGAAAGGGAATGAGACCGCTTTACCAGTTGCACTGAGACCTCTTGAATGATACCAAACATGTATGATCAGAAAATCTTTTACATTACAGAACAGGAAAAGTCATAACTTAGTTTTTGTTGTCCATAAATTGACCTGAGGTGAGTGAGAGAGAGTGCAGAATTAGTCATCAAAAATGACCTGATGTGAGATAGAGGGCAGATGTGAGATTTGCATTTTATTGTCTACTGTACATCTACTGTACATAAGCTTGAGTCATCACCTTGAGCTTAACCTTGACAACACTGACATAGAGTTATGTCGCACCAAGACTGTTGCAGGTAAAATCCCTTAATACCAACTACGCCTACCACTGAACCTGATCTACCAGCCATTCAACAGATAACACTGCTCTCTTAGTACCATTTTGTTCATGTTGTGTAGATCTGGTTTCATCAAGTTTGCCACCTGGTTTATCTCCAATCACCTTAGTAAGTAAATATTTGTATATACCATATGAGTGCAGTACAGCTTTGAAGTATCTAGATGGCATAAATACTTTAGATGAAACTGATCCCTCAGATCAACTGAATTATTGTCAGGTTTGGACATTACTTTTTTGATTGAATGCTGTGATTCATCTGGATGTCAAATCTTCATAACAAAGAACTGGCCCTAAAGTAGGCCAGCCAGCTTTATTTATTGTCCATTGTTCTTTGTAGAAGCATTTTACAGTAAAATAGATTTATTTAGAAAAGGATGGAGGAACACAAACATTGTAAAAACTAACATTATCAGTTTGAGAATACTAACGCCACTGTGTCTTTGAGCTATGACAAGTTTCATTGTAAATTCTAGTTAAAAGGCAAAAGATGAGGCTCACCTGATTTTCTAATATTAATATTATATATTAATATTGAACTTTCTCTTGTCTAATTTTTACATGACAGAGGATACTATTATGAAAATATTTTATTATATCCTAAATACCTATATACCTTTATTTAAGTATAGAAAAGAAATTGACATATCAGATAACCTATTCGATTCCCATTTGACAATAAGCAATCAGACGTGGGCATTGCTTGTTTCCAATGAATATAGTAATGAGTACATATCCATTCAAAATTTGCTACATTACAAATTCCTCATTTTAATCTGCAAACAGACAACACCACATATGAGATAGATGGGTGACTAGTAATTTGTAAAATTC
This sequence comes from Moxostoma hubbsi, assembly GCA_032164185.1. NCBI lineage: Eukaryota > Metazoa > Chordata > Actinopteri > Cypriniformes > Catostomidae > Moxostoma > Moxostoma hubbsi. The sequence goes on along the minus strand of JAVLUX010000026.1, from coordinate 31,634,721 downwards.
CTAGAAAAAAAATTCTTTGAAAAATTTGAAAGGAATTCCCAATTTTATAGTTATTTACTTAAACAGTAAAGTTAATTTTTTTCCCTCTTAATACAAATAAGCTAATATTGAATCGGTTTACAATGCTCAATTTCTTCCATAACATGTGCACTACATAAATTGTGAACATAATGATGAATTTGCATTCTTTAAAGTTAATCCTAAAAAAGTCGGGGGTGATGCAGCAGATTTAGTCAAATTTGAAAATGATTCCTTATAAAAGTAAGGTGAAATGTTATTTTCCTTTGCTACTGTTAATATTGTAGCTAAAGTGGATTAGACCATTTTCACAGCAAGAAAATCGTAATCTTCATAATTATTTTTGCATTCCTTTCCAGTTATCTAAACTTAAAATATCTAAACATCCTTTGAAGAAGATTTAAGTTACTTGAGAGGCAAAGTTGCTTAAGATACAAAGACTTCAACATAATATTTCTATTCACCCCATTGGGTTATACCCGTTTTAAGTTTGAACCTCACTAAATGTTGTCACGTTTATGCTTAAAATGAGATAAGAAAAACAAAGCGCTTAAGTAAATGTATCTATTTTTAAAGGTCCCAAGACATTTCACTGGAAAACAAGACAAAATATTGATTAAGAAAATGGTTTTTGAACTGTTGGTGATTAATGATGATTCTTAAGTCAACAGCTTACCTAATTTACAAAGCCAGCACGTCAGTATCCAGAGAGCCACCAGGTATGGAGTTTCTACATGATGCCATTTCCAGGTAACAATTGGTAATGTTGAGATTGCTGCAGGGGCATGCCCACCAGAGGTACCGTTGGTACCAGTGGCTACTCCGGTCGACCTTTCTGAACTCTCATCTTCCCTCTCTAATTCTGCAGCCCTGAATGGTGTACTGTAGACCACCAATAATACCAGAAAAAGTGCAAAATGCCGTTGAAATGCCATATAGAAGGTCGTTAAGAAAGGATTTAGCTACTTTCTGCTTGTCTACATGCATTTATTAGTCTGATTTTGTAATTATGTAGTCTATCCAGAAGCCTGACTGTTCTAAGTGGCTATCGACAAAATGTGCCTTTCTCTGTCCCTCACTCTGTCAGTCTGAGATTGACTCTGACATTTACATAGTAGATGTGTCCATTCCCTTTCTTATTGTCCCTCCTCTTACAAAATACAAATTCATTTTTGAGGAAGTCAGTGGCCCCTCCCTGTTGTCTCACAGGTGTGCACTTATTTAAGTGGGACTCATCCAAAAGGATTTGTAGAACAAGTTCCTTAATAATAGAAGGTGAATTCTAACACATTGGGCCTTGTCTCAGTTCATCACAGATGCAAATATGGCAAAGACAGAGAGACATTTCAATGACATTTCGTGCTCTGAAAGCTCCCACTGTTTACATATGCCTGAACTGAAGTTCTCAGTTAAGCCTGAGACCTCATTTCTATTTTCAGTTTAGTTGAACTGAATTTTAACTGAAATTACGTTAATGGAAATATATGTAAGGATCATATATTACAATATAAAGGTTGAGTTTACTATTGTGAGATCAGGTCATGACACAAATCCTTTGACATAAAATCAGTGCATTATCATAATGCTCTGGAGTTCTCAATGTTCAGTTTCCCCATAGCACCAGAAGAGAGACATCATGAGCATCGTAGGGCCTCCATCACCCCCATGGATCTGTGTTTACAGGACTTTCTCTGTTATCAAAAAAGTCATATTCAAAAGAGCTTCTTCTGAATTAGTCTGCTAACCTGTTGTACAATGAATCCCATCCCAAAGACAGCTTGTGCCAGCACTGATCGGTTTAAAGAATGTAGGTCATAAAAAGGAAGAAAAGTAACTGTACGGTAAAAATCCTGTTCCTGTTTTGACCAGTTTTTATTATGTTTTTGACATAATTCGTGTCCCATTTGTTTGTTTCCCCGTTCCAGAGTTCCCTGTTTATTTTTATAATAATCACCTGATCACTTTAGAATGACACCTGGGTTGACTTCATAAAACTAGCCACAGACAGTATTGCCGTTTACGAAGATAGGTCATAAATGAACGAAAAGGAAGAAAAGTAACTACAGTATAAATCTTGTTCCAGTTTTTACCAGCATACACTCAATCCCAAATAGCTGGCGAATTCCACAATAAAGTTATCAAGGAAGTTATCTTTTCTTCCTGATAACAGCATAACTAAGGCTACGGATTTTAGGTAAATTTGGCTGTCACTACCTGGGCTTTTCAGAGGTGGATTCGGTTGTAGAATACAGTTCACTCCTGTAAATATCCGAACTCTGGGCCTTATTCATGGAACATGAGCAGAAGGAATTTATGTGTAAATCATACATAAAGCCATTCTTTTGTAGCCTAAAACGCCCTGTTGAAATGAATGTGTCAGTTAACATAAGAGTGGTTATTATGCTCTATTTACACAGAAATTCCCTTTGTGTATACAGAATGAGATTAATAACTGGAAAGTGGAGTGACAATCATTTTTAGCTGTAGTGTGCAGAGTCGCAGGCATGTTTCTTAGCTAAAATCTCACATAACATGGGATTAAATAACAATCCAGCTTATTTATCTACTGAGAATCATTTTGAAGTACACTTAAACAGTCATTTGCATAAGTAACATTTTACTGCACTAAAACTAATGGCCTATAGAGGTTTAAACTTGACCAAACTGGTTAAATTGTATGTGTGAATCACTTTTACTACATTCTTTTGAATGTTAAGCACAGACTTCAAAGAACTGATTTGAGCAGATAACCCTCCCATGTGTATTTATTAGTTCATTGGGTAATGAAAAAAAACAAAACACCTTTGTTTAACTCTATATTTAGACTTTGCATTTAGAAAAAGGGCACTTCTTCTTGTCCAAGGTTAAAAAGGCTTTATTTTTTGTTTGTTTAGTCACACATGGACATCAAAAGTGTGCAATTACTGATTTAATATTTATTTTTAATGTCCACGTGTGACCAGCCAGGTATAAATAAATGCTTTTGTTCCATAAGAAGTGCCTTGGACTGTTTTTTCTAATGCAAAGATGGAAATCTCAGAGCATCTTATGGGATTTTAAGTTTACAACAGAAAGAGGTCCTTTCAGCAAGTAGTGCTCCAGTAACTATTATCCTTTATATGTACATTATTTACATTTTATTCATGTTTTATGCAGATATGTCAATGAGTAAAAAGTTGTTCAATGCATAAAGTATGCACAATACTAATATCCTCATCTATGTATAAAAGTGCATTGTTCTGCATTGCAATGTCATCTTTCTACCTCAAAATAAAATACCAAGAGGTATTCAGTGTACCAAGAGTGCAAAGGTTATGGTTTCGCTTTGATACGGATGAAGGAAACATTTACCGAATCAATAAGACTTATGGGTAGTTAAAGTTTTTCCTTGCTGGTGCAAATAGGCTTTTGTGGGTAATCCCAACTTTTAGTTGTGTACACCACAATGCCCTTTTGAAATTTGTCATCACAAGACACATGAGGGGAAAATACTAATCATTAAAAAAAATGATAGACGAAACTTCAGTGCACTTCAAACAATGTATTGTAACAATGTGCTTCAAGTGGTAATCTATAAATTAGCTGGTTTATTCAAATTAAATATTATTTATTATGACTAAATCAACCTGACTTATTAGTTTGTACCAGCTAAATAAATTTATAGGGTTATATAATGTACAAAAAAACAACTATTTCCTCATTTGTAAAGTGTTTAACATGAAATCATAAAGATTTTTGCCTCAGATGTTTCAAACCATAAAAAAATTAAATACAAAAAATGTCATGTTTTTGATGTATTTTATGACATTGTTCAGTTTTTTACATATTTTGTTTCCCTGTTCCTGTTTAATAAGGCTGACTTCATAAAACTAGTCACATATAGTATTGTAGTTTAAGAACATATGATCATGAATGGATGAAAAGGTAGAAAAGTAACTGGGGCACAAATGCCACAAGAGCCCAGACGGCAATCCTGCCCTGAAGAGAGATACTCCATTCTATCTGATTGTTTGTGTGGTATTGCAATGTGTAGAAACCAGACAGTATGTAAACCTTAAAGCAAGTTTCAGCTTGACTTCATTAACTAACAAAAAATACATAATGACAAATCCCTAGAGAATATGAGTTGTTTAACAACGATGGATGCCAATGGGGGAAAATACCCCTGATAAAGCTGTGTCATGCCTATTCAGCATAATTTATTTTTAGCACAGAATCAGACACAGACAGTGGAGTCTGTGACTTCCTTAACATATTTAACTAAACAAAAGGATGCTTCTTTTCTTCCAGCTAACTCAGTTTTGGTGGTGGGGGAAGGGGAGTTGACTTTGGAAAGGTAAAAATGACTTGTTTCTTGTTACGAAACGTTTCAAGCAGAATACCCACTCTGTAAATGGTTTTGTGTTTTTCAAAGTATGATTGCTATTTTTCGGCAGTATCTCATAGCTTGGTATCTATTTCTGCTTGATCTTACCCATTAAAATTCCTTTTGTTGGCATGCACATAGGCTCATCGATGCACGAGGGCAATGAAGGCTATCCTGTCTGGACCGAACGGACAAAAGTTCTACTTGGGCACAAGTCACAGACATTTTAAATGATGGTTAGAGGAGGAATGTGACACAACACACAGTGCATCGCACCCTGCTTTTTATGGGGCTGCATAGCCGCAGACTGATTATCCACTGTCAAAAGCACCTACAATTGGAACGTGAGTTTTACAAATGTACCTTGCAGAAGTGTAAGAAAGTCGCCTGGTCCAATGAGTCCCGTTTTCTTTTACATCACGTGAACGGCCGTATACGTGTGCACCGTTTACCTGGGGAAGTGATGGCATCAGGATGCACTGTGGGAAGCCGACAATCCGGTGGAGGCAGTGTGATGCACTGGTAAATGTTCTGCTGGAAAACCCTAGGTCCGGCCATTCATGTGGATGTCAATTTGACACGTGCCACCTACCTAAACATTGTTGCAGACCAGGTACACCCCTTCATGGCAATGGTTTTGCCTGATGGCAGTGGTCTCTTTTAGCAGGATAATGCCCCCTGCCACACTGCACACACTGTTCAGGAATGGTTTGAGGAACATGATGAAGAGTTCAAGGTGTTGCACTGGCCTCAAATTCCCCAGATATCAATCTGATTGATCATATGTGGGATGTGCTGGACCAACAAGTCCGATCCACGGTGGCTCCACCTTGCAACTTACAGGACTCGAAGGAATCTGCTGCTAATGTCTTGGTGGAAGATACCACAGGACACCTTCAGGGGGTCGGTGGGTCAGTGGGTCGGCACTGTTTTGGCAGCACGCGGAGGACCAACAGCATATTAGGTGGGTAGTCATAATGTTTTGACTCATCAATGTAGGAATGGGATTACAGAAATCCGTTTTACTGATTAAGTAAATACAGTAATATTGACTGTATTCAAACAGAAAAGGCCAAAAAGGGCAGACCAGGGGCTAGTTGTCACACATTTTCTTTTCTTTTTTCTATTTGAGGCAGTTCTGTATAGGCACATAACTTAAAGTCTTGGCTATTTTACTGTGGTTTGAAATGCAGCTTGCTGGGATTTCATGCCATTAAGTTACTGTTGATTTTACACAAACGTTTTGCAGATATCTTGACCTCGTATCATTCAGCCAATGTTTAAAGAAACACTGTGGATACATTTATTGTTTTGATTTCACAAGTCTCATGAAACTTTTAGTGTCTCAGGATGAGGGCTTGGCCATGAACAAGCATCCTGAGTAACTTGCCTATATTTACTGTTACAATCTCAACTAGGAAAGTCATTTTTACAACGAATTTAGGAGAAGGTCAGAAACACCATGAACTTTCTCTGCCTGTATAAACCTGTATTTACACAAGAACACACCCATTATCCCAGTATTTGTGGAAGTTTTTGTTTTGATGTTTTTACCATTCAATAAATACGTTGTGCAATCAAAGTATAATACTAGTCAAGGAAACATCCATACAGTAACTTTTCATTTTAGAATCGATTCTCAAGCATTTGCCGACATTATCATAAATTGCAGTTGTATGGTTATATATTTTGAAATGTTATACACACAACGAGCACTTTATTAGGAACACTATGGTGCTAATAAAGTTCCCGTCATGGTCTTCTGCTGTGGTAGCCATCCGTCTCAAGGTTCGATGTGTTGTGCATTCTGCTCACTACAATTGTACAGAGTTGTTATCCAAGTTACCGTAGCCTTTCTGTCAAGTTGAACCAGTCTGGCCATTCTCTGTTGACCTCTCACATCAACAAGGCATTTTTGTCACACAACTGCCGCTCACTAGATGTTGGCACCATTCTGAGTAAACTCTAGAGACGGTTGTGTGTGAAAATCTCAGGAGATCAGCAGTTACAGAAATACACAAACCAGCTTTTCTGGCACCAACAATCATTCCACGGTCGAAATCAATGAGATATAAATGTTTCCCCATTCTGATGGTTGATGTCAACATTAACTGAAGCTCCCGACCCGTATTTGCATGATGTTTTACATTACACTGCTTCCAAATGATTGGCTGATTAGATAACTGCGTGAATAAGTAGGTGTGCTGTTCCTAATGAAGTGCTCAGTGAGTTTATAATTAATTAATTATAAGTTCTATTTTCCGTTTCAAGAATTGTTTTGTGCTTTATGATTGTTTTACTGGCTCAATTTTTCTGAAAGCCATTAAATGGCAGGTTTCCATTGTGACAACCCAAATAGTGTGATGTAGGTCATAATGTCACAAAAGGTCAACTCTTTTTTTCAGAGGCAATGATGGTGGAAACTACGTGCAGAAATTTACTTAAAAAATGTAATAAACCTTCCTTGACAAACATTAAATGGAGTAAAAAGTGTAACAACTAGCTCTGTTCTCCCGTATAATCCAACAAGTTATGAAATGCAAGTAACAGCACTGTAGCACTTTCACAGAATAAATCCTTTGTTGTTCCTGAAACAGAATTCCTATCAACCAATGAACGTTGTTATGCACAACGTACATTGGTTGATAGAAATATTGTGAAGTAATAATATATATCCCAGCAAGCTACAAAAACTATTATAAATACATCTTTGAAATGGGGCAGTGTAGACAGCACATTGAAATGTTTCTTGGAAAATGCTCTAAAAGTTACATCTTTCAGATGAAAACAAACACATCCAATAGACGTCTCTGTGGATTAATCAATTGGATAAAGTTTACACAAAAAAAGTCTGTTGTAGCATGGATAGATATGTAGACTATATATTATGTGAAGCCTTCTTTTTACAACTTAAAAATTATGAAAAGTTGCATTCAATGAGTGCACCTTAAAAATAAAGGTGCAAAAAGAAAACAGAACAACCATTTCAGTGAAAATGTAAAAATCATTTTGAAGAAACTTTTCCCACTATAAAGGAACTTTTGTGCTGTGGGAAGTTTCCATGAATGTTTAGGTTCTTCGTGGATCCATATGCTAATGAAGAACCTTTAAACAAATCAAATTTGAGCTTTTCTAAAGCTTAATTTGTTCATAAGAAATGAAACTTTGATTTCAGGCAATTATCTCTCTATTTCACACAGAATCATTTCAATTTGTAAACAAGATTTAAGACACACGTTTGTCTTCGCTTACTGCCACGTCGATTACCAGTGGTCACTAGTGACTTTACGCTACCTAATTTAGTGCAATATATAGAATATATATGTTAATGCATTTCTTGTTTTCAGTTTATTGTCATGTGAATTGGTGCTCCGGAATTTGACAGATTTATGCTTTGGTGCAAAAGTTTTCAAACCTTTTAATGCCGAAGACCCCCAAATATAATCATTCCCTTACAAGGGCCCCCTTCCAGAAATATAAACTCAATTTATTTTCATTTATAAAGACCTGTCTTATACAGGAACAATAATCATGTTATTATAAAGGCAAATTGATTAATCTCATTAGATTAGTCTCATTTAGATTAATTTGTTGAATTGTTTTTAAAGGAAGAAAACAAAATAAGTTTAAGATTGGGTTCAGCCATTTTTGCGGATGACACTTGAAGTGAAGTGTGTTGTAAATGTAACATGCTAAATATATATAATTTATATATTATGTTAAAGATAACTTTGAAAAAACCCTGCTTTTTCCTCTTAATAGTAAGGTGTTGAGAATCCTGCTTAATATATTTTGTAGAGAAGTAAACAATCTGTGTTAACATTATAATTTTAAACCGAGAAGTCTGTAGACAAGTAGAGAAAGTGTTACAGGTTCTAAAAATAGGTTATAAGTCCTAAAACAAGTTATATGTACTAAAAATAGGTCAATCGGAGGCTGATTCTTTAAAATACGATAAGAGAGATAAGATAAGATAAGATAGCACTTTATAGATCCACTTGGGATATAATTGCAGGAATAATAAATTGTAAGAACTCAATAAATAGTTAGTACAAATAGAAATTAAACTCTTACAGTAAAATGCAGTGGTAAGACAAAAAAAAGTAATACAAATACTTAATAGGCAATAAGTATTATATTATATATATATTATATATTATATGTATATATATATATATATATATATATATATATATATATATATATATATATATATATATATATACTGATAATTTTCTCAATTAAAACTCAAATTTTCTGCAAGGCTAGGACCTGGGACATTTATGGTACAATGTAATTAGCCACCTAAAAGCACACCTGCCCCTATCTTAATTTACTTGACTGGATTTTAAGTCATTGCCCAGATTCAGTTCAGTTCATTTGAATTCATTCTACTCTTATCCAACTGCTTAACTAAAATGGCAGCGAAGTACTTACATTTTAAGTTGACTTAAACTAAACTTTTTGACTACACAGGCAGTATTTTAACCAAATGACAGCTATAACTGGCCTATCAATCTTTGCTCGGTTGCACCAAGATTGATTAGGAGACTCAATCAAGATTCAGTCAAGCTTGGCAAAGATTGATAGGCCAGTTATAGCTATCCTTTGGTTAAAATACTGCCTGTTGTGCGGATGCCCTCTATAGGCAGATATCAGCAAAGGAGACTCCAATCCAGCCAATCCAGAGGATGCTGAATAAAAGAACTGTTATTTCATCTATTATGCAAAAAACAAAGGAACTACCATAAAGCCTATATTGGTGACTGTAGGACTAGAAAGATTCATATTCATGGCTGAAAAGCATCAACCAGATAATACAAAAACTAAATGGAAAGGATTTCAGGACATTCTGGAGCAACCTACAGCTATATATATATATATATATATATATATATATATATGTGTGTGTGTGTGTGTGTATGAATATATATATATATGAATATATATATGTTTGATACATTACATATTGTAAATATATGTTGTATAATGCTCAGTTGAAAGAGAAAGAAAATATACATTGTTTAAGCTTCAGATTATTTCAACGTGTTCTTCAGGGGCTAGATAATACATTTACATTATCAAAATACATTCTAGATAGATGAAAGTGTATGTGCAGAACAAACTCAGTGTGGAAATCTTTTGAATTGTTTAAGCAGCTATAAGTAGTTTTATAAGAGCATTTTACTACCAAGGTCATGGCTTTAATTTAGTTTCTCTTTTTTTTCATATATTTAATTATGGCAATATACGTATATACATACATATTGTATGTATGCATATGTAGTGTGTGTATATATATATATATATATATATATATATATATATATATAGTATACTGTACTGTGCAAAAGTCTTAGGCAGATAAGATGTTTCACAAAAACATTTGTCTTGAGGTGGTTATCTATATGTTCAGCTTCAGAGTATCAAAAGGAAATGTAAATTTGAACTCCCAAACATTTCTTTTGCAAATAGAATAGAATACAATAATAGAACAGGGAACCCAGCTGCAACAGATGGCATGACTTCCACAGATACACCCACTGAACATCGAGTCAGTCTGGGATTACATGAGGAGACAGAAGCAATCGAGACAATCTAAATAAATAGAAGAACTATGTCGAAGAAGCCTGGAACATCCTATCTGCCAACAACCAAGAAAAACTGTGTCCAGGATTATCTAGGAGAAATGGATCTGTTTCGAACCCATATACCGATTTATCTTTTTTTTTATAAGGTTTACTGGACTTTGCATGACGTTAATTGAAAACTGTTTATGGTATTTTTTGAAGACACCCTCACTATGCAACCCTCACTATGCAACATTATTTCATATATATATATATATATATATATATATATATATATATATATATATATATATATATATATATATATATATCACATATAAAATCTTTAATGATTTACTTTTAAGTTTACTGCAGCCTCCATTAATGAGTCAATGTTTTCCTTGATATTTGAGTCTATACAGAGTCTGAGAAGTCCCCTTCATAATGACTGCATCAGTGTAAGTAGCCTACCTGTAAGTGACATTTATCGCCTACAATCCCAATCTGTTTGATAAATCCTCATCTGAAAGAAATATTTATATACGCATACGCTATTAGATATCATTGGGCTCTTTCATAACAACACCCCATCTACACTGCTGGAGACCCGTCAAAACTAGATCAGTTTAATGTAGACGTTGATTATAATGGGTGCGTTAACGTCGCATTGCTCGCGCCACGATCAGTGCACATTGTGTGCCATCTCTGGACTCGTGTACCCATGATGCTACGGGAGTGTCGAAACTTTGACAGGTACGGAAGAGGATACATGCAAGTTATAACGTCAACACAAGTCATCCTCCACAATTCTCTGTTTAAAAATGAAAATGCTCGAGTGTCGATAGCGTTCAGTCTGGTCTTCGATATGCGGTGCTGTTGTCGGCGATCAGTCGCAGTTCAGGCGCAACTTGCGCACAGCAGCGGTGTTTTTTAAGTGACAGGTAAGCAGGTAAGCGCAATTTAACAACCTTTTTAGAGCGCCTCAGTCAAACTTTTCTGACGTCAAGCAACACGTCACCCAAATTTGGCAAAAGGAGCGAGGGGCTACAATGCTAAACCGTTTCGTGGTGTCCATTTCACGAACATCGAACATCTCGCGCCTTCAGGCAGTTTTTGACAGGTACTGCTACCGCGTCTGTCAATTTGGGTTGCCAGATCCTTTCTCCTATTACGTGCAATGCAATACTACTCTGAAGGCTACTAGAACTAGTAGGCCTTCTATTTATAAACTATACTATTAGCATTCGTATTCTATAGTACAAAAGTATTATTTATAATGTACGCACTATGTAGACATAGTGTAGTAGACACTATATCCAATAGTATCCTTCACCTTGTGATGGGTTCAAACTTAAGTGCAAGACTTTGCAAGATGTTTTATTGATTAGAGGGGATTATTTTCCTCCAACACACAGCCTTATTGTGAAATGTGAAAACGAATTGGAATCTCAAAGTATTTAGGTGTCTATTCAGTGAAGAATTGATGGAATGGGTTTACCTGTAAATGTGGCTTCAGGGTTGGGGAGTAACAGAATACATGTAACGGGAATACGTATTTAAAATACAAAATATGAGTAACTTTATTCCACTACAGTTACAATTTAAATCATTGGTAATTAGAATACAGTTACATTCAAAAAGTATTTTGATTACTGAAGAGATTACTTTGCATTTTATTGTAATTTGTTTCATTTAATGTTTAGACTGTTGAGTTGGAAAACATTTATACATATAAATGATCGATCCAAAGTACATTTGAACAACGGTGAAACACTTTCTTATGATGTGTTACATTCATACGAGCAGACAGAGAAGTAAGTTTGGAGCAGAAGAAATAGAAATTAACCTTGTGTAAATTGTTAGCTTTACGCTAAGCTAAAGTGCTATTTCTAGCCATTTTACATGCACATGTTACCAGACACGATCATATTATTTATCAAGAAAATTCAAGTTGGATCATAATTTCTGTTTTCCAGTAAGACTTTTAATATTTGGGCAAAAATCGTATTCTTGATAATAATTTTTGTATTGTTCCCCTGTAACAATATAAAAAAAATCCTTAAAACAAGATCAGTTAGATTGATTTTGTTTTAGAAACAACACTGCATACGATTCAGGTTTTTCAGAGAATGTATTTATAACATGTGTATTTTGTTTTACTGAGTTTTTATAGTCAAAAAAAGTGAAAAAAATCTACCAGTGCTGAAGAAGTAATCCAAAGTATTTAGAGTACGTTACTGACTTTGAGTAATCTAATGAAATACATTACAAATTACATTTTATAACATGCATTTTGTAATCTGTAGTCGAATACATTTCAAAATTAACCCTCCCAACACCGGTAGTAGTTGGTAATTAAATCAGTAATTTCTAAAACGTTTAGTCTGATTTATTTTTTTACACTTTTATTCTTTTAAATTTTTCTGGGGACAAGTGGCCACGTTTAAATTTATAGTATATTTACTATGTAAAACAAGCAGTGCTGGGTAGATTACTTCTGAAATGTAATCGGTAACGTATCCAAATTAGAAACATTTTTAATATATTTATTTACACATTTTAGGTAATCCAATCTCATTACTTTTGGATTACCCATTCATATTTTGATGTAAAATCCAATCATTAATTACAAATGTATTAAGTACCAATCAGCAGTCCTTTTAATGAAACATTAGTAAACATAAAATCTAATGGAAACTTTCTATTTAAAGTTTCATGAAGGGTAATAAAAATGAATGTTACTCAAAATAAAAGACAATAAGAACATGCTTGTATCCATTTAGAAAATTTTACTTTTCTTGAAGTCTCTGTCACATCAAACCACTAAAAGTAATTTATCATTATTATAATTATTATGTGGAATTCATTGTGGCATATGTTTACAGAGAGTGGGCAATTTTTGTGTTCTTTTGGACTTTGATGACACAAGTGTTGCATGCTGCGTGAATAGTTAGTCTTTGTGTCAGTTGCCACAGGCAGAGAGGTATCTGTTAGTCTGTGTGCTGTATAGGACACAATAGTTTTTATTCATTTCATTGTTTGGCCCTTGGTAAGCAGAATTTTGTCTTTGTCTTGTTTTTTGTTTCTTTGTGAGTTGTTTCTCATTCCATTTACATTCTAAAAATGTTAAAGTTAAAAATATGGTGGTTTACTTAAAATAAAAGTTATATTGATGTTTGAAGACTTTTAAGGTTCTCTCACATTTTGAGAGAACACCTCACAGTTATACACCTCTCTCTATCAGTTTCTTAGACATGGACCATAAGAATGTGTTTTCAGCATTGCAGACGGTATGTTCAGATGTTATCTCGGCTCTTTATGGATCCCCCAATTCTTCAAATGGCGACACCACTGATCGTCTGTTGGGTGTGATGAGGCAGATTCAGGAACATGGCCGTGCTGTGGAACCATTGGTTACTGGCTTTACTGCGGTCTATCACCATTTTGACTTTGATGCTCAGACACCTGGCAATGGATTTCGGACCTTAGTGAAAGTAATTACTTATGATATATCTGGATTCAAAAGTGTTCAGAAAGTGCTTTAGAATTTCTATTTGCAAATTATGTGTTTAGATGAAAAGGATGACATGTCATAAAAGACTATTGCTTTTAATACTATTATTATTATTAAAGGGATAGTTCACCCAAAAATGAAAATTCTCTCATCTTTTATTCACCCTCATGATATCCCAGATGTGTATGATTTTCTTTCTTCTGCAAAACACAAACGAAGATTTTTAGAAGAATATTTCAGCTCTGTAGGTTCATGCAATGCAAGTGAATGGTGACCAGAACTTTGAATATCCAAATATCTCATAAAGGCCACACAATTGTAATCCATACAACTCCAGTGGTTAAATGAAAGTCTTCAGAAGTTATATGTTAGGTGTGGGTGAGAAACAGATCAATATTTAAGTCCTTGATTTACCATACATTTCTACTTTCATTATCGGAATGTGAGAGTGAAGATTTATAGTAAAAAGGGACTTAAATATTGATCTGTTTCTCACCCACACCTATCATATGGCTTCTGAAGTCATGGATTTTACCACAGGAGTCTTATGGATTTTTTTGCTGCCTTTTATGTGATTTTTGTAGATCCATTCACTTTCATTGTATGGACCTACAGAGCTGAGATATTCTTCTAAAAATCTTTGTTTGTGTTCTGCAGAAGAAAGAAATTCAGACACATCTGAGATGGCATGAGGGTGAATAAATGATGAGAATTTCCTTTTTGGGGGAACTGTCCCTTTAATTCTTGGCTGCAATTGATCTGTTTTGCAATTTTATACTTATTTAATGCTTTATTATGATAAAATTGTGATTTATTTTATATTATAGACAAACATTTTATCATTGTTTACTTACCTTTGTGTTCTAAACCAGGGGCCGGCAACCTACATGGCATGGAGTGCCATTTTTTATTTTCCTGGTTAATGGCTGTGCAGACATGAACCCAAACTACTGACAGCATTTCTCCCAAATTCCAAATAAAAATATTAACATTTAGAGCATTTATTTGCAGAAAATGACAACTGGTAAAAAAAAAAAAAGAAAAAAAAAGATAGTGTTCTCAGACCTCAAAGAAAGCAAAGAAAACAAGTTCATGTTCATTTTTAAACAACACAATACTAATGTTTAATTTAGGAAGATTTCAGAAATCAACATTTGGTGGAATAACCTTGATTTTCAATCACAGCTTTCATGCGTCTTGGCATGCTATCTACCAGTCTTTCACGTTGCTGTTAGGTGACTGCCACTCCTGGTGCCAAAATTGAAGCAGAAATTTATGTATGTGATTTTCTGAAGTTTGAGTCCACTTGTGAAAATGTTTCTATTTTTTTATTTTTATAATGTAATCGTTTATTTTTCATTACAAATAATTTTATCAGAATAACAGTTTGAGTGAAAACTTTGTCCAAAACCCAATGATTATGATATAATCGTGATCCTGCATCTTAAATTCTTTAATGAAAGAAAACCTGTCCTTTTGTACAAAATGAGTTAAAACGGTTTATGTTACAAATTTGATAATTTGTTCTGAAAACAAAAGCAGGGACATTTTAACTTGCGCTATTAACCGAAAGTGTAGCGCTGCCGACTTCTGGTGCACGAATGTTTTGCACGCGCTGCACGAGTCTGTTGGTATGCTGCAGTTTCGTCACATTTTAACTTTTTGTTTTGCCTCACGTTCAGCCGATGAAAACACGCTGCGTGATCACGAGGAAGGATTCAATCAAGATGTAGATTCGAATGCAGGTGCAGAATCTCATATAAATAAAATAGTCTACTCTTCTCTCGCCGTTGCTGGCCTGCCAGTGATTACTCCTCCATAGCCATAGGTTGCCGACCCCTGTTCTAAACCCTTATGACTTTCTTTTTTCCGTGGAACACAACAGGAGATTTTAGGTAGATTGACAGTCTCATTCACTTTCACTGTATGGAAAAAAGACGCAATGAAAATGAATGGGGACTGAGACTTAAATTTTTCTAACATCTTTAGATGTAACTAACATCTCCTTTTGTATGAAGGATGACAGAATTTTGCACTTTTGGCTGAACTGTTCCTTTAAGTTTCTATGTTATCCATAGGTAGTACATTCCTGCATCATCTACATCATCCAAAAGGCCCGTTACATTGCCTCAAACTACAGTGGAGCATTTTTCCGGATAGAGCATAATGTGGCAGAAATTGAAGCGTATTGTAGTGCCCTGTGCCAGCTGCGGGCATTGCTTTACCTGGCACAGGTATTACTAAATGACAATGACTATGGCCAGCTCTATTCACAAGAGGAAGGAGGTTTGAGTGAGAAATTTGTGCAAGAGTACATCTCCATGCATAAGGCTTGTTTCTATGGCCGCTGCTTAGGCTTCCAGGTGAGATTATGTAAATGTGCTTTTTGAAAATTGTGGAACATGGTTCTGGTTTTGCCACTTTTATACAATACAGAGAATCACCCATGCATACTTGAATTTATCCTTTCCCTGTTGTTGGCAAATATGTTTCAAACACAATGGCATCCTCTATTTTTTTTTCTCTGTCTTCCAAGTTTTCCCCATCTCTCAGACCTTTTCTACAGACAGTGGTCATCAGTATGGTATCCTTTGGTGAAAACTACAAGAAACAGCAAACTGGGATAGGTAAGTGCAATGGATCTGCTTTGGGCAGAATGTCTAAGCATAATATTATGATTAGAAGTGTGGTGATGTGGCGAGCGACGTCTGTGGAGAGCGAGGCCGAGAGAGGAAGAGTGGTATGAATTGACACCTGTGGGAAATCAACTCTAACAGCTGTTTTGTGTTGCAGTGAGAGCTGGTGGGGGTTAAAAGGGCAGTCCATACCGCCAGAGGGGAGAGAGAGATGCACAAAGCTGACTGTGTGTGTGTGTGTGTGTGTGTGTGTGTGTGTGCGTGCGTGCGTGTGTGCAAGGTTTTGCTGAAAAGCAGATCTTTGTGTGTGTAAAATAAAAGACTACGTTGATTGATAACCTGGCTATTGCTTCCACCTTCAAGAATAGAGTTAAAGAACCTGTCACAGTGGTACCAAAACTCAGGAATTTGGAGGAAGATACGCCATCACGGAGTCTCGCCATTTGCCGATCTGATCAAGACCCTCGCCAGCATCCACCAAACTCAACATCAGGCACTGCTTGAGCTGCGCCAGGAAGAGACGTTCATGGAGCTGTTTGAGCATGCGGTGGAAGCACCAGGATGGCCAGAGTCCCAGTGGGCATTCCGCCTGCTGCCGCTGCTCTCAAGAGAAACACAACTAGCCCATTAACTACCCATCGCCAACCTCCTGGGGGTATCAGGACCTGAAGTGAGCCATCTTGCAACAGGTCGGCTGCAGAGCAGCACTGCCTGTGCTTCCGCTTGCTGATGCTTGGCGAGCTCGGCCACTGTTTGCCAATGCACAACAGCTCCGTGACTCCTGCCGGCGGTGGCTGCTGGCAACCGAACGTGACACCGCAGTAGTCATACTGGTGGTAATGGAGCAGTTGATCAAATGACTACTGAAAGGGATGGCAAAATGGATCCAGTGCCACTGCCCGGCATTCCTGGACGAGGTGGTCCAGCAGGACGAGGACTATATGGCGGCGTATATGGGGGATGGCTAGCACTTGTCTCTCTCCTTCTCCCTCTCCACCCTCCCCCTCTCCTTCCCCTTGTCCTGTTCCTATTGCCCGGAAAGGGAAATTCATACCCCACAACCAGTTCCCCAGTCCCGTGGGCCATTCAACCCACCGGTTTTTCCTAACCTGGGCATTTCCAGAACCGATGCCCCGCAATGTGGTGGAGACATTGGTCCAGATCCCCGACATGCCACAGGCCGCCCTGATCAAGCAGGAGCGTACTGAATACCTGCAAGTATTAAGGGAGGTACAAACCAAGCCTTGGTGGATTCAGGTTTTAATAAAACCTTCATTCACCAAAGCTTGGTTCAATCTGAGGCTTTGGATAGTCAGCGGATGAAGGTAAGTTGTATGCACGGAGATATTAAAAATGACCCTGTAGTGACGGTCATTATTCAATTTCGGGGACAAACACATTGTCGAGGCTGCGGTTAGTACCTGCTTCTCCCATCCACTAATCTTGGGCATGAATTGGCCGGCATTTACAACGTTATTGAGGGGAATATGTGTGGATGGGTCCTGCAACAAAATATATTGGTGTGTGGTGTGTGATTCGCTGGCTGGTGACGCGGTGCCACAGCCGTCTACCTCAGCTCCACGAGGGAAGTAAGGGAAGGGGAAGTCTCGGCTGAAAGGGATTTCCCTCTGGAGCAGACGTGAGATTTGGAACATTTAGAGCTTTGTTCAAGTGAAAGTGAATGATGGTCAAAACCTCCAGTCAGATATTGCACTCTCATATACGTATTTTAAAATGATCAAGGATTGGTTGTATCGAGTGACACAGGACACTCAGACAAAGGAGGATACAACCAAATTGTTAATACAGCAGAGCTGTCTGGAAATGTTATTCCAGACGGCTCATTTTAATCTGATAGTGGGTCACTTAGGGCAGGAAAATGGCCCGTTTCTATTTAGGGATGTTCGCAGTTGGTGTATGGCATGCCGTGAATGTCAGCTGGGGATCCGCCGGCCACCCCAAGAGTGCCATTGCGCCCACTTCTGCTGATTGCGGTTCCTTTAAAAGAATTGGTGTGGACCTCGCTGGGCCATTAGAATGGATGGATCATGGGCATTGCGTTCTGTTGGTTCAGGTGGACTATGCAATGCGATATTCGTAAGCAGTGCGCAACATTTCAGCGCAACCCTGCTGTATAATAGGGGTATTTGACTATGGGGATTTACACCGGGAGAGAAAGTCCCTGTATTGCTCCCCACATCGAGCTCTAAATTACTAGCCAAGTGGCAAGGACCCTTTGAGGTCACACTGCAAGATAATGAAATCGATTATGATTTCAAAATAATGGATAGAGATGGAGCACATCAGATTTACCACCTCAACCTTCTAAAACTGTGGAGATGCGGCCCCTGTGACTTTGGCGACAGTGGTTCCAGAGAGGGAGGAGCTCGGACCGGAGGTGATTTGAAAATCCCAGATCAAGTCAACCCTGTCACTTGTGGAGACAACCTCTCACCATC
This sequence comes from Moxostoma hubbsi, assembly GCA_032164185.1. Taxonomy (NCBI): domain Eukaryota; kingdom Metazoa; phylum Chordata; class Actinopteri; order Cypriniformes; family Catostomidae; genus Moxostoma; species Moxostoma hubbsi. The sequence goes on along the minus strand of JAVLUX010000026.1, from coordinate 31,616,158 downwards.
CCAAATCACAAGAGGTTGCCAGGTTGCAAGAAGAATGCTCCAACATGTTCTCGCCTCTTGCCGGTCGTATGAATCCCATAGAGCACCATATCGAGATAACCCCAGGGGTAATGGTACATAGGCATCCCCACCGATTATTCGAGCACAAAAAAAGTGGTTCGGGACAGAAGTGGTTCGGGCCATCCCGGTAATTTTGGTTCCAGTTCTGTGTGGATTATGGAAAAGTCAATGCGGTGTCTAAATTGAATGTGTATCTGATGCCTCGAATTGATGAGCTGCTTGATTGGTTAGGCGCGGCTCGCTTTTATTTGATGAAGGATATTGGCAGAACTCCCATGTCCCGTGAAAAGATGGCATTTTCCACACCGTTCGGATTACACCATTTCGTGGCGTTTGGTTTGTTTTGGGGCCCCGGCAACATTTCAGTGGCTCATGGACAGAATCCTCAGACCGCACTCTGCATACGCCGCTGCCTATCTGGATGACATCATTATTTTCAGTAATGATTGGCAGCAGTACCTGCCGCATCTGAGGGCTGTCCTGAGATTGTTGAGACTGGCAGGACTCACGGCAATCCCAAAGAAGTGCACAATTGGGTGGGTGGAAGTACGGTATCTGGGCTTCCACTTGGGTCACGGGCAGTGTGGCAGCCTGCCTGAGACCTAAGACCAAAAATGAGGTGAGACAATTCCTGGGTCTAGCTGGCTATTATCACAAGTTTGTGCCTAATTATTCAACCGTCACCAGCCCACTGATTGTTCTTACTAAAAAGGGGGCACCAGATCCGGTCCGGTGGACGGAGCCGTGTCAGCAGGCGTTCACGTGGGTGAAGGAACCTGTTACAAGATGATTAACTTATTTGATGGATGAACTCCTAATAATCAGGATGAACTGTTTGAAATCTTAAAGTCGACATGAAATGCTGTTCGCAACTCATTTTACGTTGAATCTGGCATATTTCTGATTGAACAAAATTAAGAGGTATTGATTGGATTAACTGAGGCTGTGATTTTGCTTAAAGTCTCCTTTGAGAACAACATAAGTGATGAAATTTTGGCAGAATTTTAATTTTTGGGATGAAATATCCCTTCACACAACTACATATCCCTCTAGTTAGTGAAGTCTGGTCTATTTACAGGCATAGCAGCTCTCTCTTTCTTCACATCTGGCAAATATGTGATGAACCCTGAGCTGAGAGGGGCAGAGTTTGAGCGCATCACTCAAAATTTAGATATGCAGTTTTGGAAAACTTTTTGGAACCTAACAGAGACAGAGCTATTATCAGTAAGTACAAGCATGTTTCTGTGTCCTCCTACATTACAGCTGATACAAAACACCTTATATTTATATTCACATAAATAAAGGAATATTCCAGGTTCAATACAAGTTAAGCTCAATCTAAAACATTTATGGCATAATATTGATTAGCAAAAAAAAATAAAAAATTTTCGACTTGTTTCTCATTTTATTTTCCCAAAAATCTGGGTTATAGTGAGGCACTTACAAAGGAAGTAAATGGGGCCAATCTGTAAACATTAAAATACTCACTGTTTCAAAAGTATAATCACAAGACATAAATAATGTGCATGTTATCCTGATTATAGTGTTATAAAATTGCTTACTAACATTTTCTATATTAAGTTATAGCCAAATTTACAGCTTTGTTGCCATGACGATGTAATGTCAACAAACCCTTAAATAACTGTAAAAGTGATGATTTAAACAACTTTACAGCTCAAATAATGCATGTGTTTTAACAGAGGAATTAACGTAATTGCTTTTATAAAATTATAAGCTTCGCATTTCTGCCTTTAAACCCTCCAAAAATTGTCCCCATTCATTTCCGTTGTAAGTGCTACACTGTAATTATGTATTCTGTGGTAATCAGCATTATGCCACACATGCTGATGACTGACCTTAACTTGTAATCAACCCAGAATATTCCTTTAAGAATGTTTTTTTTTTTAAATTTTATTTAAGTGTAAAAAAATAAAATAGTTGTTCAAATGAGATATGGTTTACAAAACCATTGCTTGCATGTCACTAAATAAGACAGAAGAGTTTAAAGCCTTAAGGTGATTATCCTTTCTCTCTCTCCTTTCTTCCATAGGGTTTGTCAAGGATTGCTTCCAGTGTGGTGCAAGTGAATCTGACATTAACAGTGCCAGCTGAAACGTTTAGTTTGCCACTCGCCTCTGACCCGACTAGCTCAGTCTCTGTGACCCCACCAGTTGCACACTGGGGCCCTGGGCCAGTCAATGTGCGGCTGATCTCACACATGCTCCGCCAAGGACAGGTTTGTGTGTATGTTTTATGGAAAAGCAACGGCTAGTAAATTTAATTTATTTAGGATAAGCAGCAATCTAAAGACAGTTGCAAAGCTCCCCAGTTTCAAGCCTAGGAATACAGTATTTGTCTTATGGCATCTCAAGAAATATGTAGTTTGTAATATGCATACAATACTTGTGATTGGTTGAAATGCCTAATAGAGTAACTGTTAAACATTTACTTCTCCTCAATTTCCCCCCACCCTCTATATACCCTCTCTTTTCATAGGACAGTGCAGAACTGTTAGCATTTTCTCGGTCTGAAGGGCCTCAGCGTTCTTTACCTGGAAGTTTCAGTCGTCAGACATCTCCTCTCACTCCTTGTCTTCTAATTCACTTCCACGGAGGAGGATTTGTCGCACAAACTTCGAAATCACATGAGGTATCCAGACAGCAGTTGTTTTGTAGTTGCTTTGTTTAATGAATGACCAGTGTGCCAAAACCTCAGGATTGTGGCCCAAAAAGTACTAGGATCTCAAACCATACTTAAAATAAAAAACTTAAAAGCTGAAGTATGAAACTTTCTCTGAGTTGAAATACTTTCTCATATCCCAGCTTAATATGCAGAGAAAAGTATAAGTAAGCCATTCATAGGTCAATTTTCTTGAAAACTGTAAACGCTGTGTCTCTGAGGCGCTTTAAAAATTCCTCTCTTTGTTTTGAGTGACCCATTTCAACCAATGGCGTGAGTTTGGGGCAAAATGATCAATTTCTTTGACAAATGGCAGATTTGGGTCATAATCAGAAAGCTGTTTTGAAAACGATGTTTATTTTTGTAATTCCCAGTGCCGCTAGTGGCACGGATATTATATACTTCTGCTTTAAATATCAAAATATCAAACCAAGTGCCATTCATTTTAAAGAAAGATAGCTTAAGCACATTTTTCAAGCAAAACATGTCAAAATTTGTTAGGATTAAAAATGATAAAACAATAGATATAGTGTTTAAAATTAAGACAAAGTATTGTGACACTCTTTGGTTTTCAAATGTAAGTGCAACATAGTTATTGTGATAAACTAAGAAAAGTCAAGTTAATTGTGATAAAAGGTTTAATTCTGAAATAAATGTATCAGTTGTTTACAGATTAAACTTGCTTAGTTATTTTGTTATCTAATGCTATGGCATTCAGACATTTCAATCATTAAATTGAAAGGTGGTAATAATTTACTCAGCGGTTCTCCGATACGCTGTAGCTTGGTCCTCGACCACTCCTCCACCCTCTAGTGGACAACAGCCGCGCCAAATCGGGCGGATTGGAGGTAGTCCTCCATCCCCTGGCGGGTGGAACGGCCCCACCCCGTTTCGGTGGATGGAAGGGGACTCTCCCGCCCCTGGCAGTGGTCCTCCCACTCCAGGTGCCCCTCCCCGCTCGCAGTCGTGTGGCCGTCCCTCCGCTCTCAGGAGGCCTTGCTTCAAAATGTTCAAATACTGTTTGGGGCCAGAGCATAATATTTTTCCATGTATAAAATTAGTTTAGATTCACTTTTTTTGTCTCTGTTGTAGAATTACTTGAAAAGCTGGTCAAAGGATCTGGATGTGCCTATTCTCTCAGTGGATTACTCCTTGGCTCCAGAGGCCCCATTCCCCCGAGCTCTAGAGGAGTGTTTCTATGCCTACTGTTGGGCCTTGAAGAATTGCCACTTGCTGGGTTTGTATAGCACACCCCTTACCAGATAAAAACAAAGATCCTTTAGATGATCAAGGCAAATCCACACTTGTGTGTCAAAAAAGTAGCTATAAAAATAGGATATAAAATCTAGAAAATTTTTGCTATAAAATAGGATAAAGCTTACTTTGTAAAATGTAATGCATTTAAATGAAGTGTCTATGTGTGGATCACATTTATTTTGCTTTATAACCTGATATTTGAGGTTAGCGAATTACATTTTTTGACATCCATGTTTTTTGTGCCAAATATTAAGCAAGTTTTAACTCATGCTACGCTCTTAAAAATAATGGTTTCCATTACAACCAAAAATCATTTTACAGTCTGATATCAGATGAGAATTTAAGTTCTGCAGAAACCTTTTTATTCTCCAGTTCTTTTGAAAACATCTATGTACTGGTGCTTTAAAGACCGAAGAAGCCAACAGACTTATCTGCAAAATCTATTAAGTAACATGCAGAACTGTTTAAATATCCATAGAACCAGTTCACCTAAAAGTAACTCACCCTCATGCTGTTTAAACATATAAGGCTTTCTAGGTGGAATTCTTTGGTTAACTATCCCTAAAGGAGCTGCAAAGAACCTGTGAAGAATTTTTAGTTTTAAAAGTTAAAGGTGTGTGCCTTATGCCTATTTGAGAATAAGTACAGATGCTTAATGATTCTCTAAATCTTGATCTTGCTACATAGGTTCGACTGCAGAGCGTGTTTGTTTGGTTGGGGACAGTGCAGGTGGTAACCTGTGTATAACCGTCTCTATGAAGGCAATGTCTTACGGTGTACGCATTCCTGATGGAATTGTGGCAGCATACCCAGCAACTCTACTTACAACAGACTCCTCACCATCCAGGCTGCTTACTCTCATTGACCCTCTGCTGCCTTTGAGTGTGCTCTATAAGTGCATCGATGCCTATGTTGGTAAGATTCATCATTAACTTCTTTGGGGTGGATATTATATTATATAATAAAAAGGAATATTCTGGGTTCAACTCAAGTTATGCTCAGTTGACAGCATTTGTGGCATAATGTTGATGACCATAAATATTACATTTCGAATTGTCCCTCATTTTCTTAAAAAGCAAAAATCGAGGTTACAATGGTGCCAATTTCTGGAGGGTTTAACCTTGTGCGCCCCTGCGTCCACATGTGTGGACATTTTATTTTGGCTTGGCTATACACAACGCATCATTTAAATTAATTTAAACCAACTGTTCACAAGACTCTAGACTGTCATTAAAGGGATAAACTTCTGCACAACACACACTTGACACAACAGCATGGCGTAGTTTTCCATGAAGCTCTTCTACAGGTGCAGATCTTACTAAAGTGCCTCTGTTTTTAAAAAAAAAAAAGAAAGTTTTTTAATTGAAATCTGTTTGGGTGTAAAGAGTAGCCCTAGTTTCGTTGATATGTCACTTTAATTTTCATTTCATAATGCATTCATTTTTCGCATTTCAGCGCGCTGATAAACATGATGTCCACATATGTGAATTATGAGACATTATTCCCTCAAAAGTAAAGAAAAAACATGTTAGTTATTTTGATAACTTTCGACATCATCTGTGGAAAACATTTATTTTTTTTGCTTTTTTATTAGGTGTCACTAGTTACAAATTAAATGGGTAATTTAAAATGCACACAGTATTCACGCTTGGGTTTCAGGAGTTTAAAGGAAGAATTTTTATAAAAGCACTTCCATAATTTCTTTCTGTTAAAACTTTTGTATTATTTAAGATGTACATTTTTATAGCTGTTTTAGAGTTTTAGGGTTCAGTGTTTTGTTGTCATGAGAACAAAGTTGTAAAAATGGATATAACTTTACACAGAAAAGGTTAGTAAGTGATTTTATCACACTAAAATCATGTTAACACAGATATTGTTTACTTCTATGTTTTTTTTTTTTTTTTTTAGTAGGGCAAGTTGAAATTATTTTCTGTGGTAAATCAACATTATGCCACAAATGCTGTAAATTGAGCTTCACTTGTATTGAGCCCAGAATATACTTTAAACTACTTCAAATACAGTCAAGCTACCCTTTTGGAAAAGTAGTTAGCTACTTTGCTAACATAAATTAGCTAACTACATTGAAGCTATTAAAGTACAATATATAATCAAATAAATTTTTTAGCAATCAGAACATTATTTTCTGGCAGAAATTACAGCATTAAACCTGAAAAGATCAATTTACACTAAATACAACCAAAAAACATGAAAACCTCATAATTTATATAACCGAGCAGCATAGAACGAAATATTTTGCTTCAAAAAGGCACAAAGTTCCTGATGAAGAACGATGACTCTGAATCAGTTCGTAGTTTTTTTTAACTGGTTCATTAACATGAACTGTTCAAACAAATTAATTTGAAGTAAAACGAATTGGACTCTTCATTGCTTTATATGAGAAAGAGAGAGAACGAATTTGATTATTACCTCATTTTTCATGGCTGTACAGCTGTGAGTACTATGTGGCAAAAAAGCAACAATGTAATGTTTTGTAACACTACACTGTTACTCGTTGGATAAAGGAGCTATTTACTGGAAAAGCTACTCTATTTTGAAAACAGCAGAGCTATTTAAAAATTGTAGTTAAGTTAGTAGCATCACTACTTTAAGTTAGTTACTCCCAACACTGTTTTAATCTAATAGTGATGTTGGTAGAAATCTATACATGTTTAATCTTAAAACAGTTTTATCCTCTCTCACGATTGTCCTGTATTTTTGTTGCCATCTCTACCTCAGGTACAGGAAGTCAGACAGCACAGCATTTAGACACCCTGGCCATTTTGGGACAGGATACAGTTAAGTTGTCAAGTAACTTTACACAGGGAGCGACCAATTTTTTTAAACCCTTAATACATCCAAAAGCACCATCATCATCATCATCTGCTGCAGCCACATCATCCAATGGGCCTTCACCTTCCAAGTCTCGCTCTGAAGACAGGCCACAGGAAGACCGAGAATACCCTGAAAACTTTGAGCCACTCCGGTCGAGGTGTTTGGTGGATATACAGACACCTTGCTCACCAATAATGAAGAACCCCTTTGTGTCCCCTCTACTCGCTCCAGACAGTCTACTCAAGGGGCTTCCACCAGTGCATATAGTGGTAAGACATGATTAGGCTATTAGAAAATCGCCACTTTAATCCCTGCAATTACTTGTTTGTAACCATGTGCTGGGGATCATCGTCAATTTTAAATGCTGTAATTATTTGAAAGCTTTCTTTCCAAAGCCCTGCCTTTCAAAAACATGTTAGTCAATCAAATGTTATCAATTCAGATTGTGCAAAATTATTCAAAAGTAAAGAGTATTTCTGATTGGCCAGTTTTGTAATAGTTTGCACAGTTTTTTGGCTGCCACAGAGACTAGTGTGATTTCTTAGGACACCTAGTTAAGTAAAATCTGTCACTAGGGACATTAGTTGGGACATTTCATGCATGGTATTTAATAAATACATAAAAAGTAACTACTGTAGATAGGTAAAGTTTGTCAAGAAAAAAATGATATTGCTTGACAAAGCCTTGTCTGAAAGTTACATTAGATAGATAGATAGATAGATAGATAGATAGATAGATAGATAGATAGATAGATAGATAGATAGATAGATAGATAGATAGATAGATAGATAGATAGATCGATCCTATATTAGACCTTGAAGGAATAACAAAGTTTGCTTATAAGTAAACAAGGACAGCATTTGAGCTGCTCACAAGCCATCTTTCTTTTTCTTACTGTTATTATACTGTATCGATTGCTCTCCTTAGGCCTCTGCTCTGGATGCCCTGTTAGATGATTCGGTGATGTTTGCCAAAAAGCTGAGAAATATGAACCAGCCAGTGACACTCACTGTCGTAGAGGACCTCCCCCACGGCTTCCTGAGCCTTTTAAAGCTCTCCAAAGAAACCCAGGAGGCATCTGACATATGTGTTCAACGAATCAGAGAAGTCTTCCAGCAAGAAGTAGTACCTCCTGCTCACAAGCAGCTAAGGCTCAATTAGACAAAGCTTATGTTTGAGAATGTCAGGGACATAAACAAGAGCAAATCTTGACAGGTCATGAAAGTGTAGAGTCAACAAATGTAGTCAAGAGTGAGCATTACAAAAAAGCACACAGACTATGTGAAGAAAAACGAGCTTTTGCTGTCCCCTGTCCAAACTCCACTAAATCAGTCATCCTCGATGTAAACATCTGGAAACAAACATGCACTTGCACTTGTAAATCCAACTTGCAACACCAAAGTCATATCTACTGACATTTAATGACACATGCAGACTTTCATTACAATGTCTCAAAGGTATTCACAATGACCACTCACTTTACTGACCATATCAACTGACGAGATGTTACCATTGTGCCTGTACTAAAGCAATACAATCTATCTGAGCTGCTTTTGCACTGCAAACTAGCACCATTTTTTAAAGCATCTGCGCTGTTGCCTTTTATTTATGTCGCCCTTTGTTTTGACCTCTTGTAAGTTATATCTAAAACGATAATGGTTTGAATGCTTTAATTTTAAATTACAAGCGTTAATAAATCATTTTACAGTGGTGTGTGCGTGTTTGTGTGTGCATGTGTGTGACATTATTTACAAGATAAAACTTTTAAGGCCTTTTAATGGATGTGGTTATAAGCATTACACCATTGTTTCCTTTCACACTGTTGTCTACACTTGAACCTTGTGTTAACCTCGTCATCTCATCAGCATGAATGTTGATGACCAGATGCACTGGTAAATTGTCAATGTTAAATAACATGGTCAAAAAATTATCAAACTTTGACAAGTTACCAGTTCCTGTTACCATACAGTTCACTAAATAGTCATGGGCTTTAAAGTGTTAAACAGCCTAATCAGATATAGAACATGTTGATGTGTAATTTTTGTCACATAACTCCAAAGATGTTTGTTCTATAGTGTGCACTTAAGATATTTTGATTGATTTAATAACAAATGCAATAATAAATAATCCACTGTTTTCATTAAAGCCTCGTTTCCCAGTGCATTTTTGCTAGTGGTCTGTCTTTAACAAAATGTTACCATGGTAGCCATAGTTTCATCAAAATACAATAGTTAATGCACCATACACCCGGACAAGTTCTTTTAACTCTTTCCCCTAAAAAAAAATAAAAATAAAAGAATTTCTGTGGGAAAGAATTTGCTTTAACTCAACTTAGTTGTGTTATCTTTCTGCTTTGACTCGTTACATTGATATATACATTTTTTTTCAACCTCGAAAAAAAAAACATTTGATTTAAGTAATGTGGACTTGATCTGTTTATTTCAAATAACTAAATATTCTGAATTAAATAAACTTGTTTTTAGTACTGTTGTAGTTTACCTGTATACTTTATGTGAAGTACACAGCACAACCTTTGCCACTTAATGCACAAGCATCTTGCAAAGCAAACGCAGCATGTGATATTCTGTATAGGGAGGCACATAGATCTCAACACTTTACATACAAACCTCAGTAAAGCTGACAATCGACAAACATCAATAAGTGAAATGATCAGCTCTGCACATCACCACACAACCGTTAACTATAACAATAATGATGAAAACAGCAGCAAAGATAAAGTCTGCAAACAGCAAAAAATAAGCCTAAAACACTTACTATAAAAATGCATTAATGCCACAATCCATGCCTTGCAAATCAGCTGGAAAATCAGCAACATTGTTCAATATTAAATAGTTTATTCCAACAACTTTGTTAAGCTAGTTGGGGCAACATTTTGAGTGATATTGTTTGTCTAACATGTGTTTACATTCAGAGACATATACATGTCTTAGTACTGAAGATCTTGTGATAAATGATGTGAAATTATCTGGCACCGAATGTAGTTGATTCAACGTATATTTTTGAGTTGAGGTGGCAAATACTTTGTTAATTAAATTTAAGAATACAAATTGAAACAATGAAAACTTATAGGTGCACTCAATAACTTTTGTCTTTGTGTCATCTTGGACTTACACTGACACCTAGTGGCTTGGATGCAGCATTAAATCATTTTCAGTTTCAGATGCCATTGTAGAAATTTAGTATTCGGAGTTCAGCCAAGATTACTTTAATAAATGAGTGAACGTGTCAAATAACAGGACATTTACTGAGATTAAGCGAGTCGTATTCGGCTGGTCATGTGATTCTAACATGGCCGCCCCCATGTGCGGGGACACTCTCCATGAAGAATAAAACAGTTTTTATAAGGTAACTGAGTCTAAAATTAAATTTAAGTGGCCATGATTTCCTAAATATATCGCAAAATAATTTGGAAGTTAAACTTTTTTAAAAAGGACATAATTACTGAGTGCAGCTTTAAGGGAGCCTTTATTTCGTAAATATGAAGGTCATGCGAGCCTCCGCGCTGTTGATGGCAGCACTTCAGCTGTGCCGCGGTAATATCAGCACGGAGACTCGACCATGTTGACAGAGAAGTACAACAAAGGAGACGAGCTGCTTGTAGTGACATTACACACTTTCTAAAAACTACACGGATCAACCATTCATTCACATCAGATATAACGAAGCATACAGCATCGACAAAAGCAAAGGGTAAATGTATTAATGTTTGGTTGTAACTGTTGGACATTATGAAGTAATGTCACACCATTTACTGGTTAGCCTAGCTTAGTTAGCACATAGCACCTCCTTGGTGAACTTACAATTGGGTGTTTGTCCAAATCGTTACTGTGATTTGCCTAAAATGGACAATAGCTAAAAAGTGAGGGATAGTTAATTTATTTACTTAAATTAAGCAATTATCAATATCACTCCTTGTAACTCTGACATGCTGGTGTTTAAAAAATAAGTTATTTCTAAACATTTATGTCATATTATATAGTTGTGTAAGCCTGTCTCGCTTTGTTTTGAATTGATTTGGATGTGTTCATTTGTAAACAAGAAAACCTATGCAGTAACATACAGATAGAAAGTCATGGCACTTCAGTCGTGCCATGTCGTATATCTTACAAAGACAAATTTGAGTTGTGTCTACTACTGTTTATAACGCTAACAAAAGGTATAATGGCATTACCATGTTTTTAGACATGTACCAAAATGGTATTCTTTGAAGAACCATTGTGTTACCATAGTACTGTCATGGTACCTTTTTGAAAGGAGAACATCTAGGTCAGACAGGATATGAAATGGACTGTTTTTGTTCCTGAAAATTTAAAGCTTCTCTTTCAAAGAATTTATCATTGTAACCACAATCTCTATTGCATGCTATTTTAGCTGAATCTTTAATGACCATGTTATGCACATTGTAACTACAGCTGAAAGAGTGCATGTGACTTTGTGTCAACGGTTTCAAACGGTTTCTCTGCAGGTTGCACAGGTGTGGGAATAACTGGAAGACAACACCGTAAAGGATATACTACTCCATACCTCCCATTTACACATACCCTACTCACTTATATTCAAAACTATAATATAGACTACTCGGCAAGCATAGACTTGCAAGCTTAAACAGAAGATTATTTAAGGAACTGAAGGCAATACTTGTGTTTGGCCTTTGGACTGCAGTCATCCTGAAGTGTTGCTTTGTCTATGAACATTCCCAATTTTGAATGTGTCTGATTCAACCCTCAGATGCTGTGGAGTGAATCTTGCCCGCCAGACAAATGTATAGATGAACTGAAGCTGGACTGTGATCTAAACAGGATATCAAATCATTTAAATGCACAAGAACGAATCTGTTTAAGTAACTATTGCAAAAGTAAGACAAAGACAAAATTAAAGTCATTCTGGTCAGAAGAGCAGTATTTATGCTAAAGGTCTTATTTCAGATTGCCTTAGCTGTTCTTTTGCAGGACTAGTCATCAATCACACCTGTTAAGGTATAATTTTCTATACTGTGTGCAGGTGTACTATATTTATGCACATAAATATTTATTTATCTTCTTTTGGAAGAGCTTTCCTGTTAAACCTTCTGTGACAGCAGTTGCTCTTATTTAAAGAGATAAGCTGTACATTGAGTTTGTAAATATCTCATAAGATTCTTTATTGAAGATTTTTACTGAGACCTTGTGGACACTGTAAATGCTTTATTAGATCTTATCTAAACATTGGTAAGGCATTTAAAAAGGTGAAGAAAAAAACGTATAAACTTCAGAGAACAAAAAACCTTTAAAGAAGTGATCAAATGGCAACAAGGATGGAGAATGTTAGCCCTGCTGTCATGGGAATGAACCAACACAACAGGCAGCTTAAAGGCCAGCCTAAAATAACCTCTCAATTAGGACCCCTAACTGCACCCCAAGGTGCTCTACCTGGAAAAGAACATGCAGGAACCCAGAAACCAGCCAATGCCTCTCAAGAAGGAACTGGCATCAGGTTAGCTCATCAGATTTCAAAGAAAAACATTTTAGGATTTGCTATAATACACATTTTGTTATAACACGATCAGTATTTAAATATTCCTATTTAGTCTGACATACCCATTAAGCCCCAAGATTGTTTTAATCCCTCTGCATGAGTGTTTTTATATCTGTATGTATACGCCATTCACCTATTGCCTTTCAGGTTTGGTGACGACTGGAAAAAGAGTCTAGTGCTCCCCCCTACGGACAACAGAGTCAAAACTTCTGTAAGTTTTGAACTGAAAAGTTATAAAGCCTCACAGTACCCCTTTAAAGTGTGTTCAGAAACTGAAAAGTGTGCAAATTGGAATGTATGCATATCCATGGAATAATAGTGTTGGGATAATATTAGTCTTAAAGGGATAGTTCACACAAGAATGCATTTTCTCTTATTTATCCACCCTCATGCCATCCCAGATACAGTTGGTCAGACGTATACATACACTTTGGTTGAAGTCATTAACCTGCTTTGTGCATGACAAAAAGTCATTTTTCCAACAATTGTTTACAGACAGATTGTTTCACATTTAATTGACTATATCACAATTCAAGTGGGTCAGAAGTTTACATACACTAAGTTAACTGTGCCTTTAAGCATCTTGGAAAATTCCAGAAAATGATGTCAAGCCTTAAGGCTATTAGCCAATTAGCTTCTGATTGGCTAATTGGAGTCATTTGGAGGTGTACCTGTGGATATATTTTAAGGCCTGCCTTCAAACTCAGTGCCTCTTTGCTTGACATCATGGAAAAATCAAGAAATCAGCCAAGACCTCAGACAATTCTGGTTCATTCTTGTGAGCAATTTCCAAATGCCTGAAGTTACCACGTTCATCTGTACAAACAATAGTACGCAATTATAAACACCATGGGACCATGCGGCCATCATACTGATCAGGAAGAAGATGCATTCTTTCTCCTAGAGATGAATGACGTAGTTTGGTGCAAAAAGTGCAAATCAGTCCCAGAACAACAGCAAAGGACCTTGAGAAGGTCCTATATCGATATAACCTGAAAGGCTGCTCAGCAAGGAAGAAGCAACTGCTGCAAATTATGTGGATATATTGAAGCAACATCTTGAGACATCAGTCAGCAAGTCAAAGCTTGGTCACAAATGGGTCTTCTAAATGGACAATGACCCCAAGCATACCCCCAAAGTTGTGGCAAAATGGCTTAAGGACAACAAAGTCAAGGTATTGGAGTGGTCATCACAAAGCCCTGACCTCAGTCTTATAGAAAATTTGTTGGCGGAACTGAAAAGGCATGTAAGAGCAAGGGGGCCTACAAACCTGACTCCGTTACACCAGTTCTGTCTGGAAGAATGGGCCAAAATTCCAGCAACTTATTCTTAAAGCTTATAGATGGCTACCCAAATAGTTTGACCCAAGTTAAACAATTTAAAAGAATGCTACCGAATACTAACAACGTATATGTGAACTTCTGACCCACTGGGAATCTGATGAAAGAAATAAAAGCTGAAATAAATAATTCTCTCTACAATTATTCTGACATTTCACATTCCTAAAATAAAGTAGTGATCCTAACTGACCTCAGACAGGGAATTTTTTTCTATGACTAACTGTCAGGAATTGTGAAAAACAGTTTAAATGTATTTGGCTAAGGTGTATTCAAACTTCTGACTTCAACCGTATGTATGACTCCTTTTCTTCTGCAGAACACAAAGGTTTTTAGAAAAATATTTCAGCTCTGTATGTCCATTCAATGCAAGTGATTGCTGACCAAAACTTTGAAGCTCCAATAGCACAAAGTCAGCATAAAAGTAATCCATAAAACTCCAGTGGTTTAATCCATGTCTTCGTAAGACATCCAATTAGTTTTGTGTGAGAACTGACCAAACAAAATTCACTATAAACCTTGACATCAGCAGTGTCCATCCAGTGCTCTGCATATGTGTCAAGCACAAGGAAGTGTAATCCAGCTTGAAATCATGATTGTGCCTAGAGACTACAATTGCAAGGTGTACAGTGTAAAATGAATTACAGTTAGGTCTGTTCTCATTCAAAACCCTTTGGATTGACATGGAAAAAAGACATGGATAAAATCTCTAGAGTTTTATGGATTACTTTTATGCTGTCTTTGTGCTTTTTGGAGCTTCAAGGTTCTGGCTACCATTCACTTGCATTGTCTGGACCTACTGAGAAATTCTGTGTTTTACTAAAATCTTATTTACCTTTTTATTTTTTTTTCTCACTCTCTCTCTTAAGGATGTCACTGCCACAAAAGGAAATGAGTTTGAGGACTACTGCTTGAAGAGAGAGCTACTGATGGGCATCTTTGAGATGGGCTGGGAAAAGCCCTCCCCCATTCAGGTAATAGATATAACAGATTCAGAAAAGGATCTTTGCCATAGAAAAGCAGACACCTTTGTTAGGCAGTTTGTCAAAATGAGAGATTTGTGTCCTGGATGCAAATCAGTGCTAGTTGTCTCATTTGTATCCAATAATGATAATGGAATTACCACTTTTTTTGTTTAATACGTTCGATCTGTAAAATGTGTATTTTACAATCCAAAACTTTTTAACTGGCTTTATGCTCAAGCCATTTTTCTCTTTTATCCTCTCAGGAGGAGAGCATCCCTATTGCTCTCTCTGGCCGTGATATACTGGCTCGTGCCAAAAACGGAACAGGAAAGAGTGGTGCGTATTTGATTCCCCTGCTGGAGAGAATTGACCTGAAAAAGGACTACATTCAGGGTAAGAGACACATTCTCTCTCTCTCTCTCTCTGTCTCTATGTCTATCCCCTGTCATCTCTCCAAACTTTTCTTCTGAAAAATAGCTTGTCACACAAGTTGTCCCTTTTTGGCTCTTGATTGTGCAATCTTTGGTCAGAGTTATCTTTCTGTGTTTGCTTGCAGCCATAGTGATAGTTCCCACCCGTGAGCTCGCGCTGCAGGTCAGTCAGATCAGTATTCAGATTAGTAAGCACCTAGGAGGTGTCAAAGTCATGGCAACCACAGGTGGGACCAACCTACGAGATGACATCATGCGCCTGGATGAGACTGGTAGGAATCAGAAATGCCTCCATATTTATGCACTGATAAAGAGACTAGTTAATGTGTGACCACCATCTATAATGAAGGCATAATGTTTACATTTCTTTTATGCAGTTCATGTTGTTATAGCAACACCAGGCCGAATTTTGGACTTGATTAGAAAGGGTGTGGCCAAAATGGATAAAGTTCAGATAATGGTTATGGATGAGGTAAGTACATCATATGACATGTTTATGTACCGGGAATTGTTGCAGAGTTCCCACAGTCATGAAAAACCAGGAATATAAGGGAACTTTAAAATTGTGATTACCAGGCCTGGAACGGTCATGTAAATGAATACAATCTTTTTAAAAACCCATGAAAGCTTCAATTGTGGACCAACTTTTTTTATATTATTTATTTATTTTTCCTCTCTCCAAATATTACAAAATTCTAATATTAGATAGTTTTTGTAGACATGTGTGCACTAATATGCAGAATTGTTTAAACGTGTTAACACAATTGGTAATTGAAATACAAATGGAGATCCGGCCAAGCAATCTCTATAAATTATCTGGAAAAATCATTATCCAGTTACAACAAATGACTGGAATAGTGATGGAAATGTATTGGTCAAAATGTTTGGGAACCCTGTTGTAAATTTTCATATATTTATGTAAACAATTGTTTCATTGCCTAATTTCACCACTACCAAAGTATCCTTTTCATTGCCTCTTTTTCATGTTTTTATGTATTATAGGCCGATAAGTTGCTCTCTCGGGACTTTGTAGTTATTATTGAGGACATCATTGGTTCCCTTGCAAAGAACAGACAGATTCTACTTTATTCGGCCACCTTTCCCATCAGCGTACAGAAGTTCATGGTTCGAGAAATTTAATTGGTCATTTGTCTCATTTCTGTAATATCATAGGAATGTTCTAGAAATTCTGTGGCTTAAAATTAAATTAAGTTGGCAAATTAATTGCTACATTTTGAATTTGCTTGTGTTTGTTTACTTGTATGAGAATTTTGATTTATTATTTTTTTGTCTGTGTTCAGGTGAAGCACCTGCAGAAGCCCTATGAGATTAATCTGATGGAAGAATTAACTCTGAAGGGCATTACCCAGTACTATGCTTACGTCACAGAGAGACAGAAAGTGCACTGTCTCAACACACTGTTTTCCAAGGTAAATTGCCTCAATGTATTGTAATATGTTGTGTCTATTGAAAGTTGAACAACACCAACCTTTGTGTGATTAAAAAAAGAAACCATATAGTACTTGGACACAATATTAGATATTGAACTTAGTTGGTCCTGGTGTACTGGAGAGAGAGATCTGAGTTTTGAAAGTATGTTCACAAAGTTCATCAAGCTGTTAAATATAAAGGAAAATGTAATTGTACATGAAGCGACCCATTTAAGAATATTTTATTAATCCTATAAGTAATCACATTGTCATTGGCAGCCTTAGTAGTAACCTGTATAGTATTTTGCTCTTTTAATATAAAAATAAATGGCTTCTAAAATGTCATTGCAATTTCTATTACATGTCATATGACTCGAGCATAATTTGTGATACACACTTACTGAGCACTTTATAAGGAACACCTGTGCTCTTATTCATGTGATTTATCTAATCATGTGGCAGCAGTGCAATGCATAAAATTATGCTGATACCGGTCTGGAGCTTCAGTTAATGGTCACATCAACCATCAGAATGGGAGAAAATTTTATCTTATGGGGCTTTTCCACTGCACCAAAATGCACTGCTGCCATAAGTGATTTTGAACTTGGCATGATTGTTGGTGCCAGATGGGCTATTTCTGTAACTGCTGATCTCCTAGGATTTTCACAGAGTTTACTCAGAACAGTGTCAAAAACAAAAAACATCAAGTGATCTGCAGTTCTGTGGACAGAAATGCCTTCTTGATTAAAGAGAGGTCAACGGAGAATGGTCAGAATTGTTCGAGTTGACAGAAAGTCGGTAAATCAGATAACCACTGTATAATTGTTATGAGCAGAATAGCATCTCAGAATGAACAAAATGTCTAACATTGATGCGGATGGGCTACAACACCAAAGGACCACTTTATTAGGACCATAGTGTTCTTAATAAAGTGCTCAGTGAGTGTATGCGATATTGTATTGCAAGAGCCTTGCTGATACTCACTTATATTTTCCACAGTTGCAGATCAATCAGTCCATCATCTTCTGTAACTCTACTCAGAGAGTGGAACTTTTGGCCAAGAAAATCACCCAGCTGGGTTACTCCTGCTTTTACATTCATGCAAAAATGATGCAGGTATTTGTCTAATATTTATTCCATTCAGTTAAACAAATCTCCACTTTACTGGATACATTTGTGTAATTGTGACCGTATTCTGTGGCAGGAATATAGAAACCGTGTTTTCCATGACTTCAGAAATGGACTCTGCAGAAATCTTGTCTGCACAGGTGAATAAAGCCACTCTCCCATCTTTCTTGATATTAAAATAAAATCTATGTATTTCACAACTGCTTAAAATGGCAGTGGTTCTAATTTACTACATTTATTTTTTGTTACAGATTTGTTCACTAGAGGCATTGACATCCAGGCAGTAAATGTGGTCATAAACTTTGACTTCCCCAAGAATGCAGAGACCTATCTGCATCGCATAGGACGCTCAGGTAGAGTTGGCGGGCAACAAAAAGATGCCATTTTAGAATTTGTTATTACTAATTCTTGAATATTCTTCAATAAAACATGAACTATGTTAAATGGTGGCTCAGTGGTTGGCACTGTCGCCTCCACAGCAAGAAGGTCCTGAGGTCGAGTCCCGGCTCAACTAGGGCCTTTCTGTGTGGAGTTTGCATGTTCTCCCCGTGTTTGCGTGGGTTTCCTCCAGGTGCTCCGTTTTCCCCCACAAGTCCAAAAGACATGCTGGTTAAGTGAAAAAGAGACTCTAAATTGCCCCATATGTGTGTAAGTGAGAGTCCCCAGCAACTGGCGGTTGTGTCAGGAAGGGCATCCGGCATAAAACTTTTGCCAAATCAAATATATATGCGGACTATCACAAAGCGGACCCTGCACCTATGCAGGACATACGCTAGGAAACAGAGAGGGATACATTTTTAAAATCAAACATTGTATTTTTTTAACATTAGTTAATGCACTTTGAACTAATATGAATTAACAATTGTATTTTATTTTAAACTAACATTAACAGTGATTAATAAATGCTGTTAAAATACACTGCCTGGCAAAAAAAAAAAAAGTTGTATACTCTAAAATTTAGTTGGACCGCCTTTACATTTGATTACGGACATTTTCCTTGTGGCATTGTTTCGACAATGTTATGCAACGTCACAACAGATTTTTATAAATTTTTGGCCGAGATCTTGTATTGATGACGGGGAGTCAAACCAATCTGTGAAGTCTTCTCCAGCACATCCCAAAGACTTTCGATGGGGTTAAGGTCTCAGGACTCTTTGGTGGCCAATTCATATGTGAAAATGATTACACATGCTCCCTGAACCACTTTTTCACAATTTGAGCCTGATGAATCTTGGCATTGTCGTCCTTCTATATGCCCGTGCCGTCAGGGAAAAAAAAAATCCATTGATGGGATAACCTGGTCATTCAGTGCATTCAGGTAGTCAGCTGTCTTCATTTTATTGCCGCATAACGTGGCTGAGCCTAGACCTGACCAATTGAAGCAACCACAGAAGTTTGTACAGTGGGCACTATGCATAACGGGTGCATCGCTTTATGCGCTTCCCTTCTTACCCTGACATGGCCATCACTTTGGAATAGGATAAATCTGGACTCATCAGACCACATGAGCTTTTCCCATGGCTCCACAGTCAAATTGTAGTTTTTTTCAATTAACCTCACTAACAAGTGGCTTTCTTGTGGACACCGCTGTTTAGTCTGAATCCTGTAAGTTCTTGTTGCATTTCCAGTGATTTCAGCAATCTCCTTAGTTCTTTGCTTGATGCAGTCCAATAATTTGCCCCATCTGAAACACAGTAACTTCTTTTCCACGACATGGGATATGTCTTCCGACATGTTGTTTAAGAAATGAGAAGCTACACACTTCATCAGTTAGGGTTAAACTAATGGTTGCCAGCTGAAACAAGCTTGTTTGTTTAGTTATAGTATAGTTTGCTTGTCTTGTAATGTGGAGCAGCCCTTGATTACAAGTAGACTATAGAATGCAACATTTGACCGTAAAAGCTCTTGTGCCTAAATTGTAGGAAGATTTGGACATATGGGTTTGGCTGTCAATCTCATTACCGCTGAGGACCGCTTTAACATGAAGGCCATTGAGGACCAGCTGATCACGGACATCAAACCCATTCCCAGCAGCATTGATAAGAGCTTGTATGTGGCAGAGTTCCACTCCGTTAACCCTGACTGTGAGGTGGAAGCAGAGGATGGAGAGATCCATCGCCCAGGCAGAGAGCCTCAAGCCTCATATTCACCACAATTTGAGCAGGTCAGTATAGAGAGAAGTCATATATGGGTGGGTGGTGTAACACAAAGAACCTTATGGATAATTAATGGGTATATTTTTGTAAGAGAATACAAGGCATATTTAAAGGATAAGTGTGTTATTTACACGCCACTAGAATCACCAAATTGAATTGCAATAATAATAGTTGTCTCTGCATATTACGCTTTAATAAGAGAAAGTATTCTATTTCTTATCTAACACTGAAATAATTACATCATCCTTTAAGTCTAAACTTAGCATGTAATTATTGAGCTCAGAGAAGCTAATTTTGCAGTTTCTATTTCCATATTTATCAAAAATAGTGACTTTACCATCTTCCCTTTCTAGGACAATAAGAGAAACTGAACCTGGCGTTTGCACAAACCAGTTACTGCTCCGCTATTGGTTTCCCTCTGCAACTTGCCAATGTTTTGTTCATTTTTACATTAATTGTTCATTGTTTTGATCCTTGTGTCTGTCAGAATTTGTAGTATGCTTTGCACCAGAGACCAAGACTAACTTATACCTCTATATGAATGACCATGCACATTCCAGTTGGTCCAATTGAGACTTGCAATAAAAACCTATTCAGATACGTGTTCCTGTTTGATAGGATAAATAAGGGCATTTTTGAAAATATAGAGTTGCATGGATGCATCATTCGTGTGTGCAAATGGTGCAGACCATTCACTCGCTCTAAGAATTTAAGCAACGCGAGTCTTTATGAGACAGTCTCCCCATACTTTGTCACACACACAAGAGCAAAGTGTTTTTAACCCAAGTGCCTTAATATGTCGCCCCCGTCTTAGATTCATATGTGTCATTTCTGGATGTATAAGTATTTTTAAAGGCTAAAAGGCAGACGCATTGATGCTACTTGATTCTATGAATGAATCGTTAGTATTTATTCCAACAAGAGGAGCGTTTTCAAAGGTGTCAAGTTGTCAACTCGGAGGATTGCACTATATTTTGACCGGTTCATTGCAGTCTCTTTACTAATTTTATTTGGAGAACTGTGTAAAGTGTTAGGAAACATGGAAGGTAAACACTGATGGTTTCAGTACAAATGGGCACTCCTAAATCTGTAAGAACTTGTAGTTATACTGCATTAAATTTATAAAGGTCCAGTGCAGTTTTTTTTTTTATATATAATTTTGAAAACATTCTTATAAGGTTTAGCAATACAGAGGTGAGAGATTACTAATTTAACAGGGTCATGTCAAAAAGCATGGCATAATGTGAAATACACCAGACTACTACTTGAAAATTTTATAAAGATTTATTGAATCTCACCACAAAATAAAAGGATGACAGAAGCCTGAATGTCATCATAGATTATCATAAACAGTCCTTAAAGAAATGCACAACTACATCAAAAGATTCCTCAAAATGGACCGTTTGGTTGATTTCAGTTAAAGATTGCTGAGAAGACACCAAATTTAAAAGGTTAGTCGAGTGCTCTGTGCAAAGCATTTGGACTGATATTGCAACGTTCTTTCATACCAAAAGACTTGAGCTAACTACACATTTGGAAATTATATTTTCTGAAAATGTTATTCTTTTACCATTTGCATTTATTTCGATATGAATGAATGTATAAAATTAGTTAATGAATGAACTCATGACATTTATATTTCTAGATATTTGAATTTTTTGGCCAAAATGTTTGCTTTCAACTTCTACTGAATTTTGCATTTGGTCCATACTCTCTGTCTTGTCTATTTTTTTGAGTAACTTTCCTGTTAATGTCAAAAAGCCTTTCTTTCATCTCCTTTTGGATGCTTGTAAGTGGCTTTTTGTAATCCAGTGTTGGGCTGGGGGGGGGGGGGGGGGTTTAGATCAGACTCTTTTTTTTTTTTTTTTTTTTTTTTTTTTTAGTATAGCAAAATTGTAGCATCTTCTATGTGGCAGCTGTATTTTTCCAAGAGATGTTCAAAAAATATATATTTTTGGCCATTTTTTGTCAATTCTTGCTAAGCAGTGATATGTTTTCTTTAGTGCAGAAAACTCTGTTTACATTTAGCTATTAATGAGCATTTCCAAGTTAAATTAGGAGACACTGAGCCAGACTAAAAATCTCTGAGGATATTGCTTTTTTGAAACATGTGTTTCTAAAAAATTTAAGGCATATACAAATTTTGCATATTTCAAAAACTTCAAAACTTTAAGTTAAATTCTTTAAGCATATAGTTGTTTTTTTGCTGTTGTTTATGTTGAGTGTGTTTCTGAAAAAACATTAGTTTACTGGAATTAAAATAAGTTTAAAAAAACAGCATGAGACATGGGTGTGATAGGGAGGCTGATTTTGTGGGACAGATTATTTTTATCTAATGCTGAATTTCAGGACAAAAACTGAAGCAAAACCAAAAATATATTTCATGAGTGTGCATAATTTTTTGGGTGGGTGTACATGTTTGTTACTCTGATTGATGGAAGAATGCGCGTGTGTGTGTGCGCGCGTGTGTGTGCGTGTGCTTGTGTGTGCGTGTGTGTGTGTGTGGGGTGGGGAGTATCTGATTTGAGAATAATACTGTCATGTTTGTTTTTGTATCTAATGTTCATTTTCTTTAAATAGCTTGAGGGTCATAGTTTATATTGTTGTATGGAAGAGAATTTGTGTACCATAAGTTCAGTATATTCATATCAGATGTTGCAGTTAAAGTGAAGAACTGAGCCATTACCTTGATCAAAACATTACAGACCACATAAATTGGTTTAAGTAACCATGCACCGGGGGATGCATTTGCATCCAAAACATTATTTCTTATATTTTATGTACAGAGGCAGCTCCTTTGCTCTAAAAATGGTTGTTGCACCACCAATGTATATCGTTAGTAAAGAATAAAAATCTTTTCAATTAAATATCATTCTTAATCAAAATATTATGTTCTATTTAGCATGATTTCCTTTTCTGTTTTGACTAGTTCAATAACAAAATTATAGTGAGAAATCAAATGTGTTCAGAAATCTTTTGTATGTCAAAATCCATACATCTTTGACCATTAATGCATTTTCTGTTTCTATGTATTTTGATATCTGCCTCAACAGGGGAAGAGAGAAGAAATGTGCTTATTGATATGCTCTGAACTTAGCTGTAATGTCTTTGCTTGGTTTGTCCATCCTGTGCTTCCAGTCATTTTATTCCCATGTTACTGCTGTTTACCTAATTATATGCAACATTGCTGCTCATTGAAGCATAGTTTTGCAATGAAAATTCAATTGGAAATTGCAGCAGTCACCTAGTCCTGGGTTGCCACCATTTTTTGATTGGATTTGATGATGATAAAAGTTACCATGTGGTCTGTGGACCATCATCAGTTTATTATTTGTTTAATAATAAAAAAGAGAAAGAAAACCAATTGTTGTGTAGTGAGTGATTTAATTATTGATAATTGTAACAGCAGTGCAACAATGCTTGATTGCTCATAACTGGTGTAAATGAGTACGATATTTGTTGCTTTCTGTGTTCAGGTAACAAGAGTTAGTTAGCCACTAATGGGAAATTAAGTTCACTGCTCAAAAACACTGGCTTATTTTGTACAGTCAGTGCTACATTTAATGCCAAACTTCAATATAACCAACTATATTTTCTAAGGGGCATTTTTGGGAAAGGACGTTTTTAGTATTAGGACAGGAGATGGATTTTACAGACTTTTTGGAAATATATCCTCCTTTACAATTTAGCTATTTGGCTCTATTCAAGCATTCTTCAATTATATTTCATTTGAATCAATTAGAATTAAAGCAAAATTATATGACATTGCAGTTGAGCATTTAAAGAAATGTATTATTTGACATTAACAGTACTGATGTAAACCCTCTGCCCATTCTTAGCAGAGTTTTAATTAAATAAAAAAGATTAATTGAAACTGAATTAAATGAATACATGAAACACATTGGGACAGTGCTGCTCTTTATTCAAAGTACAGCTATGTTTTGTACAATGACACTAAGAGATATTGACACAAGTTAAAGGTAAAACACACACACACACACATTATTTTGTAAGTATCTTTGGTTATATTTATAATTCTAGCTACAGCTCGACCTTCATGGTCCATTCCTTGACCTTCACCGTCCTGCCCCTTGCAGGCTCCTGGTAGGGTCACTACCCTTGGCGTTTCATAACCATATAAACAAAAAATATCATATAAATTACAAAGAAAAAAAATAGAAGCATAATTTATATTCGAGTGTATGTGAAACATAATATGCCGCCAAAGGAACTGAATAAAGAAAATGCTATAATTTTGCCTTGCTTGCTCTCTCAAACCCGCCTCATTTTAAAGTAGTGATTGACAGGTAAATAGGCCAATAGTCATTCAGCTTTGGCTTTGTAGCACGTGACTGAAAGTAGGCGGAGTAGTACCAGACTACAGGGGAAGCACGTGGTTCTGTAACTGTGAGAAGCGTCTTCTGTGAATCTCTACGTGTTGTCATTCATTCAATGTCAGTGAGATTTTTTCTTTCTTTCTTCCTTCAATCTGCTGTATAATTTAGTGATATCATAGCGAGTAATATTCTCTGTTATACTGGCATTATAATGGCGTTTATATTAATTGCAAATAGGTTTCGTGTCTCATGAGTAACAAAACGCGTGTGGCATTTAGCTTCCCAGCTAATTTGTCAATGAACTACTAACAGGGTTGTGAGAGTTACTTTTGAAATGTATTCCACTACAGATTACATGCTGTAATTTGTAATGTATACCGTTACGTTACTGACCTTGAGTAATCTATTCTAAATACTCTGGATTACTTCAGCACTGGTAGATTTTTTTCACTTGTTTTGACTATAAAATCTCTGCCAGTGCAGTACGACAAAATACAAATGTTAAAAATACAATCTCTGAAAAACCTACATGTCTTATGCAGTGTTGTTTCTAAAATGAGAAATCAAATTGATCTTGCTCTAAGGATCTTTAGATATATTTACAAGAAAACAATACAAACATGTTACTCCCCAACCCTGACTACTACTAGTAGTATTCATATAAAACCCGACTATTTGTTTAAAATAGTGCAGTTAAATCATAATTTTCTGTTCTGAATAGCAGCTACCTTTAAAATAAAAGACCAAGGACGTTTTCAACCTTGCTCCCTAAAAATAACATTCATCATGTATACCTTTTATCCCCAATGTATCCACTTTTTGCATTTGAGGTATAAATAATATATATATATATATATATATATATATATATATATATATATATATATATATATATATACACACACACATATATAAAAAGGGGGAACGACAAATGTTATTTTATTATATATTGTATTAAATGATTGACCCAGAGTACATTTATTTACATTATTTCAACAAAATGAAATATTATTTACCTCTTGATCACCATCCCTATTATTCTTTTCTTTCTGCTGTCTTAGAATGGGCAGTGTGTTGGCTGCCAGTGCCCCTAGCCCACCTCTGCCAGGGCCAGGTGGAGCAGGTTTGGTTTCGGTCCCACCAGGATTCACGATGCCATCCGTCTCACCTGTCTCTGTTACTGGTGACTCTATCAATGGGCAGCTGGAGACTGATCATCCCCTCCCTAACCCTGGCGCCTTTGAAGAGTGTCATCGCAAATGCAAAGGTAAAAAAATCAGCAGAATTTCTCAATTTCAGTGGATTTGAAGGCTTTCAGTTTCAAAGTTTAAAACACCACTGACTTAGTGACATACCTAAAATTATATTACATCTTGTATGACTCCTAGATTTATTATAAATTCATGGTCTACTTTTCTCAGCATGTAATAAGCTGGTTGTGCTGTTTGTGATTTTTGCTTTTTCCCCTATGAACTCTGAACTTTTATGTTGTGTCTCCAATTATCTTACTATATACTTATTAAAGAGACAGTCCCCTTGGTGTGTGTTGCTCAAGGGCACAATTTAGATACAAGTATTTGTAGACAACCAGCATTAACTAGCTATTAACTGGGTATCTGATAAGCCATTATTATTAAGGCATTTGTATTACATTAACATTTGAATGAACAACCGTATATTTCCTTATATTTTGAAAAAAAAAAAGCTATTTTTAATGGATTGCTTGCATGCCCAACTAACCTACGAGGCAATAACTTTTGGCAGTTTAACATTGGAAGAAAAAAAACAGCAAGCCTACGCATAAATTGTGCTTCGGGGTAATCCTAATAATTTTTGTTAAGAAGAATGAACAAATATATAATACTGTGCAAAAGTCTTGTCTAGTATGTAGTCTCTCTATATTGCCTTGTCATTAAGACTGAGTGGAAGACTCATGTTTTACATGATACGCATGTGTACATAATATGCCCTACATGTTAAATCCATCAACTTAGCTCTCTGTTGTTTCTTTAATGAACCTCTCAGTTAATTTTTAACCAATAGTATTAATCAAACAAATTGTTAAAGTCAGTTAATTGGTTAACTGTCTACATCCCTATGCACATTAGTGATGATGTTCATGGATCTGTTAGACCTGTTGTTGGATTCAACTAGGACTGCAGTATTATGACAAAAATCAGAATTGTCAATTATTTCCAATTATTGGGATTAAGTTAGATTCATATTATTTACATAAAAATACTTATTTTTTTGTCTAAATGCTTTTGTCGGCTACACATCCAAAACTAGCTGAGAAATGTGTTCCTGAATTACTGTATTGCTCTTTTAAACATCAGTAAAACAAGACTAGTTCCTAAATGTTCATCTTCACATTGATCCTCTTAAAAGCTTAAAAACGAAGCTGCTATTTTGAATCGATTATAGACAGAAAGCAACAGACTCATCTGTGTTTGGTTACAATGCTCAAATGCTGAAAAAACACACGTTAAATATACATTTTAATGGAAAATTGATGCAATGTGTGTTGACCGGAATGGACTGCTATAATGGCAGCTGTTATTTTAATCTCGATTATTTATTTGATTAATTTTGCAGCCCTAGATTCGACCAACCAATCTATTGTTTGGTCAATTATTACCTCGTGATTTACGAATGGTTTATTTTGTGCTACAATTGCACAGTACATCTTATCAGTGTTTGTTGGTTTGAGTGTTTCCTCCTCTGTTTCAATGTCATATCTCTTAATATTTCTTGTTTTAAGATCAATGACAGTGTTCATTTTTTTCTGTGTCTGTTCCTCAGAGATTTTTCCTATGCAGATGGAGGGTGTCAGAATAACAGTGAACAAGGGCTTGAGCAACAACTTCCAGGTTAGTCCAGGCTGTTGAATGCTGGAGCTGAGCATTTTTAGATGTTTTATTGTGCTGTTGAAAGTATTTTTCATTTATTTTGGTCTTTGTCTACATGCTAAGTGACTTGTATGTTGTAGCTGCCATCAACACTGTCTCTTGTTTTATGTAATAGGTGAACCACACAGCGTTGCTAAGTACTCAAGAAGACTCCAGTTACAGGTTTGGAGCTACTTATGTGGGGACCAAGCAAACAGGACCCGCAGAGGTAAACCCTCTTTACCAGGAAAACTAAGATGTGCCTTATCAAATAGCAGTTTCCATCCAATAAAAATTTATAGGGAAATTCATGAGTTACAGCAGCTAAACAAAAATGGATGAAAAAATGAAAGATGCGAATGTGTACTGTAATAAATAAATAGAACATATGAAAATATAATTAATATACAAATATTTACTGATTTAAAGACTTTGCATTCTAGTCCATGTCATTTCTTGCACTTGAGTTTGCCTTTGATTGGTGCTGAAAGTTGCAACACAATTTGAAAATCAGATCTTGTGTGAAAAGTGTTCTTGTCATGCCCTAATATTTTGTCAGGCCTTTCCTGTCATGGTTGGGGACATGGACAACTCGGGGAGCCTAAATGCACAGATTATTCATCAGATCACTGACAAAGTGCGCTCCAAACTTGCTTTCCAGGTGTGTGTATATGTATGTTTAAAGCTTGTTAATTTTGGCTATTTTTTTATGATTCATTTTGATGTAATATTAATACATGGACATGCTGCAATGCTTTTCTCAATCAGACTCAGCAGCAGAAATTTGTGAACTGGCAAGGAGATGCAGAATTTAGAGGGAAAGATTTTACTGCTGCAGTTACCTTTGGCAACCCAGACGTGTTGGTGGGGTCTGGTAATTGTCTTCTGATTTATTATGAATCTGTGAAGTCGATCTTGACCATGTTTATTTGTGCTCCAGGTTGTTTGTTTTATGTTCTTGTCTTGAGCAGTGTAGTGTTTTTCTTTTTTTAGCTATGAAGCACTAGCATGGTCAATACTGTAAAGATCAATGCCAAAACAAAACCTCTATTAATGGAATATTCTGGGTTAAGCTCAATCGGCAGCATTTGTTGCCTACTGTCGATCACTGCAAAAAAATTATTTGGAGGTTACAGTGAGGCACTTATGGGGCCAATTATTTTGAAAACACTTCAAGCTGTAAAGTGGTTTTATCATCGTTTTTATGGTCGTTTTTGTGTTGACGGCATTACATTGTCTCAGCAAAAAAGTTGAAACATTGGATATAACGTAGGGCTGCCACCGACCAAAGATTTTCCTAGTCGACTAGTAGGAGTTCATTTAAGCCATTAGTCGACTAGTCACACTTTTATGATATTAATTTATAAATTAGGGGAGGGGGGGTTATGTGGGCATCAAAAAATGGTTCCAGGGCTGAGAAATTTTAGAAGTAACATTGCTAACACTGTTCTACATTACAGAGAAATACTAAACCATAATAAGGAGCCTTTAAAATGTTAATTTTACAAGCGAGCCACAGCGACACTGGCTAAAGCTGTAATGATTCTGAATGTGCCGGAAAAACAAACAAGGAGACTGTCTGGACATTTTGTTAATTTATAGAGAGAAATGCACTTTCGGGTTTTGCCGACTGAAGATGATCTCGTGGATCGACGATGAAGTAGGTTCTTTGTCAGAGAGATGTTGACCACTGTTGTGAAGCCATCTTTCTAGAAGTTGAACAACACACATTTTAACTGCACTTAATTTAATTGTAATTTTTTTTGTTAAAATAGTTAAAAAATAATGTTCAAAGTTTGAAATCAAGATGTCTTGCTTTATTGTGTAGGCTTAATCCTGACTCTGCTTAACAAAAAATACCCCATAGTACCACCTAGCATCCAACCAGTGGTAATACCGGTGTTCGTCGGTTTCCTGTGGAGTTTTTTCTGCGACCAACTGACCAAGTTGACCAAGACTCTTCTCATTGACTAACGTTTGGTCAAATATCAGGGGGCAGCCCTAATATAACTTAACATTAGGAAGGGATTGTATCACGTTAAAATCATGTTAACGCATATTGTTTACGTCATGTGGTTTTAATTTTGAAGAAAAATATTTTTTACATTTACAGAATGGCCCCATTCACTTCCATTGTAAGTGCCTCACTATAACCAATTTATATAAAAAAAAATTAAAGACAAGGAGGGCCAATTCTAATTTTTAGCTATTTATTTTTTTGGAAATCACCATTTTGTCTACAAATGCTGTCGATTGAGTTTAATTTGTATTGATTATGGAATGTAACTGTAAATGAAAAGTTTTTGTGACTTTTGTGAATAAAATGGGCTTGTTTAGCCATTTAATGTTAAAAAGCCATTATTAGCATTGAATAGGCCTCAACTGCCAATTTTCAGACTCCTGTATTAACAAAAGTCATAGATCACGATCAATCAACTTATATCGAATATTTTTGCAGCTTATTGTTTAATTGAGTGTTGTCTGTCTGTCTGTGATTGCATGTACTTTTCAGAGTTTCTGCTCATGTTCAGATGAGCAGATGGACTGGCAGAGGACATTTATTTACCTTATCTTTCTCACACCCCTTGTCCTTTCTTCATCTTCACTCCCATCTCACTCAGGAATTGTCATAGCTCATTATCTCCAGGCTGTCACCTCATCGCTGGCATTAGGGGGAGAGTTGGTGTACCACAAACGACCAGGAGAGGAGGGCACAGTCATGTCTCTGGCAGGCAGATATACAGGTGTGCATATATGGAAAGAGAAGTAGAATGATTGTTATAATAATGGACACGTTGCTTAGTCTTTGATAGTTATTATCAATAACTATATTTATAGTGTAATGTTTTGAAATGGCTACAAAATTGCCATTTTTGTATGTTTATAATAATTGCATTCATATATTGAATTATTTCTTTAAATTACTTTAAATTAATTATATCTTTATATGAGTGGTTTTCCACTCTTCGTTGTCCATATTAATAGTGGTTTGTGCCTTGCATGTCACTTATGCAAAATAAATGGCTTGACTGAGAAATTGTTTTCTGTAGCAATGTGTTTTGTTGTTTTTTTTTCTCCCCGGATTGAATATTTCTCTCCCTATATTTTCTATGATTTAGATTTTTTTTTTTTTTTAAAGAATGAATGAATACTTGTATTAATACATTTAAGAGTGCTGATAAAATCTGTTTGTTGAGAGAAAAGATATATATGTAATGTAAGCGTCCTTTTATTTTTTTACATGTCTGATTCATGACTTTATCAGGCAGCAACTTTATCGCCACATTGACGCTAGGAGGAGCTGGAGCTCATGTATCATATTACCACAAAGCAAATGATCAGGTAAATGTTCTAGGTAGAATTAACCACATCATTATTCTTTCATTCATTTATGTCTTTTTATGGCTGATGCCTGCAAACTTCTCAACCAGTGTTCATACACTTGACAGGGTTTAGACACTTGACAGGGTTTAGACACTTGACAGGGTTTAGACACTTGACATTTGGTTTGTGTTTTGGTATTAGTTACAGGTTGGTGTGGAGTTGGAAGCAAGCACTCGAATGCAGGACACTAGTGTATCATTTGGATACCAGCTGGATGTCCCCAAAGCTAACCTTGTGTTTAAAGGTTGGTACACACCCACATGCATACAGAATTGATCAAAAATTCAGAACTATAGATTTATGATGAATTCAAAACTTAACTTGTGTTAAATAAAACACTATTATTTATTATACACCAGAGTTCCCAAGGTCATGGAAAACATAGAAATATCAAGGACATTTTAATATCCAGGCCTGGAAAAGTGATGGAAATTAATAAAATCCAAAAGGTCTTGGAAATTTGTATAGTGAATATAGATATTTGTAGTTATGCTCTGCTCTGAAATATTTCATGGGTTAGATGTTCCGTGTTTAGAGTACTTGTGTGGAGTAAAACTTGCAGGCAAACCTGTGTGAAATTTTTTTTCAGACATTTGTACGCTAGAGTGAGTGTGTGAGTGAGTGTTTGTGTTATTTTAAATCTACTAATTCCAAAGGTTGTTACTTGACATTTAAATGGAATGGTGATTTCTAATATACATAATGTGTATTCTACAACTTACTTCCTCTCGCTATAGGTTCTTTAGACAGTAACTGGGTGGTAGGAGCCACGCTTGAAAAGAAGTTGCAACCCCTGCCTCTGTCACTTGCCCTCTGTGCTTTCCTGAACCACAGAAAAAACAAGTTCCAGTGTGGATTTGGTGTCACCATCGGTTAAACCTACCGTCTTTCTTAGTAGGAAAGCTTCGAATTAATGCTACAGTTTACCTACCAGTGCCGTCGCTGGTCAAATGGTAAAGACTGGACACACTTGCACATTTATCCATACTTGTCCAAAACCAAAGATGATGTTAGAATTACATTTCTAATTTTGAAGCAAAACACAGTTAAACAACATAAAATTTCTTTTTTTTTTTTCCTTCAATCCATCTGTGTTATTATAGTAATATTAAAGAAGATTTTTTTTTTTTTTCAAAAAGCAGTGATAAATCTTAGTCAATGGAAAAAAAACTTCTGTACCCTCTTATACATTGTGAGAACCATGTACAAATACTTGTTTGCATACAGATTTGCATTTTCTTTAGTTGTTTGTTATGGTCAAATTTTTATAAATTATTTCCTGTATTTGAGTGTTTTTTTTTGTTTTGTTTTTTTTTGGTCCGTATTGGAGGGGTTTGGGGTTTTGTCACTTCAATTTTTTTTAAATACATTGCTGGAGTATCTCTGTACTCATATGGGTACACATACTAGTAACACATATTCTATACATTGCCTGTATTATGAAACATGGATAGATGATTAAAACAAAAACTACGTCTAGCTGTTAAAATGAGATACACTTTTAATTTTTGTGGATGTATTTTTGTGGGTCAGAACGATGATAAACGATGCATGTAGTTGAATGGGGGAGAAAAGATTAATTGAAGATGAATCAAACTTTTAATGTGCGCAACACATCTTAACTTAATGAACAGAGGATAAATTGTTTCATGATTTAGAAACATCTCTGTCTTAACTGTAATTTATCATTGTTAGAGAACCTAAATAACTAAATAGTTAACTGACAATTAATTTTAATGTATTAAGTAATAATAATTTGTATTTATATTAAAAATGACCCTTAACTAATACATTGCAAATGTATTATATTCGCTCCTTATGCTGATACTTGACTTCCTGTCTTAGTTCACACTGGGTGACTGTTACCATTGCATAAGCAGCTGTGGACATGACTTACCTGTACTAACATTATCCTAGTTTTAATATTTTAAGTTCATAAAACGTGGTCTACTTTTAGACCATTTTGACTTTTTATTAAACATTTGGAGTTTTGCATGTTAGGGCAATGCATGGCCAAAAAAAAAAAAAGATATAGAAAAACAAGACAGAAAACTGATTATTTTTGGGTGGGGCATTTTCATAGCATAAACACTGCCTTAGTTCCAAATCTAGTTTAGTCTCTTACCTTTGTAATTGGTGTTCAGCTGATATCGGGTCCATTTTTATGCAGATAACTTGTGATGAAGCGTGTAATGTTCAGAAGGACCTGCATTAATGCCTGACTCATCAGTCATTCAAAGTCATTACATCAACGTTGCATTAGTGCGTCCAGTCCAACATGAACACATGCATTTACTGTGTTACAAGCTCTGTTTAAAACAAAACCTAACAGATCATTTAATCAACGTTTTGGTGGGAAATATCCCAACATTGTTAGCTACGAAAATCAAGGATTTGTTACATTAACATTGACTACTACTGTGTTAGACTATCAAATGGAATCCAATTGGCTTTGCTCGATACACAAGGAAAAGCAACTCTTAAGTTATTTGTAAATCTGTAATTAATTATTAGTAATCATTATTGGGTGTAATCCAAATAAAAAGTAATTAGTTACTGTAATATAATTACTTTTTAGTCAAAAAAAGTACTGTACTTTATTGCATTTACAATTCTTGTAATCAGATTACAGTTACTGACTTTCAAATAATGTAATTACTTTAGAGCACATTATAGGGTTTTGCTTATTTCTAATTTATGTAGAATACATGAATTTTGGCCCTGTAACGAGTCATTGTGAAGGTAAAATGTGCTGAGTGTATGACTTCTGTGAAACAATGAACAAGAAAAAAATATAAACATTATTTTGAATTTGTTGAGGAAAATTATTTTAGGAAGTAACTTAAGAGAAAAGTAAGTAGTCATGTGATTACTTTCCCCCATGAATAAGTAATCTGATTACTATTTTTAGATAAATAATTAGTCATTTGAGGTGGATTACTATTTTTAAGTAACTTGCCCAACACTGTTAGTAACTCGATAATTAATTATTAGTAATTCAGTCACACTTCACATAATTCATGTTTCTATATTATATAGTTAAACATTAGCAAACATTTCCTTTCGGTATAATGTCACAGATCATTCCCAAACAATTCCTGACAGTTGTTGTACTGGATACAAACTACAAAGATGCTTTAAGCAACAGTTGAATGCACAAAATATCTACTACCATGGAATGCAGATGTAATAATCTGGTTTACACTGGAAAGCAATTAGATCAATATGACAAAAGCTCAGGGGTCAGTTCTCAAGCCGGGTTCACACATCCTCCGTGAGCGGCGTGTGAGTGGGTAGTTTCGGCGTTGAGCCTATTTTTCCACCGCGCGCTCACGCTGAGCTCAGTGGATTTGGGTGCAGTACAACACTAAAATAATCAGAAGAATATTGAAAAGACACAAAAGCAAATCAAAACCATTAAAACTAACCTATAATACACTGCAATTTAAATGTCTAAATGCATGTGAAGTCAATAAAATAAAGAATGAATAAACTGCCGGATCTTTTGCCATTCTGTGTATATAGGTGTACAGTTTAGGCCCAACATTAACCAATCACAACCAAGTGTGCTGATAAAGATGAAGTGCACATGACTGCCCACTGCTGTCCTTGAAGCAGCAATAACATCAGCTTATTACGACCTTATTAAAGCAAACCTTTGGCGTAGGACCCCGTAGATAACTTTATTTCACAGAAGACGCGGCCAATGTGAATGCCCAACACGACCGGCCCACTCACGGAGGATGTGTGAACCCAGCATCAGTATTCTCCTTTACCCGACTGATAAGTGTATGAGCAATTAACCTGGATTACATTTTATGTGTAATTAAGTATTTTACAACATCTGTTAAGTGAACTTTAACTTCGTAACCACTGATTTCTTAGTTTAAGACTGTGTGTAGGAATATATATATATATATATATATATATATATATATATATATATATATATATAAAATTTATTTATTTTAACCATAAATATACTGCTCTGGAAACAATTAAGAGACCACTGATTCTAAAAATAAAATACAATAAAATAAAAATCAGTTTCTCTGCATTTACTATTTATAGGTATGTGTTTGAGTCAAATTAACATTTTTGTTTTATTCTATAAACTACTGACAACATTTCTCTCAAATTCCAAATAAAAATGTTGTCATATATTTGCAGAAAGGACAACTGGTAAAAATAAAAAAAAATATGCTGTGTTGTCAGACCTCAAATAATGCAAAGAAAATAAGTTAAAATTTAAACAGCACAATACTAATGTTTAACTTAGGAAGGATTCAGAAATCAATATTTGGTGGAAAAACCCAGTTTTCCAAATCACAGCTTTAATGTGTCTTGGCATGCTCTCTACCAGTCTTTCACATTGCTGTTGGGTGACTTTATGCCACTCTTGGCACAAACGTTCTTGTGACCATCCATCTTCCGCTTGATCACATTCCAGAGGTTTTCAATGGGGTTCAGGTCTGGAGATTGGGCTGGCCATGACAGGGTCTTGATCCGGTGGTCCTCCCTCCACACCTTGATTGACCTGGCTGTGTGGCATGGTGCATTGTCCTGCTGGAAAATCCAATACTCAGAGTTGGGGAACATTTTCAGAGCAGAAGGCAGCAAGTTTTCTTCCAGGATAACCTTGTATGTGTCTTGATTTATGCGTCCTTCACAAAGATGAATCTGCCTGATTTCAGGCTTGCTGAAGCCCAGAACACCACGATCCTCCACCAAATTTTACAGTGAGTGTGAGACCCTGTGGCTTGAAGGCCTCTCCAGGTCTCGGTCTAACCATTAGACAACCAGGTTTTGGGCAAAGCCAAAAATTGGACTCATTAGAGAAGATGAACTTCCTCCAGTCCTCTACAGTCTCTTAATTTTTTCCAGAGCTATCTATATATATATATATATATATATATATATATATATACACACACTCACCTAAAGGATTATTAGGAACACCTGTTCAATTTGGCTGGTGGTGTAATGGTGTGGGGGATGTTTTCTTGGCACACTTTAGGCCCCTTAGTGCCAATTGGGCATCGTTTAAATGCCACGGCCTACCTGAGCATTGTTTCTGACCATGTCCATCCCTTTATGGCCACCATGTACCCATCCTCTGATGGCTACTTCCAGCAGGATAATGCACCATGTCACAAAGCTCGAATCATTTCAAATTGGTTTCTTGAACATGACAATGAATTCACTGTACTAAAATGGCCCCCACAGTCACCAGATCTCAACCCAATAGAGCATCTTTGGGATGTGGTGGAACGGGAGCTTCGTGCCCTGGATGTGCATCCCACAAATCTCCATCAACTGCAAGATGCTATCCTATCAATATGGGCCAACATTTCTAAAGAATGCTTTCAGCACCTTGTTGAATCAATGCCACGTAGAATTAAGGCAGTTCTGAAGGCGAAAGGGGGTCAAACACAGTATTAGTATGGTGTTCCTAATAATCCTTTAGGTGAGTGTATATATACACACACAGTATATATCTGTTTAAAATTAAATCAAGTTTTTGAAACAAATCATTTTACTCTTCCATTGCTATGCTTACCATTGCCATATTTAAAAGGCCAAAAAATATAAAATACTGCTTCTTAACTCAGACTCACAAAAGCAACATTTACAAAAAGTAAATGATATTGAACAGTTTAAAGAGTTACATTATGTCTTTATAGTTTGTGGTTTGTTAAATTGAGTTTCTAGTTTTGAGAAATGTAATATAGGTTTCAGAATATGTCTTACAATTGGGAAAAAATATTGTATTACTACTACTGCAACTATTAATGTAAATATACTGTATTACCTATATATTTAAAAGGCACATGTGTTTTCGACATGCAGAGTGTATCATTCTTATACAGTATTTGGTTTGTATGTAGGATTGTGAGTCACATATCTGAGTTCAATTCAGTTCATTCATGATATGTAATGAGTGACATGGCATGTACAGCTGACAGCAGGGCACTACCTTATGGACTTTACTGCCTTTATCAGAGCTCTGTAATCTATCTCTCTCTCTATATATATATACAGTGCTGATAGCTTCTCAACACTTTCACAAACGGAAGAGGACAAGAGAAAGCCCATGGTAATGAACTGGAGAACATCTGAATGCAGAGTTATTTTAGTCCATTATAAGCTAATAAAAAAAAAATATCATATTGGTCTTGTCTGACAATATTATTTTTCCTTTTAGACTATATGCAGAATCATGAAGATCCTTGTAGTTTTTGTTATTGCAACATTCTCAGGTGAGTATTCACTAATCTCAACATTTCATTCATTTTCAAATGAAAGGAAACTTTTTTGTGTTTTTATAATTGAAATAGAGGTCTGCTTCTGCTAAACACCAACCCAAAACTGGTCAGGAAAAAAAATAAAATAAGTAAAACTAAATATTTTATATTTTAATTGTGGTCAATTTAATAGGTTGTCGTGCCAATATGATGTGGCAGGACCAAGCAGAGCCTAGTATGGACCTGGTGAAAAATGCATTCTGGAATTATGTCGGTCAAGCAACCCTCACTGCTGAGGACACATTGCAAATGATCAGAAATTCTGAACTGGGACAAGAATTCAAGTAAGCAAACAGTACATTTGAAAATAAACTGCTTATTATACACGTGAAGAAACTGTAAAGAACACAAACATCTCTCTCACTTTCTCTTTAGTGACAGGATCTCTAAAAGCACAGATGCAATAAACAAATACACACTGGCCATTCATGGTCAAGTAACACCTCTTACACAGGAGCTGCTGACCAAACTATCCCAGGAGGCAGATGAATTGAAACTGTCTCTAGAACAGGAAATTACATCTGTGGCGACCCAGCTTAAGCCTTATATTGAGGAGGTTAGAGATGATATTCAGCAGCAGGTTGAACAACTGAAGAAAGATGTGGCTCCATATGCAGAAACCCTGAACTCTGAAGCCCTGAAATCTACACTTCTCAAGGGAGCTGAGGAGCTAAAGGCAAGTCTGGAGAGAAGTTTGACGGAGCTGGGCCCCAAAACGGAGGAGCTGAAGCAGAAAATGGACCAACACCTCCAGAACTTTCAGATGAACATGGCTCCATTAGCCCAAAGCTTCCAGAGTCAGCTGGCCCAGAGAAGCCAGGAGATTCAGAAGAATATTATTCCCTATACAGAGGAGCTGATAAGCAAACTGGATCCATATGCCCAGGACCTGAAGGGCCAACTAACATCTCTCTGGGAGTCATTTGCGAAGAACAAACAGTAATAAGTCTTTTAAGGCTTTAGAGACTTTTTGGAAATGCAAAAGGACACTTCACTACTTTAAGTGCTATAATATTAATAATACTGGCCTTGCTTTGGCTTGTTGGCCATGAGCCACCGTTTACAGTTTCACCATATAGTTTCTTTTTCATGTATGTTTTTCAAAAAAGAAAAGCTAAATAAAATAAAATAAAACAGTGTCAATCAAAAATGTATATACATATATTATTACAGAGAATATAAAGTCACAATGATATGGTTAACTATAATATAAAATCATATGGTACTAGGCAAGACTACAAGGTCTGAGTTGAGTTATAATTTTCAAAAACATGCCACAGATGGAGTGAACAAGGAGGGATAATTAGAATTAAGCCCTGATTATTTAATCTTCCTCTGCCATTGAACACCATAGCAGCCCCTATAACTGTTTAGAGTAAAATTTGGCACACTGATTGTGGTGGGCATCTGTAGTTTTTAGGGTCTCCCAGACAACCCTCTAAAAGTGCCATCATCAGTTCAAAGTTTGACTTTTCTTTTACTTATAACTTTTGAACCATTTGGCCTATGGTGTTTGAAACCAGTATGTTCAATGTATGCTGTATTGATTGTGCAATATTGTAAAATATAGACTACTTTCCGCTACTCATACAAATCTTGTCGAAGTCAACAAAAAACAGAAAGTCAGGTTAGCATTTCAGCAATGCTTTTATCCTGTGGACCAAGCAAACACAAAAGTTATTTTTATAATGGTAACAAACTTTTGCCCTTGTGTTGGGGCTTTTGAATTACATTCATCGAGGGCCATATACTACAAAGCTTACTTCCAACCCTTCTCTTACAAACCTGACTATATTTCTCAATTATGAGAAATAGTTTATACTCAAATGGTTAAGGTGTATTTAATTTAGGTTGGAGCTGCACACTTCAGGACATGGCCTTCTTCAAATGGAATTGAATAGCGCTACTTTAAGTTGATCATGCCTACAATGTTTAAACTCTCCTTTCAGAGTATGCTATTTTTGCAGTTAGCTGATTCACAACTTGGTAGGTATCTTTGGCTATGTTCATAGTTGTTCATGCTGGTGTGGCAGAGTAGGTAAAGCTGTCGGAAAGGCTGCTTGAAAGGTTGCATGTTTGAACCCTATCCAACCTAGTCTTAAAGTTTTACTTCTGTGTTCTTTGAACACTTTGCATCGGCTTAGTGATTATTGGCTCCATAATCTTGACCTTGCTTTTAGAAGCCTTGTTTGTATGTAAACATTCCAAAGCACTCACTAAAATGTTCCTTCAAATACATTGGAAAAATATCCAGTTAGCTTGCCCGTTTACTTTGAAGGACAAAATCCATACACTTTCTACAAGAAAATGTTAAAAAGGGACAAAAGGATATGTAGATTTAATTTCACTGCCATTGTCCCACTAGTTTGCCCAGCATTAGCCATCATGTTTCAAGATTAAAAAAACATGAGAATAACTGCACTAAACATTATGTTGAAGACCCCATCGTAACTCAATCATGACAAACATCAATATGTTTGGTTTCTAGGTTTAAAGTCCTTTTCTGATTGCAACTACAATTCCAGAAGACAAGCCTCCCTGCAATATAAACCCAAATGTGTTAGTCTTTACTATGGAACCACTCGACATATGTACATTTGATTGTGGTTCTGTAGGGATGCCCACAGATTTCCAGTACTCGTATAATATGCGCAGAGATTAAACGCTTCTCATCTGACTGAAGCCTGGCCAAGCCTGCCTTCTTGGGCAGGTTATGTTAAAATGCAAGTATAGGACCAACTAGCCTGCTTTTTTAGGCTGGTTCTGCTAAAGTGTGGGTCTTGGACTATTGGTGCATTATAGAAAGTAAAAGGCCTTTGCTAGCTGAATTAATGCCCATGTTCTCCAAAAGGGAGTTGTTCTTTTTATGTGCACGTGGTTAAAGATTTAGCAGTGTATGAGAAGAACACACCCATTATATGATCAACTGAGATTGATCTCTCACAGCTCCAGAGTGGGCTCAAGCAGGTTCCATCGAGATTTGAACTCAGATTGCTAGATTCAAAGTCCAGAGAGCTATCCAATACAGTATGTAACCACTCAAGTTTGCCTGTTCTGAGACACCTTGAAGGACACAATGAGCTGCATAGACTTAAGCTAAGTGCTTATTACACAAAGGCAGTCAAATTAGACTCTGCAGAACAAAAATATGCTTTTCCCAATCAAAGTGGGAATTTATAGACCAGGATGGGCATTTTCAACCACTTTATATGATTTACCAACTACATTGAGATTCCCTGCTTTCACAGAATAGTTTAGAAACACCCATCCTGGTTTGGAAACGCCCTCTGGTTAATATATTGAGATTCCCTACTTTCATTGGATAGTTTAGAAACACGCTTCCT
The DNA here is from genome assembly GCA_032164185.1 of Moxostoma hubbsi. Lineage (NCBI taxonomy): Eukaryota > Metazoa > Chordata > Actinopteri > Cypriniformes > Catostomidae > Moxostoma > Moxostoma hubbsi. The sequence goes on along the minus strand of JAVLUX010000026.1, from coordinate 31,576,090 downwards.
GGTTTAAAAACAGTCATAGATTAGGAAATACCCATTATTATTCGGCAGAGACCAATACTTCCATTTGAATGATAAAATGAGGATTTGAATTTTAGATGTCTGCCAAGCACTGATGAGTTCAGAATGATCAAATTCTTGGGCAAAAACAGATGCAATACAATGAATAAAACAGAATGTGGTGTCTCTAGACATGTTTTAAAGGTTGAAGTTCCTTTTAAATGGACACAGTGGCAAAAAAAAATGCATAGTTGCGGCACAAGACGCATGAAAAAAAAAACAGCAAGACGTGATGTGTTGCATTCAATGTAAATGGCCCCCAGAGGTGGTCTTTGGCAGTTGTTTATTGACTATGCCTTGCATAATCAGCTGCATAAGTATCAGATACAAAAATACACCTGTATTAAATGAAAAACACTGTCGTACTGGCGGTATTATAAAGCTTGAGTCTGTGGTAGTATTGCACTAGTAGTATTGGTAGTATAGTATAAGCTACTGTGCACTTCCCTTACAAAAATTTAGTACATGGCAAATTTGCTGCTCAATATTTTAACATGCAAATTAGCTTGTGATTTGGCACAAATGTTTGCCAGACGTTTACAACTCTTCACCAGTAGTGGTGAACCTGCAGCAACCTTTTGCAACAATGGACAAATTTGACTTTCACATTTTTTTGCACATTTATTAACAGCCAGATATTTTCTTTGCAATAAACAATCGCTTTAACATGGCTGATTTGTTTATATTGATTTGTTGCACCCTCTTGTGGGCGTTGGAGACAATATCTGAAGGATTGTGTGTATTTTTAACTCTTTAGTCAGATGCCATTAAAATGTGACTGCCCTTGTATTGTAGCTATGTTTGTCAAGGTTCATCAATCCTACAATGGTTGGGTTCTGTGAGACCACATTTGTTTAGATGTTCCTAGGACATTCCTGGGGTTCACACTTACAGTGTTGTCCCTAGGCAATCTCCTGTATGTTTAGATTATATATATATATAAAGGTATAAAGGTCTGTAATGAAAAAAGAACTTTGGTTAAGATTCAGAAGAGCAATGCTACTCAATTGTCATCAATAAACTATTTTCCCCATGAGCAACTCTGAAAAACTTTAGGTAAGCCACCTGATATCTGGTCAGCCAAATACAAGAATATCTAACAGTTGGCTAGACATGTCTTGTAGATTTTCCCTCTACCTGAAATAATGGATTTAAAATTTAAATATAATTAGAATTTTGGTAATTTCCAGGATTTTAACCCTGGACCTCTCACACCCATGGCAAGGATCATACCCCTAGAGCAACAAGCCTAACTTATTGGTGGGTTCTGCTAAAATGTGGGTCTTGAACTACTGGTGCAGTATACAAATTTAAAAGCCTTTACAAGCCAAAGTGTCCTCCAAGATGGAGTTTTTCCTTTTTGTTGCACTTGGCTAAATGCAGAGGTTTTACATTACATGCTCAACTGAGACCTCACAACTCCAGAGTTTGCTTGAGAAGTTTCAATGCACAGTTGAACTCAGATTGCTAGATTCAATGTCCAGAACACTTACCATTACACCGTGGGCCCACTGGAGTTGACTACTTAATTCAACTCCACGCCAGTGTTTAGGATTCCACTAACACAATGAGATGCAAAGACTTATTCGTAGCATAACATACACTATTTTGCCTCTCACATTCTAAAATGACTGGGCTCTTTATGGATTAGAACCTTGAACCATTTGTACCTAAAGTGAGAATCATACCCATAGACCACTGAGCCTGATTTAATAAGGGCGTTCTGCTTAAATGTGGTTCTTAGACTATTGGAGCTTTGTGTTCTCCAAGAAGGTGTTTTTCATTTTCGTTGCACTTGGCAAAAGGCAGAAATTTGCAGTGTACAGCCAAAATAAAAATAAAAACATTACATGCATAACTGAGACCTCACAACTCCAGAGTTTGCTAAAGATGTCTCCACCGATATTTTAATTTATGGCTGGATTCAAAGTCTAAATGCTAGCCATTACACCATGGAAGCACATGAGTTTGGTTCCTTAATGCAACACCATGCACATGTTCTAAAAGAGGGAGTTTTCCTAAATGCACTTGGCTAAAGGCAATGTATGGCATAAACACAAACATAATATGCTCAACTGAACTCAAACAGTTTCCGAGTGTGCTCAAAAAGGTTTTACTGAGATTATAACTCAGATTGCAGGATTCAAAATCCAGACTGCTAACCATTACACCATAGAACCACTAGGGTTTGGCACTTTGTTGCAAGACATTGCAGGATTCCCCATGCACAATTGGCTGCAAAGTCTTATTTGTTGCATAACATTTTGCCTCTTATATTCTAAATTCGCTGGGCACCTCCAACATTTGAACCCGGATCCTTTTACACCCAAAGCAATAATCATACCTCTAGTTCAACGAGCCTGGCTCCTTTGGCGGGTTCTGCTAATGTATGGGTCTTGGGCTATTGCCGCATTATAGAAACTGTATGGCCTTTACTAGTTGAATCAATGCCCATGTTCTCCAAGAGGGACTTTTTCCTTTTATTTGCACTGGGTTAAAGGTAGAGGTTTGGCGATGTACTGCAAGAAGCCATCCATTATATGATCAAGTGAGACTGATCCCTCACAGCTCCAGAGTGGGCCAAAGCAGGTTCCTCTGAGATATGAACTGGGCTCACTGGATTCGAATTCTGAGCTCTTGTACTTATAATAAAAATGTTTTAAAGAAATGTTAAAAAGAAATCTATTATTTTTCCATTAACTGATTGAAATGAAAATAGCAGCCTTATCATTGCTGTCTGGCACAAAGTCTGTGGAGGTAAGACATGCTCAAGATAAGATACTTCAGTCTCTCTTGTGTTACAGATGATAGTAGATTGCTGACATGTTGTTTTATTTTATCCAGGGCTGGTTTCTTTACAATACATTGATATAAATGTTAAATATATACTGTATATTAATGTAGAAAATAGAAACCAATGATAGGTAGACACGTGAACATATAACCAAAATATAATAATATAAAAATCTATCCTCCATTTTATGGGGAGCCATAGGGATGCTAATACTGGTGTAATGAGGTCAAACTTTCTAGACCCTGTAAGGAGCCTAGCGACCGCATTCTGGACCAGCTGTAAACGGGACAAAGCAGGTTGAGGCAGTCCGGTATACAATGAGTTGCATTAATCTAAACTTGATGATATTAGTGAGTGAATCACAATTTCTAGATCTGATTTAGAGAGAAAGTGTTTTACTTTTGCAATTGATCTCAAAAGGGAAAAGCTTCTCTTAACAACAGCAGCACTGATCTGTCTATTTAAAAGTAGCAAAGAGAACAAGATCACTCCAAGGCTCCTTGCATGATCTTGCACATTTAATTTTATATATATATATATATATATATATACACACACATTTATACACTTGTTTCTGGACATTTTGTCTTATGTGAACAGTGATTAATGCAGAGTGACAAACTAAAACTAGTTAAATAGTTAAAATGTTCAGTTTTGATCCTTGAATCATGTCTGCTGTGTCCTCTAGGTACATGCCTTAAGGTAAGGTGCCTTTTTAGTAACATATGCACAAATTTGCAACAGTGATGTGATATTAACCTATTTACTCTTGATCAATTACTAAAACATCAAAGGAAAATGTATTGACGAGTGCATTCACCAAATCCCTTTTTATAGTTTGGATAATTTTTTCTCCCTCTCTGTCTTTTTTTTTTTTTTTTTTTTTTTGCATTATATGATAATTGTGCTTCCTACCTAAATTGTTAAACTTGTTTTCATAGTCCAAATATATTTGTTTTGTGCTCCTGCAGCTAGACACCTCTGCAAACACTCACACTTTTAGATCAATGAGCTACTTTTCAACAAACCACTTTTAAAAAGACAATATTTTAATAATGCCACATTTTGTCCTTTTGTAACCTCAATTATGCAACGTGGAATGAAATACTGCTATAAAAAAGTGAACAGCAAAGCACCTGAAGAGAAGAACTTTGGACATAGACTGCCAATTCACCTCATAATCATAGTTACATTATGACCATTAATATCATTTGACTCAGATCCAAGTCATATAAATACCAGTTTTTTAAAACACTCATTACTGAACACATTGCAAGACCTGTCTGGTAACTAGCTTTTATCTCAGTTAGACTGTTTTTGTTGTTTTAACCTCTGTGGAACTTTTCATATTTTTATACAATTAATATTATTGTCTCACAGCTTTTAAATGATCTTAACTACTGAGTCTTCTGTTCTGTGCAGGTGTACTGTCTAAAAACAAACATGAAGTTTGTGGCTGTAATCCTTGCGCTCTCGGTCATTTCAGGTAAGACTAAGCTCATGAAAATGCACATCTTCACAAATTGTTCACAAAACTGTTTGTTCACATTATACATCAAAGACTGGCTAATATATGTGTTTTAAAATAAATATTTGGCATTATAATAGTTTGATAACTGAGTTTGCACATATGCTGGTAACTTGTATATCTTGGACGGATCATTTGAACAGACTGCATGATTGTTTTCATTGAGACCTTGATGGCACAGGTGATCTACATTTGCAAAGATGCCATATGCTAAAACACTCGTGTGTTGCATGCTGACTTTGCAGGCTGCCATGGGAGCTTCTTGTTCCAGGATGAACCAAAGAGCCGTTGGGAGGAGGCAGTGGATCGGTTCTGGAACCATGTGTCTGATCTGACCTCTAGGGCTGAGGAGATGAGGGATAACATCAAAGAAACCCAGCTCGGCAGAGAATTAGAGTGCGTAACGCTACCAAACATCAGAGTATAGCAACCATTTCACCGTAATCTAGTCTGTTTGTTGATATACAACGATGTGAGAAAACATGACTTAAGCTTTAAAAAGAAAATGACAGACAAGATATACCACACCATAATGGAAATTGACTTTCACTATCAAGAAATCTGATTTATATGTTAGAACTTGAAATTAATTTCAAATTCTTTGCAGCACACTGATCTCTGACACCATGATGGAGCTGCAAATGTACAGCGATGATGTGAAGTCCAAATTGGGCCCCTATGCACAGGACACTGCCCAAAGAGTTCATGAAGATCTGCAACTGCTGGCCATTAAGCTTCGCACCCACATGGAGGATGCTAAGGAACGTGTCACTGAATACACTCAGGAGCTCCAGACCATGGTGGAACAGAACGCTGATGACGTCAAGAACAGGGTCAACAATTATGTCCGTAAACTAAAAAAACGTTTAAACAAGGACACACAAGAGATCAACAAGTAAGTCTAAGTGACCAGTTATATTGTTTGTAATGTTTTTAATCTCAACTAGTTTATATATTTTCTTATGTATGTTACTGTTTAATATTCATAAATCATAATAGTTACATATACCCTCTGACATTTTTTTTATTGGCTTGCAGTTTTTAAATGATCATTAAGTAAATAAATACAGTATTTTAATAAATAAATATTGATGTAACTTATTTATAGAAAATGTTTCATAAAAAAACCCCCACACAGTTAAATGTGTAATTATACTAATGTCTGAAAATGTCTAAATTTAAAGAATTTCTCTGTTTTTCACCTGCTCTAAAGAAAAATGGAAACATACTTTGAGGAAGTTCGCTCTCGTGCTTCTCAGAGTGTAGAGGAGGTGAAGGATCGTCTTGAACCTTATTTTACTGTAATGCGTCAGCGTGCTGAAGAGAGGTTAACAGCTCTGGGAGAACTGCTGAAGAGCCAAGGTGAAGGACTTAAAGAGAAACTGGATTCACAAATGCAGGACCTCAGACAGCAGGTTGAGAAGACCACAGAGAATCTGCGTACCACTCTTCAGGAAAAGACAGAGGAGCTACAAAATTGGTTTCAGCCCTATGTCTCTAAAATCCAGGAGCAAATGCAGTCTATGTGGGAGACAATTAATACAAGTGCATAAGCATGAGGTGCCAAAGCAAGAGTATGACTTTCCAGCATACATTTACTCACAGAAATAAAAGCATTGGAAATGTAAAAGGTAAAGAGTGGAATGTATAACTACCAATCTATACAAGTAATATAAAGCTCAATAAAAACAGCATGTACAAATAAGTATGAGTACCCTGTTTATTAACCCTGTATTAATATTTTTATAACATACATACTGACCATGTATATTACAAAACATTATTTTTGTGTGTGTAGTAAAACCTGAAATCACCTATATGTGGAGATCAGCCAACAGTCACAAAACTCCTCACCAGAAATTTCCAGGTTCAATACAAATTAAGCTATATCGACAGCATATATGGCATAATGTTTTGAAGTGAATGGGTCCTATTTTTGGAGGGTTTAAAAGCAGCAGTGTGAAGCAGTGTAATGTCATCATGGCAACTAGGTTGTAAAATTGGACATGCTTCTACCCAGAAAAGGTTAGCAAGCAATATTATCACACTAAAAGCATGTTAACATGTATATTGTTTATGACTTCTGGCTATACTTTTGAAACAGTGAGTATTTTAACGTTTACGGATTGACCCCATTTACTTCCATTGTGACTCACTGTATCCGAGGCAGCGGTAGCACCCCCGGTCAACATCTTTGGGGGTGTGCTGATGCAGGTTTCGCCCAGGGCGCCAAACAAGCAAGAACCGCTACTGACTGAACCTGAAATATTCCTATAAATAGGTTATGTGGGTTTGGTTTGGTAAGAGAAAAATCATGGGGGTAGAACATATCATTAGATCAGTATATAAACAACAGTAGGTACTAGAATGTCCCCACCATCAATTAAAAAAAAACAATGTGTGTGTGTGTACAGGTTTAACCTCCATTGGATAGTAAAACCTGAGATCACCTACATTGTGGGGCCCAGCCAGCGGTCCCCAAGAGGGAAATGACTTAGTAAACATGCTAAACAATGCATTTTTTTGAGAATGTAAAAATGCAAAAAGGTTTCTGTGATGGTTTGGTTTATGGGTAGGGTTAAGGGATATAAATTATCATCAGATCAGTAAAAAAAAATCCATAGAAGTCTATGGAAAGTCCCAACTATTATATAAAACAAAACGTGTGTATGTGTGTGCAAACTAAGTGATGAATAGGTCTGTACAACAAATCAAGACAATACACCAATATTGGTATAGAATATCAGAGCTAACTTTATGTGTTTGCGTATTAGAGTCTTTTTCCCATTTCCAAGATTACTGTAGGCGATCACATATTCCCATTTGCAACACAGCAAATCTCCCACCTCCCAGACAAAACCTCTCGCTCTTCCGGTCTTTTACGGATGTTGTGTTTGGATACATCACAGGACCCCACAACAGACCACCACGAGGAATACAAACGGTGTTATTAAACACAAAAAAGCATCGAACGATACTTTTGTTCATGCTGAAATGTCGCTCTGATATTAACAGTCCTAGCAGTCAAAGGTAAATGACCGCGCGCAAAGGATTAATCGGTAAGTGCACGAGCCCAACGCGTTTCCTTCGCGCGGCTTGACGAGAAATCCTAGCTATTTTTCTTCTTTCTACAAAATGGCCTACCTGGACTGCTGTAAGATTTTGTTTATCGAGCAAAGGTTTCCCGATATTTCTAACAGAGCGTACAAATAAACCAAGTTGGCTACGATGTTCATTTAAATATAATAAGGTTTAGTTTATGAATTAGCATGCAGCTAGCGAAGCGTCAAGTGAGACTTTGCCTGACATTAACACCAAACACGCTTTCTCTAACAAAACCCAATACTGCGATAGTACTCCCAATAAAGCGGCCTTTTCTATTATCCGTGTACTAGTAGTGAACACCATTTGGAAATGTTTTATTTTATTTCCTTGTTTAGTGGCATTCATTAATATTTATCCTATCCAAATGAAAATGATAATGTTTGTTTAGAAAATATACATGAAAAACATCATGAAAAAAAAAAATGTTATACGGTGAGGCATTATTTTATTTTGCACTCACTATCAAAGTAATCACATGAGGAATTTTGTTGGTATGCATATTTAGTCCAGGTCTACTGTCAGTTAATTTTTGTTCTTCAGTGTTTGTTAATCCTTTATACCCAAGACCACATGAACTGGACATTTGATATCAACAAATGTATACTCAAGAAGCATAACTGTATTGGCTTAATTTTATAAAAAATTAATTTGTCTGGTTAGTGTCAATAATTTGGATGTCTGCTATTTTCTTACTCCATGTTATTGAGATACTATGATGATAGGACATGAATGAATGAATGCTCATTCATGTTTTTGCAACTACATGTGCATGCAAGTCCAAGTAAAAACTTTTGAGAATATTCCCATGCAATTTCACATATGGAGACTTTTGTCAAAATTAAAGGATATCAACACACCTCATGCATCGGTAAAGACATTTCCATCTGTTATACAATGATTTGTTTTGTATTGTCGCTCAACTGTTGAGTCCATGGTTTTTGTTACCTGTCATTTTTCCACACAAGTGTAAAGGAAAGCATTTTGATGATTTATATTCTTAATTTCTTTTAGTTGAACACTGCCATGATTTATGCTGCCTTCACGTGCTATTGGAATTATCGTTAGTGATGGTGAGTAAACTCCTAAAGAGTCGTTTCCTCGACTCTGACACAGGAATCGACTCTTTTGTTCGACTCCATAACTTTACAAACAGGAAGTTGAGATTGGCTAAAATAAATTAATTAGTGTTAAGAACCAATCACATACTCTACAAATACATGCTGGTTAGTGGGACACTCTTTCATCATGTGTGTGTTTGAGTGAGAGATAATGTGCTTGCGTGCAAAAGAGAGAGATGGTGTGTGACAGTTCTTAAATTCTTCGGTATTTGTGTAGTATTACATCAGTGCATGGGCTAGTGGTTGGAGAAGTGGATTCTTCCAATGTGTCAAGTTTATATTTGACAATTAAAGGAGCAATATATGACATTGAAATCAAGCATTTAAATTAGGTACTGCAGTACAAATTAAAAAATATTGGAGAGAGTTGTCACCCTCACCCCCTCCTCCCCAGACTCGAAGCTCACACTGGACACGCAACAGGAACGAGCAAACTGACAATGGCAAGCGACGAGCATTACACTGTAAGTTGATCAGCTAATATATACGTTTGCAATGTTTTTATTGTTTGCAAATTATAAACCAGCTCATGTGGATTTTTTATAACTCTGTCAATGTTAGCTAGACGTATTGCTGGCTTCCATGGCTGCTGCGCACTGCGTTTACCCATCAACGTGTTTAAAATCTGGCAACCCGGGGTGTCTAAATACTGTTGGGAAATGGCCCAAACACACAAGCCAAAACACAAACAGAAATTCGGTCCCAGAACAGACATTTCAAAGTAGAATATACTGGCTGTAGCATTGTTTTCGGAGAAGCCAGTATTTCAACTTAGCATGTTTCCTAAATCTCTGATAACATATTATGGTCATTTTATGCTTTAGTATAGTAAATGTATTATATTTTGCACCTTTAAATTATTTTCGACCCAGCCTGTTTCTATTTATATTCTCTCTTAAAATTGGATATGAGCAGCAATATGGAATGACATTGTTAACGGTCATTTTAAACTACAGTTACACAACTCTAAATTAGACAAATTTTAACAATAAAAGTGCACTGTTATAATAGCAGGAGTTTATGTCTTCATGTCATACATTTTAAAAACATTAAGAGAAAATAAAAACTAATGTTATTGTGCAATAAAGACTGTAATCTTCTTGCAGGTTCATTGCCAGAACATATAGAATAGGAAACACTATTATCTTAAATGTATGGGTAAGCTAGTAATATTTTTCAAAGCAATAACCACACCAAAATATCTTTATTAAACCATTTGCTATTTAATCCGTTGAGGTCGAGAATGTTGAGTTCCAAAAGCTGATGTTTTTAAAAAAAAATTCACCACATTCCATAAAGTGTTTTCATGTACCATTAGGAATGTTCCATTTAAAAATAATGGTTCCAATTAATTATTTTCTTTGATTATGTCTCCATACTACACTTATTGATAATTATTGAAGTGAATCAAGCAAAAATATGCATGATTTGTATTTCCATTGGCATGGAAGCCATGTAGAGCTTCTCCCGTCCCACTAACAGTTAGGTTTATGATTTGGGTAGGAGAAACTGACCAGGAGTTACAGAAAAACATCAAATTACAAAGCAGCATTTGGACATTAAGCAGTGGATTGACCGAGCTATATACAAGTGAAAATTAATGATAATATTTTTTAATTTGATAGATTTTCCAATCATGCCTGACAAGCATGGCAGCCCTACATTTTGACACAATCCTGATTAAATGGCTGGAGTCGGGAATCAGAGTTGACTCCAAAACCCTAATTATCGTAAATACGAGTTTCCCACTCGGAAGTTGCACAAGAACGACCCCTCAAGTCGTAATTACTTCGGAGTTGTAAACTTTCAACATGGCGGAGGAGACTACGGTTTCTGTTATGAATGACAGGTTTTATTAATTTGTCTAAATACAATTAATTGTTTGCGCTTACCATTTGGTCATATTCATTTATGTACATCAGCAACCATTTGATGCATGTTGTACATTTTTACACCGTAAAAATAGCTTGTATTTGACCAAAATTCCATTATCGTCAGCAAGCGGAGCAATATTTTTTATGGTGTCAAAATAAAAGTTCCTCAAGAAATAAGAATGAATGTTTTTTTCCAGCAACAAAGCACTTAATATGGCATACTTGTAATTACCACTTCAGAAGTGGGAAGTAGGATAATTCCAAGAGCACATGAAGGCAGTAAAAAAATGGAGCTAGTATTTGAAGACACAGCTGCATTCAAGTGATACATCGTCCATACAGAAGAGAAAAGGCAGGTTTTTCAGTATCACAATTTTTGAGATTTAGGTTTGGAAAATAAGGTAGATGCAACTCTCAGCATCATAGCTGCATAATTTTGTTGAATATGGACCTGCCACATTTTATACTGTTGTCACTGGGAACCAAATTAATGCCAAATAACAGAAAATGCTCTTAATTTTGTTTAAAAAAAATGTCCTAAGATTTAGGCAAAATGTTGTGTAATTTACTTCATTTAACTAAGTTTTTACTACCACAAACAAGAGAACAAAACAAAAAAATATGCAGCAAGAGCTAGATGTAAACAATACTATAAAATAATGCTCAGATTGCAATTTTAGGATTAAATCGTTAAGTAATAATAATAATAATTAAGAATTCAATGGAATTTACATCCATTAACAAATATGTTCCTTTAGAAAAATTTACCACTTAATCTGGTGGCTTGTATCATGCTTTTCTCCCAATTTGGAGTGCCTAATTCCCAATGTGCTATTAGTCCTCATGTTGGTGTAGTGACTCGCCTCAATCTGGGTGGCAGAAGATGAATCTCATCTGCCTCACCGCGTCTTATCACGGAGACATTGCGTGTGTGGAGGCTTCACGCCATACACCGCGGCATCCACGCACAACTCGCCATGTGCCTCACCAAGAACGAGCATGAGGAGGTTACCCTGTGTGACTCTAACCTCCATAGCAACCGGGCCAATTTGGTTGCTTAGGCTGGAGCACGCCCTGGGCTGAAGCACTCAGCACACCCTGGGATTCGAACTAGCCAACTCCAGGGGTGGTAGCCAGCGTTGTGTTAATTCGTGTTTTGCATTTAGGAAGCTTCAAATCTTTAAGCTAAAGTGTGTGATGCCTGTTATTTAATTAAAATAAAAAATAAAATAAATAATATATATATATATATATATTCTAAATACTTCCCCTATCTGTTGTTAATTGAACAAACAGATAGTCCTGCCCCAAATTCATGCCAGGTTGAGTCAATAATTGCTTTCCTACCATTAAGCCGAACAGTTCTAAGTATGGTGAGGAACGGTTCCAGTAGCATTTCCACCTGGGCATGGTTCATCATGGCACGAGCACAAACCATTCTCAGCCCGGATTTATCGTTATGGTAAGCTTGCCATGCTTAATCAAGCTAAACTGAGCTGGTGGAATGGCTTTAGTATGTGGTGACTCACGATTGACAATTTGCCAAACACCAAGGTAACTCATTTGTTTCTAGGTAGCTTGCAAAGTTTGGTATGGTGAGGTTAAAATTTAATACAAATAAAATAATAGTGTATGTTTGGTGTATGATTTTATGATGATTGTTTAATTTAATATAATAAAAAAAGAATCTACATTCCTTTTTCTTCAGGGATGTAGATTATGCTAATGAATGTAAAAATGTCGGCACAAGGAAGAGTACTTGCTGTTGCACTTGCTCTGGATGAAGGGAAGGCTGAAGCATTATTTTTTTCATATTAATATTGTGCTAGTCTGGGAATGTCATTTGGTACAGACATAAATACTCAGAGACCAGCAATGTTCTCCACTGTTCTAACGTTGTACAAGTAGGATGTGACGGTTGGTCGGTGTGGTATTTTTCCCGCCCCTTCTCTACTGTGATTGGACAGCTGGGTAAAAAGTGACCGTGACGAGCGCTGCATTTTACCCAAAGTTGAACATTTTTCAACTCATGCCGACCAGAAAAAAAACACCTAGCATGCAGCACTAAGCGTGGAATAGATTTCCATCATGCTGCTGGCTTTTTTAAATATGTGGCACTCACATTGTAAACAATTGAAAGAAATACGTTGGCCTCAGGAAAAAACGCTTTGGTGGACACATGGCCTAATTTTTATAGCACCACAGAGAAACAATGTTAAAAGTTTTTGAGGAAACCTAGTTTGTCACTGTATATTAAACTAGGATAGGAAAATGTATTTTAACATCAGAAAAGATTATATTGATGAAAAGCTGTATTGATGAAATTCAGTATTTTTTCTAACCATGGTTACTTAAACTTAGCTATATACAACTAATTATTTATTTTCAATTTTTCCTTACAGCCATTCTATAAGAGTTGTGCATTTTAATTCAGAGTTTTCATCAACAATTCGGATACCATGGATGGCAAGTTTCCACCATGGAAATGGCATGGAAAGCATAGGAACAAGGTTCCCTATAATACACCGGGGGAAGGCCAGGAGGTATGTTACAGTAATTATTTTCCTTCAAATTGTGATAAAGTAGGGACTGTGGGGAATTATGAAGAAAGAACAGAACGGTTCCCTAACAGCACCTGGCCACAAACACAGTCACAGGTAGGTGGTATATCAACTGGAATGCTAGTAGCAGAAATATTTGGTTGTATCCAGCCCCTCACCTCTAAACTAATACCTTTTCCTTCTTTATTTGTAGGGGCATGACATGATAGGAGACAACATTGCTGCTGGAGAAACCATGGCCCCACTGTCATCTTGTATGAGTGGTGCTTTTAAGGCTTTGTTACCAGAGTATCATGGACCTCCCTCAGCAATGACAACAAACTCCGTTAGATATTCCTATTCTCTAGAAAATCGTTGTCTTCTCAAAAGTGGCTCTGAAGAGGATTATGGTGAAAACATAGCAGTGGAGAGAAGGGATAAAAGTGATTTTTTGAAAGAGCCTTTAGGAGAGACATCAGCTAGTGTCACACATTTGTACCCTCCCAGGTGTTCTCAATATGCACCACAAGAAAAGGTAAAAACACTGAAAAAGCAAACACTGAATGCAAGTGCAAAAACTGAATGTAACTTGTCAATGTCACTTGGCAGTCAATATATGCATGTCTTTTCACAGGACCAAGAATTGGACCAAGGAAACCCCCCTATTTGGACATCTGTGATCAAAGATGCTCTAGAGATGAGTAATGGAATGGAAATGGAACAGAGTTTATCCGTGGATGTCTGTGCCCCCCTAGTGGACTTAAGTCCTGTTTATAAAACACCTCAAACTGATGAAAAAATTACATTAAAGAAGTATTGTCAGATAGACTCCAAATCAAAGGAGAAACTGGATGGGCAAGAAGTGAAAGGAGAACAGGATTCCTTTGTTGCAATGTTGTCAGATGGCATAAGCAAACAGCAAGATGTTCTGGAAATGGTAGGTTTTGATATATATATATATATATATATATAGATATATATATAAATATATTATAAAGCAGCATGTAAAATAAATATTGTTGTCTTAAGCAATCAAAGTTTAAAACAATTATTTAATGTCACCTCTATATTTGCCCAGGGGAAAAATCAGGAGCAAAATATCTTTGCTTATGGATCATCTACAAGAAAAGAGGAACTTGGACTGACTGGTATCAGAATACCTGAGCCAGTTGCATTAACAGGATTTAACAGGAGTTCATATGATCCTTTTTCTTCATCAAAAGGTAATATGAAATGTGAAGGATTTTCAGGCATTACTTTGGTCAAGCAGTCTGTTGAACACACCCTCTTGGGAACAGAAAAAGTAGATGGGCTGTCATGCAAAGATGGCAGCTCTAGAAAAACTCTGGACAACTGCATGAATGTAAATAATGAAACAACCTCTGAAAGTTCAACTGTATATGGTGATCCTCTTAATCTTCAAGAGTGCATTCTCCAAGAGGTTACAGATGAAAAAACTGTAGTTAATTTCCAGACTCATCCCTTAAACCTAAATGTGCAAGATGAGAGGGTAAACCAAATTAATTTGCCTTTTTCTGACACTACACTTATCAAACCACTTTCATCATGTCTACCCACCACCCAGTACTTCATCAATGAACTGGAAAATCAAGTGCATAATCTTGTACCTTCTCAAGACTCAGACAGCACTTTTAATATGGCTGTGGTTGAATGTGAAAATTCAAAACTCCAACTTACAAGAGAAGAACAGATCCTTGAAAGGAGTCCATCTGTGCCAGAAGATCTTGAAAATGAGGCATCTATTAACACTGAAAATGCTGAAATCAGTCTAAAGGTCAAAGCAAAATGTGTCCCTGCAATTGTTTCCTTTCCAATTCAGAACGCAGAGATAGTTCAAGACTTACCTGTTGTTTTCGACAAAATGCACACTGATCACAAATGCAAGGATTCCCAAATAGAACAAGAGGAAAATTCAAAAAATGAGGCAACGGCATTGTCCTTACCTCCTGTGTCTACTGATAGTAGGACATACCACCCATATATAGAAGTAAAAAGCTCTGAAAATAGTGAAAAAACCTTTCTTAACAATACTGCAGAAATCAGTGATCTTCCAAGTTCTGAGAATGTACAGGCAGCTTTACCTTCCCCCAGCTCAAGGAGTGGTTGCGCCACTCAACATAACCCACAGAACGCATTTCAAAAGCACAGGAATCTAAGAAAAAGAAAAAGTTCAGAGACTGAGGAATTAATTGGACATAAATCCACTACAATAGGTGACAGTTCTATGTATGGATCAGAAATATCAGATAGTATTGTGAAACCTGGCACAACTGGATGTGAAGTAGCTAATCAAAACTGTACCTTGGCTGATCATGTCAGCACTGCATTGAAAGAGAAGGACGTAATTAAAAATGATGTAATCCCACAGAGTAGAAGAAAACTCCATAAGAAAAGGAAAATTATGTCAGTGGGACATGAAAATGTTATAAGTTGTCATGCAGAGACATTTGATGGTACTAAATCACCATGTGATTCACAACTGCATATTTCACAATATGAGCAACTTGAGGATAAGGCAGATAAGACAGAGACATCACAAAAACTAGGTCATAGCTTCTCTGATGAAAAAGTCACATCGGGTATCAGACAAAATGATTTTTTTGATAATAAGGCTAAAAAATCAGATTCTGTCAGAAAACCTGCTTCCAGAAAGAAAAATAAAATTACAAAATTATGTCTAAAAGCAAAAAACTCAGCTTCTCAGAGCAGTCAAAATCTGTCCCAAAGCACTGTCTTGTCCCCAGAAGAAGATTATTCATCACATTCTCAGGTCAGTAACACTGCCCTGGGCGCTGTGAAGGAAGTGAATAATGCAGCACAGAGCGCATCTGTAAACCAACAGGCCATCTCTATTTTAGAGACCAGTATTGGTGAATGCAGCCCAGAAAAGTCACAGAAATTAAGAAGCAAGAAAACTTTGCAAACAAAAAATCAGCCTCGGAAATCAGTACAAGGCAAATGTGATTCAACACAAACATCCAACATCTGCCAAACTGAATCACAGCTTGAGGATGCTCCCAAAACAATTTCAAAACTTGTGGAAGACTTAGTGGGCCACAATGTAAAGAAGCATAAGAAGACGAGAAAACCTAAGGTAAGGGCTTCTAGAGACAAAAATGATAAGTCTGCAACTACTCTGCTGGATATAAACTCTTTACCAGACTCTGAGAGTCAAACAGATTCTGTTTCAACCTCAGTGACTGACTCTTCAAACATTCTAAGCCCTCAGAATAATCCAAAGAAAGCAAGACAAAAGAAAAAAGATATAAATAAGGCAGAAAACACACTCAAAGTCTTCCCAACAATGTTCCAACAAGAGGATATTCCCTCACCATTATCAAAATCTAAAGGAAACATGGTGGGCTCCAATAGAAAAAGGAAAGTAAAAGCAAAAACACCTGTGATAAAGACTACTAGAAAGGATCTAAATGATGTCTGTGATACTGCCGTTATACCGACTTCAACTGCTAATCTAAAGCAGGAAGATTTTTCTGTAACTGAAGTTGAGTCTCCATTTGTTCTTACTACAAAAAAACAATCACGGAAAAAGAAATTGTTAGGTATTCAAGATGATGCAGTACATATACCTGAATTTGACCAAAAAATGCCAGATGTTTTGACTCCGCTATCAGAATCAGATGCCAGCATTGTGTCACCAAGTAAAAGAAGAATCAGAACACAAAAAACACTTGCCAAAAAAGTTTCTCATATCGCAGTAAGTGAGAGCTATGAAGCGGTTCATTTGATTGAACCAATTTTTTCAGCAAATGGGAATCCATTTGATACTGTGTCAGCTAAAGAAACGGACTCTTCAGATGTTCTCAGCCAAACGAACACAGAAAAGACATCAAGTAAAAGAAAAAAAAAAGATAAACATATTACAGCACAAATGTCCACTATTAGCCAGACTTTTTTACAACAGGGAGATGTTACTGCAATACCATCAAAATCTAAAACTAGAAACAAAATAAGTGACATTCACCTAAATGATAATTTGGTTGAAGAAACATCTTTATCAGCCACTGAAAAACAGGGAAATTCTATTTCACCATTAATGACTGACTCATCAAGCAGTGTCAAACAAAGCAGCACGCCGAAAAAGTCAAGAAAAAAGACCAAACCTGCAAAAAAGATAATTAGGCAGCGTGTGAAGAATAACCATCCGACTGCTCATTTGGACATGCAGACTTCTACAACCTCTCCGAAGCAAGCAGAATGTGTTTCAGCTAATTTTACACACACACCAAAAAAATATAATAAAAAGAAAATGTCTGATATTCAAGGTGCAGCAGTACATATACCTGTAGTTGACCAAACAATGCCCCATCAAGAAACTTTGACTCTACATTCTGAATCTGACACCAGTATTTTGCCTCCACACATAAGAAATTTCAGAATTCCACAAACACTTGCTACAAAAGAATCTTCGAACACAGCCAGTGATAAATATGAACCTTCTCATTTGAATGAACTTGTTTCTCCAGCTACTGGAAATCCAGCTGATTCTGCGTCAGCCACAGATACTGATTATTCAGATGTTCTCAGCCAACAGAACTCAGTAAAGACAAAACGATCATCAAAAAAGGCCACTAGACAAAAAACACATGTCAAAAATGTTCAATCAGAGGACCATGCTGAACATCATACGGTTTTGTCAGCACTTTCAGGTTTCCATTCACCAATATCTCTGTGTAAGGATGCAACAGCAGACCCTATTTCCGTCACTGCGGAAGATGTTGCAATCCAACAGAGCTCACTGAAGAAGACAAAGAAAGCACGCGGGAAAAAACTGCTTAAGCAAAAAGGAGAAAATGACCCTATTTCCGTCAATGCGGAAGACGTTGCAATCCCACAGAGCTCAATGAAGAAGACAAAGAAAGCATGCGGGAAAAAACTGCTTAAGCAAAAAGGAGAAAATGAGCAAAAAGTAAGTAATAGCACCCCTAAAACAGCAAATATCATAGAGCTGGCTCACAGAGAAGAACAAATATCAGATCTGCCTTCTGTTTTGAGTGAGTTAGCCTCAGAGAATTTTGAAACATTAAAAGCAGACAGCTGTGACCAGAACTGGAAGATTTCTAAGAAGAAATTAAAACAACCTAAGCAAATTGTAGAAACAGATGGGATGGCTAGTGTTTCTTTGTCTCAAGAAATGTTGTCTTCTAGAGAATTTGGGAAAACATGCAAAACAACTGAGATAAAAACTCAATTAGATGAGGCAGGTGTCATGGTTACCAATACAGCCATGCAAGATTTCTGTACATTATCTGATGTTCATTATGTGGAAGGATCACAGTGGCCTAAAGAAGATGGTTACGTGGTTGATCAAAAAGATATTATAATCAAACAGGAGACAATTAAAGATCTCAAAGCCCCAAAAACTCAGAGAATCAAAAAGACAAAGAATCGAAAAACTGGAAAAAAGAAGAGGAAAATGGCAGGCTTGTTAACTCGAAATGTTAAAGATGAGGAACAAAGAGATATTGTTTCTGATAAAAAAATTGCCTGTGATGTTCAGAACAACCCTCAGACTCAGTTGTCTGATAACTCACTGAATACAGCAGTTATAACAGAAGAATCTGTGCTGAAGTCAAATGTGTGCATTTCAAGAAAATCAACCCGCATACAAAATATAAATTCAGGCCCAGTGTTTGAAAATTTGTCAACCCAGGTCAATAGCACAGTCTCTTCAGACATAACTGATAGTCTTACAAGACAACAAGAGACTCTTTCCAGTTCCATGTACACGGTTGATTGTGAAGGCCAACACACTGGCCATGGAATTTCAATAAGTGTTGAGCAAAAGTCACCAAAACGAGGAAGACGTTCCCCAATTAAAAGTAAGAAACTAAAGTTATCTGTAGCACATTTAGAAGATAACACATCACCTATCCAGATCTCAGATCTTTCTTCATGCCAAGGTAACACAGAAAACTCTGTCAAAGCAGCTGCAACTCCAGTGAAGGAAAAGGTTGTTCAACCACTTGTAAAGAGAAAAGCAGTGAAAAAGAAAAATGCAACCATTACCAAACAATTGGGTGCAGATCCCTCAGAATTCTCTCAGAGTGTTACGGATCAAACCAAAAACACTGCTGTACAGAGCATCGTTGCAAGTGCATCTAAAAAAGAGAAGAATTTTAAGAGACCAACAAGAAACCTTGAGTTGAGAGAATCCAGCAGAGCATCCAGACAGAACAGTGGCACAGTCCAAGGTTTTCAAAACACTGACATAACTCACCTTCCTCAAATTTCCACAAAAGTGTTCAAGAAAGTAGTGTTGAAAACTTCATTGACTGTCCCAGACATCACGTCTGAGACAGTGAAGAAACGAAAGCTCTTAGACAAAGACGTTGTGTCGGCAGCTACAGAGACTTTTCAGAATAAGGCAACAATGGTTGGATTGCAAAACATACCTGAAGAATTGAACGTTGAAAAATATGGTCGAAAAAGACAAAAAATTAAAGAGCCATGCTTTGCTGATCCAGTAACCGAACATGGTGAGCTTCAAAGGCTAAACACAGAATCCAAAAATAACAATAAAACAGAACAAATTCATCTGGATACAAAAATCAAAGCATGTACTGAGCTGAAATGTACTCAAGTAGCAGATACAGAACTGAGTGTGGAAATGTCAGGGGAAAAATTACTTGATTACTTACCTGAGACTAGCGCTAAAAAGGTTGATATACTTCAACCCTCTAAAGCACAGAAAGCTGATGGCCTTGTTGCAGTATATAACAAGTTGACCAATAACAAGCAAATTGGATCCCAGCCTAAAGAAAAAATAAAAAAACCTCTCACATGCAAATACTGTGGCATTTCCTTTCGGCACATTACAGCATATGTCATTCATCAACGCATTCATACTGGTGAAAAACCCTACAAATGCAGGTTTTGCGGTAAAACCTTCGCTCAGCTGTCTAAACTAAATTCGCACAGAAATGTACACAAGCAGCATGTCACTTTTCCCTGTCCTTGCTGTAGCCAAAAGTTCTTGCATAGAGAAGATTTGATATGTCATTTTAAAGTTCACCTGCAAGAATCAAAAGTAAAAAATCAACCTGAGAAGGACAATAAGAGCAAAAGAGTTATAACATCAGGTGTGTCTTCAAAGACCCGAGACAATTTTAGGTGCCTTATTTGCAAGTTTTGTAACAAAAACTTTGTAAACGAAGACAAATTGCAGTCTCACATGCGCATTCATGAAGTAGAGAAGCCCATGACTTGTAAAGACTGTGGGAAGAAGTTTTGGAAACCTTCAAGCCTCGCTGTTCATGAAAAAATCCACTGGCCTGTTAAACCATATGCTTGCTCTGTTTGTGGAAAAGGCTTTGACCAGCTGAAGGCACTAAAAATGCATTCTCAGGGCCACACAGGTGAGACACCTTTCTCCTGTTGTCACTGTGGTCATGCTTTCAGTGCCCTGTCTGCACTTAGGACGCATCAAGCATCCAAAATGTGTATTGCAAGGAGAAATGCTGAGGAAAACTCTGACATTGCAGGCTTCATTGTAAGTCAAGGAGTTGTTGGTCAGGTCAACACACCAGTTTTCTTCAAGTGTCAGATATGCAAACAGCTCTTAAAGAAATGGTGCCAGTACACTCTTCATCTTCAGACTCACACCAGCTCTTCCCCATACCTTTGTTTCTCTTGTGGACAGTGTTATGAGAAGGATTCTGAGATAACTGTTCATTGTGAGGTGTGCTGCCAGTCAAGTGGCGAGGAGAAGACTTGTGGTGCATCACTCTCAGATATCATGCAAGGTGTCACCCAAACTTGCCCTGAACCACATAGTATTTCAGGGAACAGTTTACAGTGTAGCTCATCTCAGAGTTTACCAAGTACAGAATTTCAGCAGATTTCCCAAACACTGACCAGCCCACAGACTAGCGTAGAACCATTTACTAAACTCCCTCACTCTACAGAATTTGAATCTACACAAACAAGAGCCTCAGACATTTCATACAATCTTGAAAATAATTCTAACCAGTCACCCATCAAACTCCCAATTGCCAAATCACCCACTCCTTCTGAAACCAGCTGTACTTCCTTTGATAGTTCTCTAGAATGCATCGAAATCTCTCCAAGTCTTTGGAAGTTTCAGTGTTCGCGCTGTGGTCAGCGATTTAAGCGTTACCGGTTTTTGTGTGCTCATATGCAGACACATGCTCCTGGTTTCAGATATACTTGTGCACATTGTGGACAGTTCTTTGAAAGGTGGAATAAACTATGGTTGCATCAACGATGCCATCGTATTAAAGGCCGTTGTTACTCATGTACACAGTGCAATCTGCAGTTTAATTTCTTTAGCTCCTACAAAGAGCATATGTTTGAACATGCAGGGCAGAGACCATATGCTTGTCCTCTCTGTCCAAAAACCTTCATCCAGGAGGACAGCTTACATGCTCACCAATGTGAGTCTCATAAACTTTGTAAAAGTCTCAAATGTGATGTCTGTTCTAAGACTTTCAGTAGTATTAGAAACTTAATTAAGCACAGTCTTCTGCACAATGGTGCTACCTCTCATGTTTGTCTCCTTTGCAATCTCTCATTGACGAATACAAGAGCCTTGCAAGAACACTTGAAAACCCACACCAGTTTTCATGGACCGCCACTCCCTGATATTCCATCAAAGCCACTCAGTTTTCCCCACAAATGCAAGAGATGTAAAGCTAGCTTTTCAACTGGGGACTTGCTTTATGCTCATCAGATATGCCATTCCAGATACACAAAGACTGAAGTCCGTCCAGCAGTTGAGTCTACCTCACAATTGTCAGATTCTTCTCATAATGACACAGAATCTATCACACCATTTACTTGTACAAATCACATATCGAACCTCAAACTTGATGGCATACCCAATGATAAGAGTCTTTATGCTTATTCCCATCCCGATAGACTATATGTGACCCCTCAGCAATCTAGAGGACGAATTTCAGTCATTAATTTGGACTCTGATGAACACGATGTCTCAGACATTCACAATACCAGTCCTGAAATTCCAAATTCAAACCCATCGGCCAACAGTGAAGGATCTGGGCAAGCTTGTCCTCTAAACAAAGAAGGAATTCCAGTGATTAATTTGGATTCTGATGAACACGAGGTCTCAGACTCTCACAATACCAGTCCTGAAATTCCAAATTCAAACCCATCAGCCAACAGTGAAGGATCTAGGCAGGATTGCCCTGTAGCCACTACTCAATCAGACAGCACACATCTACCTCAGACCACATCTGGCCAACACACTACTAACTTAAAGTCAAGTGAAAGCATTAAAGGGATAGCAAACGATAATATCCAGGATGAAAGTAATTACAGCTGCAATTATCAGAGAAAGCATGCAATTCTGGAGACAAGTGTTGACATGGAGCTAGAAACTTCTCTTACTGAAGAGGAGTCAGAGGAGAGATTTGAATGTGTAGACTGTACTGAAAAACTGACCAGTGTGTTGGGTCTTTATGAGCATTACATACTTCATGCAATGGGGGATACATATGCACATTGATCATTATTATAGTTTTTTTTTATCATTCATTAATGTTGAAAGGTAGATTATGTTTTCTGTATATGCCTGCTTTAAAAATCATGATGTTGTTGTAAAAGCTCACTGAAATGTTTGAAACTATTATGTTTCACAATTCTGATGTTGTGTACCTTTTGCATGCTTAAAGCAGATATTGGCTAAAAGTGTTCTGGGCAAAAACCATTGGTGATAAAGTAGCATTACCACAATTCTTCCTTCTGACATGCTCTTTGAACACTCAGGCTCATTTGTTTTAAAATGTTTTAACCAATGTTTTAATACCTTCTATCCACTCCTAGATAACAATTTGCCTTATCTCAGTCATCTCTGTGCTGCCCATTATTGTCTAGATATCTCCATATGTGCCTTCAGTGAGAGGTTTGGTAGCATCTGAGATTTGATCTTTGATGATGCATATAAATATCAGGTACATATACTGTATATAAATCAGGCCCTATAAGAATCTGTAAATAGCTGTACAAAAACCTGCTTAACCCCACAACCTGCCAGTCCTCCAGTGTTACATCTGATGTTATTTTCAACACATTCCAACTTGATTGTTTTGTAATATTGAAAGTTGGTTAAATATATAACCTCAGATTACCTTGACCATTCATCTATGAATGTCTGGATGGGACAAAAATATACATATTGTGAAAAGAAATAGAGTAGAATTTTGTGAGATGCTATGATACTATACTGTATTCAAGTTTTTGTTTTGTTTGTTTTTTTCAAATAAAAAAAGTACCATCTGTCATTCATCCTTTACATTTTCACTAAAACAATCATTTTGAAGAACCAATATATCAGTGAATTATATGAGTATTGTATTAGTGTATTGATGAGCAAAATAAGGAACCATAAGGCACTTGATTAGACTTCGTGTTTTAATGGCAATAGAAAAAAAGAAATTATTTTAGATGTTTTGCACAGGTTCAACAAGTATTTGATAAATTGTGCACAGGTCTAGAGGGGAATTTTATTTTATTTTTTTTAGCAAGCCATGTGTGAATTTTTGTGGTACCACAAAACATTGCAGAAATACCTAGTAGTGAATGTCTCAGCAATGGGGTCTGCATCTAAAATCGCTCCAAAACATCAGATGTGGCAACTTATTGGAATTTTACTCTCTTTTTTTCCCCCCCTCTCACACGTCATGGCTTATACAACAATCAGTCATAGAACATTTTTTGAATTTATTTCTTCTTTTCATCATCTTTTTTCCCCTCTTGTTTGTTACCACTCTGAGAGGCCAGGGAACCCATGGCATTGCGAATGGCCTCATTGTTCGGGTCAACGCCAGGCAGATTCTCTAGAACACTTTGGAGGAATTCTGGGTCCTGCATTACATCATAGTCATCCTCTTCCTGTAGAGTCAGTTAATAAAAGTGCAAGAGAAAAGTAATGTTAGCAGGGAGAATAAAGGAACAAATATTGTTTAGCAAGAGAAAAGGAAGATGTGAGAATACCTATGATGAACAAAAGTTGAATGCATCAAATATTTTTTCAGTAAAATCAATTAAAATCAACATTAAATGCACGCAGTAATTTTTTCCTCATTAAAAAGTAACTCCTAAAGACATAACATTTTTGCAATGTATATAGGAAACCATAACCACTCACATTAAAATGAAGACTTGCTTAATTTCAATAACCGTCCTGTTAGTTGACACTTTCACTCATTGATTGAATCATGGCTGACTATGAATACAAAATTTCTACAATGGCATCTGAAACTGAAAACTATTGATTTTAAATTATGCTGCATCCAAGCTGCTGTCAGCGTATGTCCAAAATGACACAAAGACAATCGTTACTGAGTGCACCATTAAAAATTTTTACACACCTGCTGTTGACTGCAATCTTCTTAAAAGTCACAAAATCCTAAACACTTTGCTTAAAGCACAGAAAAAGTCATATAACATGCCACAGGTAAAGCTGTAAATTTTTTTGGTTAAATGTAGGAATGGGCATCCATACAGATTTCGCGATTTGATTCCGATTCAAAAGCTGATTCATTTAGGTATATTTCAGTTATAATATCCATTTTGCTTACATATGAAAGAAATAATTTTTCAGCTAATGCTGTAAATCATACAGGGGACCTTCAAAGTAGTTATTCTACCAAAAAATTTATTTTACAAATTATAATAAATTTTCCCATCAATTGTTTAGCTTTTTAAAAATGTACAAATCAATGTATTACATCATAAATCTATTATATTTAGCCCTGTCACGATTATTAAATAACCATCTGATTGTGGTTATTTGATCTGAGGTTATTTGAGATGACCGTACTTATTGGGGATTCAAATTCCAATCACTTTTTAAAGCCCAATTAATGGAATTTTAAGCGAATATACAGTATAAATGACATGAACAGCGTGTTTGTGTGTCATTCAGTTGAACTCCGAGTTCAAGCATCGAGCCGCACGAAAATGAGGATTTTTTTTTACTATTGCATAATATAATAGAAATATAATACAATTGCATGCATGCATGCATGCATGCTTCTAAAGCTAAGCTGAAGGAATACGGAGGTATTGGGGTACAGTGGCATTAGCTATTGGTATGACTGAAGCACTGGACAAACTACAAATTAAATGTTATGCTTTTGTAGTTTGATTTTTGGTGAAGATGTGGAAGGATGAGTTACATTTAGTTAGTATATACAAGTTACTATATACAGTACTACAAGTAATATATTGATACTGTAATAATAACAACATTGTCTATTAGGCTTATTTACCTTAGATTTTGCAGTGTCCATTGGAGCTCCTGTGTCCATTGATTCTCCTAATTCTGACACAAGAGGGGAGAAGTCAATACAATACATTTTTAACAATATATTCATACGTCAATTTATAAGAAGTACTTTCTAGTCATTTTACATTTCCAATGTGCATACAGCACAGATCATGTTCTAAGATATGCACCTTCCAAGAGGAATAAACAAGGCATGACCATTCTGATCAAGACAAGAAAGGTACAAACCTCCACCTGCCAGGGACATCTGCATTGCATAAGCTATCTGCTCCTCCTCTGTCATGCTGCTGAAGTCTGGCAATGCTGCCACAACACTGTCAGGTTGAGGGGCAGACATCTTCAAAAGTGCTTCCTCTGATTCTGAGGGAGACAACAAGTCACACACTGAAAATCAAGACTGTCTGCAATGGGAATCAACTTGAAGGGAAAGAACCAAACACTGAATATCAAGTTGAACTCTGAACATGTTTGTTTCAAACAAAGCAAACACTAATTACTTGCAAATTAATAGGGTGCACAAATAAATCAATAACTCATTCGGGCTAAACAAAGCAACTGTCACGGTTTAATAACCAAATAAAAAGAAAGGGTTACAACCCATTGTAATTTTCATAGGCATTTTGTTATTATATCACCTCTTGTATTCCTCTGATCTAGGGTCATCCAAAACTACTTGCAGTACACTTGCAGGGGCAATAACCCTGAAGCAATCTTGTTATAGGGCACAATGGTAATAGGTAATGTTTGCAATAAACAGGGCTCGAACCAGCAACATTCTGGATACTACCCCTGAGCCACTACACCACACCATCTCGTTAGAAGAATAAAAGAATACAGATAACAAAAATGAATAAATAATTTGTTTTTGGAGATTTGTTTAGAGAAATGTAGAACATGATGCCCAGATCTACATCCTTACCATCAGCAGTAGAGGAAGGCATGCCGGCCTCGGCCGCCGATTGTGCGGCTGCCCTGCGGGCTTCCTCTTCCTGTCTCTGCCTTTGCTCCTCCATGGATACCCGCAAAGCCTGTGACAGTGAGAGAAAGAGAGATGGTTAAGAATCAATTAAATGAATATCAGCCCTTTCAATGTCAATATTATATAAATGGTTGCCAGTTGTTTCAGTTATAAGTTGCATTCATGTTTAAATGGGTGTAATGAACTTGAAATAAAGAGAGTTCACTAGCAAAGCATTATCTTACGGATGGGATTCTTTCTTCAGTGTAGTTATACCAGAGGTTAAATTGTATCTTACCAGGGCCAGCTCTGGGTCAGCACTGGGGTCCACTCCAAACTCAAAGTCACTTGCACCCAATCCCAACATGGTACCACCCTCACCAGCCAGGACAGGAGAAGAGAGCAGGGCATCAGCAAGGCTGGGCCCAGGGGGCACCGTGACCAGGTGAGAACCTGTGCCCTCCTTTCCATTCAGTGTGTTCACAAAGGCAGTCAGTTTCTCTGTGTTCACCTCCTGCACGGATTGATTCAAGGATGCAAAATAAAAACAAAACAAAAAAAAACAGAAAATCAGGAAGACTTTAAAGTGATCAAAAGGGGATGATGTGCAAGTATCATAATAATTAAATATATATATATATATAGGAATACAAAGGGAGGAATGTCTGTTACCTCTTCTCCAAAACTGATCACATCTACATTTACTTTTTCTTTTTTCAATCGCTTTGCTAACTTCACCAGCTGTGGAAAATATTTGGGGGGAAATATTTGCAACAAACACTGAAATATGTAACACCGAACAATTAAAAGGATTTGACCTTCATGAGAGAAAACCTACATCTTTTTCATTGTCCTCCACTGGACTGCCCACAAAAGCAACAATCCTCATCTTGTGGTTCTTGCCTTGTCTGTGCTTCAAAGCCAGCTAGGTTCAAACATAGATACATGCAAATGTCAGCCGACTAAAACAGTATTGTAATTTTTTGGAAACACTTCACAATACATTTCCATTTGTAAATATTAGTTTACATGAACTAACAATGAACAATACTTTTACAGCATTTATTAAACTTGGTAAATGTTAATTTCAACATATAGTAAAAAAAAAATTAAATCAAAAGGTTGTGTTTGTTAACATTAGTTAATTCACTATGAACTTACATGAACCCAAAAATATTATTTTTATTAACTAGGATTAACAAAGATTAAAAAAAAATATATTATCAGTTGTTAGTTCATGATATCGAAGGCATTTCATAATGTTAAAGGGATTGTTTACCCAAAAATGAAAATTCTATCACCAGTTCACCCTCATGCCATCCCAGATATGTATGACTTTCTTCAGCAGACCATATACAAAGATTTCTGGATGAATATTTCAGCTCTGTAGGTTCATACAATGCAAGTGAATGGTGGTCAAAAATGTTAAGCTCCAAAAAGCACATACAGTAAGTATAAACGTAATCCTAAAACACTAGGAGTGTGTAAGAAATAATCAATAAAAATTTTTTTTACTTAAAATGTTCACTTCTGGCCAGCTGTGGTACCCACATTCACGTGACATAGGCACGTTGGCATGGCTATATTGTCGGATTCCTCGGCTGGTCTGAAATCGGTAGGGGAAAAATGTTCACTGCACACCCTCAATATTTTAAGTGCCTAAAATGTGTTTTTTTTAGACCTATATATATGTCTTTACTTTTCTCAAACTTAAATGAGCCTTACCCTGTTCTGTAGATGAAAAGTCAGCTGAATGACATTGTCAGAATGTTCTGCACTTTTTCAAGACTACAGAACTACTTGTCCAATGCTGAGATCATGAGCTTTTGAACATTATAAAACATTTAACTATTTTAAATCTAACCCTCTTTACCTCAGATCGCATTTGCAGAGCTTCTTCAGAAAATATACATTTGCATTTTGAAGCTAAAATAAATTTGATTAATAATCAAGTTCAGTTGGTCACTAAAGGTTGCTAGATAAATATGCGAGACATAATGCAGTTGTGATGATTGTTCAAAATATCGAATATCAGGAATGTATCGTATGTAAACCCTAATATTACACCGCATCATTTTGTTTTCTTTAATAGCGGTGCACACCGCATATACACATCCATTGATGGTCCTTATACTGAGATAGAAAGTTTCCGCCATTACTTGGTGCAGGTTGCCAGCTTGAACAGGGCCATGACGATCCACTTTTGGGTCAGAACCAGTATGCGCAACATCAGGACCAATATTACAGTCCTATCAGAAGGGCAACTGTTCCCTTTTTATTGCAATTTCTCATCTTCTGATTGCATTTATTTGTGAAATTAAAATTATAGTAAACTGGTTAATTTCAATGAATTGTCTCAAATCTCCCCATTTACCAAAACTTTGGTGGAAAAAATAAATAAATCAGGGACATCTGGGAGGCGAATTAGCAAAAAACACACATTTCTGAATGGAAACGGCTTCAGGGCAGATTTCTTTTGCGCTAAACCAAAACTTATGTGACAAAGTGTTTCTTTAGGGATGACATCACGCACACCATTTTTATCAATAAAAGGCCATTTCAATTGAAACGGGCAGTTTTATTTCTCGCATTTTCACTTTGTCGATAACAAAATAGCATGAAAGGTGGATGGAAACTAGGCTATAGATAGGAAATCTGTGAAACGTTAGTTAGTCATTTCCCTTTCGATGATACCCGCGGACGTAATCTAATGTTTTTCAGTAGGTTGAGCCATCCAGAATAAGCACCATTTAAAAAAAGAAACCAATACAATTACAAATCTATAGCAAAACCAATTCAGATTCTGTATAACAGTCATCCTCCTACGTTGAAAACAACACTGTGTTGCCGTATTTTTCATATTTCTCACCTCAACTTGCCAACGCACTTAAGTCATGCAAGAGGCTGCGTGACCTCAACCCTCATGAACATGCAAAACACAGCTGGCTGGAAGCGAACGTATAAAGTAAAAAAAATTTAAAAATGTATCGGTTTCTTACAAACACCTAGCGTTTAGTTTCAGAACACATTAATTCATCCGAGTCATCTGGGCTACTTTTATGATGGCTATATGTGTTTTTGAAGTTTAAAAATGTTGGCACCCATTCACTTGCATTGTATGGACCTACAGATCTGAAATATTCTTCCAAACATCTTTGTTTGTATTCTGCTGAAGAAAGAAAGTCATATACATCTGGGATGGCATGAGGGTGAGTAAATGATGAGAGAATTTGAATTTTTGGGTGAACTATCCCTTTAAAGAATGGAACCTTATTGTAAAGTGTTACCAGTTTTTTTTCTTTAAATATCTATGATGAATTTACATACGTGTGCCACCCGTATGCCAGTGCAGAAGCAGATTTTGCCCAGGGGTTGAACTGCGTGGAGCTTCGAGAGTATGCGCCCAGCGTCTGGTGTTAAAGTGGTGAGGACCTCACAATTGCTGCACCAAAGCAACAGATATGCGTTAATACACACATACAATAATTTTGCCCATCAGATCATACACATCTAAAAGGAAATGGAAACACACATAGTACATACACACTTACTTAGCCATTGTGATTAGCCCCACATTGTTCTCTGGGTTACTACGAGTCTTTGAGTGACAGACAATGTTGACAGCATCCTGCTGTGCCTGTAATCTGGTGGGCAGAAAATCTCCATTTCTCATGTATTCACTGTTGTCCACACTGTAAGCACAAGAGAGGAAAAATCAGCATCTTTCTCATGTAAAATAATCATCCGATTTGTACTAGAGTGTTATAGAGTAGTATAAAAGGGTGTTAACACTATTTATAATAGTAAGATCAGCACATTGTGGTCCTATTATCATTTACATTATAGCCAAAATAACTGGACTGGGAACAAGCAGTAGACAAGTGTAAAATAAAGTGAGCTGCCTTTCTAGACAGCATATTGGGGCGTTTAAACAAAAATGTCGTCTTAGTAGTGCAGTTTAGACAGCCACAGAGTCAACAGTATTCCTTTAATGACAGTTCTGGAAGATGAAATACTTTTATATCAGTTACAGTTCACGTATTAGTGTAAATGTTTATGAATCATGAATGTGTTTGTATATAAGTGATCTGCCAACTATATAATGACTCAGGAAAATGTCATCCTAGCCAGAGACCGGCTATTTACTTCTCATACTTTTCTCTACTAACGGATCAAACATGCGGCAAAATACAAAACGGTGTATTCACAATCATTTAAAATATGCATACTTTACACAAAAAGGCGCAAATCTGTCTAAAGTAGCGCGTTTGTTTCTTTCTTACCAGACCATAGTACTTTCCAGCACCATCTTGGAAATTCTCTAGTCCTTTTCCCAAAAGAAACGGCGTCGCTGATTGGTTCAAATATAGTCAGTGTCCTACATCTTTGTAACGGTAAAGCGGAATGGCTGAACGTACTGTTTCCGTTTCTCTCGTCGACGCGACGTCAGCGCTACGTCTCCACGCCTTAAAAAAGACGTTGGGCGTGTTACAAATGGATTTCGTGCGATCTTGAAGGGTACTTCGAGTAGGGGACGCCACTCAAAGGGTCGTTCCAAACAAAAGTAAGAAAGCCATTTTTTTCACAAAGCGCCATGTCAGAATACTTTTAGTGACGTCTACATTCAAACTGTAATGTCACGCTCCCTTCAGAGTGCCCATATCAAGAGCTCTGTCCATCGTAGTGAGTAGGGATGATAACTTTCGTTTGGAATTCGCCCGTTGAATGTGTTGTTAAGGGCAAAATTAAAGGGACAGCTCACCCCAAAATTACATTTCTGTAATTAAAGTTGCTGAAAGCGCTTTTATTTATGTAAATGCACAAAGAGAGATGTTAAGAAGAATTTTAGGGACAGCCTCAGTCACCGTTCAATTGTATTAACTATCGATTACGACTACGATTATCTATCTATCTAGAGAGAGGGGTATAGAAATACAGCTGTAGATGTATAGCTAGATATGTATAGATATACAGATGAGTAGAAATAGAAGTAAAAAAAAAAACCCAAAAAAGCACACAATTTACAATAAAATACGCAAAATAGGAGAAAGAAGAAATATACTGCATGTACAAAGTATGCATATGAAATAATGCATTATGACAGATGTAGAGGTGGTACCAGCAAGTTTGACTGGCAATATGTAGATTGTGCAAGGTAAAGTGCAATTGTGCAGTAATGTTGACCTGCAACAGGCTGATGTTATAGAGGTGATGTTATTGATGTATAAAAATTTAAATATAATAATATGATAATGCAGTGTGTAATATTGCTTCAAGTGTGTGGTGTTGAACAGTGAACCTAGTCTTGGTGTTGTCTTTGGTTCAGGACACAGATGGCCTGGGGAAAGAAGCTCCTTCTCTCTGTTTTGGCCATCAGGGAGCGGAAGCGTTTCCCTGACCGCAACAAAGAGAAGAGTCCATTATTAGGATGGCTGAGGTCTTTCATGATCTTCCTGGCTTTGGTCCAGCGGGTCAGGGAGTTTGATGTGGGTGATGCACTCAGCTGATCACACCACTCTTTGTAGAGACAGACTATCTAGTCCAAACATGTCTGCCCACCCTTACTGCTTGTGGCCTATCATTCAGGAAGTTGGAGATGCAATGGAAGTGAATGGTGACTGAGGCCGTCATTCAACCTAACATCTTCCTTGTTGTTCCACAGAAGTCAGTCATGAGTTGGAACAACAAAGGTGAGTGAATTATTATAACAGAATTAAAATTTTCAGGAAACTATCCCTTTAAGTGCAGTGGTAAACCTTGAAAAAGCAAACTCAAATAGAGCTGTTCATCCGTGATGTCAATTTGTAGGTGAACCCGGAAGGCTAATTCGCCATGGGTTCCCTTGGGAATTTACTATGCGTGTTGTTTCATGATTGGGAGTAAAATGAGGTCTGTGGTAAACATTACTTTAAAGGGGTAGTTCACCCAAAAATTACAATTCTCTCATTTACTGAATGTGTATGACTTTCTGTCTTCTACTTAACACAAATTAAGATTTTTAGAAGAATACCTCAGCTCTGTCGGTCCTTTTAATGCAAGTCAATGATCCCGTTTACATGCACACCAATACTGAGAACTCTCTAAAATCAGCCAATTTTAAAAAAAAATATGACGTGGCAAGAAATCAGCATTTACATGACATTTGTAATAATCACATTATTCTCCGATTTTGACATCAAAATGAAGAGGCATGCGCTCAACACATTGGAAGAGCCAGTAAGAACACTGTCTAAGGTGTTTACACGGCACACAAATTCAGAGTAATTGGCAAAAATCTACCCGTGCCGATCTGGTTTTTCACGTCAATAAAAACACAGTTAATTGCCCTTACATGACCGCACACGTTGTCGGCTTATTAAGCATAATTGGTGTAAGAACGTGCATTGGTGTCCAGAAATATGAAGGTCCCAAAAGCAGATAAAAGCAGCATAAAAGACTCCAGTGGTTAAATCCATCACTTCAAAAGCAATATGATAGGTGAGGGTAAGAAACAGATCAATATTAAGTCCTTTTTTAACAATAAATCTCCACTTTCACATCTGAAAATCACATGTGGCCCCTGTTTAATTGATGAGAGAACTTTCATTTTGGGTGAACTATCCCTTTAAGATCCTTAAGATATTTTTTTTCTAGCAACTTGTTAGTTTTTAAAAGACACGGCAGCTTCAAAATTCACATTTGGCATATGACTGTGTTATTTATGTTGTAGAACAAAACGTCCAAGTATCTTAAAGTAATGTTTACCACAGACCTTATTTTACTCCTAAATCCAAAACTGCCAATATAAAAATCCATAGGAAAATCCCAAGGGAACCCATGGCTCGAAAATGCCAATTCTCTTCCAGGTTTTTGTACTAAACCTGTACGGTTCTATGCCATGCTGTTAACAAACTTCAAGCGACCCACCGTCTGTTATAAGAGAATTAAGACCAATAGGCAGTTAGTTTTCTGTTTATTTAATTTATTTGCATACAGCACAAAATGTTGCTGAAAATAACATTAAGTATGATGCTATAAATCACTTAATGAAGGGTGGGAGTAGATTAATTTAAAGCAACTGCTTTAAACAATTTTTCGTTTGATAAGACAATAAATATGAAGGTAGCGTTTCAGAGTAAACCGCAATTGCACTAAAATCCCAGATATTGAGTGTGTATATTAGGATACTGAGTAACCTTCCAAACCCACTACCTTAGTGGAACACCACATTTATACAGACACCAGGTGTCAGAATTTACATCAATTGTGGCATATAAAGCACTATAGAAATTTCAAAACTTGAGGAAAAAGAAATAAATTACATGCAAACTTACAAATAAATATGACTGTACAGGAATTGCATCTTTTCACTACATTAGGTTTATAAAAATGGTCACAAAACAGAAAAATAGATACAGCAATGTCCCCTTACTCAACTATCTATTCATATTTAAAATATTTGCATCTTCACTACCAATATCTCTATATTTTGGCTGGCTTATTTACAAGTGAATGCACATATTCAAATATAAACCTATACTTTGGTTCAGGCTTTAGTTTGATTAAATTCTCTCTAAAAAAAACTGAAGCCTTAAGAGAAGTTCCTGTACATACACAGTGCATGTAAACGTCTTAATCTTATAAAAAGATACTTAAAACAGTATTGATGCTAGATGTTATACATTTTACAGTAGTCTGCCGTGTGCCCTTAAAAACAAAACCATCTTAAATGCATTGCTAAACAAAAACTCAAAGCCATTAGTTGCACAATCCAAAATACTGAATGTGTCAGTATTTTCTAGGTCGTATTACAACATTTGCTACTCTTTTTACAAAAGTGATCTTTCCCCAAGTGCTCTCATTATTTTTTTCCAAATAATGTCAAGTTAACAAGTGAATAAAACTAGGAAAAGCTTCTTTTCTTTTTTTTTTGAGAACTCCCTAAATATTTCTTTGGAATTTATGGTAAACAGGTAAAAAAATAAAATAATATTAAATGGGTGTGTTAATATATCAGTCACACATGGCAGACTGACATTTGAGAGTCACTATATATTGTGTATTTGTACTTAAAAGATAATTCAATTATGCGCAATCTATTACAGGCACCATTGGTTAGTATGAGGTATCCTGTTTTAATGACAGGACATATTTCTCTTGCAGTTAAGGCACATTCCTACCATAATACAGTACTGGATTTGAATTTATATATTTCTAAAACCAACTCTAAAACTTTTTACCATTTTGAGGTTTTAAATAGAGTTGATACACGATTGTTCAAGCAGTCTGATTTGGATGGATTCATCCAACATTTTTTTTTCTTGTACATAATCAAGCTATATTCCCGACAAATCTGTAAGAAACATTTTAAATCAACAAAGTTTTAATTTTTCCTTATAGCAAAGTAACTAATATGTGATTCCAACAGATTTGTCTTTCAATGGTCTCCTCAGCAAAATAAGCTGGGGAAAACAACATCGAATAGCATGATTGAATGAAGTCTACTACCAAATATCTCTCACTGAGGTATTTGAAAGATCAGTTTGTTCTCCAGTATCATGATGAAAAGTTCTCATCATGATACTATTGTTATGAAAAAACATGATCAAGTTCAGGAAGTTCTATTAAATATGGCACTGCTTTTTATGTCCCTGTTGGACAGCTGTAAGAACAGTGACATCACACTGTTAAGGTACTACAGTGGCATATTTTGGTTCCATTTCTTAGCAGCAATACTGGAATCTGTACTCTCAGCCTCCAAAAATATATGTAAAAAAAAAATATTATTATTATACTCTTGTCTTTATAGTCTTATAAATGTGTGCAGTTTTCTCTTTTGTTTTCAACTGTTTTTCCAGATTGTCTAGTTTTCACTCCTCCAGGTGTCTACTCCATCTCTTTCTTACATTGTCTTTTACTTCTTGTTCAGATGTCCTTAGAAGAGAGATGATCTTTGTCCTTTTCATCCACTGTCAATCACTGCAACAGGAATAAATAGGATACATGAAACCCTTTTATAGTGGCCTTAGAATCAGTCTGTAGTCTCATTTATTATACAACTATGTTTCTCATTTATAACAACATTTATTTGCTCTATACACACAGTATTGTGCCAAAGTTTTAGGCACTTCAAAAATAATGACATAAATAGTTTTCATTTATCAATTAATGCCATACTAAGTTCATTAAACATAAAAAAATCTAAATCAATATTTGGTGTGACCACCTTTGCCTTCAAAACAGCACCAATTCTCCTTGACACATTTTTTTATTTATTTTTTTGGCAGATGGGATGTTCCAAGCTTCTTTGAAGAATTTGCTACAATTCTTCTATTTATTTAGATTGTCTCTTCATGTAATCCAAGACTGACTCGATGTTCAGTGGGGGGCCATGCTATCTGTTGCAGGGCTCTCTGTTTTTCTATTTTATTTGTAAAAGCAATGTTTGGGAGTCTAAACTTTATATCCTATTGAAGAACTAAAGCTGAAGATAGAAATAATAATCTTAAAACATTTTTTTGCCTAAAACTTTTACGCAGTATGTGTCATAGGAGGCAGACATTTACATTGTGACATGTTTACTTGGTCGTGTTATAGTACACAAGAGCTTTAAATTAAGTTACATTTTAATTAATTAAACTTTAAGTTACACATCATTATAAATTAGATACAGTATCAATTAAACACTTTCAAACTATCAAGAATGCCCTTTAGTGTTCTGTTTAAATGGAAACTGATTGTTGAGCATGGCAGAAACTGAAGATTTTGGGAAATCATTATCAGTCCAAAATAAATGTTTCTTACTTCTGAGGCGCTTGTTTGAGGAACAATATCACTGAGTGAAACAACTTCCACATCCAAACTTTCCCCTGATGACTGGGCTGCTCTGTTGCTAAAACTGAGAAAGAAAAAGAAAAAGAAAAAACACCTTTACACATTGGAGAAACAAGAACTTGCATCACTAAAGCTTAGGGTATGCTACGTATTTCTGCCTACTGTAAACGTCTTGTGCACAGATGAGCATTCTAGCTTTGAACGTGAACCAGTACAGAAACATGCAACGTATACACAGTATGACTACTTTGTAACACTCATTAACACAATCAATTCCATGCAAATGCGCAGACATCATACACTGAAAATCTGCACAAGGTTACAAAATTTGGCTACAGTCCACATGGATCCAGCTGATGACAATTTGTTATGTGCATAGGACGCAGCAGCCTGCCAAAAGCATTCTTTAGCCTTAAAGGCTCCAATACACTTACGGCGATACTGAGCAAAGGTTTGCTGTTTGTGATTATTCTGAGACCACCGGCCGGCATTTAGTGAAGCATTAAAATATGAGATGCATGCTAACTACATGTAAAACCTGAACTAATGTGACATTAAACAGTGTTATCATTTACTTCATGCCTCATTCTATAAATAATATACACACAAGATCAGTAAAATAAACTTTAACCACTCTACAAGGATATAAAATATATGCAGTGGATAATGTGTAATTTGTCAGTTTACATTCTGCATTCCTGCTGGTAAAGCTAGCATGCTATACGTGACCATAATATGTGCCGACTGTCATCTGTTATTGTATTTTATGATGATTTTGTGAAATGAATCCACTTAAGATCACATGGAAAGAATAAGAGTACATCAATATTTGTAAAAGTATAGACAAAAATATGAGTTGTAAAAAAGAACCTTTGCATACATTATGAATGATACGTTTATTTTTTCAGATTACAGTGGCTCGATGCAATTGGTAATGCTGAGTTATGATTCTGAAAGGCATTCCAGAAAGTAAATCCATCACACATTTCCAAAATGTCAAGCCATCACATACCTCAGACCTTGAGTGTTTGTGGAGGGCCAAGAGCTTACAGGAGAACTTGCATCAACTGAGCTATTGGTGATCTCATCTTCGGTAACTTCTTGTGGAAGCAGGTCAGGGCGAGCTGTCTGCACACCTGACAGGACAGGAAACAATAGAAAAAATGAAAGCGAAAGAGTGAGTGCTCCTTAGTGAATAAAGATTCATTAGTCAGGGTTGAATGGAACAAGGATAAAATCTGCAAAAAATTCAGTTTTCCATCCCGTTGCCTCAAAGTCTTACAAAGTAAATGCAAAAAGCTCAGAGAGGATGTGAAAAAGCTTTAATGAATCCTTAGGTTAAGAACAATATTGATTCTGTCCATGTATGTGCTGTAGGTGGAGAGATTAACACTAGAAATGTTTACAAACTGTTATCAGCACACAAGGGCATCTAGCAATCAAATTATACAAAGTTATCATGTTATTCTCCACTTGCATCGAAAACAAACTAAGCTTTTCCCATATTCCCAAGGACAGGTTAGTTACAAACACAACATTCATCTTTCCACCTTGTCCGAGAACTTAATTTGAATATTTAGGTTTATAATTAACTCACTAAAGCAACAATGAAAATGACAGAATCACTGGGAAACTGTCTACATAATAAAAAGAAGGTGTCTGCCAATAATGGCTAAGAATTTACATTTAAGGCCTTTAGTAGACATTCTTATCCCATGAATGATATTGGCAACCATTCAAAGCCTCATTTTACTTTTGTCTTGCATCCGCTATCCTGGTAATCTTATTTTCAATGTCTTCCCCAGTCTCATACCAATATCTGCTTGTGTCTCTGAGCTGAGGGACATGGCTCCACTGCTGGACAGCTGTACTGTAGTCTGCTCTGTTTGGCCTGCCGCTTGGGCTGCTGGCTGTGTTTGTTCAAGGCTTGTTTGTGCAGGAAGGGACTGTTGTTGTGACTGTTCAGACATGGCAATGTTTGCTTTTTTTCCAACAGACAAAGCCCCACCTCTAACTTTCTTTGAGGGAGACGTTTTCACTAAGAAAAGAAAAAGACATCAGAGACTTTAACACTATAATCAGGGTACCCACACTCATTTTAACCAATGAATTTCCATGA
Organism: Moxostoma hubbsi; assembly: GCA_032164185.1. Classification (NCBI taxonomy): domain Eukaryota; kingdom Metazoa; phylum Chordata; class Actinopteri; order Cypriniformes; family Catostomidae; genus Moxostoma; species Moxostoma hubbsi. The sequence continues at coordinate 31,537,874 of JAVLUX010000026.1, read as the reverse complement.
CTTTTCTAATCGTTTGTGATTACTGCATAAGAAGCGTCTTATGAAATCTGTTTTATTTTTCCAAATTCAGTTTTTTGCATTCAGCAGTTTAATTACCTTTTATCATCAAATAGTGTCTAATCAAATAAATTCATTAAAACTTTAATCAAAAGAAAACAGAACAATTTATTTTCAACACATTGCATTATTTTTTATCATATAAAGTGCTGCACAACAGAGCATCACAGATGTGAGATATTGCTTAAAATAAAATATAAAATCTTGTAGAACTTATATTTTGGAGGCACACAGAGAGTTTCTCACCAACAAAAAAGCAGTATACTACATGACCCAGCGTGATTATTAAACCGCAAATAATTTTACATACACCAATCAGTTTAATGTATTAGTTGCAACTTACATGGAGGTTTCTTGAAGACTGTGGAGCACATAAACTTTTGGAAACGATCTGCATAGAAACTCGGCCGGTGCACAGATACAGTTTCCTGCAGAGGAGAACATGTATTAGTGTAAACAAAACACACAAATTCAGGTTAGCTCTTTGATTATATGATTGCATCGTACCCCATCATGCAGCAGAGCTTTCCATGAGTGCTCTAACTTCTTGATAAGCCTAAAAACACACAATAATTAGGAAACTATTGAGATTTATTGTGGAGACAAAAATGGAAGCAAACATCAGGAAATACAGCGATTTACCTATAAGATTGCAGGATATCAATGATGCCAATGAAAACCAGCAATCTTTCTTCTTTTGAATTGAAAGCTGGAATTCCTCCCATGCTGAAAAAGAAAATAAGGCATGTTAACAATTGTGCAGACACAAAGCAATTTATCTCTAAGTTCATCTTATAATTTCACTAAATTACTATGCAAAGTGACTAAAAGAGAGTGTTGGGGAGAAACAGAATACATGTAACGGGAATACGTATTTCAAATACAAAAGTAACTGTATTCCACTACAGTTACAATTTAAATCATTGGTAATTAGAATACAGTTACATTCAAAAAGTATTTTGATTACTGAAGAGATTACTTTGCATTTTATTGTCATTCGTTTCATTTTTTATTATTTAGTCCTTTCAGGTGGAAAACATATATCCATATAAACGATGCGATCCAAAGTGCATCTGAACAGCGGTGAAACACTTTCTTATAATGTGTTACATTCATACGAGCAGACAGAGAAGTAAGTTTAGAGCAGAAGAAATAGAAATAAACCTTGTGTAAATTGTCAGCTTTACGCTAAGCTAAAGTACTATTTCTAGCCATTTTAATTGCACGTTACCAGGCACAATCATATTTTTATTAAGAAAATTAATGTTGGATCATAATTTATTTTTTTCTAGTAAGACCTTTGATATTAGGGCAAAAATCATATACTTGATAATTCTTTTTATATTGTTTTCCAGTAAAAATATAAAAAAAATCCTTAAAACAAGATCAATTTGATTTATCTCATTTTAGAAACAACATTGCATAAGATATTTAGTTTTTTCAGAGATTGTATTTTTAACATGTGTATTTTGTCTTACTGTACTGGCAGAGTTTTCATAGTCAAAACAAGTGGAAAAAAAATCTACCAGTGCTGAAGAATTAATCCAAATATTTTGAATACATTAATGACCTTGAGTAATCTAATGGAATACATTACAAATTGCATTTTACAGCATCTGTAGTGGAATACATTTCAAAAGTAACCCTCCCAACCCTGCTATCAGAACACTTATTATAGGGAAAACCCTTCTGGAGCAACCCAGGGTTTAGTGCACACTGCTTCTGCTGACAAGGCATAACAGGCTTCAATGATCACAAACCTTTCATAGGGCTGTGGTGGTGTCTTTCCCATGGCCTCCCCTTGAATAGACTCGATGGCTGTACAGTATAGGGGCTTCTGGATTGGTGCCTTTTTCTGGGTATCAAGCACTGCAGTAGATGCATCTTCACCTGCCCGATCCAAGTTGTGGATACCCACTAGAAGACTGTAGTCCATGATTTTGAAGCTCTGAAGAACCTATAGCAAAGATATAGAGTTTTTTTGTTTTAGCAAAGTGGCAGTTATAGTAGATGCAATTTGTAAATTGAGAGTGGTTCAAACAAAATGAAATTTAACCATTGTTAAAGTACAGGGTGCTATTTTAAAACTCAGCATAAGACAAAAACATCTCAAACAGTGAAGAAAATATTGTTGGACCTGAAAGTGAAAGGCATGACCATATCTTAAAGAAACAAGCCACCTTGACATTAAAAGGTAATAAAGAACACGGTGCTTAACTAATTTAAGAATAAATACTTCAAAAGTTTCAATAGATTCAAGGAACATGGTGCTTGGAAATAGATCAACACAAAATTTCTTGTTTTTGTTCCATTCAATCTCTGTACTTCCTACTCTTTAACAGTATTTTCACATTAAAGTTGCACTCAGTAACTTTTGTCTTTGTGTCATCTTGGACATGCACTGACACCTAACGGCTTGGATGCAACATAACTTAAAATCAATAGTTTTCAGTTTCTGATGCATTGTAGAAATTTTGTATTTATAAACTGGGTTTCCATCAAAATGTTGAGCATTTTTAATGCACATTTCTGAAAGCCGTTTCCATCACTTTGATGTGCATTTTAACTAATGTGAAACTCTAGAAAATCCTCCTCCTATTGCATTACAATTTAAGTTAATTTTAAGAGTTTATTCGCATATCAAATGTTTCCATTCAGGATTTCTTATCTCGCATTTTGAAAATGGGCATAAAAATAGTTGGATGGAAACAACGCTACAGTTAGCCATGATTACTTAAATCAATGAGTGAAAATGTCAAATAACAGGACGGTTACTGAGATCAAGCGAGTGGCATTCGGCTGGTCATGTTATTCTAACATGGCAGCCCCAATGTGCGGACCCTCTCCATATAGAATAAAACCGCTTTTATAAGGTTACTGATATGACTGGAGCCTTAATTGTAATTTGAGTGGCCATGATTTCCAACATATATTGCAAAATTACAATTAAACTTTTTTAAAGAGGAAAAAATGACTGAGCACACCTCTCCAACACACATACACTCACCCGACAGTCTCTCTGTATGGTTCTGCAGAGGGCGCTGTAGTGGTCACTCTCCAGCATTATGCCATCGGGCATGTCCTGCATGAAATCTAGGTCCTTGTATGTAGGCACATTCTTAGCCCTCTCTTTGGGCGAAGCACGACGCTTACATGTGGAGCCCTTCAGGTCGTATTTAAGATGCATGGGCACAGCACAGGGAAGCAGGTTGTTCATCACTACAATTCGTATGTTCTTTCCCTCGGCCTGAACACAGTAGAGCCCGTAGAACTTGGGAAGCAGGGTACGCATGTTCTGGTTCAGGTTCTAGAGGACAAAGGGTGAACTTTTATGCTTGTAACTTTTAAATAATTATAAAAATTAAAATGTCAAAAGAATGTGTTTTTCATCTGGAGTGTTAAAAGCATTAAAATACCGAAGAAGTGAAACAAGCCCAAAATATACTGCAGTTTTTAAGTGTTCAGTACAGTCAAACACTCTAGCTCAGTGTATACAAGGAGTGTTAAAAAAAAAATATTGTTTCGTCCGATACGACGCTCACGATTCAATATCATATGTATCACACGATACATAAGTAAATACATGAGTTTGATTAAAACCAAGCAATATAACTGAGAGCTGCGAAACAGTGTCCTCCCTGTAGAAGTGGCGGTGAATGCTCTAAGGAAAAAAGAGTAACTAGTCTACGTAGGCAATTTGAGAGCTCAAAGATCGATGGCAAGTACAGTAGACTGTAGCATTACAGCTTGTTGAATTTGCCAAACAATGGTGTCATGTCTCGGTGCTAATGAACATCAAACATGACGTTTTATTTATGCTGACATCTCCATGCAAATCTGTGGATTAATTCTCATGAGTTCATATTAATTGTTTTTACAAAAATCAAACAAAATAAATGCAGTGCTGTACAAGTTACGTTATTATCATGCTTTGCTTTTTGTTGCCAATGTCAGACACTGTTGTGTCATTTAAGATTTAAATAACATTTATGAAAAATCCTTGAACAAGTTTAAGCGAAAATATTGCAAACTCTATTTTTTTAATCGTATCCTTCTGCACTGTATCGTGACATTTGTGTATCATTGCAAGCCTAGAGTTTACTCCATTGACCGTGTGCACATACAGAGGCGGTTGATGCACGCTTCAGGGGTTTAGACCCATAAAAATATCTTTACAGTCTTTCAGACTAGGGTTATACAATGCAGATATCTCCTGACCTCCTCATACACATGCTCTTGATGTGCACATCCACTGTTGTTTTCACCTTTGTATCCTGTTTTTACCGGCATTTACACAATCTACTTGCACTTCTGAAAAGCAACGGCCCAACGGTAAATGTTGCCACCTTGTGGAGCCACTAATTAGTGCAAATAATTCCTGGTGCATGATCAGAGTACAGTAAGAAAAATCGGGCCACATATGTACAGTGCGACTTACATTTACACATTTGACTTACAGTGCACTTATTACAGGGACAATCCCCCCCAGAGCAACCTGGAGTTAAGTGCCTTGCTCAAGGACACAATGGTGGTGGCCATGGGGGTTGAACCAGCGACGTTCTGATTAACAGTTACGTGCTTTAGCCCACTATACCACAACCACTCTCACTCAGCTCATGACGAAATTTGCATCACTCGCTCTGTATGAATAAACCAAGTGTATGCATAAAAATACTAAGTATACATTGGGCTTTAACCTACAGTTCAGTAGACATTGTTCCAAAACGTACAGAAATATGAAAGCATCTACTAAGATACCCTCTTTTAACCAAATACTAAGGTAGCATTGCATAAAACCTGTAGGTTTTTGCCTATGCAGTATGTTCTAACAAATGTTTTACATAGAAAATCCTCAGTTACCATGAAGTATCCCGGTAGGAGTGTCTGCAAGAATTCGGCCTCCTTGTGTTGCAATGTCTTAATGATAAACTCATCATCACTTGAGACGTAGAACAGAGAACCGCTTGCTCCAGGATTAGATAACTCGATAAGGGTTTCATTACAAAGAGAGTACTGTAGAAAACACATACGCATATAGCTGTTAACTCATGACAGGGGTATTGCAAATTCTAATTGTATTAAATGTAATGTCACTGACAGACAGTCATAATCCTAAAAAAAATAGAAAGTCAAATATCTTTGATATCTTGAAAGTCAAAAAATTTTGCTAAAAGAGGCAAAACATTGAATGGTTCAAATATAGCATGATAAATAAAGAAGAAGATTACCAGGTAGTCACCAGGTCGAATCCCGAACAGCTCTCTGAAGTAGCGAAAGGCAATGGGGGCATAGGTTTTAAACTTGAAGTCACCATGGTGATGGCCTGGAGTGGAACTACTGCCTTGGCTGAGAGGCATAGAGCGTTAACTGTTAAAATAGTTTGTAAATAGTATACAATCATGTATGTACAGCTGAAGTCAGAAGTTTACATACACCTTAGCCAAATACATTTAAACTCAGTTTTTCAAAATTCCTGAAATTTATTTGTAGAAAACATTCCTTGTCTTAGGTCAGTTAGGATCACTACTTTATCTTAAGAAATGTCTGGGTGCCTGGGTAGCTCAGCGAGTATTGACGCGGACTACCACCCCTGGAATCACAAGTTCGAATCCAGGGTGTGCTGAGTGACTCCAAACCAAATTTGCCCGGTTCCTATGGAGGGTAAATTCACATGGGGTAACCTCCACGTGGTTGTGATTAGTAGTTCTCACTTTCAATGGGGCACGTGGCAAGTTGTGCATGGATCGTGGAGTCTCAGCGGTGTCATGCACAATGAGCCACAAGATAAAATGCGCGGATTGACAGTCTCAGAAGCAGAGGCAACTGAGTCTTGTCTTCTGCCACACAGATTGAGGTGATTAACCGTGCCACCATGAGGACCTACTAAGTGTCTCACATTGCTTGGAACTGCACCCAAGATTTTTGCCCACTGTTGCACTTGTGTATATGGTTGAGTGACAATTTGATTAGTAGTGGGAATTCCAAATTGGGAGAAAAGGAGATAAAAAAAAAAAAAAGATCATAAAATGTCAGAATAATAGTGATACAGAGTAATAATTATTTCAGATTACATCACATTCCCAGTGGGTCAGACGTTAACATACATTTTGTTAGTATTTGGTAGCATTGTCTTTATATTGTTTAACTTGGGTCAAAAGTTTTAGGTAGCCTTCCACAAGCTTTTCACAATAAGTTGCTTGAATTTTGTCTCATTCCTTCAGACAGAACTGGGTCAGGTTTGTAGCCTCCTTGCTCACAAACACCTTTTTGGTTCTGAGGTTAGGGCTTTGTGATGGCCTTGACTTTGATGGCCAATATCTTGACTTTGTTGTCCTTAAGCCATTTTGCCACAACCTTGGGGGTATGCGTGGGGTCATTGTCCATTTAGAAGACCCATTTGCGACCAAGCTTTAACTTCATGGCTGATGTCTTGAGATGTTGCTTCAATATATCCACATCATTTTCCATCCTCATAATGCCATCTATTTTGTGAAGGGCACCAATCCCTCCTGCAGCAAAGCAACCCCTCAACATGATGCTGCCACCCCCATGCTTCATGGTTGGGATGGTGTCTTTGGATGGCAAGCCTCACCCTTTTTTCCTCCAACCATAACGATGGTCATTATGGACAAACAGTTCAATTTTTGTTTCATCAGAATAGAGGAAATTTCTCCAAAGAGTAAGATCTTTGTCCCCATGTGCACTTGCAAACTGTTGTCTGGCTTTTTTTATGGTGGTTTTTGAGCAGTGGTTTCTTCCTTGCCGAGCAGCCTTTCAGGTTATGACGATATAGGACTTGTTTTACTGTGGATATAGATAATAGTCTTCCGGTTTCCTCCAGCATCTTCACTAGGTCCTTTGCTGTTGTTCTGGGATTGATTTACACTTTTTGCACCAAACTACGTCATTCATCTCCAGGAGAAAGAATGCATCTCCTTCCTGAGTTGTATGAAGGCTGCGTGGTCCCATGGTGTTTTTACTTGCGTACTATTGTTTGTACAGATGAACGTGGGACCTTCAGTTATTTGAAAATTGCTACCAAGGATGAACTAGACTTGTCTGAGGTCTTGGCTGATTTTACCATGATGTCAAGCAAAGAGGCACTGAGTTTGAAGGTAGGCCTTAAAATACATCCACAGGCACACCTCCAATTGACTCCAATTAGCCTAACTGGCTAATTGTCTAAAGGCTTGACATCATACTCTTACATTTTCCAAGCTGCTTAAAAGGCACAATGTATGTAAACTTCTGACCTACTGGAATAGTGATATAGTGAAAATTATGTCCTAACCGACTTGCTATACTATAGTTTGCTCATTTTAAATCTGTGGAGTGGTTAAGAAATTAGTTTTAATGGCATCAACCTAAGTGTATGTAAACTTCTGACTTCAACGGTGTATGATTAAGCTGCACTTTTTTTCTCACACTTTCTCAAAAGTCCCTTGTATTCACTGCTATCTTTAACCAGACCCAGATCATTTACATGATCATATTCAGATCATATGGTTGTTACTCTGCAGACAGATACACACAGGCACACCTGGGAAAGAAGATGCTTTCAACCACTTCGAAGTCCTGCATGAGCACATCTCTCTCTGGCTTCTGGCTCAAACTTCCCACACTGTGTGTGATGCCCAGCTGAATGGCGCCTTTCAGGGCAGATGATGTGGTCTAAAGGATTCAGATGGAGAACACATTATGTGCTGAATAAGAACGTGTTAACTTGTATGTAATAAGAAAAATATCAAAACAGTTCACCTGTGTCTACTCTGGGTTAACTTGAACACTAGGCTAGCTTCAGATTATATTTTGCATTTGCTTGACACCTTCTAATGCCATGAAAAAAATTATTAATGGGAGGAGCAACAATTCAAGGCCTGCTTATCCTACTTGTATGTGTGGCTGCCATTTACTGGGTTTTATTATCTTCATGGTGCCACACAAGGAACTGTTATCAAAAGTAATTTTCAAGTTGCAAGGATGAAGTCTCCTACGCATTAGTTCTGACAAAATCATGAATGTGCGTCATTCTACATCGGTTCTTATAATGCCATTAATTCATCATGTATGGATCATCATGTCATATCATTGTTCTATCATGTACATGCTGCACTGAGCATATCAAATCTGTATATCTAAAATTTGCACCTTTTTATAAGTGGTCTCTCCAGTGGGGTCAATTCCTCGGTGGCCCATGGTTCTTTTGTTTGTCTGGGATGAACCTGTGATGCTCAGACCCTGAAAGACACATAATTTCTCAGAACACCTAGCACAGAGCATTTAGTTTCAGATTTTATGTCACCTGCAACATAACATTAATGACAAAGCAGCATTTCAAGCAAATGCTACTGTTTTTCTATCAATATAAACAAATTAATACAATGATGCAATACTATAATGCATTCTTTTTTGTACATGGATGACATACATTTTTGCAGGATTATAGAATGAAAAAAGGGGGAAATCTATGTGTTTTAAATATTTTCAGATAGATAGTTGGGCTATAAATATTATTTTTGTGATTTTATTTAGCTGTCAGAGAACACATTTACATGTATTAATTTAGCAGTAAATGTTATTTTACGTCATTATCATCACTAGTGATTTTTGCCAAAAAATATTTGAGAAATAAGGCTGTAATCTTTGGTTTAGAAACTATGCATGGTGAACAGGAACTGTTGTGCTGATTCACTACAAATGAAAAAGGGGAAAATCTTTGTGTTATATTTTTGTGATTTTATAAAGCTGTCGACAGAGAACACATTTACTAATTCCACAGAAACTTATTCAAAACAATTAACAGATTAACAAATGAGGAATACTACAAAGTGTTTCATCCTAACTAAGGAGACAAGTTTCCAAAATTGGCTAGAAAAATACAATCTATTATAGAGCAATTATAAAACAAGAGAAATATATATATTTATATATAAACACACACACACACACCGTGTATTCAGAAAATAGATTTTTTTTCACATTTTATGTTGTAGCCTTATGGTAAAATGCTTTAAATATTTATTTTTTTTGCTTAATATTACATATTTGATGTATGATACATATGATATTGAATCGAGAGCATCTTAACACATTTTTTTTACCCTTCTAGTGTACACTGAAAACCACTAATTAGGTTATTTTAAATATGTATTGTAAATTGTAGCAGCCAAACATAGAGGTAAGTGAAATTACGAAAATGTGCAATTAAAGTAAATCTGGGGTACTTTAATGTGCTCAGTGCATGTTAGTACCTAACTGAACTCAGAGCAAAGCTGTCACTCAGAGCACCAGATAGATCGAGTTTGGGTGTATGGAGCACAGAACCACACGTGCAATACAATAATTCCATTTACATGTATTTAAGAAAGCACCACACACTACAGACAACACATAAGCACAGCACAGCAGGTAGCACATTGATACTATATAATCATATTTATTTAAATTGCAGCCCTCATGGTTTGAAAATCACATTGGGTCATATTGCAATTTCGATTTTGGTTAATCGTTCAGCCATACCTAAAGGACTCTCAGACAAGATTCTCTGATCTGATGAAACAAAGACTAAACTGTTTGACCTCAATTCAAAGGAGAGGAAACCAGGCACCATTTATCACCTGCACAATACCATCCCAACGGTGAATCATGTTGGTGGTAGCATCATGCTATGTGGGTGTTTTTCAGTGGCAGGGACTGGTCGGGGTTTAAGGAAACTGAACACAGCAAAATACAGAGATACCCTTAATGAAAACCTGGTCCAGAGCGCTCAGGACCTCAGACTGAGCCGAAGGTTCATCTTCCAAAAGGACAATGACCCTAAGCACACAGCCAAGACAATGCAAGTGTGGCTTAGGGACAACTCTGTGAATGTCATTGAGTGGCCCAGCCAGACCACAGACTTGAAACCAATCAAACATCTCTGGAGAGACCTGAAATTAGCTGTCCACCGATGGTCCTCATCCAACCAGACAGAGCTTGAGAGGATCTGCAGAGAAGAATGGCAGAAAATCCCCAAATCCAGGTTTGCAAATCTTGTTGCATCACACCCAAATAAACTTGAGGCTGTTATCGCTGCCAAAGCTTTAACAAAGTACTGAGTTAAGGGTCTGAATACTTTTGTCAATTTAAAAGCTCCGTTTTTTTTGTTTTTATATATCAAAATCTGTTTTTTGCTTTGTAATTATGGGGTGTAGATTGATGTGAAAATTATGGAGTGTAGATTGATGTGAAAAAAAATAAAATAATTTAAAGCATTTTAGTACAAGGCTACAAAATAACAAAATGTAAATAAAATGAAGGGGTCTGAATACTTTCTGAATGCACTGTATATATGTATGTACTTATATACATATATAGAGTGCATTCAGAAAGTATAAAATACACTTTGCTGTTTTACTGAAAAGACATTTTATTATTGAAAATATATTCTTCCAGAAATTACAGAAAAGAAAAAACTATTGTCCCAACAATTACAGTATTTCAGCATTTTTGCCAAAAACTCTTTGGTTTAGAAACTATCCATGGGTGAAAGAGGACTGTTGTGCGGATTCGCAACAAATGGAAAAAGAAATGGAAAAATGGAAAGAAAAAAGGGGCAGAGAGGCTCTAGACGAATAAAATAATTCAATAATTGAAACTACAGCAAAAAGCTAACACTGATTAGGAAAACAGTTACAAAATGTGGCTACAGTAAGAAATACAAATGGCCAATTCATAGATATAACCACAAAAATGACACACAGCAAACTGGATGTGAAACTACTATTGAAGCAAAAAAGAAGGGTATAATTACCTCCAAGGAAGTCATCTTTTGCATTCCAGGAGTACCTACACAAATACAAAATAAAAAAACAGACTTAATATTCCATGCACCCACATTTTATAAAAACCTTAGAAAAATTTGTTAGGTTATATGGAATAAAATCTACTTAAAATTCTAATGAAATATTCTTGCCAACAAATGCAAACCTTGTACTTTATGTATGTAAACCTACTTCTTGGATATGGGTGGATGGTTTGATAAAAACTTTTCCTTTAAATAAGGAAAATAACAAATACTTCACATATTGTTAAACTGTTAACATTCAGCAGGCATCAAGAGTGTTAAGGCCAATTCACACTTCCCCAACAAACGTCAACAGTCACCAACACTTCAAACATTCTAAAGTTGGCTGTTGTATTTAGAATGTTGAGAAACATAACGGTTGTGTTCACACTGATCCAACAAACATGCATTGTAGTTCGCCTTTGATAATTGACAAGGAAGTTGCAGATGAATCCAAACATGCATGATTTGCACTATTAATATTATTGATTAAGTACGTTTAGCATGTAGTGACATTAAGCTATAACGAAGTAAACACACCTACTTTGTAAAAACGTTTTGTATTTGCTGGGAACTTATTAATTCTGACAGTTCAGTCAGAGATTATCTCCATAAAATGTGGGCAAAGTTGATCTTTTTTTAAATTTGTGTGATTTGACACTGTTTGAGGAATAAAGAAACTTCATGCAAGTGAGAAGAACACTTCAGCACAGATCTATCAATCTATCTGAGAGGCAGACTCCTTGCCTATTTGTACATTTTTCATTCACACAAACTGCTGAACCCATATCAAGGGAACAGAAGGCTTGAACAAGTTCGCAAGGAAAATTGTATTAATCCTGACTAATTGTGTTTCTTCTGATCTACCAATGTTATGGCCACATGCATTTATTTTATATGAGACAACAGGGACACTGACCTCATTGTCATGGCAACAGTTCGTGCTGAAATCAAGATTACGTCAGTCAGTTGATAAGTCATACCAGACTGCTCAAACATTCAAAGACCCGAAAAACGCAGACTGAACATGTTGAATCTGTCAAAACAGACGCCAACAAACGTCAACAGGGTGAACACACTGATCTGACAAAGACCAACATACGCATTTGTTGGTGTAGTGTGAACTGGCTTTTACTGTAACAGATCTAATAATCCACATCTCTATTACAGTAAATGTCATAAATGTAGGAAAACAATCTATTTTAATTAGATTGTGCATTTATACACTAATTTAATCGCAAATGTCAAATTTCGTAATTTCATCCGTGTCTTCTGTAACATGGAAAACATGGGGCCCTACGACTCACATCTTAATACTGGAGCAGGGTGATTTTCATGACGTTCAGTTCAGTCAACGATTCTTGAACGTGCATCCTTTCGGCAATGCGGACAGAAAACCGGACTAAAATAAATAGTGTTTTTCAGCACTGCAACACTGCTACTGAACCTAAAGCATGAGACCGCAACCAGTATAGTCCGATACCCAAACAAATGAATCTTTGAGCCGGTTCTTACATTTAGGGGCGGGTAAAAATATTGATTTCACGATAAAGATCACGATCTTTATTTGAATGATCTTTATATCGATTCTTAAATCCCAAGATTGATTTATTTACTCTATGCACATCCCACCACTACAACGAGAGAAAAATCACCTCACATTTGGAACCAAATTTTGTGCTATTCAAATAAAATGTATATATTTAGCAACTGGCTGGTAAATGTTTCGATTTCACTCACCGGTGAATGAACTGAGTAATATAATGGTGGAATATTCAGCACCAAGATCCTTTCACTGTGTGTTGAGGGTAAAAGTTGTTCCGTTTAATGCGAGTCCAAAGATGGATCCATGTAACCGATTTGTTTCTGGTACTGTTATCTACTCTCATTAATATGCGCACATTAACAGACATTCTTTACAGAAATACGTCTTTCTTAAAGAGACAGTACCGGTTTTTAGCATATGTATATACCTGTAAATATTACAAATGATGGAATTACACAATAAACTAAAAGCAATTTAATATCCTACTTACTGATTAAATATATTGATTTATTTTTATAAAGCTAAACTGTGACCAAAATTATGAAAAATAAATAATATTAATTAGCTCTTGTTAGTGAATTAACAAGACTTACAAATTATTCGGAGGTGACTGGATAAATCTGACTGAATTAATTGACTCGAAATAACTAGTGATGGACTAATATGAAAAATGTTGGTCGTTACCAATTTTAACACAAATGTCTGTTTTTTTTTTTTTACCCAGCCCAATTATATAACACCTTTTTTTAATCATTAAAAAAAGCACAAAACTACACATAGCATAGCTTACACTCTGAACTGAATCACTATTTGTGTGAACTTGAGATGATCAAAATCGGACGATATTTGTCTTAAATCCGTGATCGGCCGATCATGCCTAGATTTAGGGCTGATCTTTTTTGCAGCATGTATGCAATCACACAAATTGCTCCTCTAATGAATGAGTGCTTTCTCAGCCCTTGAAGCATGACAGAATGGCCAGTGGAGGGTGAGTTGTTGGATATTCTAAGCATTCACGAATTTAAACTTTCAAACATGATGAATTTGAGATGAATATGCTGGTTTGTTTTAAAAAATATGTACGAATTACAATGTGTATGAATATTAATTTGCCCATTTTCTATACGGTCGTTACGGTAGTTATTCGGGCTCCTTGCACAGTGAACAGGAAGAGGATATAGAGGCTGCTAACAGGTTTAAAAACAAATTAACATCAAATAAACATGCAAATACATGATACATGACGTGAGATGAGACAATTTGTCGAGTGATAGAGACAAATATAGCAATCATGTGCGCTTTTAGCTTTACTCTCTTTAACATGAGCTCTCTATGTGTCAATCAAAGATTCAGGTGCTCTCAATATCTCATCATCAGTCACTCATCCCAATTTAAATCAGATTATTGTTGGTCACAGTACCACTAATAATAAATATAACTGTTTATCCTTCAATAACGACACGGCGTCTTCACGCATTTGCTTAATAGTTAGTGATATGTGTTACAGCAAAACTCAAAGATAGTAAAAAGACCATAGATATGAATGATTTCTCACTGGAGCAGTTTCAGAGCTTGTTATGAATATATTTTTATGATTTTTGAATGTATCTCTGCGGTGTGTGAAGCTTTCATGGTTTTTACTGGTTGTCAGTATGTCACAATGGCATTTTGATATTGACAAAACAGAACTATTAACTATAACGGTTTCATTATTGTTGAACTTGGGCCTGTTCAAGTGTAACCGTTTACGCCACTTTTAAGTGGAATTGCGAAATTTTGAATGAGTTTTTATAGAATAAATTTTTTGTTGTGACTATTCAAGTCAAGCTGTTTACACCATTTGTAAGTTTATGTACGATTTCTATCATCCATTCTGAACTCAGTGGATTTGTCATTTATTTTTGTACCTGAATATTAAAGTTAAAATAAACTATTACACCATTCTATGTAGAAGATCTATGTTATTTTTTTAAACAAAAAAAACAGTCTGCAGCTCTATTATCTAGGCAAATACAAGTATTGGATTGGGACTCCGTATCGGCAGATATTTAATTTTTTAATATCGGATCAGGGGCCAAAAAAGCTGATCGGGACCTAGTGTGATCGGTTTTGATGTAGCAAAAATGGCATAATTTAATTTCAATACTCACCCTAAAACAAAATATGCTTAATCAAGAATCTAACATTTTTTCAAAGAGGACAAAAGAAAATATATAACCAATATCTAATGCTTGGGTCTTTAAAAGTTAATCTTTACGCATTTGCTTTATTAGTATCTTTCTAATTCTTATCTCCACAATACCTGACTTTTTTTTATTTCCTCCCCAATTTGGAATGCCCAATTCCCAATGCGGTCTAAGTCCTTGTGGTGGCATAGTGACTCGCCTCAATCCAGGTCACGGAGGATGAATCTCAGTTGCCTCCGCATCTGAGACAGTCAATCCGTGCATTTTATCGTGTGGCTTCTTGAGCATGTTACCGCAGAGACATGGTGTGTGTGTGGAGGCTTAACGCTATTCCCCGCAACATCCTCATTCAACTCATCACGTGCCCCACCGAGAATGAGAACAACATTATGATGATCGTGAGGAGATTAACCAAAAGTGACTTTACTCTCCCCATCAATCGGGCCAATTTGGTTGCTTGGGAGACCCGGCTGGAGTCACTCAGCACACCCTGGAGCTACCCAGGCCCCCACAATACCTGATATTATTACACTTCTCACACGTCTTATACAACTTTTGTTCACTTTCTTTAATGAAGGAAAAAAATTAACTTCAAGTGCAAAATAAACACAAATGCAAAAAGGAGTTCACACTGAGATGCTTGAGACGGGTTGTTAACCACAACTGTGCGAGTAAACATGCAGCATGTATAAACCAGTTTTTCTGCAGTCTGCAACACCAATATTCAAAACAGATTCAAAACAGGTTAGTTCAACACAGATCATATTGCAATTACAGAGGTAGGCCTACATCTGCGTGCACACACATGCATGTACCTTTCTACAGTAACAACTTCTAGAATTAAGACATCCGAAAAGTGATAACCCACTGATTGAGGAAACAAAATAAAACAAAAGAACTTTCAAATAAAATAGTCACAAATGAAGTGAGACTGAAACTGACGTTAACAACATCTTAGGCTATGACAATCCATTTATCCAGCTTATTTCATGAGAATCAAAACCGATGCACTTTAATGGATCATGCTTGAGCTAATAATCTGAACAAGCAGAGTAATAGTGCATACTATGTGCATAGACATATGTCTCACTACATTGTGTAAACTTGTGTATGCATAGTTTAAAAGGAATATTCTGGGTTCAGTACAAGTTAAGCTAAAATTAATTTCGACCCGTCCATCCTTTTCTTTAAAAAAATAAAATAAAATCAAGGTTACAGTGAGGCACTTACAATAGAAGTGAATGGCTACAATATTTGGAGGGTTTAAAGGCAGAAACGTGAAGCTTATAATTTTATAAAAGCACTTAAAACAGTCATCATGGCAATGAAGTTGTAAAATTGTATATAACTTTACACAAAATAGGTTAGCAAGTGATTTTATCTATGGCAGCAAATCAGTGGCAATAATCTGTGCGCATTTTTGATGCTCGAACGCGTGATAAATTGAAGCCACGTAAGGAAACGGGTAGAACTCTCACACGCCTTTTAAATGCATTATTGACACTCAGGCCACGGTAGTTCATTGCTGCACGAAGAAACATAAAGAACCTGCGCACTTGATTTACACCCTTGTGCACACAAAATCTCCTGTGCATGCAATACAATCTCACACGTGCTAGGAAACTTCTGCCAAGATCATTCTGCTGCTTTTGCGAACATCTTTTAATCTTGTTAGTCGTAGGGAGGGCTTTTGTGTGTAACCTCAAATTTAATTGGTTCCCCTAAATCTCTCAATTTAATAGGGCTGATTTCATACTATATAATGTTTATCTTTCCCAGACACTTTAAAGACAGTACGTTTACTAACAGTTTACTAGCTAGCAATTGCATTCTTGTGATGTTGTGATTTACCATTTTAATTTAACATTATTAGTTTTGTGTGATCATCTGCTTGATCCGGTCATAAAACACAGTGTGTGCCAAATATCTTCCAAAAATATTCAAAAGAGGTCTGCAATTACAAGTGTCTTGGAATAAAGCTCTGACATTACTTCACCATCTTTATCTAGCATCATGGCATATTGTGAGAAGGCCACAGACCTTGGAATAATATATTTTACATGTTATTTTCATGGGAGAATCTGTAAGATTAAAAATAAAAACAAATATCTAAATTTTTATAGTATATTACAGCTATTAATTACAGTTTAGGCACAATTCAGACCTAAAGGCATAGCTGTGGGTGACGTATAGGTAGGAACCCTTGTACAAGGGATGGAAAGCATATAAAATACAATCAGCCATGCATAATGACAAAATAGCAATATCTAGGCTGATAACAAAAAAAAATGCTCTCTCTAAAATGTGTATATTGCATGCTTATTTATATGCACAAGTAATTTACTTTATCTAACGTGACATACATTATGCAATTGAAAGATAGTCCCCTAATAGCAACTTTGAAATCAGTGGTTTAAAGTCACCAATGCAGACAAAGACACTTTGCAACATCCTCGATTTATTTTCCTGGGCTCAGAACATTTCAATGAATTATAAAGTGTCTTACAACTGCAATGACAAAAGTCATATTGTACATAAATACATGGCAGTTCTTTAAATTCTACTGTGTATAGTAACATCACAAGAATGCAACAGCTAACTAGTAACCAACCTGTATTTAAAGTGTCTTACAAAGATACACACAGCACTTGCAAACACTAAATCAGCCCAGTTATTAGCAACAAATAAAGTAAAAATGACTAACTTGCCGAGGGTCGCTTGATGAAGCCATGTCTCTCAAAAAGCACAGGTGAGTTAATGGTTATTTGTAGTAACAGGGCGCCAAATACAACTGACTTCCGGAAAAAGATAACCAATGATATTCGAGGTTACAAACAAAACAGCAAGTGCCTGCCCCACGACTGACAAAATTAAAAAGTGTTTGCGCGAGCAAAGGCAGAAGATTGAACATACTCGCGCGGCAGGTTTCCTCGCGCACAAAGGTTGTATTGCATGTGCAGGGGATTTCATGCGCGCGAGGGTTTAAAACGAGCGCACGAGTTCTTCCCGTTTCCTCGCATGGCTTTAATATATAGCGCATGCGAGAGTCAATAATGCGGATTATTGGTGTTGAATTGCCGTCATATTTATCACACTGAAAATATGTTAACACGCATAATGTTTATGTCTTGTGAATGTACTTTTGAAATTTAGATTATTTTAACGTTTACGGATTGCCCCCTTTCACTTCGATTGTAAGTGCCTCACTAGAACCTGGATTTGTACTTTTTTTTTCTTTTTTTTTTTTAAAGGAAAAAATTGATGTCTAAATTAATTTATGTAATCAGCATTTATGCCACAATGTCTGTATATCTATCTATCCATCTATTTCTTACTGTATGGGATTTACATGTGAGATATATACTTTAAAGCAATAGCAGTGAACCCAAACAAGTTTATCTTCTATATTTAGATGTCAAAGTCTACATTAAAAGGAACTGCTATTCTCTCTTACTGAAGCTCGCCCCGTCCGTGGAAACTACACCAGGCGTAGCCATTTGCTGGCGGACGTTTCATATGGTCCTGCTTGTTTTCACTTCTGGTTTAGGTCCATCAGCCTTTTAAGATGAACCTGTGCAACAAAAATTGTGTTAGTCACCTCAGTTAGTCAAAACAAAAATGTTTAACAAGATATTTAATTTATAATAACATTCTGTCCTGGGATTTATTACTGATGCTTGGCAGTTACTCGATACCACCGTCTTTAAACGTTCGTTGACATAATTTCATAGTTAAAACAATTGTTATTCATCAAAATGTGTTCATTAGCTCGAAAACGAATAGATGGAAAAATTTTCAAATTCCCATGCAAAACAACAGGTAAACGCACTAACCTCAACTTATTTACTTCGTATTTGACTCACGGATGAAAACAAAAAACTGATTCATGTGTCCTGTTTACGTTTTCGGAACAGATGGAAGCCTCGTGCAAAACTTTGAGGTGCTCGAAATGGTTGTTTTCAGGACTTAAACGTGCCGGTCCGGGAGTAAATATTCCGTTGACTTGCATGGAACCGTCCGCAGGACCCTAACTTAAAAAGCGGAAGTGACGTTGTTGCTTAGAGGCTTGTCTAGAAGTCTCGCGAGAGAATCATGCGACGTCTTCACACGGCGTTTATTATGTTTATTTGGAGTCCTACAGCCACCCTACACATACCCCTACCCTCTATCCTAACCCTAACATAAACCATAATATTAAATATAACACTAAACGTAATATTAGTAACAGCACATGATTCTCTCGCGGGACTACAGCATCAGGATGGTTACCTCTAGACACAACCGATCTGTCCTCTGTCCTGGGCTGCCTAAAGGGGGTGCTCGACTGCTCAGAAATATAAGTCACTCCAGAAAAAACTTGGAGGAATATTCCGGGTTCAATACAATTGAAAGGGCAATTAATAATCTGGCATTATTATTTTTATTTGTTTAATTTTTCTGTATTTTATTATTTGAATAACTGAATAAATTGTACCTGAGATGGAAATTATACAATGTTGATGTGGATTTTTTTTTCTTCTTTTTTTTGGTGCAGTTTTTTCCCTCATTTTAATTATTTAGGTTCAAATACTTCATTTTGGTTACTTTTTAATGCACTGATTTGTGCTGGATTAGCTTGTCTGCTGGTATCTTAACGAGCACGCTTTTTGATGCACAGAAAATATTTACTTACAATGTTGTCAAATTGCTTACAAAGTATAACAACAAGTACACTGTTTGAACATATGTTCAAACATTCAAAGCCTTTTTGAACATATGTTCAACATTCTGCTTTCTCTTCCGTCTATCCTGCTCTTTTCGCCACTCTCATTATCACTTTCTAGCTGGATGTTGTTGTCACCGACAGGCATCACTGATTTAGCGCGGTAAAGTTTGACGTTCCACGTTCGTTTTTTTTTTTTTTTTTTTTTTGCTGATGTAAGGGACCGTCTGAAAACTCCACTCACTCCGCTAAAACATGGGCGGTGTCCACTCATTCATTCAATTCACGTGCAAGTTATCCATCTTTTTTTTTTTTAAATACATTTTAAATCACATTCAGAATGGTCTTATAACATCCCAGAGGACAGACAGACATACTACAAGTGAGATTATTATAATATGATCAATTATATAAGCACGTGAATTTAATTAATGAGTGGACATCTCCTATGTTTTAGAGTAGTGAGTGAAGTTTTCAGACGGTTCCTTACATCCGCGAAACCGAATGTCCAACGAATGTCGAACGTCAAACTAACTTTACCGCGCTCACAGATTTTGCTATGAGTGCATAACGTCAGTTGCTGCGCATGTAAGTCCTGTATAGCAATTCTCGAAAACACATATTCGTGTCAGAGACCCAGCACGTATATCTATCAAAAATGGATGTACAAAATTCCCAGGTATACCTATATAGTGTAAAATGTTAAAAATATTTTCAAGAAAATTAGAAAAAATAAAATATATCTTGATATATTTTGGTGTTTTATTTGTCATGTTTTGTCTTTGTCAAAGAGATAATGAAACAAATTAGGATAAATCTAGAACAGGATTCATTGTTTTCACACTGAATTTTCATGAGAAGCTGACAATCAAAAACACATATTGAGCTATACATAACACATCTACACTTTAGCTTATGTGTAATTTATGTGTATTTTCTCAGGTAATAATTAATTAATAATTATTAAATAATTTGTTGCAACCAACCCTGCGCCTGTAAATAGTTTATTTTTGTTGTTGGTCTTGCGCAATAGACGAATAACACTCTGTACTTTAAACATGATGAGGAACATCTATTTTGTTATTTAGATTAGATATTTATATTTTGCTGGAGTTCCGCGAGTCATTTCTTTCTCCCGCGCACACGTCATCCTACGCCGACTCTGTTGCGCCCAGCCCCATTGATTCCGCCGCCAATATTAGCTGATAGTACCGTACGTGGTTATGATTCTTAGCTGGATACAGTGTTTTGTGGGACATGTGCTTCTGTTTCCTCTATTGTTAATTCGGTGTCGATGAGAGATGCTGTCTGTCTCCTCGTGTCTTACATCTCTTATACACATTATTACAGTGATAGTTTGTTGATTTTTGTTTGTTATTGCGCTTTAAACTATGTTTGCCATAAAAATAACTTTTGGCGTTTACATGGCATTATTATACATCCATCCAAATTCCTGTATTCCCTAAATGACTTTACACATATGATTGTACACATTGATTTGGATTTTGTAGTTACTGCATTTTCACTGGTTACTCTGAATTTCAGCAAACAAGACAAACACATCACTTCAAGCAGTTCCCATCTCCGTCAAATTTTAGGCTCTTAATCTTTATCTCTCAATTTAATCCATTTCCTTTCATTTCATTCCTATTTTCCTTCTTGATATTATTTTGCTCCACTCCATCCTTGCATTTGTGGGGACTCTGATTTGTGTTTGTAATTTGCTTTAATGTTGTAATTCTAATTACTCTGGCCCACTTCAATCTTATGATTATAAATAATGTTTATCAGTTTATTTTATATATATATATATATATATATATATTTTATAATGGGGAGTGTAAAATTTAGCTAAATTGGGTCTTATGATCTGGTCAATTACACCATGTCATGCCAATTAAAGATATTCAATTAGTAGTCTGAGTATGTAAAGTTTATGCTGTATGCACATGGCTTGTTGGGTTTCCAGGTTAGATTATGTAAAGGTTTATCTTAATTATTCTTTGCAAATTGTGAAAGACACCTATATTAAAATGAAATATTGGTTTGTCACTGTTCTAGTACTGAGATCCACCCATAATATCCTTTCACTGCTGCGAGCAGCATACTTCATGCAAATATACTCCAGACACACAAAGTCAGCCTCATATCATTCTCTCTCTCTTCCAGATATTACCCTTTTCTCAAGCATTTTCTACAGACAGTTTTCAAACGGGGACTTTTTTTTTTTTCTTGGAAATTTGTTAGTTTGGTCATTCATAAACATAACAAGTTAAATGAAAGCAATAATATATATCATGGAAACAGATGGATTAAACTAACATTCTGCAATAGCATTTCTATTTAAACTTTTGAGAATTTCTCTTTTGAAATTCACAGGCATAAACAGCAAGACCAGCAGAGTACCACTGAGTCCATAAACATAATTCTCTCTCTTGATTCCCCAACATCTGTATGCAAGAAATCAGACAGCACCAAGTCAAGTCAAGTCAGGCTCTTTATTGTAACTGTACAAGTACAATATGTTTTTAGTACTCCATGATGTTGTTGCATTGAAATAAAACATAGTAGTTGCAGAAAAAATACATAAGTATATATCAAATTTGCTGATCCGTCTGGACTCTTTTACCAGTTTGTTAGGAATAAACTTGGATCTTGTTGTAGTCTAGAATACAACACTTCTGCCATCAAGAATTCCTCGGTCCCTTTCAGTACATGCCCAGTTAAATGCAGTCGGGAGTCCGTGCCTCTGGAGACTTCATGAAGGGAGGAGAAAGAACGACAACACACTGAGTGCTTCTTATCAATCTACTCAAAGTTTATTACAGCAAGCATAATATTTATATCTTTCATAGAACAAAGGACCTACCATATTAAGATAAAAAAATGTACCATATTAATATATATATATATATTATTTATTTTTATTTTTTGAAGTGAAAGATCAAGCCTCAGAAGCAATATTTCTCTCAAAGGATAAATTTAACATCAGACAATAAGGCAGCTTAGGTAAGATTTCTTTAGTCTATTAGCCCACTGTTTATCTATATTGCCCATTATAGAAAGCGTGTGTTAGGTCTCTGAAATGCAACTGGTATAATCAAATTAATTAAATGAATTATGTGATACATCTGATGTTATATATAGTAATATACAATGTTCTAATCCAGCTCTAATACACTAAGCATGTAGTGATACACTCTGAATACTGATCCACAGTTGGCTATGCTACTCAGTCTATTAGGAATGTAAGGGGTTAATCAATTGACAAAGGATGTTTCCAGAAAACTTCAATCACTTTTTCCGAGAGATGAAGTCGACATTTGGACTTTTGTGCTGCTAAATCAATCAAAAGTACTCATGTGGCATTAAGTACTAAACATAATTTTTCCATTTAGATTTTTAGCAGGTATTGGGGTTCCATGTGAAAATCTAGTCAGGTGGTATTACAGGGGCAATGTAGCCTGGTTGGGGTTGGTAGGAGGGGTTAGGAGCCAGTCTTTCAAAGCAGTTCCACCTGTCTTCCCCATTCTTCTCACAGCACTCATGGGGCATGGTCATGACTGAGTATTCATCGATACAGAAATGGGACAGGGCAGTCTCCCACTGCAAACACAAAGAAAATACATGAGTTGAGAATATCTTTAAATGGTCCTGCTTGTCTTTCGTCACTCTGTTTACTCACCGCCTTGTTGGCACAGCAAAGGATCTGTTCATTCCCTTGAGCCACACCACCAAAGCAGCAATCACTAAACCATGCCTCTACTCTGTTTATTGCTTTTCCAGCACGACGAGTGTAAGCGTAACCTGAGGGTGGGAAATTGCTGGCAGGATATCTGAAGCGGCCATTGCCATGAAGACAGATCGCGTTTAGGTTATTCAACGAAGGTCTGGCTGGAGGAAAGTCCGATCCAAGCTGTACTTCAGGGTGAGTGTTCTGTCCCCCTGTATGAAGGAAGGGCAAAATACATTACATTTATATTTACTCCCTTGGCTGACTATTTTATCCAAAGTGGCTCACGGTGCATTCAAGTTATGCATTTTATCAGTTTGTGTGTTCTTTGGGAATCAAAGCCATTGCTAGCAATGCCCTACCAGCTGAGCCAAGGGCTCAAGAAATAAATATTCTGCAAAAATGTGCCATTAACAAGTAACATGCTATTCACAGCATACATGTGATTTCTAATGTTTTTAAGTGATCTTTTAAACATCGATACGTTTTTAAAAAAATATCTCCATGAAATGTATCAATTGGATCTTAAATGTGTTCTGAACGCAATCTAGCAGCACAAAGGTGGACATTCCTTATTACATTGCCTAATACAGAGAAATAAATCCAATTTATGCAATGGGGTTAAGCTGAGGCAATTTACCAATTCCTCTAAATTAAAAAGGAATAGAGTAAAATATTGTAAATCGAAATATTGTGAAGCACATACCTCCCATTGAAGTTAGCTGAAGAATAAAAGTAGTGACAAGTGTGCTTTTCCAACCCATCGTTGCTTCTTTTCTCAAGTAAAAAGAAAAATCTTCTTTCCACTTTAGGGAATTTGCACTGTTGCTTTCAGTTTTGGTGGGAATCGCAAGGCTCTGTCTATATTTAAAGGGATGGAACGGGTTTGGGAGGGGGTGAGTGTGATGATGGGTCAAGCAAAGTTTAAGAAGTGAGACAAGGTCATCAGACTTTAATTGATATAAATTCCCGCATGATCTCAACTTCTATGTCAAAACAGTAGGTCAAACAGGAAAGGCTGAAGTTCACCAAACTTCACTTAAGTTAAAATGAGGGTAAAATGTACTGATATCAAAGTCATGCACAGATTTTCTTTCAAATTTGAATTGTTGTAAGTTTCAGTGTTAAGCCTTTTGCTGATCTAAAGGGCCAGAAAGATGGTAAGATTTTATTATAATCCTTAAAAGTAGTACATATAAAAAGAAAAGGCTTTTATGATTTCAACAAAGTTCACTAAAGTTATAAACAATGAAAGCCATGACACTGTCATGTCACAGAATAAACTGTTTTATTGTGGACAAAGTAAAATGATAAAAAAGTTTTTTCCCAAGTTTTAATTATTTCAATAATTTAATTAATTGTTATATATTGCTTGTTTGTCAAAGAAAAAGATGGGAAAAAATAAACAGCTTTTAACGATAGTTTAAATAATATCAATGCTTAATATTCATTCATAACATCACCATTAAAAATAAACATCACCACAATATCAACAAGATATGAACTCTCCACCACAGCCACACTATTGTTGGAAGGTCATCAGTAATTCATTTTTGTTTAAAAACATGCAAGTGCAACATGCAAATGCTTTGTGACATTTTGTATTCCTTCTATTTTATCCGGAAATTAATACATGTACAGAAACATCTTATTTTGTGTTTACTCCATTAAATGAACTGTTTTGTTTTATTCAGTTGGAAGGAATTTCCTTTGTGTTGTCTCTGTTAAACAAGGTCAAATGGTACAAAAGCAGACCAAAAACATCTCATGTCAAAAATATGCAGCAATGTGGTTATAGAGATTTTCTCAGAACTAACTTCACTTTTCATAAGCCATTTAAAAAAATAAATGTAATTTTTATTGGATGTTTAAAGTCAGTCCAGTCACACTTTTCATTAGATGGCCTTAACTACTATGTACTAACATTAAATACATACAAGACTATGTATTTACTGTGTAACTTCAAGTTGTTCTGCAAAATGCCCACATTTGCTGCTACTTAGTTTGAAGTACGGTTAGGGTTAGGATTAGGGGCTAGAGGTAGGTTTTGGGGTAAGGGTTGTGTTAGGGTTAGGGGTAAAGTTAACAGTGTAACTACAAATGTAATAAAATGCAAGTCATTTCAATTTAATTACAACGCAAAAACATGTATGTACAGAATAAGTACATTGTATCAAATGGTTCATAGTAATTAAGGCTACCTAATATAAAGTAGGTCCGTCAGTTTACACATGTACCTTGGCAGACTAACCCATAGCTGTTGTTCATAATATTAACATGTTCCACTAACATTAAAATAAACATGTTCCACTAAGTTAGACAACTAAAAAGTGGTCAAACACTTTTGTCCTAACTGTGAACACTATATTATTTCATAATTTGAAACCTACATTTACACATTTTCTACCCTTTTTCACCCCAATTTGGAATGCCCGTGGTGGCGTAGTGACTCGCCTCAATCCGGATGGCAGAAGACTAATCTCAGTTTCCTCCACATCTGAGACCGTCAATCTGTACATTTTATCATGTAGCTTGTTGAGCGCTTAACCGCAGAGACATAGCGCGTGTGGAGGCTTCAAGCTATTCTCTGCAGCATCGTCGCACAACTCACCACGCGCCCCACCGAGAGCAAACCACATTATATTGACCACGAAGAGGTTAACCCAACGTGACTCTACCCACCCTATAGCAACTGGGCAAATTTGGTTGCTTAGGAGACCTCCCTGGAGTCACTCAGCACACCCTGGATTCGAACTCTCGACTCCAGGAGTGGTAGTCAGTGTCAATACTTGCTGAGCTACCCAGGCCCGACGTGCACGCTTCCTTGACATTTTTGGCTGGAGACCTGACTGGAGTCACTCAGCATGCCCTGGATTAAAATTCGTGACTCCAAGGGTGGTAGTCAGCGTCTTTACTCGCTGAGCTACCCAGGCCCCCCTCAGCAAACAAACTTTTTAAAAGATTGGCTTCATTAAAATTCTTTCAAATGAATGTCACTTGGTTTGATACTTAGTTATACTGTATATTGCAAAGCCATTCATATATTATTTTAGGGGCCACCAGGGTTGGGAGGTTTACTTTTATAAAGTATTCCACTACAGATTACAGAAAACAGGCTGTAAAATGCAATTTATAACATATTACTTAAGGTCAGTAACGTAATCTAAATAATTAGGATTAATTCTTCAGCACTGGTAGATTTTTTGTCACTTGTTTTGACTATAAAAAAATCTGCCAGTACAGTAAGACAAAATACAAATTTCTCTGAAATAAGCCTAAATCTATGCAGTGTTGCTTCTAAAAGAAGATAAACAAATTTATCTTGTTTAAAGGATTTTTAGATATTTTTACAACAACAATAATAATAAAAAAAAAAAAAAACAATACAAAAATTCTTATCAAGAACAGTTTTTTTTAGCCCTTATATCAAAGATCTCACTAGAGGTGCATGTAAAATGCTAGAAATAACATTTTTAGCTTAGCATGAAGCTAAATGTTTACATGAAAAATTACACAAGGTTTATTTCTATTTCTTCTGCTCTAAACTTCAAACTTCTCTCTCTGCTCGTATGAATGTAACACATATGTGCATGTGTAATGCACTTTGGATCGCATCATTTATGTGTATAAATGTTTTCCATCTGAAAGCACAAAATATTAAATGAAACAAATGACAATAAAATGCAAAGTAATCTCTTCAGTAATCTGCTTTTTGAATGATACTGTATTCTGATTACTAATTATTTAAATTGTAACTGCAATATTTTGTATTTTAATCCCATTTCATGTATTCCATTACTCCCCAAAAAAATGTAAATTGTTTCCTAGAACTGGTTTATAGATGTGCTGGAAATATTCACAGAGCCTTTACTCTCACATCAGTTTCACTAATAGCTGATAATGTTGCAAAAGTATTCAGCAGTTTTATTTGTCATTTTACCCAGGCAGGTTTATGAGTTTTGAAAAGTTATCTGAACTTTTGCCAGGATTCTTCAACATGTTTCCAGTATTCTGAATATAAGAAACAAACAGGTGTTGTGATTGTTTAGGCAGGATGTAAGACTTAGCAGGCAATATCTAAAAGATTGCATGGCATTTACTTTATCAGCTGAAACTGGTTTTCTTACCGTGATACCAATAGGAATTCCTGAGCGGAAAACACGTGTAAATGGTCACAGATCATTCTTATCTTCACTGGTTCAAATCTATTCCAAAACATTGAGTCTGTTCGCATATCTTCTAATTAAATTTGTTTTCTTAATACATTGCCCACTAGTGCATGAGAGAAACACTCCCAGTACTCTTAGTGCAAACTAGTCAGTTTTGCTGGGAATAATGTTTTGCGTAACGCTCAGTTGAGAAATTGCATTGAGAAATTTTTTTAAATAAAGCTTGATGTAGCACACTGCTGGCAGCTGAACAAAGCAAGACAAATGCCAGTTTTAGCATGAAGTTCTGAGAAATTCTTTGAACTGAACAATATTGAAACTCCCTCCAGTATTTACTGACTTGTAGAGGTCTTTTTATACATCAAATTATGTCTGTGCAATCCCATTTAATTGTAATAAATTGTAAAGAAACATGCTATTTGGAAAAAAAGCTCAATAGGCTTTTAAGCAGGATGTTTGCTTTTGCCATTTTTTTTTTTTTTTGTAACTAAATTTGTGATGTCATGTTTTAGGTGTACCTTAAAAATGTAAGCAGAAGCCTGCTAAATAGAAAGATCAAAATCACCACAATATAAAAAAGCCATAAAAGTGTATTATATTTAATTATTGATCCATGTTTTATCAGCTCTCTGGAGCTTGTTACAAATTTTAAGTTGTAGTTACATTATATTGCTGTATGCTTTGTGTCTAAGGAAAATGTTATATTATTAAAACAATTAAATTCTTGATTGGATGTAAATTAAATCAGGAGTTCAAGAAATGTATTTACTATAATTAGGTTAAGTTTGTAATTCTATAATTAAGTATTTTTAAAGTGAATGACACAAACCCTTCAAACACTTTTAGTCATTTTGGATTCCTGGCAAAATCACAGTTGCAAATGTCCAGTTTTTAAATGAATCAGAATCAGTCTGATAAGGTCTTACTCGTCTACAGTTTTTAACATCATTTTAACAAAGAGCTTTGTTTTTTGCAGTATATTTTGGTAACTGATTAAGAGGATACGACATTAGTAAAGATTTAGTGCTCTCCTGTAAAAAAAATGGTCTATAATATATTTAAATTAATACATTGAAAATCAGAAAATGATCTAATTGATAGTTAAGCCGTTTGTTTTAACATCAACCTTGTTCACAGTAAATGTATTACCAATGCATTATTCAATTACTTAACTGCACAATAAATATTTTGTGAAGCATCATATCTGTCCTGCTGTTACGAAGGCACAGAAACTGCTGGTGGAAGTTTGAGATAAAGTTGTTTGGAATAAAACATTTTGAAAAAAGTAAAAAAAATAATTGGCTAAGCTTTTTAAAAAAATACGAGTCAGCATAATTTAAGTACTGAAGATTGTACTAATGGACAAAGTACTTTTGTGGACTTTTTTGTGCATTTTTTACTTTTTGTTTATGTTTTTGAATGTATTTTTTAATGTAAGTTGAGAAAAGTAAAACAAAACATTATATCTCAGCATCAAATACACTGTTTATTGAGCCACTGCATTTTGAGTTCGAAACTATTTTTATTATGCATGGTCAGGGCAGTAACAGCGACACTTTAATAGTTTTTTACTTTTACATCTGGTTCCCCAAACTTGAATTTGCTTAAATCATTGTACACATTTTTTGAAATGTGTTTATTTTATCCCCTTTTTCTCCCAATTTGGAATGCCCAATTCCCACTACTTAGTAGGTCCTCGTGTTGGCGTGGTTACTCACCTCAATCCGGGTGGCGGAGGACAAGTCTTATCACATGGCTCATACACGACACCGCAGAGACTCACAGCATGTGGAGGCTCATGCTACTCTCCGCAATCCACGCACAACTTACCACATGCCCCATTGACAGCGAGAACCCCTAATCACAACCACAAGGAGGTTACCTCATGTGACTCTACCCTCCCTAGCAACCGGGCTAATTTGGTTGCTTAGGAGACCTGGCTGGAGTCACTCAGCATGCCCTGGATTCAAACTCTCGACTCCAGGAGTGGTAGTTAGTGTCAATACTTGCTGAGCTACCCAGTCCAGACATTGTACACGGTTTTACATGTTTACAAATATGTGTGACTGAAAGAGTTTTGTTAGATTCAATATTTTTTTTGTAACTGTTTGTTTGGCACAATGACTGGTGTATAGTAACATTTATCTTTCAGGCATTCGTTTAATATTCAGTATCAGAATTAATATAATTATTCATTAGGCTTCTCTTTTGTTTCTTTTGTTTCTTTTTTTTTCTTGTTTTTATTGATTCACAGACATATAACAAAGAAAATAGACAACATTATATATATATATATATATATATATATATATATATATATATATATATATATATATATATATATATATATATACGCTGACTCAACATTTACATTGAACCCCCACTATTAACCATCCCAATCACCAACCCCACCCCCCCAACGAACACCCCAGTGGTCACAAATAATAATAATAATAATAAATTATATAATAGTCATATACAAATTTAAACTAAACTACTCTCTCCACAGCTCCCGAGATCCCTCAAAAACACTAAGTACTTGCCCCATTTCTTATCAAACAAATTCTGAACCCCCAGCCTTCTGTTATTCATTTCTTTTTTAGACATTTTTACCAGTGTTCACAACTAACTGTACGTTCAAGTCTAAGAACAAAGTGCTGAGCTTGTTTGATAAGGGTATAAAGCTGACTCAAGGAGACACATGTATCATATCAGCTGTAAGAAAATTCATTTAGCTCTTTCTGTTTTTACAGTAACCTAAATTTCAATGCATGGGCAAACAAAATTCAGTGACACATAAATGTTATCTTTACAGATACACACATACTGTATATGAAAGCAAAGGGTTTGCTAGTAAAACACTAGCACTAGAGTAAAAACACTGTTCAGTTACTTAATGCTTTGCCTGCTTGTGCATCAAAGTAATACTAACACATATCTTTCCATTAACCAGACAGAAAAACTAGGTACATTTTAACAAGTCTTCTATTGACACCTTAAGGAAGCATGATAGGTTATACTATCTTTGATTGTCTAATATCAACGTAGATTTCAGAGGAACTTACTGTACTGAACATCATTCTAACTATTTCCAGTTCTGACTTGATGAGGTGTAACGTCCCATTTGAGAAAACCTACTTATAGTTGAAATTAATACAAATTTTAATCTAAAATCTAAAAAGGTTTACTCAACATTCAAACAAAATACTAAAGATGATGACATTTTATTTTAAAGTTGACATTTTTCTTTCTTCTGATGTTTTTTTCTTTTCCTTTTAAAGCCTAGTGATTTAATAGTTGTTTTTAATTTGGTAGAATTACATTGCTTTTCAAGGCATAATCAACAATCACATTTTTATCGAACCGCACAGTGAAGACATTACAGACATTACAGCTTGATTTTCTGTAAGCTGCTTTGAAATGGTGTGTGATGTGAAAAGTGCTGTACAAATAAATATAACTTGAGGGATACAAAATTAGAACAATAATTTATTTTCTACTCAAAATGCAGCCATAAATAATAATAATAATAATAATAATATACAACAAAATCTGTTTATGGTAATGTCTGAATAGGTATTTCTGGTATCAATTACACTGGACATTGGTTTTGAATGATGCCTTTTTTCCCCTTGTGTAACATGTTGCCATGCTATATTTCAAAGGAAGATTTATTTTTTCTTTCAAAAAGTAACAATGTTTGATATGACACTCATAGTTGGACTTACCATCATCTAATCTAAAAATTATTTGTGTGGAACTAAATTAACACAAAGGGAGAAATAAAATTAAAAAATGTGCTCAGTGATGTCATACAACGGCAGTTTGTGGTTACTACCAGAGAGTATTTAGCAGAGACGGGCCACTTCTATTTAAATGAATAGGACAAATTGGAATGCCCAAACAACTAACGGTCAACGGATGTAGAAAGTAATTCCCGCCTTACAGGTAAAAGAACCAATCACCTTTTAGACACAGACGTCGTCTGTCAATTAACTAAAGAACGCGCTTGCGCATTAGCTTTCCACGCCAGGAAAGTCGCTTGCTTTTACGTAATTTGAGGTAAAGAAGCACAATTTATTATTCCAATTTTATCACAGTGTATTGCTGATTTTAAATATGTTCTTTGATCGTAATCTAGACCAACAGTTTTTGAGATTTCGTTTACCCATTCAAGTTGAGACTGCACTGGCATGACTGGAAATAGCATCAAGAGCGTTGCAAAGATGGCCGACAGTGGACTGATTTGCTAGAAAGTCTGTTACTACCGCTTCAAGCTTAAAAACCCCGGCAATAGTATACTTCAGAAGTCTAATACATTATTCCATAAGACTAACTATTGTTATGAAAGCATAGGCCTACAATAAAGGTTTGTTGAGAAACAATCCCAAACCTAAAGTTTTCACATTTTCTCTTTTGTGTTAAGAAAAAGACAGAAAGTCATAAAGGGTTATAACAACATAGAGGTGAGTAAACAATGATTGCATTTAAATTTTTGGGCGAACTATCGCTTTAAAGTGGTCGACAACGACAAGTATTAGTGGAGCCTTGTTTTTTTTAGGGTGGTGAAAGTATATGCATTAAATAGCAGGAATTGCAGGACCTCGGATAGTTTTTCAATTTTTAAACCCCAATGGTTTTATCGATTTATTCATCTATCCATCGTTTTATTCATTCATTCTGTCAGTCTGTGTCACTATCATAGACTGTAAAAAAAGAGGTCACTATAGCTACAAATAGGCTTAATAGTGGTATTTCTGTGCCCTCTAGTGGTGCAGACTGACATTATGCAAAACATTTTTAGTGTTGGCTGGATGCAACTTTTAGTTTCCGCATTTTATTCAAATGCAACTG
This sequence comes from Moxostoma hubbsi, assembly GCA_032164185.1. Lineage (NCBI taxonomy): Eukaryota > Metazoa > Chordata > Actinopteri > Cypriniformes > Catostomidae > Moxostoma > Moxostoma hubbsi. The sequence goes on along the minus strand of JAVLUX010000026.1, from coordinate 31,505,802 downwards.
TATTATTTTACCTAAAGTGGGACCAAAATAACTGTATAATATAATTTTTAATTTTGAGCTAAAGGGCGAGCAACAGCAGCTCACATGAGAGAATAGATTAAGGAAGTGAAGAATAGATGGTTACTTGCATAACTATTTTGACTGACCTCCCGGGAGTGACAGAGAAGACTAATTGAGCATGTAAGACACGTCTCGGTGTGCTCGCGCACAGACAAGGTTAAGTCCATTTATTGCTTTCATCTAAAATGGGTAAAAAGCTTCTGCTGTATGTGTTTATAGATTTGTCATAAAGTTATATTCATTTTTTAGTTAATTTTAAGCATGACATTGTAATGTAGTTTGAACTGAATAAAAATGAATGCTTTTCATGCAATGCGTACAGGATAGATACTAAGTTGGCTACTGCTTATTTACATTTGAGTGAAGTCAGTATCATGCAGTTATCAGGCTAGATTGTTTCATTATGACTGTATATTAATAGATATATTTTCCCGTTTCTCTGTATTTTCTTTCAGAGACCAAACTACATATGCAGTACATGTGTTTAACTTTGGGATTATATTACAAACTGGACCGTGTCTGCTGTCCTTTTTTTTTTTTTTTTTTTAAGAAGCATACCGTTCCTTCCGTTAAACTCGTTTAATAACCTGTTTAATCTGATTTAAATGAATTGGTAGACTTTGAACATGCACAGTCATGGCCACGAAGAATAGATCATGCTGGGCTGTGATCTTTTGTTTAATTGTAGCTGCGAATCTGAGCGTGTTGTTTTATACCCGCATTCAAAAGGAAACGGAGATGGAACTAATAGATGACTTGGGTGACTCTAAAACGCAAATCAAAATATTAGAATTAAGTATAATACATTTTGAAGCCGCACTTACAAATGCGACGAAGCGAATGAACACTGGAAATGAGAATAAGAATCTTGAGTATGAGCTGAAGAAATTAGCTGAAATTCAGCAGTTCAAAGCCACACAGGTTAAACAATGCAAGTCTTTTTTGGTAAGTATAAGATCCATCAGGTTTACTTTGGCATGTTGCCAATGTTAGAATATGCAAAAGACGTCCTTATGTTTACTTTAAGATTTCCAAGCATGTGTTCATATGGTTGGTTTGGCCAGCAAGGCTGGCTTAAAAATGTATTTTTGATTCAAATCCTGTAAATCTAGGCAACCCATATATGTGATTAGTAAGTATGCACACATTGTTTTAACTGAATGTTGGTGAAAGCAAAAAATAATATAGTGGAAGTAGAAGTATGGTCGGTATTATTCAATGGCTAACATACTGTATATTTAGAATGCTTCTGCTCACGTTTGCTTATTGTTTGTTTTCATGGACCGTCCAAGGCACTGACATGCCAACTCACCCGTAGAGCAGGTTTAACAACTAAATTACCTATTGAGCAAGTTGGTGATCAAAGAGAACAAACAGTGCAGTCATATGTTGAGCAGTCAAGTTTTCCATGTATATAAACCCATTTATATAGTGAGTGTGATATTATAAATACTTTTAGAGATGTTGTTTCTGAAACAAAATAACTTAATTGTCCTTGTACTACAGCTAAAATAAATTCAATTCAAATGTATTTGTATAGAGCATTTCATGATAAATATTGCAGTGTTGATATACTCAATGTCAGCACTCTTAGAACACTGCTTGTCCAATCAGATTAGAGGGTTAGAGCTGTTGTATAATCTTAAACATATGCACATTACATCCAATGACACATGATAAAATGTTACTAAAAAATAGTATCTAATATTTTGAGGCTGCGGACTCCAGTTATAAAACCCTATCTGCCATTGTGTGTTTGATAGGAGAGAGTCAAAACTGAACTTGACAAAAGGGACAAGGAGAAGAATAACAATGATGGTATGAATTAGTGACTTGGAGGTGTGTAGCTGTGGTGGCCCTTAAAGGGATAGTTCACCCAAAATAATAATTCTCTTATCAGTTACTCCTATCATGCCATCTCAAACTTCGAACTTGACTTTTTACGTGGAACACAAGATTTATGATGTGTTTTTGTCCAATACATGTCAGTGGATCCAAAACGTTCAAGTTCCAAAAAGGACATAAAGACAGAATAAAAGTAATCCTTACGACTCAAGCGGTTTAATCCACGTCTTCTGATGCTATACAGTTGTTTTGGGTAAGAAACAGTGCACATTCACTATAAATCTATGGCCCAGTTTACACCTGGTATTACGACGTGTCTCGGGTGATCCGATCACATGTGGTCTGGTGAGACAAATCGTTGTTACATCTGGTTTAAATGCGTCTCCTTTGACCACTTGTGTTCTGATTTGGAGGGGAGGAACTCTGTTTCATAACAACATACATCTAGGGTGGCCAGACACCCTGTTTTTCCTGGGACAGTCCTGTATTTAAGCACTTTTTCTAGTGTCCTTACTTATTCTGAAAAAAATCATGTTTTGTCCCGTATTTCTCCTCTCTTAAAATTTCTCTTATCACCTATGCTGCAATTTCTCAGTCACGTGCGTATTCTAAGCAAATGTAGCCAAGGATACAGATCGTAAAACCAATAAAGTCACACCGTGTTATTTGAAGTACATGATTGGATTAAACTATCCAAACACAATCCCCTATCAATAGACACAGATGAAATTGCAGCTGGATAAATGTCAAGGAAGCATGCATGTTGGGCCTGGGTAGCTCAGCAAGTATTGACACTGACTACCACTCCTGGAGTCGAGAAATCGAATCCAGGGTGTGCTGAGTGACTCCAGCCAGGTCTCCTAAGCAACCAAATTGGCCCGGTTGCAAGGGAGGGTAGGGTCACATGGGGTAACCTCCTCGTGGTCGTGATTAGGGGTTCTCGTGCTCAATGGAGTCGTGGTGGCGTAGTGGGCTAAAGCACATAACTGGTAATCAGAAGGTTGCTGGTTCGATCCCCACAGCCACCACTATTGTGTCCTTGAGCAAGGTACTTAACTCCAGGTTGCTCCAGGGGAATTGTCTCTGTAATAAGTGCACTGTAAGTCATTTTGGATAAAAGCGTCTGCCAAATGCAGAAATGAAATGGGGCATGTGGTAAGTTGTGCGTGGATTGCGGAGAGTAGCATGAGCCAAGAGCACCAAGTGTTAGCGATTTATTTTTATTTTTTTTTTGTGAAGCAAAGTTCCGAATCTGACAAGGTGCATGTAAGTGAAGGACTTTTTGCTTATCATTCTGCTATGCATGGCCATGACCTGAGAAAAGTCTTGCAGGTCAGGCTGGAGGAATCATTCATACCCTCTGACATTAAATAGCAGTTGGAAGCCTTGGTTGAAGCTGGTGACATGCAAGCGATTGATTAATTTTGCGCAGTGAGAAACCTTTATTCAGCCTCGGTGGATTACCTCCAAAATTGGAGCCGCTCATTGGAGAACACCGAAAACTTGAGTGGGCCCTACTGAGAGACATCCCAGAGTGGAAAGACATTCAGAGAAGCCTTGAACACTTCTACTCCAGAAGCCCCACTCTCAGTTTGATTGACGAAACCATGCACCATGATAGTGGCGCTTCTGCTGCCGGGACGCATCCAGGACGGATTATCGTTTACACCTTAAATGCGTTTGTGACCACATTCGTATGTGTTTTTTGAGATCCGATCACATAACTTTTTAGACCCAATTTAGACCTGTATTTAGGGCTGACCACATGTGATCAGATCACCCAAAACACATCTTAATACCAGATGTAAACAGGGTCTATATATCCATGTGCATAGCTCAAGGGTGAGGAAGTGTAAAGCAGCTTCTCTAATGAATGTGCCAAGGATGCAGGACTGAAGATGTCAAGATATAAAGTGAATAAGGACTTAAAATTTTGGTCTGTTTCTCACCCAAAGCGACCGTATTGCTTCAGAAGGCATGGATTAAACCACTCGAGTCATATGGATTACATTTATGCTGCCTTTATATCATTTTTGGAGCTTGAAAGTTTTTGATCCAATTGACACAAATTGTATGGACATAAACACATAATACATCCTTCAAAATATCTTTGTGTTGCGTAGAGGAAAGAAAGTCATACGAGATTCAGATGGCATGAAGGTGAGTAAATGATGAGAGAATTATTATTTTTGTATGAGCTATTCCTTTAAATTTGTTTGAGAGAAGAATTTACCTTCTCAGTTGTACAAACATCTAATCAAATTCAAAGCCAAGAAAGACTGACAAAGAAAAGATCTGACCTGATCATCTCTCTCTCTCTTTTTATATATATATATATATATTTTATATATATATATATATATATATATAATTATTTTATTTTTTCAGGTGAATTTGCTGCTCTTCAGGAGAAGTGGAAGGAAACAAGTAATAGCCTTAAACAGCAGCTCGACAGGCTTAGTCCACTTTGTGAACATTTGAAGAATGGTCAAGCAAGGTAATTCAAGGATTACTACCTCTTTTTACAAATATATAAGAGCTGCTTTATGATTTGAACAAAATAATTAAATTGCATGAGCAAATTAATCTTGTGCAATTGCAATGTAATGAACAACGTTTGAATCAATCTTAATGTCTATCTTTGATTTTTTTTATTTTTTTTTTTGTAGTGAACTTTGCCCTCCCATCAGTTCATAATTACACTTTGTGAGCTACGTTATAGTCTTGAGAAGAACACCAGCAATCCATATCCAAGACAGTGATCTCACATATGTGGCCTCATTTCTAATAAATCCTTGGATACCTAATTATCTATATTATCTTGTACTCATTAATGAAAATGAACATCTCTGCACTAGCCATTCTGGGTTACCGTTAACATTTTTATTGCAGTCCTTTGTGTAATTGGCTCCTTAAGATAAATTGTGTGTTATATTATACCTAAATTGTAAACTGTTTTGGACAAAAGCATCTGCTACATGAATAAAAGTAACAGTAAATTTATGAATATTCTCAAAAAACATCTGAAGATAAAGATTACATTTATATTTAGTCAGTTTTAATACAGGTCTGAAAAACATCAGAGAGTATTAATATATTTTGACTTGGTATACAGTTGCTTCAGTATGAATACAGTATCTTCATTGGTCTGGATAATTGGTCTAGTGAAAATGTTATTTATTCAGTGAATCCTATGATTGTATATACAGTGAAAAGTTTATGATATATGATTTGTGATATGTTCATATTGTGCAATGGTTGTGATATATTCAAATGAAATAAAAAAAATGCATTTCTTAAAGGAATATTCCAGGTTCATAGTGTTTATTACAACAAAAATAATTTTGCCTTCTCCCTCCTTTTCTTAAAAAAAGCAAAAATTGAAGTAAAAGTGAGGCACTTACAATGGAAGGGAATGGAGCACATTGTTGGAGGGTTTAAAGGCAAAAAAGTGAAGCTTAAAATTTTATAAAGCACTTGCACTATTTCTTCTGTTAAAACTTGTGTATTATTTGAGCTGTGAATTTGTTAAAATTGCCATTTTAGGGTTTCTGGTGTTATGTTGTCATGGCAACAAAGTTTTAAAATTGAATATTCATATTTATAATTTCAACAGGAAAAGTTCTTAAGTGATTTTAACACACTTAAGGCAAATTTTTGTTGTAATCAATAATTATTAATAATATGCCACAAATGCTGTCAATTGAGCTTAGCTTGTATTGAATCCGGAATATTCCTTTAAGTTGAGTCTTTAATTCTGATCATTACTTGCTCCATATCAGATAATGTGTGAAAATCTTAAATCTAAAAATGTAAATCTCAACAATTGTTTTAGAGGGCCTCAGTGTACTTGTGTTTATATCTCCCTCACTTTCTCTCACTATTTAGCTGAAACCAACAAACCCCACTATTTGCTTCCCCCTGTTGGATAACAGCAAGAAAAGCTAGTACATATAACAGGGTGGTGTTACATAACCACAATGATTCGATCGTTTGATTGGTGTATTTGCCTAGACAAAAAAAAATCAAATGTGACATGATAGAATATGTTTACAAGCATAATCATCAGTCCACTGTTTGATTGGTTGACTTCTTCTTGATGACTTCCTGAATCTCTCTCAGAAGGCCTTCCTTGTTGTTTTTGATGTTCATCTCAGCTTTCTCCATCAGATCAGAGATCATTAGACAGCTGTAGGAACTTTGGAAGGTTGTATACCTTTCCTTCCACTTTTTAATATCACCTATTAAAATAGACAATTCAAACCTGATGAGCTTTCATTTTTGGCTTTTACATACAGACTATTGCCTGTGGATCATAATCTCTATATTTCTTTATTTCAGAAATGATTTGCCTCTGATTGCGATAGTGAAACATACAAGGCATTGAAATGACAAACAAAGTTGTTTCAAGCAAGTTGACATTACCTCCACAATTACTTGTGTTGAAAAGAGGAATATGAATTACACTGGGTGCATTGCCATGGCCTTCAAACACATAAAAGTCTTTTGGAGCATGTTTATCCTCCTCTGATACCTGAACTTTAGGAAAAGGAATGTGTAGTTCTTTGCACATTTCAGCAGTCTTAACCACTGTCTGTGAACAAAAACATAGGACTATATATAAGAATGTGTGTCTGTATCCAAATCCACCCAAAAAACTGTGTGTAATAACAATTTCACTCTCTGTATGGACAATTGTTAACAGTGCATTTAGTGATTAATAGTAGCCTATACATATATTAATAGGAAAAGACAGAATGCATTTAGTCTACCTCGAATGGGTCGTCCTCACTAAAGTCAAGAGAGATAATGAGATCAATGTGCCTCTCTTTCCTCAGCACTGAGAAATAGGGCGAGTTAATGAAGATTCCAGCATCTTCATAATATCTCGTTTCCTTTTTCAGGATATGGGGAGAAATCTCCTCTGCTGAAGATTAGGAAAAATTTGAATTTATATAGTGGAATTTGCAATGTTTTAATAATTCAATTCACTTAGGTCAGCATCTTCAGGAAATGTGCCTTAGCCTCTACCAATCCATTTAAAGGTGAAGTGTATCATTTCCCACCGAGAGTTTCACCAAAGAGTATTGGGAAAGTATTGGCCAAACGGTGTCCCACCCCAAACTTTTGTTTTGGGGAAACATCAAATGACTTGCTTACTTATAATTGCATACTTGCAGTATATAAGTTTTTTTTTTACATTAGAAAATTACACTTTACCGTTAAATACTACGTAATATATACTTTACATTTTAAATCACGTCTTTTGTTTTGTTTAACATTTAAAATCATGCATCCATGTTTTTGTTTTTTTGCTTACCTGTCATGTTGTAGAGAAAGTTGTATGTCGTGCCCCAGATCCAGCGAGTAACTAACTCAATGCATTTTACAATGACAGTCCATGTACTGTTGTCTAAATAAACAAAATGAATCCAGTAAGCTTAAACAAAATGCAATGGGTCATAAAAGGTCTTAACATCCTGAGACAAGAGCTTGACTGCTGTGTGCATTTTCCATTCACCATTTTTGATTTGTAACTTTAGCCCCTGTGAAACATGCAAAAATAAAAATATTATAGGCCAAAGTTTTCCTAAAAATGGATGTCCACATATATGGACAGTGGGACTACATTTTACGTTGAGTTTTTTGTTTTTTTGCTAAAAAATGTATTTTGTTTCCAAGAGTTGGTTATTCTTGTTTTTGAGACGTTACAGACATTTAATCAGAAATTAGTATTAATAATTCTGATTCAAAGTAATGGCCAGCATCATCCAGTCACTGCCAACTATGTTAAAATAAAATTTAGCATGAAAAATTCTGAATATATGTAGTCTACTGATTGCCATTGTCCCATGTGTGCCAAACATGTTAAGTGTTCCAAACATCATCTGCAGCCTGAAACTGAACTTTTGACTGGGTGTTTGGATTGAATGAACTTGGCTGCATAGGAAAGCTATAGGATGCTCCCTTGCTCCCTAGTTAGTGAATGTTTTAACCTCAAGTGTACTGTCTGTCTGTTAACCCTTTAATGACAGCTTAGAGTCTCCTGAACTGAGAACAGTTAGTTTAAATGAAGTGAAATTATGCATAGCCTATATCAAAGTCAAAACGTAATATCCACACATGTGCACTCTGGGTCTCAGGAGGTTAATGTCCCATATGCACACACACCAGGTCAGACACACAACAGATAATGATGTCAAAGCAGCAGCCTAATTACAGAATAGATTACATGTAGAGTAAGTTCTGTGTCACAAGCTATGCATGTAAACAAGGACAACTCACAATTCTGACGTTGAAACCAGCCTAAATACAGCTTGCATACAAATGGAGTGTGGTTTTCAATGTTGTTCTTAGCCATTCCGTCTGACATCATGTCTGACATATTTAATGTCTCATATTCTTCTTCATTCAGCTTTCCTGAAAATACACAAATATTACATTGCTTCATGAGTTTCTAGCACATATGTTCTGAAACCACTGGCTAAAACTGGAGGTGTTGTTGAACAATTTCAATTCAATTCAGTTCAGTTGTCAGCTCCAATTTCCGGGTGTACTCTTATAAAAAAAAAAAAAAATCTAGAGTTCTGACAAACTTGCTGCAGTCTTGCCATAAATTTCACACTCATTATTTTCACATGCAAAGGAGCTTGTGATTCGCCACAAATGTTTACCAGAAGTTTGCAGCTCTTCACCGGTAGTGGTGAACCTGCAGCAAACCTTTAGCGACAATGACATTTTTGCTGCAAAGCTACTTTGCATGTGAAAATAATGAGTGGTGAATTTGCAGCAAGTTTGCCAGAACTCTAGATTTTTGTAAGGGAAATGTCCATATAGCAGTGCCAAAAACAAGTTGTATTTTTACTTGTAACTGAGGTCATACAGTCAACAGAAATGCATATTGTATTAACCCTACACCCCAACCCTAAACCTAACCATCAGTGGAAAAAAACAAAAATTAATCTTAGAGGGAAAACGCAACCTCCAAAACATGCTCATCATTAATTATGTGAACACAAATGTTCCTGGTTTCTTTGATGTCAGTAGTGCCACAGGAAAAGGTAAACACTTTAAAATTAAAGCAAAAATGTCTGTTTTCCTTTGTAATCATGTTGAATACCACTGAAGTGGAGGTTACCCATGAAGTGATCTGAGCCTGCTAGGATTTTCATACTAAGACTCAAATAAATAACGTCAAGCATACCTCTTAGTAAGTCATAAAGGATTTCAATGTGAGATGACGGGTCCTCCTCTCTTAAAACCAGAAGATTTAGTTCCACAAGTGTCAAAAGCCCTTGGCAAACCTCGTCCACATGTGCACTGCTGTGGTCTGTTTGTTCTATTCCTGAAGATGCGTTGTAACCCATCTCGCCTGACTCATGCCAAAATAATTCTAAAAAGAACATATTGTACCAATTTGCGACACAACATTTTCATACATTTAAAAGTGGCACAGAAATACAAAAATGTATATGTAAACCAGACAGATTACATTAGTAGACAAGATTTACATTTTTTTCAAAAGAAAACAATGGAGTGGTGCTTGCCTGTACAAAAGTCTCTGTCACAATTCTAGGATGTTTTGGATGGTTACCAGGGTGTTGCTATTGTGTTCCTTAGGAGTTCTGTGAGGTTTTTAGGGCATTGCAATGTTATTGCTGGTATTCTGAGTAGTTGCTTACTGGCCAAAGTCAAAAGAGCCCTCCCCCAAGACTCTATCATTTTCGGGTCCCTATACGGCGCAGGTCCCTCCTTCAATGTAAGTCTATGGGGTTTTTTTTCCTGGTGCAGGATGAGTTACGCACCAAAGTTTAATACTTAGTTCAGTCAGGACTACTTCCGTCAAATTAAAACTTTTATTGACATGTTGGAGGATTGGTTCTGTTCTGGGCAATCTCCCCGCCCATCCATGCAGCCATGCATGGACAGAGCAGGTAGAGCAGCAAATGAAACCCCACAGGGGTAACAGAACAGATCCATTGGACTTCATGTGATATTACACCATGGTATAATTTTTGCACATTTAGTCTAACAGTTCAACATAGTGAAATTGTTCACTTCACAGATCAAGACGTAACAACAAATAAAAATAGCCTTACAATAGAATGCTGGTCTGGAATTCCTAAGAACACAGATTAACAGAGAGAACTAAAGGAAAAGAGTTGTCAGGCACTAGGTGGAGCTGGGGATGGAGGAGGGTGTTTAGTGCATTTTGCATCCGTGCAATGGAAAGGCAGCTGAGAGAATGAATAAACAATGATTTAAAAACAAATGCACTGAAATGCATCTGAATTGTATTGGTAGACGTCATGATCAGCTGAGCATCAGCTAATTGCAAGCCTGACTAGTGTGACTTCCCTGAACTAACGCAATGCTCAATTGTTAGGGATTAGTTCCCTAACCCTGAGCAATAATAATATTGATGACTTATCAAGCACCACTAAAGAAAAGATTATTTTAAAACATACTTTTGATTTCTCTTAATAGATGCTCCAGTATATTTATGATGTCGGCTAAGACACTGCCACATAGACCTGCAAAAAATAAATACAAATAAATCAGTAACCAACAAAATTGACAAATACCTGTCAGACTAAAGTCATCAACTAGGCCTTAGATGAATAAGTATGTGTTGGTTCATTACTATTAGCTCACCTTGCAGGTACAACATGTCCATTGCGGGCTGGTCTTTAATTTTACACCCTTGGTCGAACTGACTTCCAAAACAGGAGGAATCTACAAAGGCCCCAGTGAGGGAGTAGCCAGCCTCATGTGGAGTGATCTCAAAAAAGATATCTATGAGAGAACACTGTAAGCCTCAGTTACAGGACACACATACAGCAACCAAACAGGCTGAAATTACCTGCTTTCAGTTGATCACGACTGCTCTGCTTGTCGATAACTGTGTAGATGGGATACGGATCTTTGCTGTGTTGACTCCTCTGATCAGTGACAGCATGCTCATCTATCTGTAAGGGAAATAATACAAATAAGCTTAAAATAGATGAATCTGTTTCACTCCTATTATGTTGGTGGTACATGTTAATTTTCTCTTGTAATGGTGTGGAAGCCTGACATTTTGGGCAGCTCCAAAAAGACCCCACATGGTTTTGCTTGCTTACACTGATTACAAAAAAATCCGGATGAATTGAAAATGCAAATCTACAAGACTGTAAGCACCAATTTCGAAAGGTTAGATTATACTTTCAGAGCTGTTATAAAATGGGTAGTTCTGGTCTAATTGATCTAAACAGCATTCCAGTTATAGAAAAATCAAACATGGATTTTGTTTGACTAAAGGGGTTGCAGGCCCTTGACTAATCATTTTGCTAAAATAAAGCAAAGAAATGGAGAACTTGTTATTTAATAACAGTACATTTCTTACCTCTTTGACAATCTTACTTATAGCTAGCACTGACCAGATGTCAGTCAGACTGAAATTGTCTTTTTGGGAGTATTTTTTTAGCGTGGACAATTTGTCCCTGAAACTGATTTCATCACCAACAAGTCTCTGTATAATGTCATCTTTCACTTTCTCCAAATTGCTGGACCAATCTGGTTCTTTGTATAAAGATGCCATACACCTTACAAAAGAAGAAGAAGAAGAAGAAAAATGAATATTTTAATTGTTCTTTTTGGGTAACATTTTACATTAAGGCTGTATTGGTTAACATTAGTTCATGTAGCTATCATGAGCTAACAAAGAACAATGATTATTCACAACGTTTATTCATCTTGGTTAATGTTAATTTATAAATAAACTGTTGTTCATGTTAGTTCATATTGCATTAACACATATACAACTTTTAATGTAAAAAAGTACTAAGAATAAAAATATGAATGCTGTAAAAGTATTGTTCATAGTTCTTGTTAACTGTTAAACATGTATTTAACTAATTTGAATGAATAAAACCTTATTTTAACGTGTTACTGTTGTTTCTTTGTGTACTAAGATGTTTGTTCTGTATATTCAGTTGGATTGTGTATCTGATACATACATGAGCTAAATGTATGTGTAAAATTGAGTACATGAGTATTTGTGCAAGATTTTTACCAGGTTGATCCTGAGACCCCACCCAGATACAACATGATGTCCAAAAGACCCTCTTTGTCCAGTTGGACCAGTGATCCCAGCAAACCCACCATGGCTCTCTCACCTCCTCCAGAACCCAGCAATGCGATGTTGGGGACCTCATCCTGTAAAGATGACCAAAAAACCACACGTATTTTCAATTTCATGTATTTAAATAGCAGTCTGATAATATCAAATGCATTTCAATATTCGTCTTGTACTTAACCCTTCCTTGGACTTATAGGTCATTGACCCTGCTCTGACCACTGATTTACTGACCACTAATTTACATCAACTTCCTATCGCTTTCTATCACAAACCTACAGATCTGAAAATCAGGGGGAGCTCCAACGTGGTTTGTGACTCCACCCATAGACATCCTGTCTTTTTTGGAAGCCCTACCCATTCCCAATGTTTTGTGGAATATCTCGGCCTCTGAATGGTATACTAATGTGATCTTGGTGTCATTTGAAAGCTGTATGTTTGCAATGATGTGTAACATTTTCTCATCAATATTCAGGAACATATTTAAACAACGATTTGTTTATGATACTTTTTTTGTTGCTGAACTGCATTTTTGTGTTTGCATTTGTGTCTGTTATCAATTAGTGTTTGGGGTTGTCTGTTTGTATGTTCCTATGTGTTGTGTGTTTGTGTGGAGAGGTGTGTGTGTGTATGTGAGAAGGTGATAGAGAATTTGTTTTCAAGTGTTAGCTGGCACCTTCACTGTAACAAGCTTATGAAGTCTTTTTAACATGATTTTTGAGCTGTGTTGGGGCTTCCCCTGCCATTCAGGCCTGTATATTGTAATAGAAGGTGATAGAGGAAAAAACAAATTCTAGCGTTAGCTGGCACCTAGCCGAACAATGACATATAGTATAGAGATAGAGCAAACAGAGCCTTTATTACAAACTTTTGAAATTTAATATAAAAAGGGTCAATTTGACCCTTTAGGTTCAAAGTAGGGACATGATCGTTAAGACCACAGAAGGGTTAAATGGATGTCAAAGAGTTAAATAATCACAGTATTTAACTGTGATTTATGTAATAACGTTCTTTTGCAGAATCAGAAAAAAAGAAACCAAACAAGTCAATTTCAAATTTGCAATTAAAGTAATGTAGCAATGAAATATCCCTTTTTGCAAAAAAAAATATAAATAATAATAATACAAAATGTATAAACTTTATCATCTGCAAACTTGGAATGACTAAGAAATTCCTATTTGTTGTGGATAGGTGGCAACAGTTAAATGGTAACCTAAGAAACTTGTTGATATGGGATATTTGACATGCAGGTAAAACATTTACCAAGGGAACAGTTGAGATGTGGTTACCTGATTACATTGTATGTTGTGTTGTAGAAGACACTGCAGAACTGAAACTCTCCTGCTGGTCACATGATCTTTCTCAGCTTCATTCAGAGAATGACTGATTCTTACTGAACTTCTGTTGAAAACCAACCAGGGACAGGCAGAGCGTGTTCACAATATGTTTACATTTTCATTGAAACTTAAATTCAAATTATTATGCATGCCCATAATTAATGATGATATTTAATGATGTAAAAGGATCTAAGGTTACTGTTTATTACATATTCCAATGGTGGTAAAGAGTGGTAAAACCTGATTCAGTGTATATTACCGTTCGCTTTGATTTCCCTTAGACATCTGTAAAGAAGATATTTTGATACAATTACATTTTGACAAGATTCAGAAATAACAGATTTCCCTGTTTATTATTTACATTGACTGCATATGCAAACATAGCCAAATGACACTTTTCTAAAATTAAAAAACATCCCGTTGACTGCAACAAAGGCAATCATAAGTCATTGTAGCATATTGGCTCTATCTGTTCTGATAAGAGTTATTTGTTGGAAGCAATAGTTGCATTAACATACCAATAAACCCACAGTATCACTAATCAAACCATCAAGCCTTATTGTTAAGAAAACCATATTTTTGCTTATAATAACTTAACTATACAGAAAACAAGCGCAAAGATGTTTCTTTTTAAATGTCAGTTTATAAGGGCACTTACCTTTGCTGGTAAGGGTTGAAGTCCTCCATCCAAAATCAAACTTCTGATTGAGAGCATGTGACAGTGTGAAAGAGGACATATACGACATGGTTTGTGCAATGTGGACATGGAGTAAAAAGCAAAATAGAGAAACTGGAAGGAGCAGAACCGCAATTGAGTGTGGTGAATGCAAGCTTTCTTTTTATCTCCTTTTTTAAGCTAGTCTACATACTCTCTCTGATGCCAATTTGATTCAAATGACGTATTTTCAGTGGTTCTTCTTAGGTTTCACTAAAAAGCTAAGGAACTAACCGCACTTTGCGTCCAACTGTGTATTTAATTTGGTCATTTTTAACCTCAGGACACATACAGAATAGGTCAATTAACCTATTGGAATAAAATGCTGAACATTTCCTAGAAATCTCCCACCAGAGTAAGAAAAGAGGAAAAGGTTCAGGTCGGTTCTGCTTTGACTCATTCCCCATGTTTAAGGGATTTTTTGGGAAATCCCTACGTACTTATACCCATTTCATTAACTTAAAAAAAGGGCCAGTCACACTTTACAATAAGGTTCCATTCATTAAAACCATGAAAAAACAATGAATATTATATTGTTTACAGCATTTACTAATCTTTGTTAATGTTAGTAAATAAATGCAATTGTTCATTGTTAGTTCACGTTAGTTCATAGTGCATTATCTACAACTTTGTTTTAACAAAATGCATTAGTATATGTTGAAATTAACATTAATTAAGATTAATGCTGTAAAAGTATAGTTTATTGTTAGTTCATGTAAACCAAACTAACTAACGTTAATAATCTTTTCCAAAGTATTCATGATTTTTATTAAGATACGCATTCTGTAAAATACTTTTTCCTCTCTAATGTTCCCCAGACTCCCTAGCACCCTTGCAGCACCCTGTTTTAAAATCCCTATTATATGTAATATATGATCATGCTTATAAAATGCATAAAGTGTCTGTGAGGTTGTACATCTTTTCTCACAAATCGTGCATGTTAATTTGTAAGGAAAGTGTGATATGAACGTCTCTGTGTACATGTGTGACAACAATACTGCAGAGCAGGTGTGTTTGCATTAGCAGTGCTATAAAGAGTCAGACAAAACAAAGAATAAAAGACAGTTCAACAAACACATTCACTCCTCCAATCTTGTCTTTTCATGCATCTCTTTGTACTTTGTTATCCACAACACCCCAGTACTAATCTGTTTATTCAGATCTCAGTGCTGCAACAATCAACAGCATAAACGACGATCAGTCATTTTAGTTTTGAGAAAAAGCTTTATTGAAACAGACTGGCCCAGGCTTTTATAAATCTGTAAATAATCATATACACAGATACTTGTAATAATGATATTCACTAATGCATGACAGATAAATACATTAATACAAAGGTTGCGAGAGCAACTGATGACGTCAGTATACTCAATGAGCATGCTTACCCTCGGTTAGCACATGTGTACATCAGTATGGAGCATACATTGTTACAGCATGTTATCTGTGTGCATTCAGAGCTTACAATAATGTGTGCAGATACTGACAGTTGAACACACATAGATGGATGCATGCTCAGACAGTGCCTGTGACATCAACCCTGACCATTATCATCAATCTGGTAGGTGACCCCCATGAAGTTAAGTCAGATATCATCAGCACTTAAAAGTTACAATGTGACCTTTGATCTCTGAAAAGGCAAAGTATGTGGTAACTATATAAATATAAAAAAATTTAAAGGTAGACAGTTGTCTTCTGCTGTTATGTAACCACTGAAGAGGCAATAACTTCAATGCATGAATAAAAGAAAAGAAAATGAACTAGTGGAATACTGGATACAAGACTTGCTTGTACAATGTAAGTACAAATATGTATTGTTTTTGATGAAGTAGAATAATTAAATTATTAACAATTTTTTGGCACAAATGTTTATCATAATTATTTATTGTCACATACTTTGCTTTGTGGAAACATTGTGCTCTGTAACATTTGTTAATGTAAGACATATTTTAGAAAACACAACATGTCTTGATGATATAATATACAACATTAATGATATGGTGAATACCGCTAAAGTGGGACCTTTTATCATCTTAAAGTGTATATTCTTCCATTACGGGAGATTACAATTACACATAAATATAATATAATAAACTAAAATATATTTCTAAGATTTATGCATTTAAATTTAATAACAAATGTACATAAAACTGAATTGAGTAATCTTTAACCTTATACTCATTTAAAAATTCTAATGTAATTTAATAAAAATGTACACAGTTCAATATGATGGAAATATGTTATGAAATTAAAATGCATAAATATTAAAAATAGGCTGTTGGGGGGGTATTTGTTTTTAAAATAAAACTAATAAAAACAGTAAACTTCAGATCAGAATGACTATTTTGGTTAAAAAAAGGCTCATAGAACTGCTCATCTTATCAACAGTAAAGCATTCTGTGTGCACAGAAACAAAGAATGAATCTGAAGAAAAGAGTAATGAGAGAAAGAATAGAGTGAGGATAAACAGAAATGACAGTGGAGGGGGAGAGGTGAACACGAGAGAATAGACAGGCAGGTATAAAACCTACAGACTGACTGAGCATCAGAGAACACACACACATGATCACACACACACACACACACACACACATCTAGAGACAGGAGAGAACAAGAGAAGAGGACAGAAACATAAATAACAGAAGGGGGGAAAGGAAGACTCTTTAAAGGTAAGGAACTGATTTTACTTAGATTTGATTAAAAATGTGATGCAAATAAGGCCTTTAAATGCTAGCCAGACATTATGAGGAAAATAATATCTGAAATATTGCAGTGCTTGTTTTGTTGTTATTGTCTTAAATATGTTTTCCTCTATATGTTATGAAAATTAAAAGATGTGAAAACAGAAATCCCAAATGATGAATATGTATATGAAAATGAGGAACTCTGAGAAGGTATTACTTGACAAAATCTGATTAACAATGTGACAGGATCATTGCACAAGATCCTGTCACAAGATTCAATAATACTACATTTTGTAATAATGTACACGGATGCTTTTATTCCAGTTGTAGCAAAAGTCGTACCATTAGAGTTATTTTGGGAACTTTGTATAACATATGCTCCGAAAAAATATGAGGTTAAATTTAAATAACTATACAAAGAGACACTAATTATGTGTTAATAATGCAAATATTAACAAGATACAATATATGCAATGCTATTGTTCTGGATGTATCATTTTTGCTATATGTGGAAATGAGATTTGTTTACATGCAATTAAAGGCGAATCAATAATGCAGTAATTCAGTGGATACTTGTATTTCAAAGTATTAACAATAAATGTGTAATCTCCATTTTTCCCCTAGACATGCATCTAACAGAGATGAGGGTTTTATTGGCTGTGTTTTGTGTGGTTAGCATCCTCCAGCCCTACCACAGGGTTTCCAGCAGTGGAGAATGCTACTTCAATGCAAAAGGTAAACTGGACGAATCAACTCAGAATAAAGCTGGGTCGTTGGTTTAGAAGAACATAGATCTCACAACATAAAGACTCTATGGAAAACTAGTTTTGGGCCAGTAATAGCAACATGTTGTTTGAATGAAGGCCATTTGATGTTTTACTTTAGATGCTTCTTTTTTAAAGGGACAGTTCACCCACAGCTGAAAATTCTCATCATTTACTCACTCATACAATCCCGGATGTGTATGACATTCTTCTGCAGAACACAAACTATTTTTAGAAGAACATCTAATTTCTGTGGGTCCATACAATGCAAGTGAATGATGACCAAATATTTGAAGCTTCAAAAAGCACAGAAGCGAAGCCAAAGTAACCTATCAGCGATCCAAGTGGTTTTGGGTGAGAACAGACCAAAATATATATTTTTCACTATAAATCTTTACATCGGAAGTCTCCTTGGTGATCATGATTTCAAGCTCGATTACACTCCCTGCAGTGCCATCTAGTGCTCTGCTTGATCAAGACCTAGTAAGTGTAATCGAACTTGAAATCATGATCGTGTCTAGAGTCTGCAATGGCAAGATATACCTTGAAAAAGAAGTTACATTTTGGGTCTGTTCTCACCCAAAACCATTTGGATCGCTTCAGAAGACACGGATTAAACCACTGGAGTCGAATGGATTACTTTTGTTCTGACTTTGTGCTTTCAGGAGCTTCAAAACTTCACAAATCACTTGCATTGAAAGTCTTCTAAAAATCTCCCATTTGTGTTCTGCAGAAAAAAAGAAAGTCATACACATCTAGGATGGCATGAGAGTAAATGATGAGAGAATTTTCATTGTTGGGCGAACAATTCCTTTAAGGATACATATTAGCTAACTGTCCCTCTCGCTGTAGCCAGCTGTGAACACAAAGGCCATGTATTCGACATTGGGGAGGCCTGGATGAATGACGAATGCTTCCAGTGTGTGTGTTTTGAGCCTTTCGGAGTAGGCTGCTGTGAACAGTAAGTTTCAAACATGCATACATGCCTAACTACAACCACTCTAATATGCAGCTCATATTAAACACTTGCTTTGTTCTTTACTACCCTCCAGTGGAAAGCAGCCAGTCGATTATCCACCCTGGTGTGAAGTCATTAGAAAGCCAGATTCCTGCACAGTTGCTGTGGTGATGAAGGCCAATCAAAAACTTCCATGTCTGTTTGGAGGAAAGAACCGTTTGCGAGTAGGAGATGGGCCACTATGGAAATCAGAGAATGACCCACTCTTTTAGACTGCACTACTGAACTGTTAAAAATGTGTAGGGTCTTTTACACACGCACCAAACACTAAATAGCAGCTTTAATTGAAAAATAATAACTTAATCGATATGCTCCCATAACATTATTCTATGTTTGTTTGATCTATTTAAAACTACTTCCAAGATGTTGGAAATTGTATAAAGCTATGTATCCTATCACTGCAAATGAAAAAGTAAAACTTTTGAGGTTTTGTATTCCACAAAGCAAACAGTACATGTATATCTGTGTAATATATATAGATATCTCAGTAACTTCAAGAAAACCCTCTTTGGTCTTTCAAACTAGAAACAGACTACATAAAACAAAAATAATAATTAAAAAAAAAAAATTCACATGGAAATGGGGAAAAGAGACACGAAGGCACAATGACAGTAAAAATCATGAGCTTTATTTAAAAAAAGAAAAAAAAAAAAAAAAAAGAAAAAAAAAAAAGAATTTAGCCATCATTACAAGATACAGACATTAACAAAGTGAATACACATCATCGTGGGCTCTTTCCAGTTAAAACTATTTGTTCACCCCTTAATTCTATATACTATTATGTGTTACATTTCTCTCCCATTTACTGTGTTCATAATACATATTTAGATCTGCATGGCTTTCTGGACCTTTAGAATCTGACAGTGACACTGCTTTGAACTCATGGTTAAAAAAAAAAAAAAAAAAAAAAAAAAAAAAAGTCGAATCTTAAACCTTTCTTCCCTTGGCAGAATATGACTCTTATATATGTTATCTTTTATTATATAATATGACTTGGTCTCCTCTTCTCAAAGGATTCCTACCACAAGCCCACAACAGTGCAGCATTTCAAAATAGTGGTTTGAAAAGGTAAGGATTTGTGTTAAAATGCATAGGGGGGTGGTGTTATATCCCACATAAACAATACATACATTACTTAAAAAAAAAAGAAAAAAAAAAGAAAAAGGGAAGCAAATGCTTTTAATAAAAAACAAGAACAATGGTCCTCTCGGCAAGATGGAGCACACTGCTACAGACCACATGATGTGGGGTTTTGGTCCTAAAACCTGTGACACCAACAGGCAACAAAAACTTTTGCAGAATGATGAGAGTGAAGAGGTAGAAGAGGATAGCAGGGAAGCATCAGGCACCAAGAAAAACAGCGGAAATATCCTGGGTCATATCAACAGGACAAATGTACCATACAAAAGCCATGAGATTGTTTTCTTTCCCCAAGATGGCTTTTACAGCACAAAATTGCATGTAAATCTGCTGAAGGAAGAAGAAAAAAAAAATAAAAAAAATGATTGCATAATGGTGGGGAATATTTTGGCTATAATAGATGTGTGGAAAAATAAGTACACCACAAAATCTCTGAACATAAAAGCCATCTCGGTACTGGCACATATGATTTGACACTTTTGGAATACCATAATAGAGTCTGGCCAAAATCACTTGGGATTTTCTGAGATGAGCAATGAAGCTTTACAAGTGCTCAAAAAAAAAAACAACAAAAAAAAAAAGTACATTTGAAGACATCAAGAGGCACCAATGTTTTGCTGGTTGGCTTGGTGAGCCCTACCCCAACAAAACAAGAGAACAGGGTTTCATTAAATGGAAGAATGAGATGACCAAATGAGATGAGGGTGTCATGAATGGAAGACGAGGTTATTACTGGTCAAGGTCCTTAGAAACTGTTGAGCTCGCTCAGGGTTTGGTCCAAAGTGGCATGGATCTTGACGTTCTCCTCTTTAGCATTTCTCAGTTTCTCTGCAAGAAAAGAATCCCCCAAAGGATACCAAAAAGTCAAATAAACCATAATCAAATCGTAGTATATCACACATTATTTGTGGGAACTTTCAAAAAACCATTTATCATTACATAGGGTTCTTGAGTTGGCTATATGTTTCTATGGTGATTCTTCAGCCCTGAATATTGGTTCTAGAATCCTTGGTTTCACTGATGTCCTGTACATAAAAGTTTATCTAAACACAAAAATAACTACAAGGTTCTCCTAATGGCATAATTTAAAATGTTTTTAAGAAGGTAAAGGCAGCCTGATTTTATTATTAAAGCAGCACAACATAATATTTTTGTTGGTAACAATTAAAAGTTGATTAATGAGTGAATGTATAAATCGGTGTTCAAAACCTTGTCCTGGTCTTACCCCAATTCACTACAATAAGCCTACAATAATTATTTTTATTTAGAACTGTTGGGTCGAATTTAGCACAAAATTGCAGGCTTACTTCCTTCGTCCATGCGCATTTACATCACGCCCGTAAGCTCAGAAAAGGAGGTCACGTGTGACGGCTGGGGAAGCTATGGCAGTTCAGTCAGATACAGTTCAGGACAGAAGTGTCATGACATTAATCTGGATGTTTAACTGTTAGGCGAAATTGTTTACTTGCTTTAATGCTTGGATATGTTTTCTGGTAGAGTTGTTGAAGCTTATATTGGCTGTCATGCTAACGAATCGAACATTACTCATTTATTTCATATATTATTCGATCACAGTTTTTCCCGGTGAAGTTACTTAAACATGTTTGCTAACATTTCTGACTTCAGTATTTTTATAAAATTGCTGCCATATTTGAGACACCTGAAGTGTGTTAGTGCGGATGTTTTTTTTTATTTCATTTACCCCAGTCGCAAAAATGCACAAGTTTTTGTCGCTTTTCATTGCCCTTTTAGCAGATAGTCTGTTTAAACAGACTAGTAAAGAAGTTTAGTTTGTAAAATTCTAACTAAAAGCCACTATAGGTACAAGGTAGTTCCCCAAGAATGTATGCTTATATAAAATATGTTTATAATGTATTGATTTCATAGCAAAGTAATGTACATATGAATTTGTTTAGTGTGTAATCATCTCTAATATAACTTTCCTGCCAAAAAAACAAAAGGAAACAGTTATTGTAATACAGCATATTATTTTAATATTTTTTAAAGTATAATTTCTCCCCATCGTTATTGAATCCTCATGTTGTGCTTTTATATTGCAGTCTTATGGTTTGCAGTGCAAAGACCTACTATTGTAGTATTATGTCACTTGCATTGTCAAACATAAAAATAAACTGTCTGCAGTTGAACTAGTTTCTCCTCTTAACTTGGTGTAATACAATACAATCATTAATGTGTAGTGGATTTCTCATATTGCACTTGAATTCTCATATTAAAATATGTAAATAAGAGTCGAATATCTTTCTAAAAGCAAGAAATATCTCGGTTATTAATGTTTAAATGAAACGCATGAAAAAAGCATGTTATGACGTGAGGATCTCCAAGTGATCACAGGCAAATCGGGTAACCTCAAACCATAAGATTCATCCATGCAGAAGAGCAGTGCTGAAACAACTGACATGTCCCTTCACAAATTGCTTGCAATTTTAGGTTGTAACCACTGATGCCGCTAGAGACCCCAAAGTTCTGTAGTGCAGCTTTAAGTACAGCAGGTAATATAACGGTGCTTTGAGACTACAAGTGATAACATTGAATCAGTACGCAAAGCAACTACTACAAATAATGCATCAGCAATATGTGCATAATTCAGGTTATAACTTTTCTAACTTTATATAACTTAATAACCGTCACAGCTTTTTTTAATTGTAGATATTGAATTAATCTGAAGAATGTTGGGTTTAGTATCGAGTTAAACTTTTTGCTCAGTAATAATCGAATTAGAGTTTTTTTGCATATACAAGTTACAGACTTCATCTGTCTTTCCAAGTATAGATGACAATGTGTAATTGAATATTTGAAGGAAGTTTAAAATGAGGAAGTTTAAAATGCATGTCACTCATCACCTGTTTTTCAGAGCTTGTATGCACAAAATGCTGAGGCCAGTTGTGGTCTAAATAACGTGTACACAGGCTGGATGAAGCCAAGATACAATTGCATTATCTAGACGAGTTTGACTAAATTTATGATTTCAGTTGGACTAAAGCATGACAATCTAAAAATAAAAAACATGTTTTATAGTCAGGCCTCAAACTGGCACACAAGGCTTTTCTTTTACAACAGCACAGAAGTAAAAATAGCCAAATTAGACAATTGTTTGTAGAATTTACAAGCTAATTTTTCTCTATGGCAGGAGTGGGCTATTACTTTGGTACAGGGGCCATATCGGGGTTTTACTACTTTTCAGATGTTCTGTATTGATTTGGTTCTTTTATCTTTTAAGCCCAGAAATAGTTCTGCACTCAATTTTCTGAAGTGTATATGTGATGAATGGGACTGCAATTGCTGAAAGTATTGGATTATTCTATCAGGCATCTTTTTTTTTGTATTATGGCAGAGCATAATTACAAATTATTTATTTTACCAACTTTACGTCACTGGTAATGTATTATTCAATTTAACACCCCATCAGGGGTCTGTTTTAATAAAAATAAAAGCTTTTAAATGTTTGACGCAAAGCGGGCCAGTTTACTTATTTTACTCTCAAAACATTACCCATTTATGTGCTGAAGGATCATGATGCGGTTCTCGTCAATGTTTGGCTTTCCATTCAGCATGACCATGATAAATTACTACTGCAAGAGTTAGATTAACATACAGGTGTGAGGGACTGCACACAAAAAATAAATACACATTGGTCTCTTGCTTGTGTCAGTGGTTACCCCCATGATGCAGAGATCTCAGTTTATATTTTCTTAAATTACAACGAGAAGGTTTGCTCTCAAACTCAGTAGCACAAAACAGCACAAGCAGCCTTTAGAATGGACGAAGACTGGCCGTATCACACTTTTCCTTGAGCAGAAGGATATCACAGTAGAGATCAGCACGTTGTAAATCAAGAGCTAGAAAGAGCGCATTTGCATGCATGGTTGCACAAAATAAGTATAACATTATGCGGAATTTCAAATTTGCCCAAGTATAAATCTCTAATTGGGTGGTTTGCATCTCTTATCAGGCAATCCTGAACATGTTAATACTTGTAGAGGCACATTAGGTCCCAATACAAGATAACTAAAATATCAAATGAAAAACACGCTTTTAGGATAAATGAGCCATGGGCCAGATTAAACCATGTGGAGGGCCAGATCCGGCCTTCGGGCAGTAAGTTGTTCATGTGTGCTCTTATGGGATGTGGCCATCTTTAAAGGGTTTGGAAAGTTAAGGACAAGACCACTAGTCAGTTTTAAGTAGATAAGAACCATAACCACATTATTGTTAAAAAAATGATTAAAATTCAATATAAAGCACTGCAACAGTCCTCTCAGCTGTTCAAACATCTTGGCCAGCCTCAACATGGTTGCCTAACTGCCTTGCCCACTGATACCTATAATCTATAAACCATTTTCTATAGCTCTTCAGGGTTAGTCTTAAGTGTAGGTTACTATCATTGAGTGTGTTTAAATAAACACAAATCTGAACTATGATTAATCAACTTTATAAAACAAAAAAACCTAATGCAAAAACACTTTTTTTTTCTTTTTTAAAATCGGTCTAGACATTCGAGAATGCCACTTAAGGTGCTTAAATGCACCTTTCTCTAATAGAAAACACTGTTTACATGTGTAAGATGTTTAAAGCTAAATCAGCATAATAGGTGTGCATGTTGACATTGAAATGGTGTCCAAATGTATGTAGATTTAATGCTGAACTTCAACTTTCTTGCAGGGAACACGATTACTTAAATCCACAAGTTTTGATGTTTGATTTTTTTTGTGTGTGCCATTTTTGGTTTTCAATTAAGCATTATCTCCCGTTTACAATCTTATGTCAAGCGATGGGGAATTTATCAACATTTATTCCAATCATTACATATTGGGCACGTGTGAGATAAAATTAATGTAAATGTTTTGCCACCCAACTCTTCATATTGCTAGAGAGAGAGACAAGCACACATTCAAAAGAGAGCAGAGCTTTTTTTTTTTTCATCCCTTAAACATGGACACAAGGCATCAAAAATACACAAGAAATGGACAAAAGAAAGCCAGCAACGACAATATATCTGAATACAGCCAACTCAAGATAAATACAGGATGAGGTTGGAGCGGATATTGAATATAGAACAAAAATTCAGAGAAAACAGAAACAGAACATGTAAGCTTAAATAGAGAAACAGACACATAAGAGAAGTGTACACATAAGATCAGAGGAGAAAGAAGCAACAAATATGGACAGAAGTTGAGGGCGACGAAGAAGAATTTCTTGAAGTCACAGTCAGCAACAGAATAGTCCAGACACACTTTATCTGTGAATAGACACCAACGACAAACGGCTCGTAACAATATTCCACCATTTCTAAACGTGGCGAGTAAACGTAGTCATGTGAAAAAGTTATTAATAATATTAATATCACAGCTCCAAAACATACAAGCTCATAATAAAGATATGTTAAAATCCTTAGTATTATTTAAATGCAAGCCTTAAAGGGAACATATCACAGAATCTTCTTCACAAAATTGTTCTTGCAAAGCCTTACAGTACAACCAGACCATTTATTGAAACTAGTCTATAAAAACGGGTCACTAAGAACACATCACCGTCAGAATGCTTGGCACGTTAACAAATGCCCACCCATTTCATAGCAACACCTATTCATTATTCAGCAACACCTTTGCAGGGACGTTACTCTTTTCACAGAGTGAGAAAGAGGGCAGAAATTTTTTTCAATAACTGAAGTACACATTTATGGTTAAAAAAAACTGACAAATAAATGCTATGTATTATATGACCCCTTTAACAGTAGTTCAATATGAACCAGTATTGAATATTTTTTAGTATATTAGTAATCTTATCTTGACAGATGCATACAAGTTAGAATTGTACTGTAGTATTTAAGTCAAGACAACATGTCACCATACATGCCAACTCAAAGCATTAGTTGAAAAGACACTGTCCAACAACCGCTCAAATCAACAATTAACTATTTGCGACTGAGCTTTATGCTGAGTAGTAAAAGTATACGGTCTGAAGTTATGGAGCTCAAGGTTAGCGAAGCAATTTGGTCATAAGAATCAATCTACAACTGCAAGACTCTAGCAACAGCAAAATCCACAGACAACAAATTTTCACACACATGCACAGGCCTATATTTACATAGAGGTCATGTCGTTGAGGGCATGATCCAGCTCTTCACTAATGGCCTTATACTTAAGTTTCTGAGCGTAAAGCTCATCTGTTCACACACAAAAGACAGAGAGAGCAAAGGAGGAAGGAAAAAGAACAGTATGAAGGAAAGATAAAGGCAAGTGCAGGAAAAAGGAACATAAAGATTATAACTGTAAAACAAGACAGGAAAAGGATAGTGTGATAATGCTATAAATACAGTATGACCAGTAGATCATACTGAAGATCATATTGAAGGGTGGAAAAGAGACATAATCATACCTTCCAAATCATCAATGGTTTTCTCCAGTTTGGCCACAGACCTCTCTGCAAACTCAGCACGGGTCTCAGCCTAGCAAAGAAGGGCAAACACATATGATCAGGTTCTGGAACAGTGCTGGCACACAATCATATTCAACATGCTTAATATAAAAGTCACAAAAAGCAAATCCAATTTTATATGAAATGCACCAATTAAAGAGACTGATCTACATTAGTATCCATCTTTTGTGCGTAGAAACTAGAGCTGTCAATGCATCAAAATTAATCATTGTTATTTTGGCACAATGTCAATATACTATACATTTGTCATTTCAAAGGAAAAAGTACTGTGACATTTTGTCATAAGCTATTTTTTGCCATTTGACTGATTGCAATACTTAAGATGTTTGGTCATGAGAGAACCTATGATGTGCAAAGACATAAACCCAAACCATATTTGAGAGTCAAGTCAGACGGGAAGATTTTTCAGTAAATAATTACTTAAATTTCAGTCTATTCATCAATAAAGCATCAGAAAATAGTATAGCTTCAGAAAACCCTGAATATAGATGTAAATACTACTTTTACGGTGCTCTTGCACTTTTTTGTTGCGACGTGATCACTACAAACTGTTGTTGTAGGAACAGAGCTTCTTTGCATACCAAAATAAAAGTGTACAGTTTTGGAAGTAAATAATGACAATTTTCAATATTGATCAAACAATTCCATTAAGTAAATGCATGAACTGCATAACATATTTATCTCACAAGCAAGCATTAAAAGGGATTGTTCACCCAAAAATGTAAATTCTCTCATCATTTAACTCCCATCATGCCATCCCATGCGTGTATAACTTTCTTCAGCAAAACATAAAATACGATTTTTAGAAGAATATCTTGGCTCTGTAGGCTCTTAAAATGCAAGTGAATAGTGATCAAAACTTTGAAGCTCCAAAAACATATAAAAGGCAGCATAAAAGTAATCCAGTCATTAAATCCGAACCAATCAGTTTCGCATGAGAACAGGACAAAATATTATTCACTATAAACTGACATCCTCGGTCTCCTTGGCCATCATGATATGCTCTGCACATGCGTTTAGCACTAGAAAGTGTAATTGAGCTTAAAATCATGATCATACCATTCACATAAATTGAAAGGATCCACAGAGTTGAGATATTCTTCTGAAAACAAATCTGGGATGGCATGAGGGCGAATAAATGAGAATTTTCATATTTGGATGAACTATACCTTTAACTTTTGCATCCTTACAAGACAATCAAAATCTTCCATGTAACCTCATCTCACCTCCTTCAGCTTATCAGTGAGGATCTTGATTTCTTCCTCATACTTGTCTTCCTTCTGGGAGTACTGCAAGGAAAAAAAAAGAAGTTTAGTTGGTGTGTGTGTGTTGGGGTGGAGATTCTTACCACTCAACATGCACGCACACCACATCGATTTGGCAATTTGGACTTGGCAGACTTCAAAGTGAAACAGTTTCAAAACACTTTAGCATTAATATTTTCAACAGCTCTTTGAGTGAAAAGTAGTGCAGCTGTCAACGCTTTGACATAATGTGGCAATTTCTCTTTTCTTAATCCAGAAGTTTCCATGTTGGCTGGCTAGATTCTGGCCTGCTGCTGTTGTGCAAGGCTTCTGAAAAGATGGCTGTGATTGCTGATATACACTGCCAGTGATTTAAACAGATCAGGACATGTGTGCTGGAATGCAGCAGCAACATCAACAAAACAAAAAGGTACGACAAAGAGTTTTTTCATCTATACTTGAGCAATTCAGAAGGAAAGAGTTGAGTGCAACAAGCTCATATACAAAAATACTTTAGTATTATGACTAATATGTGTACATAGGGCTACACTGATCCAAGATTTTGGACATTTCTATTGTAGTTGGTGCCATCGATCGATCCAATTGCTTGGCGTTATAGATATAGCTCTGTTGGGAGAATATTGGATTGGTCAAAATGTTTTAATTTTATGCTGGTCACTGTGTTTGAGACAGTTACCTGTTGATGCTCATTGACCCCACCCATGGGCCTGACTTTGCTTAAATGAGTTCACATTTACTATAGTCTGCCATTCAAAATTGTTCACAATGTGGACAAATTATACATTTGTATAATGTCAACATTAACTTTTTTTTACTAGACTATATAGTAAATGTGAACTCATTTCAACAAAGTGACACCAGTTCGGGGGGCATGCACAACAACAGGTTAAAACACTGCTGCATAGCAAGCTATTATATATAGCATCCTCAGTCACTACTAATAGATTTCCAACCATAGTATTCCATAGAATGTGCAAAATGCTGCCAAATCACAGGCAAATAAACTGGTGTTCTCACACCAGCTCATCTCATGCAACACAGCATTCATTAGCTTCACTTCTGCTTCGTTAATTTAATGGTATTCAAGGGTTTAACTGGATGTGCGTAATTCTATAGGGAAACATGATGGTGTGACACTTAATTCTCTTCCATTATGCAAATGTCCTTCGGGCATATTGAAAAACATCTCATCTGAAGTTTTGATGGATGAGGAAATTAGAGAGAGATATCTTTGTCCCTGCAGCCAATTACGGCCTTTTCCAGATGTAATGGTCTCTGCAGTAATGTGGTCTGACACATGTGGCCTTTTGCTATGCATGATGACATACATTTGTATGCGGATCAAAAGGCCAATTGTAAATGAGGATGCTCACGTTATGCTCACATGACTAGTTAGATTCTGCTTTGATAATTAGGGAGTCTAGATCTATTGGTGACTTGAAGGCAATTTGCAAGGCACATTTGTGGGATTTCAGAGGTCCACAGTCCTTTTGGGGGTAAAAAAGAAGAAAAAGATACACACTACAACCATTCACAGATCGTGCAAAATGAGACACACACACACCCTACCTTCTCAGCCTGGGCCTCCAAACTCTTAAGATTGTTGGTGACATTTTTCAGCTCCTCCTCCAGCTCGGCACATTTGCTATATACAGAGTAGCCGGTTTGATTTTGGAAGAAGCAAAAGAGAAAGGAGTACAGGGCAAAGGAAGATGTGAAGACAGGCCAGCAGCAGAGGTAGAGCAATAGAGATGTCCAACACATGAACAGTAGAATAGAAAAGCCTTAAAAGGAATGCTCCGGATTAAACACAGGGTCTATGGACAGTATCTATTTGCTGTCGATCAACAGAGAAAATACATTTTGAAATCTCCTTTGTTTGTATAAACACAAAGCAAAACGTACTTACAATGGAAGTATATGGGGCAACCATCACACCGTAAGCTTGTCCCATAGACTTGCATTGCAAGCGTGCCCACACACTAGAAAACATTCTGACATGGATATGAATGTGCAAGATGTGTATTGAGGGTAGGTATAAATTGCCTGTTTTGAATTAAGCAGGAATACTGCAAACTGGATCACAACTGATCACCATTAAAATCAAATGATTTTGCTGCATTCTTTGACAGAGTATAAACTCCAGTGTATGCATCCTAAGAGGTCAATCCATTTTTTTTAAACTATGGGATGAAAATATTTTCCATGCAAATCGACAGCATGCCACAAATACTGTTGATAGAGCTTTACTTGTATTTAACATGGTATATTCCTTTAATGATTCTGCTTGTGGTTTCAACAACATTTACAACAGTTTAATGTAGTGTAGTTTGTGTTGTTGTTCCCTGCCACAAGTGCTTGGTGTTTAACTTATTCCTTGTGTGCAATGGGCAATATCTTGACTTGAGATTGTATGATTAACAGTACTGTGTGGTGGTGCAAGCATGTTTCAATGCAAAAGAAAGCAAAACTTCTTTTGTGGAACATGAACGTTTAGCTTTAGGCAGATATGACAGAAAATGATTAAAGCTTGATACATGAGCATGCATATGATGCCATTCTATTTTTCCAAGGAATGACTTCTATCATGCTTTCTGAAAGGTTAGCAAATAAACTTGACTCATGCAGTTTCTGAAAGAATGATACCAGTAGGCAGTTAGATTAGTGGGAGGAAAGGAAGAAAAAAATTGAGGGATAAAAGACAGACATGGGTGAAAAACCAGGTAAAACAGAAGAAGCACAGATTAAGAACGGCCAGTGCTGGAGGGAGGAGTCCTGTTTTCTTGTAGATATAAAGAGACATTTCACAAAAAGAAAAATTCCATCATTTAATCACACTCATGTTGTTCCAAACCTGCATGACTTTCTTTCAC
This sequence comes from Moxostoma hubbsi, assembly GCA_032164185.1. Classification (NCBI taxonomy): domain Eukaryota; kingdom Metazoa; phylum Chordata; class Actinopteri; order Cypriniformes; family Catostomidae; genus Moxostoma; species Moxostoma hubbsi. The sequence goes on along the minus strand of JAVLUX010000026.1, from coordinate 31,475,531 downwards.
GGAATACAACGGTGATGTTAACCCGAATCATAGCCTCCGTCACCAATCACTTACATTTAGGGCTGCAACTAATGATTATTTTGATAATCTATTTATCTAACGATTACTGGAATGATTATTCGACTATTCAGTAATTATTGCAATGATTATTCAGCTTGTGCCCCAGCTTAAAAGGTTGTATTAAATGTGCTTAGTAACAATAAAGAGGGGAAAATAAAAAACACCTCTATTTTTTCCCTTTATTTCAGTGAATGTCATTTACTTTAAGTTTAATTCAGTAAAGAAATTCACAGTAAAAAAAAAAAAAAAAAGTATATTGTTATCAAGTGTTTCTCTTGTTTTCCATTTAAAAATGTCTAAAAATCCTTAAGATAAATTTACTTGAGAAGCAACATGTAAGATATTTAAACTTGCTTTAAGAGAATGCATCTTAAATATAAGTGTATTTTGTACCCACACACACACGTGTATTTTTTTTCCACGTTGTTATACTTCTGCGAGTGCAGTAAAGACACAATATATTTTTATATTCAAGATCTATTCTGTAAAAGCAAGTCTGAATATCTTATATGCTGCTTCTCATGTGAATGCATCTTTTTTTAAAGGATTTTTAGATAATTTAAAATATTTGTATTTTTAATATTATAGTCAACATTCTCAGATAATATTTTTTTATTCTACAGTATAGCTGAAAAAGAAAATGTACATTGTTTTAAATGAGTTTAAGATATTTTTATTGGGAAAACAAGCCAAAACAAATCATAAACATATATTGTTGCAGTGTATGGTGAAGCCTACCCTCTCTCACCTTTCTGTTCACTTCAATCCATCTTCAACTCACAAAAAAAACAAACTCTCTCGTATTAATAAAGCTGCGTATTACCAATTTTCTTCACGATAAGAAATGCTCAGTGACATATTATGATTCAACAAGTCACGAGCCATCGCGTTATAATCTAGCTGCAGCAAGTGCAGGCTCGAGGGACGAGCGTCCCCGCGACAGTGTGTATCAGTCGGGTCATTTGCGCAACTCATAGAAGAGGTGCTGACCGCACAGAGAAATGCCAGAGTCGGAGTTTGTAGTTCATTACATGACCTGCTTCCGTGTTATTTGAACTTTAATAAAGCTATAACTCATTAAAACTGCATTTAAGATGTAACACCGGGGTGTTCCTTTAAAGAGCTCCAGCTCTGCTTATTCCACAACGAGAGTGCTTCTGTATTTACTTATTTGGCATTTTTGTAAAATTCCCTTGTACTTTGTGATGAACATCACCTGAAGCTGTTTGGAAAGTTTAGAGTGCATCTGTATTGTGAGCTGTGTAATTCTTCCTCTCCTCAGTCAGGTGTGAACTGCAGTGCTGCTCTCGTGCATCATCATTAGAGTATAAAATTATCTCATGTTACGTTAAAAGAAATCAAACTACTAAATCAACAATACATTTTTTGTTGTCGATAATGTCGACTAATCATTTCAGCCCTACTTTCATTGTCATGTTATACGGGTTTGGAACAACATAAGGGTGTGAAATTGATGACATTTTTTTTATTAACGAGTGATCTATCCATTTAACTAGGTCATTTGCACACTCTCACTAACATAAACAAAATGTAGATTCTTTTTAAAAGCAGATAACATTCTCGACATTCTTTTGTGGTCCATACTTGCCACGTCTCCAACAAACACATAAGCGGTTTGGTAACCTTAACCAGCAGACACAAAATCATTCATTTTGGGGTTTATACCTTCTCATCTGAGGCATGCAGAGTCTTCAATGTCTGGTCAAGAGCTCTCAACTCCTCCTCCATCTGCTTGACATGGCTGTTAGTTTGAGTGGGGAGGGGAAGGTATGTCAGGTCAAAGGTCACACATGCCCAAACACAAATGAGAAGTGGGGGTGACATATGAATTTATGATGGTCAAGCCAATGAAATCACTCATACACTCTCTCTCGCTCACTCTCTCACACATAAAAGGGGATTATGGTTATGATAGAGCATTCCTTTTGTCATGCAGAATGAGGCATATTTCTCACGCTGGGAAAACAATGAATTTAAGGTTTCACAGGCCTAAATGGACTTTGTACACTATATAGTGAATGTGATTAGAGAGCCTTTATGAACATGTCTGTGTATGTTTATTTTGAATCTTAGATTAACCTCTCAGCAAGCTCTGCTCTCTCCTCTGTACGCTCCAACTCTCCCTCAACAATCACCAGCTTACGAGCCACCTGTAACACACAAAAACCTCTCAGAATGCTGAATCCATACAGTCAAGTAATAGAAATGTGCCTCATACGAGGCCTTGGAAAAGTCAACATGAATTCAAAACCGACCCCATTTATTTCCTTAATACACACCAAGTTATTATTAAAGCACTTTTCATGTTCTAATTCCAGGGATGCAAACTCATGAGGGGTGAAAAAAATCTTATCAGGTGTTCCAGCTGTATAATTCTGTTGATTTGATTGTTGTATTTAAAACTTGAAGTGTTTAAGCTTAAAGGGATAGTTCACCCAAAAAGAAAAATGATCTCCTATTTCACTCACCCTCATGCCATCCCAGATGTGTATGAATTTCTTTCATTGCTGAAGACAAATTAAGATTTTTAGAATTGTATATATATTTATACACTCACCTAAAGGATTATTAGGAACACCATACTAATACTGTGTTTGACCCCCTTTCGCCTTCAGAACTGCCTTAATTCTACGTGGCATTGATTCAACAAGGTGCTGAAAGCATTCTTTAGAAATGTTGGCCCATATTGATAGGATAGCATCTTGCAGTTGATGGAGATTTGTGGGATGCACATCCAGGGCACGACGCTCCCGTTCCACCACATCCCAAAGATGCTCTATTGGGTTGAGATCTGGTGACTGTGGGGGCCATTTTAGTACAGTGAACTCATTGTCATGTTCAAGAAACCAATTTGAAATGATTCGAGCTTTGTGACGGTGCATTATCCTGCTGGAAGTAGCCATCAGAGGATGGGTACATGGTGGCCATAAAGGGATGGACATGGTCAGAAATAATGCTCAGGTAGGCCGTGGCATTTAAACGATGCCCAATTGGCACTAAGGGGCCTAAAGTGTGCCAAGAAAACATCCCCCACACCATTACACCACCACCACCAGCCTGCACAGTGGTAACAAGGCATGATGGATCCATGTTCTCATTCTGTTTACGCCAAATTCTGACTCTACCATCTGAATGTCTCAACAGAAATCGAGACTCATCAGACCAGGCAACATTTTTCCAGTCTTCAACTGTCCAATTTTGGTGAGCTCTTGCAAATTGTAGCCTCTTTTTCCTATTTGTAGTGGAGATGAGTGGTACCCGGTGGGGTCTTCTGCTGTTGTAGCCCATCCGCCTCAAGGTTGTGCGTGTTGTGGCTTCACAAATGCTTTGCTGCATACCTCGGTTGTAACGAGTGGTTATTTCAGTCAAAGTTGCTCTTCTATCAGCTTGAATCAGCCGGCCCATTCTCCTATGACCTCTAGCATCAACAAGGCATTTTTGCCCACAGGACTGCCGCATACTGGATGTTTTTCCCTTTTCACACCATTCTTTGTAAACCCTAGAAATGGTTGTGCGTGAAAATCCCAGTAACTGAGCAGATTGTGAAATACTCAGACCGGCCCGTCTGGCACCAACAACCATGCCACGCTCAAAATTGCTTAAATCACCTTTCTTTCCCATTCTGACATTCAGTTTGGAGTTCAGGAGATTGTCTTGACCAGGACCACACCCCTAAATGCATTGAACCAACTGCCATGTGATTGGTTGATTAGATAATTGCATTAATGAGAAATTGAACAGGTGTTCCTAATAATCCTTTAGGTGAGTGTATATATCCTTATAATGTAAGTGAATGGTGGCCAGAACTTTTAAGGTTGAAAAAGCATATTAAGGCAGCATAAACTCAATCCATAAGACTCCAGTGGTTAAATCCATATCTTCAGAAGCGAATATGATAGGTGTGGGTGAGAAACAGATACATATTAATATAAATCTCCACTTTGTGCATATTGCCACCTATTGGGCAGGGAGGAAATTCACAGTAGTAAATGGACTAAAATATTGATCCGTTTCTCACCTACACCTATCATATCTCTTCTGAAGATATGGATTTAACCACTAGAGTTGAGTGGATTACTTTCATGCTGTCTTTATGTGCTTTTTGGACCTTCAAATTTCTGGCCACTTGCATTGTATGAACCTACAGAGCTAAAAATCTTAATTTGTGTTCAGCGTAAGAAGGAAAATCATACACATCTGAGATGGCATGAGGGTGAGTAAATAATGAGAATTTTCATTTTTGCATCCCTGTCATTTAATTCCGAAATGGACAAAAAAAATTCCTCATTGAATATCCTGTTTCACTTGGAAATATGGTTCATTATGCAAGTAAAAGAAGTTGCTAATGTGGTTTCATGTTGACGTCCAATGCAAATTTGGGCTGTGGTAGAGATATAGTGATGTTAATAATAACATCATAAGAGTTATGTGAACATAAATGGTCATTACCTCCTCATACTTGCGGTCGGCCTCTTCAGCAATGTGTTTGGCCTCCTTGAGTTGGATCTCCTGGAGCTCCATCTTCTCCTCATCCTTCAGAGCCCTATTCTCAATCACCTTCATCCCTCTATAACAGACAGAGAGAGAGAGAAGTCAGCAATCAGGGAGTAGTGCAAATTAGGGTGGAGTACATGAAGAAATAAAATTAGTTTGAATAGACATGCTGAATCACAAGTGCAAATATGTTCAAGCACGCACCTCTCGCTCTCATCTGCGGCCTTCTCTGCCTCTTCCAGCTTCTGCAGGGCTGTGGCCAGTCTCTCTTGAGCACGGTCCAACTCCTCCTCAACCAGCTGGATACGCCTGTTAAGAGACGCCACTTCTGCCTCAGCCTAAAACAAGCATAAAAAAACCCCCAAAACAATAAGAGACAGGAGACAACATGCAATTTCAGAGAACTTCAGGAGCCACACATCGAGCATGAAGTGATGAGAGATAAGGAACAGGAGGACTGGAAAAAATGGAAGAGGAACCAAGACTTGAAAGACAAATTTGGAGTCAATGAGACAATGGAAAACCCTCACATGATGGAACGATTGACAGTTTCTAACTTGAGCAGAGTGGCACCAAACAGTTTTCAGACTATGTTTGCAAATGGAAATAATTTTTTGGTATTTGCCAATGTTCACAATGACAAAAGTTCCTTGAAGATATAAGTGGCTTTAGGTCTTAGACTAACAAGCATTTACTAAAGTATCCATAGTTTCTCCCAAAATACCAGTTATTTCCAAGGGCCTTAACCACAGAAACATTAACTTTACATTTAGTTCCCCCCCCTGATGTCTTGAATATTGAGTTACTACATGGTGACTACATTTTTACTAATTTAAATGGTGCACTCAAATACGAAAATCCTCTCATAATTTACTTACCCTCATGCCTTCCCAGATGTGCATGGTTTATTCTGATGAAAAAGATTTTTAGAAGAATATCTCAGCTCTGTAGGTCCATAAAATCTAAGTGAATGGTGACCAAACACCAAAAGGGAGATACAATCAGCATAACATTAACCTATTAGACTCCAGTGGTTTTTGGGTGAGAACAGACCAAAATGTAACTCCTTTTTCACTGTACATCTAGTCATTGCAGTTTCTAGGCACGATCATGATTTCAAGCTCGATTACACTTCCTAGAGCTTGATGCATACAAAGAGCAGTAGATGGCACTGTAGGAAGTGTAATCAAGCTTGAAATCATGATGGCCAAGGAGAATGATGTACAGTGAAGTTATATTTTGGTCTGTTTTCACCCAAAACCAACTGGGACACTTCAGAATACATCGATTAAACCACTGGAGTCTGATGGGTTACTTTTATGCTGACTTCATCTACTTTTGGGGGCTTTAAGAGTTCTGTGCACCATTTACTTGCATTGTATGGACCTAGAGAGCAGAGATATTCTTCTAAAACTGTGTTCAACAGAAGAAAGTCTTACACATCTAGGATGGCATGAAGGTAAGTAAATGGATGAGAAATTCATTTTTGGGTGAACTGTCCATTTAAAACTGTAATATGTAGTCTCCTTCAAAAATGTAAGCTTTCAGAATCTTTGTTATATCAATTTATTTTTATAGGCCAGTGATGGATAAAAATAACTATGGTATTTTGGTGAAATTATTGTTACCATGGACATTTTTTGTGAAGATTGGGCTAAATGTCTGTCTTTCATTATGTGTAGATGAATAAGTACGGTCACTGTGCGCCTGAAATTAAGTTTATTTTAAACAAGTTGACATTATTCGCACATTTAAGATTGACAGAGTTTATACAGGTGCATGGGACCACCGAAGAGTTTTATTCGAGCGCAAAAACAGGTTGACCGCCGCGCCTCGTCAGCTGAGACACACAAACCAATGGGCCACTTTCAGCGCTCGTGCACGGCTTCCGGATATGACGACACCGCTAACAAACATTGGAGTTTCGCTCCTAATATGGTCTGAGGAATCTAAAGTCTGCGGGTGAGTTCATCTCACGTAATGCTAATAAGACGGAAGACATCGATGAGTAGTAAGCAATTAAAAAAAAAAAAAAAAAAAAGTTGCCAAATGTAAATAGTCTGCTGTAGCGACCAACTCGGAGTCCTGATTAATAGTACCTGGTGACCCAGACGTTAGTGAATGAACCATCATCTTTCTGCACGACGTTCAAATCATTATTCGAATACGAGGTCACACATCGATTAGTGATAACGGTATTTATAAAAAAAAAACAAAAAAAAACCTATAGTAGTGTGAATGATTCAGCAGTAACAATTGTGTTACTTCCTTTATGCCTCACCCGCAAAAATCCAGCAAACAATGTGTGAGACTATGAGGATGGGATAAACCCCTCTGAAGTTAGCACCTCAAGTCATACAATGTGACACCGCAAGATATTGCTATCTCGCTGTGTTTTACATCTAATTATGTAGAAATTGCCTACAAACGATACTGAAAGGCTTCGATCATGATAACTTGATCATCAGCTCACGCGCATCAGCTTGTGCAATAACTCTCTTAACGGCCCATCCTTGGATTTTAGGACACTACTAAATCATCCCAACTATTATATTACAGCTTCGGCATCGATGTATCTGTCACAGGCCACTTGAAGTGCAAACTCGAATTTGAAAAGACGCCAAAATGAGTTTTATACACATGTAGTGTGACATTCCTCTCATAGCTGAAAGGGCGTTGATTATGGGGTGTGAAAGTACAACGCAATGGTGTCTGCGCGACCTCCGCACAAATGCATGTGGATACACACTGTGATGCATCGTGTCACACAGCTTCAAAGTAGAAAATAAAGCAGCGCAGCGATACACTTACCTGCTCCCTACCACGCTTCTCCTCCTCGACCTGTCGCTGCAAAATCTCGGCTCTTTCTTCTGCCTCATCCGCTTGCTGTTGTAAAACTTTGATTTTTCTCTTCACCGCATCGATACTGTTGGATCCGGCCATTTTTAACGAGTTACTTTAAGAGTCGTGTGGTCGAATAGATCTGTTTCCTCTAGAGCAGCGTAGTGGACCGAACCGTGAAGGGGGGAAAAGTCCAAAGCACCAACGCCCCGCCAACAGGTCAAACGCAGAGAGAGAGAGAGAGAGACAGGGAGAGAGAGGTTGTAATAGAGTGCGGATTAGATGTGACACGCGCTTGTCTTTTGATTGGAGCAACGGTATCTCAGTCAAATCGTGTTATATGCAAACAAGTGTTTGGAATTGAAAAAAAAAAAAAAAAAATAGCGGAACGAGGTGTTTTTGTAGCGCACGATATCCACAAGAAGCTCCGAAATTTGGCGTCGTTTTTAACTCGAAGGACGTGTCAAAGTTTTTCTAGTTCACTGGTTTCCGCGTTGAATCTTCTTGACGGTCAAGCGGTTGTTTCTCATTCAAATGAATGAATGAATGAGTTTTAATTTTTCGTAGTGGACTCTTTCTCTTTCTCCCCCTCCCGTCGTTTTCTCTTCACCCTGAACTCTTCCCTTTTTTCAGGCCACTTCCGGATTACCCCACCCAGTCCCCAACGGTTTATTGACTGTAACTGAGGTGGAAACGCTGTTCCTGGATCAGAGGCGGCGCGGCGTGCAGTCCCAGCGGGATGTGAGGCAGTCGAGCTCAGAGTTGATCTACGGTCAGCAGTTTTTGCGCGACTTGAGAAGTTGTTTCGGAAGAGCCAGCCCTAGTTTTACACGTGTCCTGACCAGGTAGATGACGTTGCGCGAATATATCATTATGGCATTCCAGGCCACTCCTTGATCGAGGAATGTTCATGTATGTAGATCAATTGGAATGTTTAAGACTCTGATAATCATTAGAACTTTTAGAGGTAAATAAATACGGTAACACTTTACATACAATACGGTAGTTTTTATTTTGTTTATTTTTTTTAAATTTATTTTAAATAGTTAAAATTAACTAACAATGAATAATACTTTTACAGCACTTCTACATCTCGGTTAATATTAATTTAAACATTTAGCAATACGTTTTTAAAATTAAAAGTTGTTAAATGTTAACATGTATGAATGAACAATAAAGAATTGTATTTTTATTTATTAACATTAACAAGGATTAATACTGTTTATAAAAAGCTTTTTTTGTTTATTGCTAGTTCATGATATCTAATGCATTAAATAGTTTTAAAGGAATATTCCGGGTTCAATACAAGTTAATCGCAGTTGACAGCATTCGTGGCATAATATTGATTACCAGAAAAAGCCAAAATCTGGGTTCCAGTGAGGCACTTACAATGGAAGTGAATGGGGCCAATCCGTAAATTTTAATATACTCACTATTTCAAAAGTAATGCCAAAAGACATAAACAATATGCATGTTAACATGATTTTAGTGTGATAAAATTGCTTACTAATATTTCCTGTGTGAAGTTATAGCCAGTTTTACAACTTCCTTGCCATGACGTTATAATGTCAGCAAACCCTAAAACTCTCAATTTACTGTAAAAATGATGATTTAAACAACTTACAGCTCAAATAATGCTTGAGTTTTAACAGATGAATTAATTTAATTCTTTTTATAAAATTATAAGCCTCATATTTCTCATATTTCCCATAATTTGCCCCATTTACTTCCATTGCAAGTGCCTCAATGTAACCTCGGTTTTTGCTATTCTTAAGAAAAGGAGGGGCGGGTCTAAATTATTTTTTGTGATAATCAACATTGTGCCACAAATTCTGTCGATTGAGCTTAACTTGCACTGAACCCAGAATATTCCTTTAACAAATGGGACTTTATTGTAAAGTGTTAATGTAAATACTAATTTAACTAATTTTTAGGTGGAGACTAAGATCTGTTCAGGAATAAAACTGGGCTCGGTCTTCACTAACACGCAGTTCTGGTTTGGCTGATGACACATTTTATATTATTTATTTGTCATAGGAGGTTAATCATATTTTCTCAAACTCTTTTGTGCATGATCATCAAGTATATAACTAATAATTGCAAAAGACATGGCCTAAGAATGCATTCTTTAGAGATGTTGTAATGTCTGGGTTATCAAGAAGAAGCAATGTGTCGCAAATCCTGTTGTTTTAGTTATGTGTATTACAACATATTAACACGACCAATAGAATGTAATCCCCAGTTTCTCTTGCATAATGCAGTGAAATGATGAGACCTGTTATTGGTCTTTATCTTCAGTTGCCTCTTAATTGTCAATAGAATGGTGTTGTTTGTTGCCTTTCTAAAGTGCATTTATTAAATCATAAGTTTTGAAGTTAAACAGATTTACAAATCCCATTTATGGTGCAATTATGTGCCAGGGCTCTTATGTAAACAAACCCTGATTCAGGTTTTTCACCCTAGGGCGGCATGCCTCAGTGCAGTGTGAATAATGGCAAAACCACAGTCCATGTGCCAATTGACAGAAAGGCTGCACTGGAGCCACTAAAAAGTGTTGACATTGACTAATGCGTTATTGGCTTGCCTGTATAGGTATCCCATGGAAAAGATAATCTATTTTGTTTGAGTAGTGTTATAAAAACTTTCAAGTAGTACTCTATGAACATGAATTTGAGAGATTTTAATATTGGGGTTAATTAAGTATTCTGACATTGTTAAAGAGAGTTCACCTAAAAACATTTTTTTCCCCTCAACATTACTCACTCTCATGACATCCCAGATGTGGATGCTTGACGCATGTGCAATGCGCTAGATGGCGCCATTATAATGGAGCTTGAAATTATGATCACCAGAAGACTGCTGTTAAGATGTACAGTTAAAAAGGTGTTACAGTTTGGTCCTGTTCTCACCCAAAACCAACTGGATCACTTCAGAAGACATGATTAACCCACATGAGTCTGATGGATTTAGTTTATTCTGACTTGATCTCCTTTTTGGCCTGATCACCATTCACTTGCATTGTGTGGCCTTACAAAGCTGAGATATTCTTCTAAAAACCTTCATTGTTGTTCAGCAGAAGAAGCAAAGTCTTACACATGAGGGTGAGTAAATGAAATACAATTTTTGGGTGAACTATCCTTATAAGGGGTTTAAGACTGTTTAGAGATTGGTTTATAGAGTTTACCCGCAGGATTACATCATACACCCGGTTATAAAAAAAGAATCGAGTGAACTAGCTGAATTCACAGGCCTGGGCTAAACCGAACAAGACTATTATAGTACTTCTCCCTGTTTATTTCTTTCATGTGGTTTAGAATGTGCAATCTTGCTGGCATTCTTACACCTTGCTGTACACTATTAAAACTAGGCCCAAGGGTATGGTTATTATGTTTATTTTGTAGTTCATAAGACAAAAAGTTTTTATATTGACTGATCTAAAGGGGATAGTTCACCCAAAAATGAAAATCATAATTTACTCACTCCCATGTTGTTCCGAATCCATATGACTTAAAAGATGTTAAGAATGTTAGCCTCCATTCACTTTCTTTATATTGAAAAAATGGTGATTGAGGCTAACACTCTGCTAAAAGCTCCTTTTATGAAGGAAAAGAAATTACAAAAGAAAGTCATAGGGTTTTGGAAAAAACACAAGAGTGATTTAATGACAAAATTTGTACTTTTGGGCGAACTGTCACTTTAAATTTTGTGCTTCAATAGAATATAAAATGGAAAGGAATGTTGACTGATCCTGAATAATTCTGCTGTAGGTGACCACAGCAAAATCATTGTATCATTATTTCCTGTCTCTCCCTTCCTGCTGTCTCTCTCCGGTGTGGAACATTTTCCAAACTGACTCTATGCAACTTTGTGAGCCCCTCTCCCTCTTACCACATCCTATCAGCATCTCACCAGACGATGGCGCCAGATGTTCTCGATGGCTTTTCCCCTCTGTCACTGCATTTCGTGACCATTAGTATTTCTAACATTTTATATATATATATATATATATATATATATATATATATATATATATATATATATATATATAAAACAACCCTCTCAAGCCATTTCCATCCACAGAACTGCCGCTCACTGGATATTTTTTGTTTTTGACACCATTCTCCGTAAATTCTAGAGACTGTTGTGTGTGAAAATCCCAGGAGATCAGCAGTTACAGAAATACTTAATCCAGCACATCTGGCACCAACAATCATGCCACGCTCCAAATAACTGAGATCAAATTTTTTCCCCATTCTGATGGTTGATGTGAACATTAACTGAAGCTCCTGACCCATATCTGCATGATTTTATGCCACACAACTGGCTGATAAGATAATTGTATGGATGATTGTTGGTGCCAAACGGGCTGGTTTGAGTATTTCTGTAACTGCTGATCTTCTGGGATTTTCACGCACAACAGTCTCTAGAATTTACGAAGAATGGTGTCAAAAACAAAAAACATCTAGTGAGCAGCAGTTCTGTGGATGGCTTGAGAGAGGTCAAGGGGGAATGGCCAGACTGGTTCGAGCTGGTTTGACAGTCTACGGTAACCCAGGTCATCGCTCTGTACAATTGTAGTGAGAAGAATAGCATCTCAGACCGCTATTCCGATATGCAGGTTGGCGCTGTTTTGGTGGCACGAGGGGGACCTACACGGCTTTATTGTTGTGGCTGATTGGTGTATACATGCAATATATGTGACCCCCCCCCCCCCCCCCCCGTTTTGTAAACTACCTGGCAAAAATTGTAAGTCTGATTGCCTAGAAAAAGTAATATCTGTCTCCAACAAGCCACATGATACGAGGTATCGTTTGTAGGTTTAGGGGTTTGTTTAGATCCAACAATTGAGTTTGTCATGATTGTTGCTTGACTGCACCCCTGCAGTCACCCCTTTTTATCTCCAATAACTTAATATTTTATAGAGTTTTTTCCCTTGTTACAATCACCTTTGTCTTGATCACTGGGGGCATAAGACAAAAACATAAAGGCCTGTTTTTCAATTCATTGTTTTTCAATGAAGCAGTTGAGTGGGGACAAACTATGTGTATTGTGAAAAGAGTTATACAAATAAAAATGACTTGATTTGCACCGCTACAGTAAGGGGACTCATTGGACATAAATGGGAATTTAAGTGATAACCCTGCTTCAAGGTAGTCTACAATTTAGTTTTCACAAGACGCTTTCTAATTGTGAAGTACAGCACTAAGATTATGATAAATAAGTATTACCTTCCATTACATGATTGTGTACTAAAGTTACAGTAGAGAATCTGTATATGTGTGTGTTCATCTGGTGTGGTAGAAAAATACCAGCATGCTTCTTATGACCTGTTTACATTATATGTTATAGGTGATAAGGTACATGGTTTGACATTTTGACCTCTTAGACATACTCACATAAACATGCTCACTCTTAGACCAACATGGTAAGACTCACCCACCCACACATCAGCTGTAGACATACTGTATTTAATTAGGATTTCAAAGAATTTAGAAGCTTAAACTATGACATCATCATAGTTATAGAGTTTGTGAAAAGTTAAACAATTTGCGCCTGTGCTTAAAGGGGTAGTTCACTCAAAAATGAATGTTTTGTCATCATTTTCTCACCCCTATGTTGTTCCAAACCCACAAGACTTTGTTCTGTGAAACAGAAGGACATTTTAGGCAAAATGTTTACCTCAGTCACCATTCACTTCAATTTTATGGAAAGAAGATGAAAGTGAATGGTGACTGAGACTAACATTCTGCCTATTTTGTGTTCCATGGAATATAGAAAGTCACACAGATTTGGCATGGGTGAATCATGATGGAATTTACATTTTTAGGTGAGCTGTCCCTTTAACTGCTCGCATTTTAAACCATAGTAACTGTGCTTGGCCCCATAGAAGTACTGCAAGTTCGATTGCTCAGAGCTCTATTTAAAGGATCCACCCCTGCATTCAAAAGGGATTGCTGCATTTGAGGGCCTGTCTGTTAACCTTACACTGCATGACGATGAGTGAATAATTGGACTGCGCTCTAAATGATCATCAAACCCAGCCTGGTATATTGCTAAACTCCTTTTTTAAAACCTGTGCAGGGTAGCAAGGTATGCGATTGCTCGATGGTGAGGTTTTGACTCAAGGTTGGGATGAAAATATATGTAAAACGACAGCTGTAATGGAGGCAACCCACACTCGCCCTCTGTTTGGAGCTCTTCTGTTCATACTGGCTGATTAGGGGTTGCCAGTTTTAAAACAATAATTCCTCTTCAAGTAACAATGTTGTTGTACAGCTCGTCTCTATATGGTACTGACATGAATAGTAAAAGTCTTTCTCTGTTGGGTTTATAATGAACCAAAAAAAAAAGCTGCATACATGATAATGTAGAGTCAGCCAGTTCCTTTTTCAAAATAAACTAGACAAGGTGATCAGGACACCAGTGTTGGGACAATGCATTACTAAGTAATTAATTACTTAGAATTCAAAATAGAAACGTAATGTCTTATGATATAATATATGTTTTCTAATTAAATGCAGCCCCCTTAAATTTGATTTTATATGATTTATTTGAAAGAATTAAAAGAACAATTTCATGTCTATCCTTGTATTTTTCATCTGGTCGAGGTTGATATGGGTTTTAGGATGTACTAAGTAATGCAAGTACTTTTCAGACAGAATAATTAGTACAGTAATCTAATTACACTGTAGAATATGTAATTAGTAGTTAGTAATTAATTACTTTTTTAAGAGTAACTTACCCAACACTGCAGGACACAAACACAAAGTGGTGGGTCCTTGTTTCACCAGGTGAATTTACATAAATAAATGGGCATTATATCGGAAAAGAAAAACACTGCAGAGTGATGTGAGAGACTTGAAACTTGCACAGCTAGGTAGGAAATCGGCTGCCTGGCACAACTATCAACTGTCCATTTTTGACCTCAGAATGCAGTAAATGACAAATCGGAATCAAGTATTCCAATGAACAATGTATTAGGTTTAAGCAACCTGGTCTTAAAGGATCATGTTACTATTCCTACGTTTTTGCAAAATTATTTTTACATGGCTTGTTGTACATACTGCAACACTTTGCTAGCGAAATGAACACTAGAGGTGCTACAACAACTATGACTTTTATTCCCTTTCACTCAAATCACAAGTGGTAGATTATCAGTTCATAAACACTTATTTTTTCACTTTGTTCCTCACACAGTGCTATATTATGACATAAAAATGCTTTAACTGTAGCACATGACTTGTAAGGCGATAAATGACATTTAAATTGGTTACATTACATAACCAACTACATTTACAAGCTTTTACGCATAGTGCGCTCAACTGATAGAGCGTTGCACTTGCGATGCTTAGGACGATGGTAGGAATCGTGACGAGCATGCGAGTTGAAAGTGTCATAGAAGCATCACAAAATGACGCTGTTGCTTCAGCAAGTGCATTATTTATCTTTGCTTTTATTACACTACCGGTTAGGTTTAAGGTTTAAGGTTTAGGGTAGGGAGGTCGGTTTTGTTGATTTAAAACTCAACAGAGCATTAACCATAAACACCTCATCTGTTTGGGAGAAAATGTAAATCCCTTTTAGTGCCACTCAGTGGACATTTCACCTCAAACTTGCTGTGGTACATGTAAGGAACCATGTAATATCATGCAAAAATGTTGCCACAGTCACGTAATTTTCATGAGATCAGGCTGATTTTATGCTATTCTATCACTCTGAAGTCATGTATATAAAATTATAACACACTTCTTCATGTCTGTCCATCTCTCTCACACTTTCTTTCTCTCTCTTTCACATTCACATGCACTATTCAGAGCATCTGGTATTCAGTCCATGAGTAACATCTAATGAAGGCCAAACTTTATGACAACAGGTGTGCCTGCTATATCCGGAGCCCAGAACAAAGGGACAACATAATAGAAAGACAGTTGGTGTAACAGGGTTGACCATGATCTCTTAGTTTAGCTGTCACAGAGGGTGTCAAATTACACATTGCTGATTAAAATGGTCTTTGTCTTCTTTGTTATATTAATTGAAGTAAAATAATTCCTAAAGTAGAGTTTACTCAACATTCACAAGAACATAAGCAAATTTCCTTATACGTTTTATGTATGGACTTTTTCGGCTAGGTAAATTGGATTCATACATGTAAAATATACTTAACTGCGGTCAAAAAATCGAAAAGATTAGCGTTAGCTAGTATTAATAGTATTCAAATACACTCTAAACATGGTTTTGCTATTGGATTGATCATATTTTTGCTGCTATATGTTCATTATGTTCCTCTCACAAAATGCCTGTTGTAACCAAATTAAGCTTAAAATGGGTCTGCACTCTCAAAACTGCGCAGCCATTTAAGAGGATAGAAAAAATGTGATAAAATTAAACGGGTAGTCTCTGCTGGTATTATATAAGTTGGAGTTTGTCTTGTTGACCTTATGATCAAAAAAAGGGTTACTGACAGAGTCAGCTGTGGAGGAGTGAATAGAGAGAATGAATGGAATGAAGGGGCGGAGCCAACCGGAATCCAGGGAAAAAGTTTGGGATGCTGCATTTGTGTATGTGCTTGTGAGTTTGGTGGTTTGTGATTGGCTATCACTCACATCCGCAGCTTTCTTCTCGGATATCTCCAGTTTCTCCTGGGCGTCCTTCAAGGCCTCAGAGTATTTATCCAACTCATCCTCAGTTCCCTTCAGTTTCTTCTGCATTTGAATCAGCTCATCCTCGTGCTAAGGAATGTAAGAAAGTGTAAAATAAGGGGAGGGAGGGGAAAGAATAATAGAGTGAAATGTTATCACTGTGAAATCATGCACTCAAATATGGCATGCACTCATTACTTTTGCCCCTCCATCACTAAGCAACCCTATATCGCATGTCTTTTTGCCCCCTTAACTCATCTTCTCTTGGTGGTCTGCTAAGATACATGGCTTAACAAAGCTATACTTTGACCATATGTGAGTATAAATACCCTCTGAAGGACAACACTAAACTTTCACACATCGTCAGCCCATGGCTGGGTCCGGGGGGGGGGACTTCTGATGGCCCCCAGATGGGGTACCACCTCAAGCAAAATTATCAAGGAGGAGCACCCCCGGTCTCACCAAAAGAATAAAATGACCCCCACCACCACCACTAGAGATGACATCCTAGTTCCGCCCCTGCATTAGCCCTATCCACATCTTCCTTCTCCATCTCCTGCTAAGACTCTCTTTATCCTTCTTGCATTCTTCCTGGGGCAGATCACAGCCTTCAAACCACTCCTTAGTTTTTGAGCATCAGTATCTACTGTAAGACTTCTCACAGCATGCCTTGGCAGTGGATGTTTTTTTTTTGGTCTTTTCCAGGGGGCCAGGTGCATGATGATCTTAGCACATTTAATTTAGTTCGGTGACATGGATTGTGGATTTTGTTGATCTTGTCTCATACCCAGATTTATTGCACATGGAAATTTAAAGCTTAATCCTATTAAGTCATTGTTTGAATAACAATTGATATAGTGATCCCATACTGCCTCAAATATTGTCTTTCAACAGTGTCCATTCAGGAATGTCCACTGAAGACTTGCCTACAGGTCTGTAACCACCATAGACATGTCCCAATATTCAGTTAAGAGGTCAATATTGGTCAATTCTTAAACTCTAATGTTTGGTTGCCCCAGATCTGAAAATGTTGATACTGTCTTGTTATATATGCATCCTTTATACTGTATTTCAAAAGACCTTCAATTCTCCGCGAACATCTACTCTCGATCAAAAGCTCAGATTCAGACAATTTAGTCAAGATCAATTGTAATTAGTCTTAAATGGACAGTTTACGCAAAAATGAAATTTCTTCGTTGTTCCAAACCCTTCCCAGATTACTTTTTAACCCCTCTGTGGAACAAAAGGAGATGCTAGGTAGTTGTTAGCCTCAGTCACCAGTCACTTTTATTGTATGGACAAAAATATGCAATGAAAGTGAATGGTGACTGAAACTAACATTCTGCCAGATGTCTCCTTTTGTGTTCCATGGAATGAAGAGTATCATATTGGGTTGGAAACAAGAGGGTGAATAAATGATAACAGAATTTTCATTTTTGGGTGAACTAGCCCTTTAAAAGTTACTTTTTGTTCTTTCCGTCTCACCTGTTTGCTTCTATCCTCTGCTGCTTTCCTGTCAGTCTCTGCCTGCTCGGCCTGGTCCAGAGCATTCTCCTTATCCAGCTTGAGCATCATCATCTTCTTCTTGACGGCCTCCATCTTGGTGTCGGTGTGTTGGGCTCACGGTACGAGCGATAGACAAAGAAAGTGGCAGAGTGCAGTATGTAAAGGTGATAAGCAGTGGTCTCAGAACAGGAGCTGGTCAATTGAAGAACGTGGGGAGAATAGAGAGAGAGAGAGAGAGAGAGAGATGGAGTGAAGTGGGGACAGACCAAACTCATCGAGGGATAGTAGGCAGGCATTTATATGAGGTAACAATGCCCTGCCCCTTTACTAACAAGGTCCGCCCATATACTGATAATAGCTCACCTAATACAGTCATATTCCCTGTGTGGCTTCTTATATAGCGACATTAAGTTGATTATCTGGCTTTCTGTGCTGTACTACTTTCTAAAATTCTGTTTAAATTTCCATGTCAGTATAGATTCACTCCTAGCTGCTTTTGCCTTTATATTTCAACCTATCTTCTCACTTATATCTGTTTATCTATCAGTTTTACTCTTTGTATCTCATTACATCTGGTCCTGTGAAATCTGTAGTGAAAGAATAAGCAGAAAGATAGAGTAGGCACAAAGGAGTCACAAAAAGAATGGATGCCAACAGACAGCTCCAAGCTATAATAAGACAAAGCTTCTGTGCTGGTGACAGGCACAGGTGTCTGTCTCTGCGTGTGTGTTCAGTTACATTACTAGCATCCCCAGCTGCACAGTTCCCTTTATGGCTCGTCAGTCGCCACAATGATCGCTTTACAGTTTTTTTTCCTAATGTGTGACACTGTGCTATCCTTAACTTGACTGATTACTTATAACAAGGCTTTTGGGAACCACTTTGTCTGTTTTAAGATTACCACCAGCCTCTTGGTATTGTGCATAAATGCACTTTGACACTAAATGATTAATCTCTCATATGATACATAGAGCCTTTCAAATGTATTTTTGAAAAGAGAGGAAAGGGATAAGGAAATAATGCAAGCCAGATTCAAACTCATATCACCAATATGATCACCATGGCTCAATGTGAACATGTGCCAACCGCTAGGGCACAAGTCCAACCTAACTGTATTCAGTGTAGTGTGTCTTTGGGATAAACGCCAACAGAAGTTCATCTGGTAAGACTCCAAATTGAGTTTTTACATTGAATCCTATTTGAATCAAAAGATTAGAGTCTCTAGTTTCATCCTATATGTCATTTTTTAAATGTAAAGTATTAATCGCGAAACACCACTTTTGGGCACATTTGTTCCTTAGAAATCGTATATTTACTTTGCATCATAATATTAATTATCAATGGATGGATCCAAACCTGAAAAATTTTGCTTTTAGTGGTTTTTTAGGGAGTTAGGATTAAAATAAGGTGCATTTCCAACTGTTCTGAGAACAGTGCAGACAGACAGTACACTGGAGGTTAAGTCATTACCTAATTCTGGAGCAAGGGAGCATCCTATAGCTTTCCTATGCATCCAAGTGCATTCCCTCCTAAACCCTGATCAAAAGTTCATTTTTAAACTGCAGATGATGTTTGGACCACTCAACATGTTCTAAAATATTGCGAGCCAGATTCAAACTCATATCATCCATATGATCACCATGGCTTCATGTACACATGAGCCAACTGCTTGGTTAAATATAGAGTGATTTTCTCTACTATTGCAGTGGATCGTGAGACAGAATCCATTTGTGATCTGTACTACCATAGCTTATCTAATAATCCTTTTGTGTAAAAAGGATTGTGTAAAAGGAGACATAAGTATTACATTTGGAGTCTAAAGAATACTTTAGTGCTGTAATTAGCACATACAGTAAGTAAACTTTCTTAATTGTGATGTCATTCATATGTGACTTAAACTGCCTGTGAGTTCCATTCAGAGCTTGCTGATGTCAAGGGACAATGCTTGGTGTCAGGTTATAAGTGACCGGTCTATTTTCAGTCAAGGGGCCAGGGTAAGGTTAAAACTCATTGTTTAAGAACAAAGAAACCATATAAAATGTATTTGTCTATAGCTTTACATATTTATTATCACAAACGGTTTTCAGATTGGTTGAAACGATGATTTGAACAATGCAAATTGGAAATATACTTTATTCATCTAATATTATTCAGCAATAAACTAAAACGTGTCTAATTAAAGTTAAATGTTGTGCATTTCATGCAATTGCACGTACTTAAGACAATTAACGGATAGTTTCTGATAAATGAAAGATTAAAAATGGTAAATATTAACGTGTATTACGTATTTACTTGATAAAGGTAAAGGGCAGTTAATTCCTATACACTCTCTTTGCTTTAAGACAGTAAGGTGATGGATGAGGTAGTATATAAATGTGTGTGCACATTTTCCTGAATGCCAGCTATGCTGTGCCACTAAACTATTAATACTCGTCTCTTGGCTGACATTGTCCTATGGATTAGTTGTTGGTCTGGCAGAAAGGTCTGGATATCAAACAGATTTGAGATACATAAATACATGTATGCATTTAAATGTACATACTTTAGTAGAATTTGTATTTACTGTATATACTGTAATATTTACAGTTGAAGTCAGAAGTTTACATACACCAAATACATTTATACTCAGTTTTTCACAATTCCTGACATTAATCATAAAAAATTCCCTGTCTGAGGTCAGTTAGGATCACTACTTTATTTGAAGAATGTGAAATGTCAGAATAATTGTAGAGAGAATTATTTATTTCAGCTTTTATTTCTTTCATCACATTCCCAGTGGGTCAGAAGTTTACATTCACTTTGTTTGTATTTGGTAGCATTGCCTTTAAATTGTTTAACTTGGATCAAACATATTGGGTAGCCTTTCACAACTTCTCACAATAATTTGCTGGAATTTTGGCCCATTCCTCCAGACAGAACTGGTGTAACAGAATCAGGTTTGTAAGCCTCCTTGCTCGCACACAATTTTTCCATTTTGCCACAGCTTTGGAGGTATGCTTAGAGTCATTGTCCATTTGAAAGACCCATTAGCGACCGAGCTTTAATTTCCTGGCTGATGTCTTGAGATGTTGCTTCAATATATCCACATAATTTTCCTTCCTCATGATGCCATCTAGTTTGTGAAAAGCACCAGTCCCTCATCATGCAGCAATGCACCCCCACAACATGATACTGCCACCCCCATGCTTCATAGTTGGGATGGTGTTCTTCGGCTTGCAAGCCTCACCCTTTTTCAGCCAAACATAACAATGGTCATTACAGCCAAACAGTTCAATTTTTGTTTCATCAGACTAGAGGACATTTCGCCAAAAAGTTGTCCTCATGTGCACTTCAAACTATAGTATGTCTTTTTTATGGTGGTTTTGGAGCAGTGGCTTCTTCCTCGCTGAGCAGCCTTTCAGTTTATGTCGATGTAGGACTTGTTTTACTGTGGATATAGATACTTGTGAAGATGCTGGAGGAAACAGATAGACAAGCACACCTTTTCACGCCTGACTACGTTCATCACTAGGATGTGTCTCCTTCCTGATAGGTATGATGGCTGCATGGTCCCATGGTGTTTATACATGCGTTGTAATGAGGCTGCCATAGGCAGGGATTGAACCCGGGTCTGCAGTGCTCAAGTATAAGTGTTTACCACTGAGCTAACTCTCTGATAGTGAACCGAAGATGTGTTAGAGACAGGGTCTCAGGAACAGAGGTACAACTCCACCTGGAGATTTCTGGCGAAGGTTCTGGGAATGATCTTAGCAGATTGGGGTACAGCAGAAGGTGATGTCTGAGACTCGCAGTTGGTTCACCAGGTTCTAACAACCCCTCGGGACCAGTCAATGTGTAGGTTGTGAGCGGTCAGCCATTACACAAGTTTCCAGTCTTGTGTAATTAATGAGCTTGCAAAGTTCACTGTTTGCAAGTTGATTTAAACCAATGTTTATTTTGTTGCCACGTTTGGTAACTTTTCCAAATTCCTACTCAAAATGACTTGTTCTTGATCAAAAAAATTATCTGTTGAATGTTACCATCGGGTTTTGCACCAACTGTTAAGGTCTGCATGCACAGCTCTGGATCTTGTTTCTATCACCAAGATAAAGCAAAGTGATGTTTTCTAATAGAACACAAAGCATGAATTAAGCTTCACTGTGAAAGGCTTCTGTACATTAAAAAAAGCTTTAAAATGCCAGTACACTTTTAAAAGTATGGCTTAATTCAGTGCTACATTACTCGAATAAAATGTACAAACAAAAAGTGAGTATAATTTGCTTGAAACAGAGTATTGCAAAGTAAACTCTGAAGGTCCTGGGTACGAGTCTCGGCTCAACTAGGGCCTTTCTTTGTGGAGTTTGAATGTTATCCCAGTGTTTGCGTGGGTTTCCTCCGGGTGCTCCGGTTTCCCCCACAAGTCCAACCCCCCTTCTTGTCATTTTGCAAGAAATTCCACTTCAAAAAGTTCCTCTGACCACACATTTGACTCTAGTTTATTAAATTACAAAGAAAGATAATCCAGCCAAACCCAATGTTGTATGTCAACAGTTTTAATTCTTTAACTCATAACTCATATTCTATATTCATTTTAATATTTGAAACATTGTATAAACCTTTTAACAATGTCTCTTGTCATTTTCCATACAAACATTTTGATAAACCTTATGTTTTATCTAGTTCCTTTAAAACATGAAGAATATTGTTCTACTATAATTTCTAAGATGCTCCTTCCTGAAATGTTGAACTGATTAAAGTAAAAGCATAATATTTCTCAGCAATATTCATTCAAGCACATTTTGGCACAAAGTCAAGTAATTGCAAAAACATTCTTGAACAAAACGAAAAGATGAGCAAAATTGTAGTAAGACACATCAAAAGTTGTTGGTGTTACTGGCAAACTTTGGTAATGTGATCCATTTCAGTCAATAAATCATCCTATATTTACAAGTGTTCCCCATTAACACACACTGTGGGCTGAGAAACCAACAACAACAAAAATTCCCGGGTTAGTAAGTTCTTTGCTATAGATTCAAATATATGGTTCTAAATATTGCTATAAATTGCAATATATTTCCATCATAAAAGAGCCCTCAATTCTGCAAAAAAGGTGAAATGTCAAAAGATTATTTTGACATTATATTAAAATAGTCCACAAAATAGTCATTTTGTTTTAAGTAGAGAGCCAGCACATTTGGTCCCAGGATCATTGTTGCATTTCAAGTCATGGCTTCTTTTGAACTCGCTTTAATATGCTTAAATGACAATAAATCTTTCCAAAATAAAGAAAAATAAATAAATGTAAAAAAAAAATAAAGCGCAGAGAAGACACATTTACAAAGACCTCTCACAAACAAGAATATTTTACTATCATAAAAACAAAAGCTTCTGGTTTTGCGTGCTCCAGCATGTACAGTATAATCAGTAAAAAGCACTGTGTTAAGAGTATCTCACATAGAGTACATACAAAATCTGAATGTTTCTGCCAGTACCCTTGTGAGCTGGATCATAAAATAGTTATGTTTGGTTGATTTAGGTACTTTTAGAATCATAAGAATAACATTTCATGCCACTGTCAAATACAAAGTCCCATTATTAGAATCTCCATTTTTTTAATTCACGATGCTTTGGCATATCCTTATTGGCCCGTGGATGTTGAAAGCCATATGATTGGATTCCAAGGACAAGGCATGTTGAATATTAACATGTCATAAACGGCCACACAGAAGCTGTAAAAAAAAAAGTACTGGATACAACTAAATACTGTATGTATATACTGAAATTTATATTCATAAACTAAATAAGACTCTAAGTTTTAAGAAGAAGACTTGCTCATAGAGTCCAAAGTCTGTTCCATCAAAGCAGAAAACAGGCCAGTCTTGGGTAAATACTGAAACAATATTATCAGTGTGAGATGTCCCGCTCCCGAGGGTCTGTAAATGTCTCAGTCTCTTCAGGAATGTCTTGCAAATCTGTATGAAAAAGATGAATAAACAGAACAGTTAACCAAATGGAGTCGACCAATGATCATTCATGATTTATACAATAGTATTTGGCAATTAAACACAGAAAAAAGACTCCAGAAGCTTTGGGCTGAATTTTCCTAAATGTCCTGTATAAAATGTGTTGCTTCTTTGATGTATATCATTTATGTATATCTTTTTTGCATATGGTCTTGCAAGAGACCACAAGATTAAGACCTATATATATAAAACAATTATATGTTTAAAATATATACTATTGTACTGCAAACATAATTATACTTCTTGTGCAGTCTATCTATCTATCTATCTATCTATCTATCTATCTATCTATCTATACTATACTGTACTATAACTATATATATATATATATATATATATATTTATATATATATATATTTTTTTAAATCGGAATGTGTGCAACAAATGGTTCTTTTTGACCTCAGGCGACCCTGTGCACTCACATGCATGGATGTTGAATATTGGCTTCACTACTGGTATATGAATGCAACACATACTTTAGATTCACTTAAACCAACTGATATCAGTTCAGAAGACTCTGTGCTGTCAGTAAAATGTTAAACCTTCGACACATAGAGTCATGTGACAAAACAACATGCGGCCGATCAGACCGGAGTTTGCCATTTGGAGAAACGCCAACAGATCTTCATCTGCTAAGAAACCTAATTAAGTTTTTTACACTTAAACCTGTTTGAATCAAAATATAAGAGTCTCTAGTTTTATCCGACATGCCATTTTTTAATTTTAAAAGATTTATTGCGAAACGCCACACTGCTAGACACAATGTACACTGATGTGTATTTTTTCCTTAGCAATTCTATATTTACATTGCAGGATCACATTGAGAATCAGTGGTTCATTCACTAAATAGGGAGCAAGGGAACATCCAATAGCTTTCCTATGCAGCTAGTTTATTGACTCCTAAAATCCGACCAAATGTTCAGTTTCAGGCAACAGATGATGTTTGGAACACTCAACATGTTTGGCACACATGGGACAATGGTGATCAGTACATACAATCAGAATGTTTCATGCAAAATTTGATTTCAACATGGTTGGCAGTGATTGGATGATGCTAGCCATTACTTTGAATGAATAAAATAAATCTGACTTTCTATAGCTTGGTATTATTTAAAATATTACAACTTAGTCCAACTACCCACATATGTGGACTTCAAATGTTTTATTGATTGATTGATTTTTTGCATGTTTCTTAGGGGCTACTAGTTATAAATCAAAAAAGGAAATGAAAAATGCTCACACCACTCATGCCTTGGTCTCAGGAGGTTAAACAAGTGGTTATAGATATGCTTGCTGCCTTTCTTGGCCAAAATTAAATACATTATTAAAATAAATAAATAAAATAAAATAATAATAAAATGATTTATTACATAAAACAAAACAAACATAAAACCTTAGAATGGTGAAACATCTTCAACAATAAATATAGCCTAGATGCTCTTGAATATAATATACAGCATATTACATACATTTAAAGTCACCATTCTCTTTAATGGAAGGTTGGAAAGTGATGCATTGTAATGTGAACATAAAAAGCCAAGCTAATAATGTTTGATTGTATTCTGTAAATACCTGCAAATATAACAGATCCATGTAATGCATATGTACAGAACATTTGCATACTATTCAGAATATTTACAGTATACTGCATACTAAAGTCACTTCCAATGCAGCGTGAGTACTGCGGCAGTCTGCTATTTCAAACACACCTCAAGAGTGAGCTTATATTTTTTTCGAGAAGCTTTAAAAGCCATCTGGTCATATAGATTTATGTACTGTACATAAGGAATGTGTAAATCTGAATGACACTCAAAATTTCAAGTGTGATTGCTCGGTGTGTTTTCTACGAATCTATAACCTGCAATTAATACTTATCAATCTTACCAACATGAAATCACTTATATAAACCACCTATAATAATATCTAACCAATTCCTACCTGAATCCCCAAAGAAAGTGTAGTATGCACTGGTGTGTGTAAGTTTGTGTGTCTGTGTGTGGGTGGGTGTGTGTGTGTGGAATGCTTAATGTGCTAAATTCAACGTGTACAGTATGTGTGTGAGGGAATCACATTGGTTGCATAAGCATGTGTGTAGGCTGCTATTAGTGTAACAATAGCAACTGCATAGCATTTAACATGCACAAAAACATACAGTATACTTGTGCTTTTGAATACTCCGAATTGTTTGAAGTTTCCACCCGTGCTGTGTTTATATCTTTTATAATAATGTCACTCTGTGTCACCATGTCAATATACTGACCTCTGGGGCTTTCTGAGCGAGGAGACACCTTTGCATCCACCTCGTCGTCTTCATCATCATCATCATCAGATATCACATCCACTTCCACATCACTGGATTCCTGCAAGCCATCTGATTGGTCCATTGATTCTTGGCTGGCCAATGCGGTGTCAGTGTTGGGGTCAGTATCACTTCCTCTACGAGCTGGTGGGGCCTTGAAGAGAAGAAATGTTTTGACATGTTTATCTGGTTGAAGTAATATGAATGAGCAGATTTGAGAACTACTGCGGAGGGAAAGATTTTCAGTGAATAACGAGGTAAATTTGGCCCTGTTCCTCACACAAAACTTTCCCATGGCTTTAGAAGACTTGGAAATATAGCTCAGTATTTGTTGGATTTTAACTGTGCCCATTCTCTTTAAGTGTATGGAAAAGATTAGCGTGAACATGGAAGAAAAGTCATACAGATTTGGAACGGCATGAGGGTTAGTAAATAATGACATTTGTATTAAGATTATTTTCTTGAATTTTTTGTTTAATGCACAATGAGCAAACAATGCTTTCTGGTTGTAATGTCATTTAATGGTAATGGTTTTAATGGTATGCAACGTTACAGGAAACACATTTCCTAACATTTCAATTGGGGTTAATGTAGACAACCATTCTTGTGGAAATAACTAATACCTGTATAGCACTTTATCACAACATACCACTTGGCTATAGCAAATGGTTACCGTATAGTAACAGCTGCTGCTGTCTATTATTACTAGCAGGCTTAGCCTATTAGACAAAATAGACTTTCTCGTGATTTATGCTTATAGTCTATCATGAGAGGAACCGGCTACAGTATATACAATGGTGTCAAATGTCTAAAAAATGTTTCTTTTTTGAAGTTCTCATTTCAGTTTTATTCATTACAATTTAACACAATTCAGTTATTTGGTATGTCCCCCTTTTCCTTTAATAACAGCATCCTTTTGAGCTGGCATAGACTGCACAAGTTTCTGCAAAATATGATAATCAATGTTATCCAGTATGATTTGAGAGTATCTTGTATGCTTCAGTGGAACTACGGAAATGTGACAAATTGAACACATTTCGATTAGTTTCCTAAAAAATAGTTCAGAACTGAATAGTTTTCTTATTTTATGTCATAATGCTTTCAATCTGTAAAAATCCTAAAACCCCAGTACATTCATAAATTATTTTTAAAATGATCATCCATGTAATCATACATCTACTATTTAGAGTCAAAGCTTGCTGAACTACTAAAAAAATAACTCACCTGTGAGCCTGTAGTTCCGGTAGCATCCCCTAGAGTGGCGCTATTGGTCTTTAGATCCCTGAGCTGTTTCTCTAGCTGGGCTCTGGCTCTCTCACTGTCCCTGAGTTTTCCCTCAGCTCCCCTTAGTCGACCTAGCTCCTCCTGTAAAAGACTGTGCTGCCGTTGCAGCAAGGCCATGTCACACGCACCATCCCGGGACAGGGAGCGAACCGGACGAGCCCCTGCTGTGGCCGGGGACACAGGGTTCTCCCGTAGACAGAGCTCTAAGATGGAGTCCTGTCGAATCACCACACCCTAGGAGAGTACATGTTTTTAAATTATTTGTATTGTATTTACATGTCATGAGCCATATTCGAACCTGCAGCACAGAGAGCAGAGGGCTCGATTAATCTGCATTTAGTTGAAATACCTCCAACTCCAAAACACATTTTTATTCCTGTGCTGGTGAATTTTTTATTGAAATAGGAAGTTGGTGCGGGATGTGTCCAATCATGATGATTTGCTACTTGCTATTGCTCAATGGTGGCAGGTGGTATTAGGGGGAGGGGTATTCTCATTCTAGAGAATTTGATTAGACAAAAAAATTGTATATGCTTCTGCATACAAGATAAGTTATCAGTATTTTTGGTTAATTTTTCTATAAGAGATAGACTGTACATTTTAAATGCATATATCGCTGATAGTTAATTTTATTTCATAAATATGGCCTCAAAACTTAGATATGGATTTCCTGGGGTCATAAATTCCACTAGTCTCTTCGATTCGATTCTGTCAAACTTAAAATAGTGAGAAATCTAGTTGATTTGTTTGTTAATGTTTTCAGAGAGATATTTGTATATGAACGGTTCCATACCTGTAGAGCGTGTAGCTGAACACTGAGATTCACCATCCTCTGTGACACCTCCTGAAATAAAAAACAATATTACAGCATTTCTATACACAGGACATAAATTTACAGTTAAAGTCTATGCAAGCCTGGATATATGGGCATCCTTTTTATTTGTGTTAGGTATTTTGCCTTCATACAAGAATTCTGGTCTTAAATGAAATGTCAATACCTCACTTGGTGTCTTGTCCTCCATTTGATTCCCATTACCATCCTGTAGCAAAACAATTTATTTAGAAATTATTCACACAACCTTATGAACCAGATAGTTCATTCAAAAAGCTTAAAGCTTAGTATAGCACTATCTTGCTATGTGTTCATGAGGCACAGCTTTCAATCAACAGTGGTCGTGATGCTGAGTTTTTGATAGATTCAGGTCGCTATGGAAACCTGTGAGTTTTAGATGGGCTTGGAAAATGACTTTTTTCTTCAGGATTACATAAAAGCTTAGTAATAGGACCATCTTGCTATGTACATCATTATTACATTTTATGAATGTATGAGAACTATGTGAGGCTTGCGGATGAGAGAGAGAGAAGCAGAATAAATCATAATGAACGGCTTACTAACATTAAAAGTATCTAACAGCAAGCTATTCATCTTTTCTCTGTGTAGCCATATAACTATCTAACTAGCTATTTTGCTATGCGTATGCAGATTTATCTACACTAAGATTGTAGAAAAGACTAGATTAAGAAAATGTGAGTGGTGCTAGTCCATGCAAGCACCACTAAAATGTAGTAATTGTTGATTAATATTAGTAGATCTTTTACCTGAGCAGATTGGTTCTCCTGAGAGCCATTGACTAACACCTGTTGTCCATCTGGAAGGAAGGACAAGCACATTGGTCAGATATCAAATCAAATCACTTTATTGTCACACTACTGTGTCCACGAGTGCAACAGTAGGTGAAAGTCTTGTGTGCAGTTCCGAGCAACATAGCAGACATGACAGTGACGAGACATAAACCACTTTACAATAAACAACATTTACACAACACGATTTACATAACAAATGTACACATACTTACACAACAATTTACATATCAAATGTACACAATACACACAATGTAGAATACACATACACTAGATAAGGGTATAAATATATATATATGTATATATATATATATATATATATATATATATATATATATATATATATATATATATATATATATATATATATATATATATATATATGTGTGTGTATATATATATGTATATATATATGTATATAGGGATATTTAGCCAATCTGAAACAGAAAAGTCGCAATCATTTACATTTTCAAGCACATGATGCTCTTTTGACACTCACTTATTACTAGTGCTCCAGTGTTGTTGTGTCCATTGGAACTGCAGTGGCGAGAAACCTCAAAATTAGATCCTAATAGCAGCTCTGTCAGTCTGTCCACTGCAGAAGAAGACAAGGGTACATCATGACATTTTACAACGTATATTTAAAGATCTAGCATGAGCTCAGAAGATTTAGCTAAAAAAGGCCAATGAATTTTCAGAGAAAACAAAAAAGAGAATATCAAGTGATTTTCCTAAACAAAAGACAAAGAATAAAGGCTTATTAGCATTTTCAGCACAAAAAAAACATGTACATATAAGAACCAGATTTCTTTAATAAATAACGTCTGTCGGATTTCCCTCGGTCCAAGCAAAAATCTAAGGGAGATCGAGCTTTTCAGTAGTTGCCCCTAAACTATGGAATAATATTCCCCTTCATATTTGTTTGGCCCCATCTAAGTCTCAATCGAAGCCTTATGTCTTTTCTCTTGCTTTTGAATCTAGGGAATCTTAAACTGGAGTTATATGCACATACACTGTCCTTTTTAATATATAGTATTTCCTGTTGAATTTATAGGCACTTTTCCACTGCACGTTACGGTTCGACTCAACTCTGCTCGCTTTACTTTTCTGAGCTTGCGTTTCCACTGCAGTTTAGTGCCGCCTCAACGTGGGTGGGATTATAGGCTGATCGTCATTGTTGCAGCGCCTCTACTGCTGTGACATCATCTTAAACACGACAAAAACACCAAAACAATAACAACTGCTAGCTGTTAGCTACTAGCTCATTGTGTTGCATAAAGCAGTTGTTGCATGGTGATTTTACACAAGTGTAACAGTTAAATTGGCCTGGTTGTTTTAGAAGCAAGCTTCCCAGTAGCTGGTAAAACTAAATAAAGTGAAGCTTTCAAGCAGAGTATAGAGTTAACATAACAAAACATACCATCCTCCATCATGGATCAACGCCATGGCACTCTCCCTCCCATTGCTCGACGGTTTAGATAGCATCCATTTGGTCGAACCACTTCCATTTTCCTTGATGGTTCTGTAGTCACTTTTAAGTTTTTTAAACTTTTCCCTACACTTTTGGTAGGTCCGGTGGTAGCTGTGTGCGGCCAATAGCTGAGACACTTCCTGAAATACATTTTTGTTTCGCTCGTTGCTAACAAGTGGACCGTCTGCACCTCGTTTATTGACCACAGCATGGTTTTGCGCACAGTCATTTCTTTTTTCACAATTCGAAAGTCGCGTGAACAAATGATACTGTTATCACTGTTTAAAACTAGCCGGTTGATGTCGCGTGTCGGAAATCCAATTCTCTCTGGATTTTGACATCACATTTAGTATTGACTCAGCTTGCTTGGAACCTCGACCAAGGTGGTACAAAAAAAAGCCCCCAAAAAGCGAACAGAGTCAAGTTGTGTCAAGTTGAGTCAAGTTGTACCGTGCGGTGGAAAAGCCCCATTTGATATGTGTGGTGATGTTTCCATCATTCTTAATCTCTTAACTGTTTCTATATTATTGATTGTGAAGTACTTTGGTCAACATAGTTGTTTTAAAATATGCTATATAAAAATAAATTGAAATTGAAACTTGAACATATCTCTATGAACTCAGAATTTCCAAAATATTGTGCTGTGATATTTGTCATTTTATTTGGAATCTGGGTCGATTTTTAAATTGTTCGGTCGCTTTAGTGTGGTAAGTGTATCTGGGTGTTAATTTATTTTTCATTTTGTAATATTTGTTAAATTATTGTTGAATGTGTGAAAAGGCCTTGAGACTAAGAATTGTAAACATTTAAATATCCTTAAAACAATCAATGTAACTAAGAAGCAAAATTGCATGAGATAATAAGACTTTTCAGAGTTTACTTAATTTCTTATCTCATTAGCAAATCATTTTTTTCTTCTTCTTGTTTTAAGCATAAATCTGACAAAATTTGCCAATAGGGGAAGACATTTTTTTATTTCAACTTAAAGGGATAGTTCACCCAAAAATGAAAATTCTCTCATCATTTATTCACCCTCATGCCATCCCAGATGTGCATGACTTTCTTTCTTCTGCTGAACACAAATGAAGAATACTTCAGCTCTGTAGGTTCATACAATGCAAGTGGATCGGGTCTAAAACTTTGAAGCTCAAAAAGCACATAAAGACAGCATAAAAGTAATCCATAACACTCTAGTGGTTTAATCCATCTTCTGAAGCGAGCCAATTGATTTTGGGTGAGAACAGACCAAAATGTAACTCCTTTTTCACTGTACTTAATCTTGCCATGGCAGTCTCTAGGCAAGGTCATTCAAGCTGGATTACACTTCCTAGTACATGACGTGTGCACAGAGCGCTAGATGGCGCTAGGAAGTGTCTTATGTCTAGAGTCTTATGGATTAATTTTATTCTCCCTTTATGTGCTTTTTGGAACCCAATTCACTTGCATTGTATGGACCAACAGAGCTGAAATATTCTTTTATTTCTGCAGAAGAAAGAAAGTCATACACATCTGGGATGGCATGAACATGAGTAAATGATGAGAGTAATTTTTGGGTGAACCATTCCTTCAATTTAAGAAGTGTTTTATGAATCCAAGTCTAAAGTAAATTGATCTTGTTTTAAGAATGTTTAGATATTTTTACTGAAAAACAAGGAATACCCTTCTTTAGTAATGAACGTAACCTGCTGTTTATTTTACCTTCAGTTATGGCTTGAGTGAGGAGCTGTTCTCCACGTGGGGCTTGAGGAGACTCGGCTCTGAACAGGTTTCTGGAACACTGAGGCAGTATGACCTCGTAACCTCCCATGACCTCCGCCAAGTCAGAAAACAGTGTCACCCGCTCCTGAAGCAGCTCTAAAACTTCCCTATCCTTCTGCTGGATATCAGCTGAAAGAGACAGAATGACACAGAGAGATAAACAGAATAAAAATGGGTATAATGTGTTGTTTAAAGATCAGTACTGGCTGTCACCACCATAGACTTTGAGGGGCATTGAGACACATGAGCATTGCAGGAAAAATATTGTTTTCTGTCGAATGGGCAGAATCAGTCAAGTAAAAAGAGTTGCAAAATCTTAAAACGTAAAGCTTTAACTTTCAATCCTTCATTGTAGTAATTCATTCATTTCTAAGTGTTTGTTCCAGTGTGAACAATTTATATAAAATCTGAATATGGCTTTGAGTGTGTAAAAACAACATGTAAGTGTTGTATGTCATTCACTCATCCTCACATTGTTCCAAACCTGTATGAATGTCTTGCTTCTGTGGAACACATAAGGAGATGACAGATATAATGTTACATGAATGTGAGAGATTTTTTTGGAGGTTTAAATCAAACCTTTGAGTCTTCGCAAAAGGGCCTTGTCCTCTGTTTCTATTAGTGGAAATTCTTCTCTTGAGGGGCAGCTGTGCAACAAAATGATAAAGGAGAATGACCATTAAAATACAATGCATTATTCTTATATCAATTTGAGTGTGTGAGCATGTACCTGCGGATGGTTTGCTGTATGAGTCGTATCCAGGTGTTTCTGTCATCTTTAGATGCAGCGTATAGCTCATACATCTCAGGTGGGCTGGATTCACTGCTGATGAGGAACAACCCTCGCTCCTGATTGGCTATGTCCCTCACCAACAGACTTTGCAGTGACACCACAGCAGACTTATCCTATAGAGACGATAAGAAGGAAAAATGAGAGAGATTTGTGTCAAAACTGTGCAATGCTTGCCAACAACATAAAAGAAAGTGTACATGACAGAACTGAAAAAGCAACAGCTAAATAAATACAAGAAACATTTGATATTTTCTGAAAAATCCCTGACAGAATGCTAGAATCCTAAGTGGTTGTTAGGTGGTTGCTTACTAGCTAAAGTCAAAAGAGCCCACTCCAAGTGGGCCCTTTTGTGACCCCTAGACATGGCTTGGGTACCTCCTTCAATGTAAGCCTATGGGATTTGTTTTCACACCAGGGTTTGTTCAAACCCCTAACCCTAAATATATAAGAAATAGAAATAAAGATGCTTACCTTAGAATCTCTCATTCAATTTAATGCCACAATCTACGTAAGCATGGATTTGTTTATGTTTCATGAATGAGGCTCATCACCTTTAAGAAGGAAATCTTTATAAAAACTTTTAACTTACCAAACTCGCAAAGATGAACCTCTGATCTTTGTCTTGCAAGAATACTAGAATGTCAGTCATCAACAGAACCTGAACATCTTGATAACAAAGAAAACAAAACAGGGAAATACAGTACATTAAAGCACACACAAAAACTAGAACAATAGCTCATCTGTCTCTCTCTTTTCTCTCGCAGACACATTTAATAGTACACATCATACTTCCTTTTCACAATCATATGCACCTGCATTTCCCCCCTGCTCTCCAGCACACATTAATGTACCTTTGAGTCGAGAACTTGGTGTTTTCCAGAGCAGTGTGCCCTCGTGTATCAGCTGTCTGCGCAGAAGTTCGGCCGGTTTGAACAGGGCTCCGGAGCGAAGTTTGGCCTCTGCCCGCGGGTCGATCCTGGATCGGATCTCCTGCAGTCGTTGTGTCCTTTCCAGCTCTAATACTTGCTGATCCACTGAACAGAGCATCTCGCGTATATGAGACAGAGCCTGAGACAGACCTGCGGCTTCCTCTGGATTGTCTGTGTTGTCACACACACACACACACACACACACACACACACAATGCAATTAACTGCAATGCTTTAAAGGTAAATTGTGTAATTTCTGCACCACATCACCAAACAAAATTGCAAAAAATAATGACTGCTTTCGAACAAGTTTCCCAAACAATCCCTGCCTTCCACTGGTTGGACAAACAACTAGACCTGCCCCAAGCTCATACCACTAGTTGAGCCAATGTTGCTTTGTCAGGTGGAATGCTCAAACAAACCAAGCAATGTTTTGATATTAGGTGTCTTTAACTATGTGTACTAAGATTAAAATACATACAATACAATGTACTTGTGTAACTACGTGCTGTTCTGCAAAATTCTCTCAAGATTCACATATGCTGCAACTGATGTTGAGGTACGGGTAGGTTTAGGGGTAGGGTTAGGGTTGGGGTAGGGTTAGATTAAGGGGTAAGTTTAACAGTGTAACTACAGATGTAATTAAATACACATTTTTGGCTAATTGGATTCTGCTAACCAGCACAGAAAATGCAACAAAGAAAGAAGAAAAGAAAAGATATCAGCAGATTAAATTACTCCTACTCATAAGTACATTTTTGGTAAGTCCTTTTGGTACATAGAATATAAAAGTCCATAATCAAGGGCTCTTTATAGATGTTACCTTCCTTGAGAATATGATCTCACTGTTACGGCGCTTTCAACGTACATTTTACATACAGTTCACATAAGAAGAATGTGGATTAAGGTTAATAGACAGACGAGGGAGTTAAGTAGGAAAAGGTTGGAGTGGCTGTTTGAATAGTATATCTTTTTACAACCTTTTTTTTGTCTCACCTTTAGTGTTGTCATGGATACGTTGCACCAGAACTGGGTATTTAGTGATGCGCTGAGTAACCAGCAGGATGCACTCCTGGAACCCGTGACGACGCAGAAGCGGACCGCGATTTGCCCTCTGAGAGAAGACAGAAGAACAAAGACAATAATAAATGGACTTTCACCTATTTGTTCACTAAAGATTTCTGCCGTTCTTTACAAGGGATGTCGAACCAAATTAATAATTAAGTTAAAAAGTAAGTACCAGTCTTTCAATACTATCTGCATACAGCACACAAAAATCATATTCTTAAACCTAAAAAATTAAGTCTGACATGTGAAATAAGTCAGAATATATATATATATATATATATATATATATTTCTTATAGAAATATATTTCTTTTAAATGGAGCTGTTTTTTAACCTAATGTATATGCCTAAACAAAATGTAAAAAAAAAAAAAAAAAAAAGTGTAGGATTTATACAAGTTTAAAATACTTAAGACATGTTTTCCACACACACATATATATATCATTCAAATTGGTTTATGTACCATTATATAAATAAATTTATTCACTGATATGTTGAAATGTGTTGAAAGAAAGGCAATTAATCTGCTAATAGTTTTTAAAATTGGTAGCTTATATTAAAGTCCAAATTTAATTAAATTCCAGATGCAGTTTATGATGCAACACATATAGCAATAACCAAAAAAATACAGTATATATAATAAAATAAATACATATAAAATTTTTGCGATTCACTGCTTCTAGCTGCTTATTCAAACATAAAGGAAATAAAATGTGCTCTCCTACAATAATCTACAACACATTACAATATAAAGAATTAAAATCAAACATGGACATATTTCATCAACACTATATCATCATCATCAACAGTTGATCATTAGTGATCGCTTGTCATACGTTTCCTATATGTCCTAATGATCGTGAACTACTCTGAAAAGGCTGGAAACACTCACAAGCCTGCGTGTGTTTGGAGAAAATACAACAGTGCCACGCTTTCACTCAGAAGGATGCAGTGCATGCATGCATTTATTTAATTAAATCATATTCTTTTGAAATTAGATAATCGCATTAGGTCATAGCATGATTCCCGTCTTTCCACTCCCAAATTTAAGACCTCTTCAAATTATAATTAAGACTTTTGTGTTATATCATTTAAGATATTTTAAACTTTTAAGACCTTACAT
Organism: Moxostoma hubbsi; assembly: GCA_032164185.1. Taxonomy (NCBI): domain Eukaryota; kingdom Metazoa; phylum Chordata; class Actinopteri; order Cypriniformes; family Catostomidae; genus Moxostoma; species Moxostoma hubbsi. The sequence continues at coordinate 31,439,603 of JAVLUX010000026.1, read as the reverse complement.
TTGGGAAAACTGATTTTAAGACATTTTAAGGATCCATGGGAACCCTGTTAATATTTCAGGCTTTAAAGGTCATTATCCTCCTGAGACCACGACTTTTGTTATTTATGATGATTTAAAGATACTTTAAAAAGCCTGTTGTATCATATTTGATACATGCATTTCAACATTATTTTTCTATAAAATAATGTACAAAATTTTACCCAAGCACAAGTTGCTTCAATTCAGTAAATACTCATTTTAAAAAATCAGTATCCATATAGTGTATATGTTATTGCTACTTTTACTTTATAAACTCAACAAAAAAATCACAGCAAAAATACATGTGTATCACAGTATGAAGTTGGCCATTTTGGAAGTGATATAACAAGGTCTTTTATTTCCAGAAGAGCACAGAAACTTTAGACATTTATTTCATTACATAAAATAGGGTTTTAAGCAAAGTACATTTAGAAAAAAGTTTAGAAAATCATGTATCAAATATAATACAATTTATATGTATTATTAGTATATACAAATCCTTAAAACAAAATCAGTTTATTTAAGAAGTAAAATTGCATTGCAAGATATTAAGTCTTGTTTTCAGAAAATGCACAGTATATTTAATATAAGGGTATTTTATCTTTCTGTGCTATACTAAATTGATATTATTTTAAAGACCCTGTAAAATCAAAATGCTTTAAGTCCATATCTATTAGCCTTAAGGTCATCTATATGCGAGTGTACTGTACTTCTAAACTCTGACAAAATTTGTTTTCAGAAGATATAAGCCTTTCAAATCTGCCATCTCTCTCTGCCAGCTAAAAAAAGATTCAGGAACACGCATGACATCACATGGCTGCTGGAGTTTATTTATATTTTTTGTGCTGCTGGAGGGATGCACAGTACCAGTAAGTGTCCTTTATTCTTTATACTTAGTGTATTGTGATTCAAAACATGGATATACTATCTTTTACTCGCTTGTTTGTCATTCATCTTGCAAAACGGCTCCACCCTTTTCATGAACAAAAACCATGATGTGCTGTGTACGTTTATGGGCTGGTTATGGATTCATGCTCTCAGATCATAGTTTGGTTCTAAAAGTCAGTGGAAAAGCTGGCCGGAATTGAGAATGTTTCCCCTGTAAGTGGCAATATGGTGAAAAGGGGTATGTTTATGGGTGGTTGTAAAATAAAGCCTATTGGCTATTTAAAAAAATGGGAGGAATCATTCTAAATGTCCCGCCCCCACTTTCTTTTTCAGTAGGAAATACGTCAAAACATCAAATCGAACCACACTCGTCAAAGCACTTCTTGGGCACTTTAAGGATTGTAGACATTTTAACTGGAGAACAAGTAAAAAAAAAAAGACTAATTAAAAACTCATTCAGAACTAATTTTTTGCAGTATAGTACGAGTGCCGACTCAATTCGGTACCGACAGATTTCAACGCAGTCTGTTAACGCACTGTTAATCCAGCCGCAATGAAAATAATCATAGAGCGTCTATTATGGAAATTACAGTCATCTTAACAATATTACAGGCCTATAAAGTTGCAAACACAATAAGCATACCTGGAAATCTTATGATTCATATGTCTATGAGAGAGAAGCCATTAGCACACACACCCACCACCAACAATCACTCTGTCCTCCCACTATGGGTCGGATGTTGTCTCAGCCACGTCATAGTATTGAGCAGGTTATGCAAATATGAATCGCACATTTTCATTTTTGGGTGAACTATGACTTTGGTTCATCAGCTAGACCAACAGGAAACCAGAATAAACTAGCATGGAACAGCATGGAATTTCATGCTGGCCTAACTTAAGCTGGTCATTTGAGCAGGGGTATTCTTACCCGTATAAAGAGCTGGAGCCTCTTGTCTCTGGCCAATAGCTCTTTATAAAGTTTGACAGCCTTCATATGACGACTGCAGAACTCGGCATAGGCCTTCAGCATCTCGTCACCACTCTGACCTGAGAACTGAAGTGCACACAGTACAGACACTATGAGCATTTATTTCCTTGAAACCTGAAAGCTTTTAACCTCCCACACTCATACTCTCGGAGAGAATGACACAGTGTTTGTCTTTCAGTAACTTTTCGTTTCTTTCATTTTGACTTTCCACTGACATTCACTCCGAGACATAACATCTTTCACCTAAAAAAACTGTGCGTTTATATGTGACATTTTAAACGTACAGCAGGCCAATTGCAACCACATGCGTTTACAAATCCAACACACAAGTGCTGAAACCCTGTTCCGCTTACACAAACACACACTCTTACCTGTTTTATAAGCACATCACTGATCTGGGTGATGGTGAAATTGTTTGTGCTGTTAAGTTGAAGGCTGTGAGCTCGGCGTGCAAGGAGCTGATTGAGGAAGTGTGTATGTAGCGTTAGCAGCCGTTCCAGGCAGGGGAACAATGCATGCACCACCCCAGGCTCCAGTTGCACCTCCTCCAGCATGCCCCGCCTGAACACCCCCTCCATGATCCTCAGGGTCCGGACGTGATGGAGTTCAGTCTGGATCAGCTCTGAAGCAGCATTGGGAATGACATGAGAGAGGTATTTTGCTATTATCAGGATTTCAACAGTCATGGAAAACCCTGAAATATTATGGAACTTTAACATTCTCTTTTCCAGGCCAGGAAAATTCATGAAAATGAGTAAAATGTCCAAACTTATGGAAATATCTATAACAAACATATTTTTTTTTTCTAGTTTTTCTCTGATCTAAAATATTTCACGAGCTAGATATTGTTTTTTTTTTTTTTTTTTATAATAAAACTCATTTGCAAGCCATAGTAATGTTGCATTAGTAAGTGATTCATTATTTTGAGTCAGTTCTTTTTAATCAGTTAGTTGAAACGGTTCACAAATCGTCTAAATGATTCATTTTCTAATAGGTTTGAATCGAAATGATTTTTAAAAAGTAGTCACAAACACCTACAAATGTCATGGAAAAATCATTGGACAAAAAAGTTAGGAGCCAGGTGTTATGGTGAAAGAAAACCCTGCAAAAATGCCAGCTTACACCAGCATGCATTTCCAGCATGGATAGCTGGTTTGGTGCTGGTCTAGCTGGTGGACCAGGAAAACTTCATTGGTGATGCTGGATGACTGAAGAAGTATTGCTGGTTTAGCTAACTAAGAAGACTGCTGGAGACACCAGCACAGCAAAAAAAGACTTTTCTTAATTTGTGTTTTTATCTTGTTTTCCATTAAAAATATCCAGACAATAGCAAAACGATATGAGATATTAAGTCTTGTTTTCAGAGAAATCAAAGACGAAATATAGTGAGGTTTATGACTAACACAAGAAAACCCTTTTTGCCAATGGGATAAAAAAAAAAAACTTAATAAAGATGGAAAACAAGTTAATTTTACTTCTCAAATTGATTCCAAACACTCTTGTTTACAGCAGAGAGATTAGTATTGTTTAATTCAGGTCACAAAGATCTATTTCAATGACTCATCTACAATCATAAACATGCTTTGATCCTGCACATAACGACAGAGACGCAGGCCTTTTTCTAACCATAGATGACGTCTTGTCTCTTGATGATGTCTTTACGGTGGGTCTGCAAGTAGGCAGAGTCTACGGCCATGCTCCAGGAATCCGCCTCAAACTCCTGGCCCTCGAACTCCAACTCTTCCAGCAAAGAGGTGAAGTACCCCTCTCCTTAAAAGCAAAACACAGAATAAGAATAATCATTACTATATTACGGCTTCAGATTTCTAAAAATGCTAAAATTTTTCTCTTAGGGGTAGGGTTAAGGCCCCAATATACCTCTAATGAAATTGAAGAACAAATGGGTGTGACGTCATTTAGAACAAAATCCAGCCAAAATGAAGGTGTTTTGCATTCGTTTCGGCGGTTTGGAAGAGTTCGCCTAGGTGAACTTTTATGAAAATGTCTTACCGGCTGCTAAACACCTTATTTTTGCCATTGGTCCATGTTATCGGTAGGTGTGATTTGGAGCTCCACCTACTTTGAAGCCAATGGCTAATTCTGTTTACATTGTTCAGTAATTTATATTAGCCAGCTGATACAAATGTGCTTGTTTTAGTTATCTTTATGATCATTCTTTTAGATATTTTCCAAGAACATGTTGTGTGATTTTTTTTTTTTTGCTATATTTAATTAGTCTACAAAAGGAATCAAATTTACCCAAATACTCTCAAGTGCCCATTCACTCATGTTTTATCTGCAGCGAAAGCCATTCAAACATCTGCCTCTTATCTTCATTCTTTTGTCTATATTTTGCCAATCAACACACTTTTATATACCCATCTTTACAGCAGAATCAGTGTCATTATAAGTTACAATAAAAGCATGTAACTGGCGCATATTATGGCCATGTATAGCATGTAAGGCATATTAGCGTCATGAATTCAGAATTCTCTACTGCATATATTACTTTAAATCGTCATTGAGTGGTTTAAACAGCATCTTTTACAACCTCATATGAATTCTACTCATAGAATGAGGCATAAAGTCATTGATAACACATTTTAATGTCACATTAACATCTTGAGCATCCTCATATTTAAATGTACCTCTTAATGCCTCCCACAGTGGTGTGGCGGGTGTCTGAATATTCACAAACGGTATACTGGCTTCGCTTCCAGTAACAGCTCGGCTGTTTCTAATTTATTTTTATCCCTGAACGAAGGATGCAATTGAACTTAAGTATATCAGGGCCTTTAGGATGTGGGTTAGGGTTAGTCTATAGAAATGATAACTAGGTTCATATAAGAAAAAAATAAATCTATGGTTAGTCCCCTTTTAAATGACTATGTACATGTACGTGAGTCTTACCATCATCATTAAGTGACTCCATGGACATTGTTCTGCTCCTGAAGTTGAGGGAATCTGTGGATTGAGACAAGATCCTGCGCAGCCCCAGAGGAGAGTCATCATTCAGAGTCCTACACACATGCACATGCATACAAAGAGATACGCGCATACATACACGCATGCACCCCAACAATCCCATGCAACAGACACAAGTCAAAAACACACAACAACAAAAAAAAAACATAACAACACAAAATGAGAGGGGTCGGCATCATAATCACCAGGGAAAAATATACAAATAAAACAAACAAAAAATAACTCAAATATAAAAACAATAAAATATGAAATAAATAAAACATGAATAACGATAAAGTGAACACACTGACTAATAAATAACATTCAAAGGAAATGCTTACATTAAACTTAAAGAACCCCCAAACAAACACAGATCAAATTTACACCATGATGAAAACTGCTTCATAGACGCTTTTCACATTCAGTTTCTTTACATATTTTTTTCGATAAGATTAAAAGTAAATGGTGACTTAGGCTAACATTTCACCTAACATCTCCTTTTGTCTTTCACAGAGGACAGTCATATGGGTTTGGAACAACTGTCATTTCCATCACTCACCCTGCAATGTTGTTGGTGGACACACTCTTGGACAATAAGAGAGAAGAGCGTCCGCGACGAGAGCCAAGTAGTGATTGACGAAGACTGTCTGAGGGGTAGATGGCTGAGCTCGGCCTTTCCTTTAAATGGGCTTCAGAAGACACAGAAAAAGAGTTTAGATGAATAAATATCACGTTTGGGCCATTTTGGAAAAATAACCTCATTTCAATTCCATTCTCACCTTTATTCCTCAGCGTCACGTTCTGATAGGCTGAATTGCTCCGTATCAGCGCCAGTTTCTGTTGCTATTATGACAGATGCAAACAAATCAACTCTTTGACATATATACCTGTTCTACATCATGATTCAAAATCTGCATGTGAGTGGTCTGTGTAACATGTGACACGTGTGTGCACTAATAGCGGGATGCCCCACCCACCTTTTGCTTCATTTTGACACAGTTTGGTAATGTGTCCCTGCAGCGGTTGTGGATGGTGACATTACATGCTGAAAATCAAAGGACAAACAGAAAACACACAGTTATTTAATCACTTATACTTTCACATGCTGGAGTTTATCCACTCCCAATATGCATCACATAGTATAATCTCCACACGATCACATTTACACAGATATGTGATAAATGAGATGTTTTAAAGATCATCATACGTTTAAAATTCACAAGGAAAGGAAAGTAAGAGAAAGCAAAGTCTGCCATTGAAAATTTCTTATCAAATTCACCCAAGAACAAATGCTATCCATATCTGTGCTATAATATTTGAAAATACTTACTGTATATCAACAGTTGTCTTCACAAGGAAGTTGTTGTTCAAGCAAATTACATTTTAATCACTCTTTTTAAAGATCATGATCTCATTCTTTCTATTATAGGCAAAATGTACTAATTCACGAACAGAGTTCTCAGCTTGTTTTGGATGTGTAGCCAACATAGAAAAATAGTCGTTTTATTTCAATTGTATTGATATATTGAATAACATGTGTAATAATCTTTCTCCAGCATCATGGTAAACATAGTAAAAAGAATTAAAAGTGTAAATTTAATATAAACAATACCCGTTTTTCGCTTCTCTTTCTCTCCCTCTTGACCTCTGTCCATGTCTGCGTTAAAATGTGTGCTTCTAGTTTGTCTTTATGGCATGCTACTATTCGCTTGAAGTTTTCTCTGGTTACAGGGTATAGCTTTTGTCTCTAGACCACTATTGTTTCAGAATTGCTTCGCTTCCTGTTTTGAGGGCGGCTGGGAAGGAAGAGGGTCGAGGCTCCGGTGGGGTTTCCCTGGCCTGATCCCCCCGCAACATACACCTTAAACGAAACTCAATAATGATCCAATGAGCAGAAGTGCCACGACCTTCAGCAAGTTGCTCAATGGTAGGAGACTTAATAGAGTTCTCAGTTATGTTTACTTTATCAACTTTATCTCTGATGTTTCTCCTAACATTAAAAAATTGGAACAAATGAGACAACTGTTGACATACAGTAAGAGCTATAATACTAATATAGATTACGTAGCCCAGATAATTTGGTCTTGGATGAATTTGATGAATTAAATACAATCTTACTCATCAGGCTACAAAACAAAATAAAACAGAATCCTTATATAGATAGCATCTTTACACATACAGTATACATTTTATACGTATATGACCCCTAATTTAACTAATTCTAAGCCACCATGATCTAGTGTAAAACTGATCTAGAATCAGTCCTCCCACTCAGAAGTGTTTGGTTGAAATGGCCCTTGCTTTCCTTGTTGCTGGGCATCAAGGCAGGAACGCCCACGCAAGCTCTCTGTGCAATCCATACACAGACTAGAGCAGTCGAACACAGAGCTAGAGAGTGACAGGCCTTGTCTAGTTGCTGAAATCTAATCTTGATAACAAAATAAGGAAGAAGTTTAAAACAATAGTAAAACAGAGAACAAGAAATGAAAAATGAGTTCACAGCGAAACAGGAAAGGGTGTGACAGCATATGCAAATGTGGTTATAGGAATAGTTCACAAAAAACAGATTTCATCATCATTTACTCCCCCCACACGTTGTTCTTAATCTATATAATTTGATGTCTTCCATGAAACAAAAGATGTTTTCTTTTGCTCTCAGAACTGCTCATTTCCACACTGTGAAAGTAGATGGTGATTTATACTGCAAAGCTCCAAAAAAGGACCAAAAAGAACCATATAAATAGTCCATATGACTTGTGTGCCATATTCCAAGTCTTCTGAAGTCATATGATAGCTTTATGCGAGGAACTGAACAAAATATTAACCATTATTCATTGATAATCGTCCCTCCAGACCAGAAGAGGCTTAGTCTGAGACAAGACTCATATAGAACTAATGCAATCATACTGACTATGTTAAATGTACCGTGTATTATTTTCTATTCATTGCAAGTCAAGTAAATATTTCTACTATAACTAAAAAAAAAAAAAAAACTAGCAATGATGTATTAAATGTTATGTGATGTATTAATTTGGCTGATGAAGGCTTTAGTTGCCATTCATTTATCATCTATGTATTCCATTTTAATAAAGTGCAGTCCATCGTATGACCAAGATGATGCAAGCAGAGGTCTGGCTAGCAGTCCACTCTAAATTTGAGGTGCAGGCAGTGGCCAGTAAATTATACCTTGTTGCACGGTTGGAGATGGCAGCTGTTCATCCTCTGTGAAGGTCATCGTAATAGATTAAAGTGATCAAAGTTACAATTTTACATCTATGAGGTATTATTAATATGAAGTATATCTTTAAAAATGACTGGAACTAAAACTAAAAGGTCCCACTAACATTTGTCTCAGCCTCAGACACACTCAAAGAGCAGAATTTGCGTGCTTTTAAACACTATACACTTTAAAACGTGATTAAAAAAAAAAAAACCCTCTTTTAGTCATTTAATATAATTATAGTTTCTGTAAAAAGGAAAAGAAAAATTGATTATGAGGAGGTTTTTGGGGAGGTTTTAATGGCATCATGTCTTTATAAAAGAGTTTTGAAAAAAACGCTATTGTCCAGATTTGTGTCTTAAAGCTTGTAATTTCCTCAGGTATATTTCTGTGGATGGGCCGAGTCAACATAGTTTTCAATATCTTACCAAGACAGGCATTTTGACCATTCTCACAAACAGCATGTTGCGTGCACTATTCTTGCATGTGTGCTGGAAAGCAGCCACTAGACAGCCCAAAATAACAAGCAGAATTTTTTTAAACTTCTTTGAGTTTGAGTCAAGACCGAGACTGCAGAAGGTCACATCCATAACAAGACATAAAGATAAAAATATAGTCTCAAGACTGGACTCAGCTCACAAATCTCATTAACAGGTGTTTAGTTAAATATCGGCGGCTTTAACCAGGTTTGACATCACTGACACCAAAAGCCATTGGTTCTTGCATGTCACGTGACCATGACTATCAGTGAATACTGACATACATTTTTGTCCATTCCTCACAAAAAGCTATAGTATGTCTTCAGAAGACTTGGAATATAGCGAATAAGTCATATGAACTAATTCTTTGATACTTTTATGATGTTTTTTGTCTTTTTTTTTCATTTTTGGTGAACTATTCCTTTAAGACTAAGCTTTTTGATGTATATATACAGTACTTATGCATGTGCATAAATTGAATGTGTGTGTGTGCCGTTTAGTATTATCTGTGTGTGAAAACGCTCTTGGCATTACAGCTTTGTCTCTGCAGAAGAAACTGTCCAGACCTCCAACTTATCTTGGCAGGCTGCTGTAGACCAGCCACTAAAAATATTCTGCATACTCTCCACCTCACCACACTTTCTGTAATTTCCCCTAATAAGACTTGATCTTCAAACCAGCACTACAGAGCTTAAACACATTTATTTAATGTGAAAAAATGCTTTTTAGGAAAGGGTAGATAGGTGTGGCTTGACATTAATATAGGGGCTTAAACATGAGGCTCATCTCAAGCTAAAAGTTCTATTCCTGGAGATAATCATGGAAAGAAAACGGGGGAGTTGGGATGGGGGTAGAAAGTCGGAAAAATCATCGGAAGGAGTGAGGTAAGTTGCTGTTTTTATAGCCTCTGCATTGTGATTGGCAGAATTACACAAACATGTTCCTCCCAGGCTTTCGTCAGGAACATTTATTCTAGGAGTTTTTTCAACAGAGGACGTAAGAAAACAATAATAAAAAGAATGAAAATGCTTTGCAGTGCACTGATAGTCATTAGTGGTTCTAGCCACTATTGCTTATACTTAAAATTAGAGATTTGCACAAACAAATAAATATTACAGTTTTGCACATCCCACACTGTTTGTCCTACATGAATTAAATCTCAAATCGAGCAGCTTGCTTAGGATAAATGTGACTTAATATAACTTATCTAAGCATTCAGACTTTTTACAGATAATTATTTGCCTGGTGTACGATAAAACAGGTGAAAACAAATCCCATGAGCCATATCAGGGTAGGTTTGTGAACCAAGAACCAGTTCTAATTCAAAACAGGTTCCATTTTTTAAAACAAATACGAGAACCAAATTATTTCTCAACCAATGCAGATGTAATATTGTACCAAAATATACTGGCAGTGTTTTGTGCAACTTCAACACTGCTATTTAATCAGAAGCTCGGAACATACGACATGACCAGTGTCAGATTCTGGAACGAATGACTCTTATGAATCGGTTCTTTTGAATCTACAGTGCGAAACATAAATCCCACCCAATGAATTCCGATTCTCGAACGAATGACTCTAAACATACAGCATGACCAGTGTCAGATTCCGGAATGAATGACTCTTATGAATCGGTTCTTTTGAATCTACAATGCGAAACATACATCCCACCCAATGAATTCTGATTCTCGAACGAATGGCTCTAAACATACAGCATGACCAATGTCAGATTCCGGAACGAATGACTCTTATGAATCGGTTCGTTTGAATCTACAGCACAAAATGTAAAGCCCACCCAATGAAGTCTGATTTCCGAAAGAATTACCATTATGAATTGTTTTTTTTTAATCTACAGCGCAAAACATACAGCCCACCCAATGATGTCTGATTCCCAAAAGAATGACTTTTACAAGTCAGTTCTTTTCAATCTATAGCAAGAATAATACAATGTGATCAGTGTAGTCCGATTCCTGAACTCATGACTCTTATGAGTTGGTTATTTTGAATCTACAGTGAGAAACATACAATGCGACCAGTGGAGCATGATTCCCAAACAAATGACTTGTATGAGTCGGTTCTTTTAATCTAGGCTGGAAAGCATACATAACTACCTCCCAAATTAATGACTCTAATCAGCCAGTTCTTTTTAGTAAATTAAATACTTACTGAACTGCAAGTTGGTTCTTTGGATCCACAGATAGACACATACAGTGTTACCATAATTTCTGATTCCCGAATGAATGACTCATACAAGCCTTTTTTTTTTTTTTTAAATCTAGTGAGCCCAATTCCAGAAAGACTGACCCACGAAACATACAGCGCTACCTCCCAAATGAATGACTCTTATCAACCAGCTAATTTTAGTGAATCAAAAATTAGTAAAGTCATTCACTTTTTCATGTTCGATTAGAAATAAACCAAGAACTCTTAAAAGTGTTCTGTGTACAAAAAACTTGTGAGACTTAATTGAGCATAATTAAAGATACATATTATAATTTTTTTTGTAATAAGTGGCATTTAAAAATACAATAAAAATAACAACAAATTAATAAAATATCTTAATTCAAAAGTCAATGTAAAAACACCTTTGACTCCACTATGAAACCATCTCATCATTTGATAATAGGCTGTTTATTGAAAAAAAAAAATCCAATAATAGTTGCATTTCTTATTTTTAAATATTTCTTCCTTAAAAGTACTACAAGAATCATAGATGGAACCGGAATTGTTAAGAGGAATTGTAAAAGGAATCATCAAATTCCTTAAAATTGCCATGCCTATATCTAGGCACCAGACCATACCTTAGATACCTGGAGTGTGGCTCTTTTAACTTGGGCCAGTAAGCAACCACACAGAACACCCTAGCAACTGCATAGTAACATGTTACAAACCACACAGAATACCTTAGCAACCACAAAGCGATGTCCAAGAAACCACCTACATAATCCTAGCATTGTGGCGGCAAGTTTTGCACAGGCACACACCACTCACTTTTACTTCAGAAAATGTAAAGCTCTTTGTAATTCTTTTAAATGCTATTTGTTGATTTACAAACTGCATACAAAATCAAACTTGCACAGTCAACAATGAACAGGACAACTGGATTTGTGACTGTGGATTCATACTACAAAGAATGAGAGTGTGATATAGACAGACTGTGTGTGTGTGTGTGTGTGTGTGTGTGTGTGACTCACTAGGGCAGCTGAGAGCCTCCTTAGCTGTGATGCTCTTGTTGCAGGCTGAGCAGAGCGTTGTTCCAGACACGGTGAGGGAGTTGAAGAGGTGGCCGTTGCTGTAACGTGCCTCTCTCTCCCTCGCTTCTTTCTCTCTCTCCCTCATGCGCTCTTTCTCCTTATTCTGATAAAAATACAAAACAATACATATTAATCACACATCATCAATGTTATTATAAAATATGTGCAAATCATCTCCACTAGACTGAAATTCTTACCAATAGACAACAATAGTTTAGGTTGAGCAGACTTGGAGCTGGTCAAAGAACAAAACACACTCTTATACACTAACACACAAACAGACACTGATGACACGACTGCAGCCCAGTTTCTTTTGTGTAACTGATTCATCCGCCACATTGGTACAGACTGAGTTTAGAAACAGGGAAACAACTGACTTAAAAGAGAAGCGACTTTCAGCACCATTTGAGAAGAACACATAAGCCTAACAATGGCCACATTGAATACTTAAAAGGTCTGTATTCATTGGTTAAAGATTTCATTATAAAAAATAAACAGATCCTCAAAAACTGATGCTTGTAAACAGGTTTTCATTGGAACTGTTTCTTTGCTTATCTTCGCTTATCAGCCCCAATTATCTGTGACCCCTGAACACCTGAGTCACTCATGTGCTTTATATGCAAAACAGTGGCTCTCATTTATTTAATTTACTATATCTACTTACAGTATGTGTAGTCAAATAAGATGGCAAGATATTCAGTAAAAATAAATACATAAAGGTGATATCTTTCGTTATTTCAATGTTAAAATAGCCTTCTTTCTCCTATTCACATTCAATGTGCAGAGAAAACTATAAGTAAGTCATTAATAGGTAGCGTAAACACTGAGGCTCTATGGCACTTTCATCATTGCTCTGTTTGTTTGAGTGGTCAGGCATAGCAACGTTGGCTCAACCAATGGCATGAGTCTGGGGTGGGGCGACCTGTTTGACCAAACAATGGCAGATTGGAGGAATGGAATGGGAAAACAGTCATTAGTGGTGCTTGAAATGGGAAGTATCTCAATTACTATTGTTCATACTTATGTTAGGGATTTGAACAAAGCCGCAGCTAGGGCTGCACAATTAATGGAATAATCAATTAACTAATCGTGAGAAGTGTCAATAACAGCAGTCCATGTAGGTCTACTATTTTTCATCAGTATTTTCTAATCAAATATCCATTTAATGCATGCTGTTTCAGCTGTTGTGCATTGTTACCAATCACAGAAAAGTCTGCTGCTTCTGTGTATAATTGATTCAGAATTTTATAAACAGCTTTTTTTTTTTAATGCTTCTAAAAGGGTCAATTTGGGAATTAGTCCTGATTTACTGATGTTTAAAACAGCAATAAAATAATTCAGGACCAGAGTTCTCAGCTTGTCTTGGATGTGTAGCCAACGTAAAAAATTTGGCATGCAGTTGATCCACCCAAAATAAGTGAAAAATACCGGTAATCGCGATTACAATATAAAGGAAAATATTCGTCAATTATGATTTTTGTCATAATCATGCAGCCCACCTCTAAACCCCAAGTGTTAAACTGTGATGTGTAGCTATGGACATGAATGATACCTCAAATTGTGTGGTTTGTTCTGTAGAGGTGTGCTAATACTTTTCTAAATGATTTGATTTATTATTTTCAAATTTGTATACAAAAATCAGTCAGAAATATCCCATAGACTTACACTGAGAATATCCTAGAGACCTGGGTTGTGGACTCCAACCACAATGCAACGCCATCACAACCACTCAGAAAAGATACATGCTAAAAACCACTCGGGACTCTGTACAAACTGCATGGAAATGACACACACAACACCTTAACATCATAGTGGAGACAAATTAAATGTAAACACTAAACAATTGTAATTGGTGTTGCTAGTGGCGCAGAAATTCTACACAACTTTAAATCAGATAAATCGAATGTCATGGCATTCATTTCTCATGATTGAGTGTAAACTCAATTGTTGGGTTAAACAACGTTCTGAGCTGTGTTTTTCAAGAGGCATTGTTCTAGGTTGTAAAAAGCTTCCATGTAAACTTAGTAACATTTTTGATTCTGTGAACCAAGCAGCCCCTGTGTTGGTTAATATGCTAGTCAGCATTTTCATGCTGTTCTCTGCCCTAACTGCCCATCTTCCTCTTTTAAACATGCAGCTTTATTTTAACAAAATAAACAGAGGTGGAAAGTAATGAATTACAACTACTCTCATTTTTAATAACGAATAGTACTTTTACTTTTCTTGAGTTGATTAAAAATGAAATATTCAACTTCGCTACGGTTATTTTCAACCACAATTATAAAGTAAAAAAATGCATAATATTTCAGAATTTTTGGGAAGAAGAAAGTTATAAGCTGTAAATCTGTTTATAAGCTAAAACACGCTGTGCGTGGCACGATGGAAGCCCGCAGGGCACAGCATCATGAGCACAGCAGCAGCTTACATAAACCGCCACCAGTGTCCTCTATTTTCTAGCTTCTTCAAGACTTTCTGTCCTGTCACTATACAAGAACTGTAATACTGTGATTTTCTGCATTTTTCATTTTATTCTGGAAACCGTCTGAACATGTTTAACCACTGATCAGACTTCACTTGATTTTAAGGTAGGCAATGTTGTGCCAAACTTTGTCAAACATTAACACAATGTAGTTTGACATATATGTGGGGATATCTTGTTTACATGTTACAAACTTTTAAATATCATAGAAATATACAATGCCAATAGTGTCGGAAATGATCAGGGACACCGAAATGAACAAAAATATCCCAGAAATTCCAAATTTGAACGCAAAAAATGCCCACGCATACGAGTTCCCGGTATCAGTTTGGTATTGCACTTCCACGTTAAATTCTGTAACAATTTGCCCCCTTGTTCAAAATAAACTGTCCTAGTGGGTAACACTCTCGCTCACGGTGCTGTACTGTACTTCCCTGCAGAGTGCTGCTGTTTACGTGTCTGAAAAGACTCACTCGCTAGAGGCCAAAAGTGCGCAAGGGATGGATGCAGTTGTGTCCTAATGTCTGAAGAGGTAAATAAAATGAATAAATAAATATAATTAAAACATATACCCGGTATCTAAAATTCCTGTGTTTACATTTTATACAGTAAATATGTCAAATGTGTAAGAAATAAAACAATTCCATTAAATCCATTAATTCCAAAAAAAATACTGATGATGAACTTACAAAATAAATAACTTATCATACAACAGTGGATATGCAAGATAAATGTCTAGACAAACAGAAACACACAGAGCAATTCTAAAAATGAACCTGAAAGGACAATTGAATTCTTCGTGAGTTAAGACGTCTATGCAGATTTTTTGAGCGAGAACGCAAGGTCCTGTTTTGAGATTGCTTATTCTGAATATCTGCAACTCTGTTGATATGCAGTGCAGGAAATAATGAGAGAGCACTTCCTCTTTCTAATCTGCATGAGGTGTAAAGGTTGCCATAGGAACACTGACATGTGTTGGAAGTAAGCAACTGAGAATGTATTATAAAAAGGTTAGTGTGTTAATGTAAGTGTAGGTTAGCTAAATCCATAGGAAAGAAAAATCACAAATGAGATCTTGTTAACTGCGTCTCCTAGACAGCAATGAATTTAAATGGAGAGCAAATTGAGACATTTTCTTCACTGTCCTGTTTCTCAGATTTGTCAGAAAGGTTACTACTATGTACTTAAGCATTTGATACAAGGCTCCTATTATGTATATATGTTTAGTTGCATTGTACTTACATTTAAAGTACCTGCATTTAATTACATTTGTAGTTATACTGTTAACCTTACCTCTAACCCCTACCCTACCCCAAATCCTAAAACCCAACTCTAACCTCTAACCCCAACCCCACCCTACTCCTACACCTACACGTACCTCAACCTCAGTAGCAGCAAATGTGAATCTTGTGGGCATTTTCCAGTAAAACGTGTAGTTACACAGTAAATACATTTTATTGTATGTGTATTAATGTAAGTACACAGTAATTAAAGACACCTAATATAAAGAGTGACCGAAAGACCCCACTAATCTCACATGTGTCTCCACAGTTTCAGAAGAGATCTCAACAATGTCTCAAACTGCATGCAATCAAATATCAACAGATTTTAATATGAATGTAAACATTTCCTATCTATTTATTCAAAGATCAAATTATCTTATAATAATTGTATAGCTCTACAGTCTTACAGATTCTCAACAATAGTCGCATTTGAGTATATTTTAATTTCTCCTGAGCAATCTTACGTGAAACATCAGAGACAAATTTGCTACTTAAATGAAACATGATTGAGAACTCCACTAAAACTCCTGATCTATGAAAGAGCAAACTCAACGCTATTATTCTGCAGGATATCATGCTATCAAATTAACATATGTAAATTGACCTAGTTTGTTTAAAACCAGCCTTTTCAGAATGCATAGTTTACTACGTGGATGTGATCATCTTTGCAAATTTGGGAAGTAGCAATAGTTCTGGCAGAATTTAGGAACCATCTGTGTGACCGGGGTGGGGTTTGAGTAAAGTTTAGTTACTAAAAACGGTCACTTTAAGCACAAACTGTCACAATCTAGATAACAAACCGAAGGGGCACTTAGAGTAACTGGCATCAGCCAACGTTTCCAAGCTATCATTTATAAAAGCAATGTCAGGCTAATGAAATGTAAGTTTACTTGAAAGTTGACAAAAAAGCAAACTGTTTCCGCAAAGGCATGAATGCTATGTAGCACATTTTTGTCTGGTTTAAGTGGGATTGTCTGAAGGTTTGGAGTCTCTTCCTGTCACAAAGAAATGGGCTAAGATTGGCAGTTCTTAACGTCTGTGCTCCAGTTTAAATAGTTCCAGCTCCAGATTTAGTTTGGCCTGCTGTGGCCAAGTGGCCTGGATACAATTGGCCTATGGGGAGGCACGACTGCTTAAAAAAACCCCGCACCACTAATGCAGGGGCGTGAAGTATGATGATGATGATGGACTATCGTTGCATTACCATGAGTGATGCAGTCTCTTGCAACTTTGACGTTCACATTCTTGTCTTTCGAGAAAGGCAACTTAGGCGACAATCTGGTGCACAAATCACATTATCAGGACAGTAGTTGTCAACTGATATAGATTACACAGTGGCAGATGCTGATAACTAAAGAGCTGGGTGGCCGATGATAGACCTTTCCAGGCTGTCCTGATTATTCAATGAGGATTTTCAAAAATCTTATTATAGAATGGGCCATTTCCACTTCTGGTAACAATCCCTGGAATTATTGATGTAAACTAATATTTATATATTTTTTAAATATCTCAAGTAACAACAAATGTCCTGAGATTTTAATGTGACACAGCAGTGAATTTCTTAAAGGAATATTACAGGTTCAATCAAAGTAAAACTCAGTCGACAGCATTTGTAGCATAATGTTGATTACTACAAAAATTAAAGTCTTACAACTTGCCATGATATCCCTAAAGCAGCTGAAAATCGATTTAAACAGATTTATAGCTCAAATAACATGATTTTAACAGAATAATTAATAGAAGTGCTTTTATAGAAGTATAAGCTTCACCTTTCTGCCTTTACAACCTCCAAAAATGGCACTATTCACTTCCATTGCAAGTGCCTCACTGTAACCGTGATGTTTGCTTTTTTTTAAAAGAGGGAAGAGTCTAATATAATTTTTTATGGAAATTAATATTATCCCACAAATGACCAAGCCAGGACATGTCAAACTTCCCTGATATTTCCTGATTTTCCATTACCGTGGGAACCCTGAATTGAAATGTACACATATGCACTGCAAATTTACAATTTTTGTTTCACACTAAAATCTTTGAAAACAGAAATCATATCCATTATCCATTGACAAAGCTGTCAGTAGATTCTGGAACTGATACAAGGGAGAACTGACAATTGTGTTCAGTTATTGTCTGTTGCCAATCATCTCAAAATGCTCAAATATTGGAAGAGTTATAAATCAGCCTATCACTAAAAGACATGGCCAATAACAGGACATGCAGCTGATAATATACAAAGCTTTCTGAGGTAGGCCTTAGACTTACTAACAGAATAAACTCAACTTGGTTGAGTTTAAACTCTTCAAGCTAATGTGAGACATCAATTTGACCTCAGACCATGTGACCATTTAGAGAAGAGGCCATGAGATGCTGAGATTATATGTGTCATGTGTCTCACTGTGTAAAACATCTTGCCTTCGGACCTGAACCTGGAATAACAGAGTGCTATTTCTATGGCAACCTCTCTTTTGGCTCTCTTTCTCTTGACTCTTCTTTCTCAATGCACACACACGCACACACACACACACACACACAAACACAGTCTGTTCAAAATTCCCACTCAGTAACACCTACACAATTCAAACTCATACTGAAGCTGACTACTGGAATAAAAGTGCACATTCAGAGCCAGAAACAACCATACAACCACACTGTATAAAAGCCATATATAAATAGTCGCAGAAAGCAATATTCACATTCATTTAACACATCTACATGTTTCCATTGATCATGGTATAAATATTGGGGAGGTTGTACTGGCTTGTTTCCCCCATCCCCCATGGAAACTATACCCCTGGGAGGTTGCACTCGCTTATTTTGACTATTGGGGGGTTACCTCCCCACCCCCTGGAAACTACGCCCCTGGTTCTGACCCTTTTATTTATATTCAATAAAGGAAGAGGAGTAATGTCACACTGTAAATGACTGCATTTCCTTACCTGTCATAATAAACAACCCTTTTAGTCTAACAATTCATGTATTTTTATTGCCAAAAACACACTCTAATTTTATTTTTATTCTTCAGTGATTTCTTTGTAAAGCTGCTTTAGAAAAATTCTCAGAATTATGTATTGTGAAAAGTGCTATGCAAATAAAATGAATTAGACCAAAATGTAATAAAGTTACCATATTAAGCACTATAGACGCTGAGGTCCGGTATGCGCAACAGTGGCGCACCTTGACGAACAAGTACTAAGGAAAAACATTATAATAGAACGTCAATCGTCCTCGAGCGATAATCAGGTAAAACAAATATACATTGCGTTGTTTCACTTACCCGCTGGTTGATCTCTCTCATCCTTTCCTGGCGAAGTTTCGACAGATCCGCTACTCGAGACATTGCGATATTTTAAGCGACTTCAGTACAACATAAAACTATTCTTCTTCAGGAAAACACCGTATATGTTCCATGAATTGTGATCAGAATTCCGGTTATCTCCGTGTTATTTGATTTTACAATGGCAGTGTTTTTAAAAAATAAGGCAGAAGACATTTACAGAGCAGCGCCATGAGGTAACTTTTAAGAGAAATGAGCTGTTTCTCTCTGCGCTTCTCTCCTCCCCTTCAGTGTATGGTGTTGCCTCGTCCAGGAAGCCTAAAGATGACTGTACTGTATCATAAACCGCGCCTACCTTTATTATAACACTTTCATTTGAATTCTGTGCAGCTTGGGTGAGCATATAAAACTTAATGTGGCATTATTAAGTCGCCTCTCTATTCTCTCACAATAATTTATAATGGTCAAAACAATTCGTTTAGTTTTCGCCATAATACCAAAGTTTACTACAGTTATTGTTACTTCAGCCACCAATAATAATGTAAACAAAATAACTTAAGAAAGCTTATTACACCTATTAATGTATTATGGGTTTACTGCACTAACAATCATATGTCCATAAGCTTTTACATTTTACACATTTCAGTTTCATAACAAAATGATGAATTGAGGAATCTTTAATGAAATCAAATAATTTTGTTTGGCTAAACATTACGGACTTAACAAATATTTGACCCTTTTTCTTTTAAGATTTATGCATTTCAATTAAAAAAAGAAATTCCATCAAATTGAAATGTGTAATGTTCAACTAAATGAAATTAATAAAAATGTAAATATTTATTTTTTGTTTTATTTTATAAAAGATTACTCAATTCAATTGATTGGAATTTTGTTATGAAATTGAAATGCGTAAATCTTAAAATATTTTTTTAATGCATTTATTAATATGATGTCATTTTGTCATGGAATTCATATGAGTAAAAATATTTTTTAGAGTGTATCATCATGATTTTAGGTTGAAATGTATATGGATATATAGGGGAAAGTGTATATATAAGGTCCTGTTATTGGTCACCAATTCTTTTACGTTTTCTACACTAATTTTAAAAGGTACTGCGGTGTGACGTGAAGTTTTATACATTACAATACTCCAAGTAGTCTCTAAATTAATAAGAGTGCATTAAACTGCATGTATAATATAATAGGAAAAATCATGTTCAAAATAAAGTAGAGAACATCACACAGCAGAACATGTCAACATCACAAAAGTACACTGCAAAACTTTTCTTGCTGAGCATTTTTGTCTTGTTGTCCAGTAAAAATGCCCAAACATTCTTAAAACATGAAAGAAACTTCTTGAGAAGGAGAATGACAAGATACAAAGTCAACATTTATGTCAAAATGGTTTATGCTTAACCTCCTGTGACTCGAGCTTGACTAATGTGAGCATTTTCCATTTCCCTTTTTGATTTGTAACTAGTAGCCCCTAAGAAACATGCCAAAAAATGTCCACATATATGGACATTGGGACTAAGTTGTGAAATTTTAAGTAATACCAAGCTATAGAAAGTCAAATTTTATTTTAATTAAATTGTCCTGTCTGTCTGCACTTTTTAAATGCACTTTATTTTTATCCTAACTTGGTATACAAGTTGGTATACTTGGTCTCTGTATGCAAAATGTTTCCAGTTTTTGGATGGATCCATTGATTCTCAATGTGATAATGCACAGTGAATATACAATATTTTAAATTAAACTGAGCATACAGTCCACATACGTGGTCATTGTGTTTTAGAGCGTACCATTTGGCGATAAATCACTCAAATTTAAAAAATGGCATATAAGATGAAACTAGAGACTTCTAGGTTTCAAACAGGTTTCATTGTAAACACTTAATTAGGTTTCTTACTAGATGTAGTTTTGTTGGCGTTTCAACCAAACACAAACTCTGCTGTGATCGATGTCATGTTTTTTGGTCACATGACTCTGTGCGTCAAAAGTTTATCCCTATTGGGGCAGCTGTGGCTCAGCTGGTAGAGCGGGTTGTCCACTAATCGCAGGGTTGGTGGTTCGATTCCTGGCCCACATGACTCCACATGCCGAAGTGTCCTTGGGCAAGACACTGAACCCCAAGCACCTTGCATGGCAGCTGCTGTCATTGGTGTGTGAATGTGTGTGTGAATGGGTGAATGAGACGCAGTGTAACACGCTTTGAATACCGCTAAGGTTAAAAAGGTGCTATATAAGTGCAGACCATTTACTGAGTCTCCTGAACTGAGATCAGGCAGTTTAAATGAAATGAAATTAAGCGTTGCATTAAGCAAAGCCAAAATACAACGTGCACACAGGGACGCATGAGGTTAAAATATATCTTATGCGATTTTGCATCTCAAATAAATTTATCTTGATTTAAGAATTGTTTTTCCATTCCCATTTCTCCCCAATTTGGAATGATCAATTCCCAATGCGCTTTAAGTCCTCATGATGGCATAGTGACTTGCTTCAATCCAGGTGGCAGAGGACTAATCTCAGTTGCCTCCGCATCTGAGACTGTCAATCCGTGCATTTTATCACATGGCTTGTTGAACGTGTTACTGCAGAAACATAGTGGAGGCTTCACGCTATTTTCTGTGGCATCCACGCACAACTCACCACACGCCCCACCGAGAGTGAACCACGTTATAGCGACCATGGGGAGGTTACCCCATGTAACTCTACCCTCCCTAGCAACCGGGCCAATTTGGTTGCTTAGGAGACCTGGAGTTTTAAGAATGTTTTAATATTTGTGCTGGAAAACAAGACAAAAATACTCTTTTTTTTTGTTGTTGAGAAAATCATTATTATTATTATTTGCAAAGTTTTGCATGTCAACTACCCAGTACCTATGGTTTCTTGGTGGAAACTTCAGTTACCATGAAATATTTTTCAGGTTCAGATTTCATCAGCCAGTTACAGTCTATGCAAACTATTGAAAACTGCTGCATGACACATTTTCATGCAAATAGATGCATGTGGTGGAACAATCTATGCAGTCTAAATGGATTTAAATACAAGTATCAGATGCCAACATCTGTCATGATGAAATGATGGTACTGGCAATACAAAATTACATTTGTTCTAGCAAACCACGAGCTGAGCCCTTCCCCCGATGACATCAACTTTAAGCACGTACATCTAGTCTGCATTTCCCAGAAGAACTGTGTTCTCTAAAAGGATCTAGGTCTGATATCAGGCAGTCTTGTGGTCTGCACATGTTAGCAAAAAGCAACCTGAATGAATTCAGAACAGTTATAACTCGCCTGTGTTATCACTCGCATGTGCAAATCCACACCTTATAATAAAGACATTTAAATATTACATATGACCTCCACTTGGACTGGTAAATACATCCATCTCTAGAGCTGCAGTATTTTAAAGGCTCTGCATTAAAGAGGTACTGCACAGGAAAATGCAGCTCTTCATGCCCCTCTGCAGCATTACCTCTGTGGACTTGGAAGAAATGCAGAAAATGGTGGTTCAGGGGAAAGGAGGGGTGATCCTTTACCCACTTGTCCACATCTGTAGCCATGCCAACAGTGTACTTAGACTTGGACTGGGTCATGGGGATACCTGGGGAAGTTTGAAGTGGGTGACAAGGTTTTGGGTTTCTATGGGCACATTTGGGCAAGTAAACAATTGGTGGAGTGCACTTGATGTATTTTTTCTGTTTTGTGGCATGGTTTAACACAAGTCAAATCCCTCAGCAGATTAAAGCAAGATTAAAGGAAGTCAAATCTCTTAAAAGATTTAGTGCCCAAGATAGTCATTATGTACATTTGTCTGACAATACTGTCCCTAGCCGAGTGCAACTTGCAAAGGGAAACATAAGAGCTGGATCTAGTCATGGCGAAAATGTAATTCTAAAAAAATAAACAAAGTACAAAATAACTGAGTAAACGCAGGAACAAAGAAAACATCCACGATAGGAAAAACTCAGGAAGAAAGGAAACATCAACAATGGGCAAAACACAGGAACACAGGAAACATCTACTAAGGTATGGATGGGCTCAGGTAATACACGGGAGGTCAAACACATAACAACCGACAAAGGTAAAACAGACATCTGGGCAATATATACAATGCATCCGGAAAGTATTCACAGCGCTTCACTTTTTACACATTTTGTTATGTTACAGCCTTATTCCAAAATTGATTAAATTCATTAATTTCCTCAAAATTCTGCAAACAATACCCCATAATGACAACATGAAAGAAGTTTGTTTAAAATCTTTGCAAATTTATTGAAAATAAAAAACAAAAAAAAAATCACATGTACATAAGTATTCACAGCCTTTGCTCAATACTTTGTTGAAGCACCTTTGGCACAAATTACAGCCTCAAGTCTTTTTGAGTATGAAGCTACAAGATTGGCACACCTATTATTGGGCAGTTACTCCCATTCTTCTTTGCAGGACCTCTCAAGCTCCATCAGGTTGGACGGGGAGCGTTGGTGCACAACCATTTTCAGATCTCTCCAGAGATATTCAATCGGGTTCAAGTCTGGGCTCTGGCTGGGCCATTCAAGAACATTCGCAGAGTTGTCCCGTAACCACTCCTTTGTTATCTTGGCTGTGTGCTTAGGGTTGTTGTCCTGTTGGAAGATGAACCTTCACCCAGTCTGAGGTCCAGAGCGCTCTGGAGCAGGTTTTCATCAAGGATGTCTCTGTATGTTGCTGCATTCATCTTCCCCTCAATCCTGACTAATCTCCCAGTTCCTGCCACTGAAAAACATCCCCACAGCATGAGGCTGCCAACACCATGCTTCACTGTAGGGATGGTATTGGCCAGGTGATGAGCGGTGCCTGGTTTCCTACAGACATGATGCTTGCCATTCAAGCCAAAGAGTTCATCATGGTCTAAGAGTCCTTCAGGTGCCTTTTGGCAAACTCCAGGCAGGCTGTCATGTACCTTTTACTAAGGAGTGTCTTCCATCTGGCCACTCTACCATACAGGTCTGATTGGTGGAGTGCTGTAGAGATGGTTGTTCTTCTGGAAGGTTCTCCTCTCTCCACAGAGAAATGCTGGAGCTCTGTCAGAGGGACCATCAGGTTCTTGGTCACCTCCCTGACTAAAGCCCTTCTCCCCCAATCGCTCAGTTTGGCCTGGCGGCCAGCTCTATGAAGAGTTCTGATGGTTCCAAACTTCTTCCATTTATGCTCATTGGGACCTTCAATGCGGCAGAAATGTTTCTGTACCCTTCCTCAGATCTGTGCCTTGATACAATCCTGTCTTGGAAATCTTCCTTGGACTTCATGCTTGGTTTGTGCTCTGACATGCACTTTTAACTGCGGGACCTTATATAGACAGGTGTGTGTCTTTCCAAATCATGTCCAATCAACTGAAAATACCACAGGTGGACTCCAATCAAGTTGTAGAAACATCTCAAGGATGATCAGTGGAAACAGGATGCACCTGAGCTCAATTTTGAGTGTCATGGGAAAGGCTGTGAATACTTATGTACATGTGATTTTTTAATTTTTAATACATTTTCAAAAATTTCAAACAAACTTATTTCACATTGTCATTATGGTGTATTGTTTGTAGAATTTTGAGGAAAATAATGAATTTAATCCATTTTGTAATAAGGCTGTAACATAACAAAACGTGGAAAATTGAAGTGCTGTGAATACTTTCCGGTTTACAAAAACAAAAAGAACTGTCCACACTTAAAATTGAAGTGAATGGGGCCAGTCCATAAATGTTAAAAGACACATCATTTTTTTTTTATTTTAGCATTTATGGACTGGCCCCATTCACTTCCATTTTGTGTTACTGTAAGAGTTTTATTTTTTTATTTTTTTATAAAAGAGCAAAGAGTTGTATTTTGTGGAAATTAACATTATGCCACAAATGCTGTTAGCTGAGCTTAACTTGTATTAAACCCAGAACATTTCTTTAACAAAACCAATTTCAGACCAAAATCCAACTCTATTACCCCTTTCCCATCAGCACGGTGCCAGAATCGGTAGCCAATTTGCATTTTCAATGATGAAAACATCTAAATCAGTTCTGCGCGGACCCCTTATTCCTTCTGGTCTTGAACCAGGAACCAGAACCAGTAATACCATTAACAAGCACATTTTTGAAAAAAACATAAAAAGTGAAACAAAACTAGATGGTACAAAACTAGAAATTTGTTTACATGTCTGTTTCTATATTGCTAGTGTTTTCCTGTTGCTCTGTTTGAAATACAATCATTGTATTTATATAAACATTCAAATTTTGAATATTTTAAAAATATTTTTAAGCTTTTTCATTGCATAACACAATTCCAACAAATGAAGTTGAGCAATGTTTAACAAAATGAAATATAATATTGTTTACTCAATTTAATTTGCCAGAATTTTATAATTGAAATGAATCTGAAATGTGTTATATCTGAAATGTTTTTTGTTAGAGTAGGCTATTATATGTGTGATTTGATTACTATGAATTTGATTTGCTGTATATTTAAATAACTCCTGACCGTTACATCGAAGTTGGCTCACGATGGCCAAAAATAAGCTAAATTTGAACACTTATGTTAAAATAAATTCTCAAATAAGACATATAAACAAAGTGGAGTGTGCTATGTTTGGTTGCAGGTTATTTAGTAAAGCAGTCAATTACTGTTATCATTCAGCTTTCACATCAGTAGAAACATGGGCCGGTTCTAAGAGCAATTTGCAGATCTCCCCACTGAGCCAGCAAATTTTCAGTAGAAAAGGGTATATGACAGCTTTTTCTGTGAAATCCACTAGCTCTTCAACTTTAAACAGTGAAACCCCCCCCCCCCCTCCCCTCTCTCTCTCTCTTTCATTCTCTCTGTCTCTGAGGAAGGACAGATTGCACTGTGGGCGGACTTCCACACAAGTGTTTCAACACTTGTTCTGTCTCTCTCTCCCCTCTTACTCACAGTTTCTTTAATTTCATGCACACAATCTTTCTACCTTGTGTTGGTAATCACAAATCTGTCACATGGGACCAGCTCTGCTGTTTATTACCGGTTAGATTTCAGCCCCAGCAGCACTCCTGACCCAATCAATAATGATGAATACTCTGTCTTTGGCTCAGTATTCTGCCTCTGTGCTCAGATACTGCTGATGTTACTGTAGCAGTTCATAATCAGTGCTGCTTGAGCAAGTGCACACTCTACTGCAATTCTAATAGGCTGATCTTGTTACTCAGAATTGATTGCAAGGCAGCACTGTATTAATATTCCTCAAAAATTCTGTATAATGTTTGTTCTAAACCCCTAACGTAATTGTTAAGCTTCTGAAATTAATTCGACCTGAACTGCTTAACATTTTGTTTCTAGATAATTCCAGTCTTGGTGTGCTCTTTATTTTTTTTATACTTTTTAATATATTTAAGATTAAAGTTTGAAAATTTCCCAGAAACTTGCATTTATATTTTTTTTAGCATTCAAAATAAAACTGATGCATGCTGGGAGTCATGGCAACAGCAAAGTGGTTCTAATGCAGTACTTTATTTACACTGAAATAAAATCTAAACTTTAACACTATTCTTTCCATGCAAGCACTGGCATTTCCTTCAGGAAATGCAAATCTGGTTATATAGTCTACACTTGCACAAATAAATGGTGTATTTTTATCAACTAACCAGTGGTTCTCAACTGGTGGGTCATGACCCCAATTATGCATTGCACATAATTAGGATAGCAAAATGAATCAACTTTATGTACTTAAAAGGGAGAAAAAAACATATCTTCATATATCCTTTGCTCCTGATATTAAACTCTGTGTCTGAACTTCTGGTGTTTATGCATTTACAAAGTTGTCAGTTTTCCTATTCAGCCTATCTCATTTTAATAATTTAGCTTAATTTTGAGTCCACGCATAGTTGATGTTAAACAAAATGTAATATTTGAAATACAACCTTTTGTGCGATAAACAAATCTGGAACTGTCTTGGGTGGGTTGCCACTAATGTCCAATGTAAAACCTGTGTCCTGAAGAAAAAACCCATAGAGAACCACTATTCTAAACCACAGTAATGAATTTGATTCAAATCTAGAACAAAGATCATAGCAAACTGTTCATAGCTATAGCTTTACATAGCCTTTTAAGCTGTGTAAGAAATTGAGCTTCTTTGTGTATTTTAAATATACCTTGAGCCCTTCAGTCAGTGTGTTATTATGTGCATTTTGTATCACAATTTTCATTTTACTGAAGTCGGTTGTTACAATGATAGTGGGTGTTAGCTCTGGCCATGACTGTACTCTGAAGTAGATAGATGGATAGAGAGAGAGAGAGAGAGAGAGAGAGAGAGAGAGAAAGACAGAGTTGCTGTGGTTTATCACTCCATAAAGGAGGTCCTCTTCAGCAGTCTTTCTGCTGCAGATGGGAAAATTTGTTTTGTGTGTGTGTGTGTGTGTGTGTGTGTGTGTGTGTGTTTACGATAGAAGGAGTTTGAGTGCCGATGGCGTGTCAGTGTGTGTGATTCTGCAGAGATGACCAGTTTCTGGAGGCTGAAGCCCACGAGGCCTGTCATTCAGCACAGCACAGATTTTGTCACAAAACAATGTGAGCCTTAAAGTGAACATGAGTGTGTGCAAATCTGTATTTATGAGGCGATTTCTAATTTTGACAAAGCGAGATTTTGCATCAATCATTGAAGTTAGAGAGAAAATTTGGTTTTGCTATTCTGTCTCTCAAACCTACGCATAGGTCTGGATAAATATTCACAACATATTTACAATGATTTTTCTGGATTTAATGAATTAAGCAACCTTTATTGATATTGTGATGATTTTAATGATTTTCATTGTGATTTTTCCATGTCTTGCGACTTGTGAGCATTAACACAGAAATATGTTAATAGCATATTTGATTTAAAATTGGCATTAAAGTTGGTAAGTTCAATTAATTTCTATGAATCAGTTTCAATTAATCAGTTGAAAACTAATGTAACAATTGAAAACTTTTCACATCAAGGACAGGTTAATAAAATGTATATAAGTATTAATTGATGATTGATTGTGTTCAAATCATACTTAAGTTTAATTTAGTCAAATATAAAAAGGCGTGGGAAAACATACATAGCTTATTATTAACTTGATATTTAATGGGATTTATTTATCATATATTGAATCTACATGGCAACAATGCTTTGGAAAATGGCTTTGAAATGATGGTTCCTCTCACTGTAAAGAAAATCTCCCTTTTAAGCCATTTCAGAGCAAATACATTTTAGCTATGTAACCTACCTACATACATACATGCACACAAACAAACCCTTATTTTAATGACTCGTTCATATTTCCACCCCAAAACAACCCAGTTCCAAACCCCAGTCTGACAGCGGGGGTGTGGGAGGGGCACAGATTGATACGTTTCACAGATGTTTGCTTTTGTGGTGGGATTTTTTTTTGAGATCAATGTAGCTACTCTTGAACCTCAGAAAAGGCCCTGCGCTCCACCCTGTGGGTCTGCATGACTTTATGAGTCTCCCTAAATGAGTGTATTTATAACACACATGTCTCTTACTATGCCTATTGTCCTGTTCATTTTTAGTAATTTATTGTACTGTCCCGTACTTTTTGCACACGTTTGCACATGCACTTTATACTTTATATAGGTATGTTATTTAGTCTGTGTAGTCTCATGTGGTTCTGTGTTTGTCCTATGTTGTTTTATGTAGCACCATGGTCCTGGAGGAAGGTTGTCTTGTTTCGCTGTGTACTGTACTAACTGTATATGGTTGAACGACAATAAAAACTACTTGACTTGACTTGACATACTAGACTCTACATATACATTACCGGTCAAAAGTTTTGAAACACTTGATTGAAATGTTTCTCATGATCTTAAAAATCTTTTGATCTGAAGATGAATGCTTAAATGTTTGCAATTAGTTTTGTAGACAAAAATATAATTGTTCCACCATATTAATTTATTTAATTCTAAAACAAAAATGTAATGATTTATTTTATTATTATTTTTTTTTTTTTTAAATTGATGACTTGAAACAAATAATAAAGAAAAGCAGCTAATAAGTGCCCAACATAGATGGGAACTCCTTCAATAATGTACCTCAAGAAGTTGGTTGAGAAAATGTCATGAGTGCATTCTAGGCAAAGTGTGACTACTTTGAAGATGCTAAAATATAACACAGTTTTGATTTATTTTGGATTTTGTTTAGTCACAACATAATTCCCATAGTTCAATTTAGTTTATTTCATAGTTTTGATGACTTTACTATTATTCTAAAATGTGAAAAAAAAAAAAAAAAAAAAAAGTTGCGTAATCCAGCATGGCAATCCCCTTGCTCGAAAACCCCTCCACAATGTTGTAATATAAATCTGCTGTATCTTTATTGTTATGCCTGGGGGTTTATTGGATAGGCGGGGAGTTTGCCCAGGACAGAACCATGCCGCCAAACACCAACAGATGCTTCATTTGTCTACAATAATCAATAAAGTATTCAAGTTAGTATTCATTTGACGGAAGTGGTCCTCTTTAATTCAATTAAATTTAATCAATTTGATCTTGGTTAAATTTTCTTGTGCTTCTTTTTTAAGGCCTAGCTAGCATAAAGTCATGAAATCGCAGTGTATTTCCCACTTTATTTCACATCGGTTTGTTAAATAACAACTTAATACTGTTTGAAATGTTCAACTGTTTGTCTGCTAAGAACATAAATGTAAAAGGGCAGAGGAAATGGAAAATGCTTTATATACAGGGAGATAGAGAAAGAGGATTACTGAAGGATGAGAGGAGGAAAGAGTGGACATCTGAGAGTGGACGATAATGGCAGAAGGAAACAGGCCAGATGATGAGATGACTCAGCCAGACTGTTTATCTAGCAGCTAATGAGCATCTACCACATGCACACACACACACACACACACACACACACACACACGATAAAATACTGTGGCTGAATCATGGTTCAGTGATTGTCCCAGATGGTAATATCATAGTACTTTGCTTTATATCATGGCAGAGGTTCATGTGACATTATTTAAGAGCCTTTGAACTGTACTGTCTGTGAGAAAAAGACTGGGCTGCATGAATGTGTATATTATTAATATATACAGTATTGTGGTGATGTGGGTGTGGTCGAGCAATGTCCGTGGAGAACGAGGCCAGGAGAAGGATATTGGACACCTGTGTGAAATTATCTCTAACAGCTGTTCTGTTTCAGCGAGAGCTGGAGGGGGATAAAAAGGGTGTCCAGACTGCCGGAGGGGAGAGAGAGAGACACACACACTATGCATTTTATGTTGTGCTGAAAAGCCATTTGTTGATTGACGCCGAAAAGTGTAGAAATAAATCTCACGTTGGATTTTTTTTACCCAGCTCCTGCTTCCTCCTTCAGAAAGAACTCATAGAATACGTCACAAGTATATATCTATTTTCCATATGCTATCTTTCTATTATGTTGTTCTCACTACAAGGATGCAATAACAAACAAACAAACAAATATAAACCTCTGTCTGACTGGTGAAGAATAAGTTAGTAGCCTGAATGTCCCAAACAGTCATGCAGCTCTGAGATTGTGCCTGCAGTCAATCCTTTCACAAGCTCTTCCCTTGTGTGTGCTTGGGGTCAGATCAGGCTTTAAACAGCTGACTGGACCCATGTGTGTTTGTGTGTGTATGTGTGCGTAAGTGTCTGGAACTAAGAGAGAGAAGTAGAACACACTTTCAAGGAAGTCTAGTCACATGAACATGGGTCTATCCTTCCTAGATGATTAAAGGGTTATGTCAAAGAAAATAAAAAGGTACTATATAATACAGAAAAACTATTTTTAAAAGTGAAGTTTAATATATATATTTTTAACTATTCCTCCTAGCATTTTCATGCTACATGGTACAGATATTAAGGATGTTCTGGAATCGATCGATCGATCTATCTATCTATCTATCTATCTATCTATCTATCTATCTATCTATCTATCTATCTATCTATCTATCTATCTGTCTATCTGTCTGTCTGACTGTCTTTCTGACTATCTTACTATCTCCCTGTTTAATGTCTGTATAACCATCAAACTTCATAATTTAAAGCTAGATTAAACTTTAAGACAAGGCTTCGTCTTGACAAACTTTACCTTTTTAGATGTTTTTGCTATTCTGTTTGGTGGCAATAGAGATGCAGAGATGACAAATTCACCTTTAACAAAAACTCTCTAAGACTATTTAAGTGAATACACTAGACAGTTTCTAAGAGAGTGTTTGTCTTATGAAACTCCTCCCCTCCTTGTTGGACCTTTTGCGTTGGAGTCTGTCACAAAAATATTATAAAAAATTGTTTATGTGCCAATTCTATTGACACTCCCTTGAGATGGTCACAGTACTATGTGTGTGTGTGTGTGTGTGTGTGTGTGTGTGTGATTTTAACGGTATGATCTCATGCAAAGGCTCACAATTCAAGCAGACCTTTTCTGTAATGATAAGAGTATTTGTATAAATGATAATACAGTGAATGTGAGTATCCATGTCTCATGTAACATTATATTGGCTTGAATTGGCACATGAATAGATTTGAAAGTCTAAGAACATGACTAACATTAATATAAGTAAAATTCTGTGAAATCCTACTTTCTCATGTGCCATACTGGTAAACTGGGACAAAGATAATATTAAGACCAATGTCCAACCATAAAAAGTAGTCCCACACAGAAACTGCACATTGTTTCACAATTTTTGTGTATTGCTGTTTCTTCAACTTTGACCACATTTAGCACAGTGAACTTTTAAAAAGTAAAGTAAAACATTTTCACACACTTACTAGTTTATTTAAGTTGTCTACTAATAATAACAAAGAATGTACCTGTAAATAAAAATTCCCTCAAAAATGTCCCGCTATTCCAACTACACCTCAAATTCTGTATTGTGTTTAAATAGAATTCTGTGGTGGAAATGATGGTGATGGAAATTACATTTCTCATGTCATGCCTCTCTTTATATGAGATAAAGTGGATGACTCCTTTCTCTTGCTAAGCTAATTTCATACCTAACATTTTGAGTATACTAAATATACATAATTAAATAATATTTTCACACTTTTTCCAAATTAAAAAAAATTCCAGCTTGATTGGAAATTACGCCTAATTCAAATATTCTGCTCAAAGTGATGTCAACACTTTTGTTTGCTTTGTTAACAATTTCTGTAACTTCTGTTTGGTGTGGTGAAAATTAAGCCAAAATAATGGGACAGTTGATAAAAATCGCTTTCACAGCATAAATATTAAAATGATTTGCTTATTTCACTCTTGGTTTAGACTATCATAGTTTGAACGCATATATAATATATATAAACGCAATAATTTTTATTTTTATAATGGTTTTTCACAGTTTAATATTGAAAGTATGGGTCTGAACAATAAAATCTATACATATAACATTTGTGCCAAAAATAAATGATGAAAGCATGGTACAAAGTCACTGGAATCATAACTTCATATAATAAAAGAAAAAATTATAATCTGTTATTTTGAAAAAAATAAATAAATAATCAACCCCTGGGACAGGAAATTGCCCAAAGATGGAATGGATTTAAATATGGTTAAATGTGTTAAGCGAAGCTGAGAATTCAAAATTCATATTAGTAGCTAAAATAATTTTAGAGAAAGAAAATTAGCCAAAATATTTATTATAAAATGGCTAGTTCTGGTTACAGATGCTGATTGGCCAATACAACTTTCCAGCCATCCTAAAACATGTGATATGGTAACAGCTTTGAGGTGAAACACCTGTTCACCGAGCTAATTTATATGCCAGGGACTATTTTTTAACAGAAGTATGCTACTTAATGAATTTGGTTAATAAAATAATGTTTTAATGAAAAATTATGCCTATATTATGTAGTAAATGATTTATAAAAGTAGTACGGCACAGTCATGGCTGAAGGTACTCCGCTGCGTGGCTTGCCTAACAACGCTTTTTCATCGTTTCTATATTCACAATGTAGCACAGCCTCTCGTATCTTATACACAAATACAGAGGGGGCAGGGATAATTGGAACTTTCTGAATGACTGGCTTTCAAGTTCAGCAGAGCTGTCTGTGGATTTCTGAGTTTACAGGTTCTGTGCAGGCCTTGACATGGGCAAATAGGTTGATTGCTATAAGCGATAGCAACAGTGAGTCAGCGTTTGGCAGGTTCCAGTGATTCATAGTTGTCTGGTTTTGAGCACAAACAGAACTGTGGAATTTATATTAAGGCTGGAAATTAAATTGGAAATTAATCTTTAACTCAAGAAGTAATAATAAAAGTAGAAACTGAGATGGTTAGAGATAACAACTGAGAGGTTGAATCAGTGATGCTTGATTCAACTTCCCGTGTCTACTACCTGCGCAGATATCAACAGCTCAACTGGGTTGTAGGTTGCCAGGTTGAGGTCACAAATGGGTTGAAATTTGTATGATGTGGATTGTGAAGGATGCGTTTCATACAAGATCTGGCAACTGGACAACCTTGGAATAATATATTGATGTGATTATTCATATAACGAGGTTTGGGCCATACAAATTATAGGAGATTCCTGGGAGAAATAACAAAATGGGAGGGGGAGGGAGATGGGTGTGAAATACGGGAGACTCTCGGGAAAAACGGGAGTGTTGACAGGTATGAGAGAGACAGGCATAGAATTTCCTATTAAAGTGATAGTTCACCTGAAATTTAAATTCTGTCTTTATTTACTCATCCTCATGTTGTTCAAAACCCATATGGTTTTCTTTTTTTCTGTGCAAAACAAAAGGAGATGATAGGAATGTTAGCCACATACACCATTCACTTTCATTGCATCTTTTTTCCATGAAAGTCAATGGTGAATGAGGTTACCATTCGGCCTAGCACCTCCATTTTAGTTCCACGTAAGAAAGTAAGTCAAAGGGATTTGAAAAAACATGAAGGTAAGTGCATTATTACAGAATTGTCATATTCGTGTAACCAGTCTCTCTAACTCTCAAGTTGTCCTTCATTCAGGACGATAGTGTGACACTGCCATCTATTGGTTTGTAATAACCATGTTCTGTCCTATGGTCCAATTCCACAACACTGCCTTTCCTTGTTTACTAAAATAAGAGGAGCTATTCAGAGTTGACATAACCACATTCAACTGCTAATAATCCATCTTCATTAACGATTGGCAGACATTTTTCACCCAATTCACTTACAGTGCATTCAATGTACACATTTGATCAGTTTGTGTGTTTCCCCGGCAATCAAACCCCTGACCCTGGCTTTGCTAATACCATGCTCTATAAATTATGCAACAGGAACCATCTCTGAAAAGATTAATACAACAAACCCAAAATGATCACGTTAGCTCAACTAAACAGTGAGCTAGGCTCTTACCTTGTTTTTAGCTGTCATCTTGCGCAGGAAGCTAAGTGTTCGTTCCAGACGATTTCCTGATGTATCCTCTTTGTTCACATTCCTGTCGGCCTTTGTTTGCCCTCTGTTGATATCCCAACCCAGAGCAGCCAACTCACTGTCTATACTGGGAATGAGAGAGAAAGTGAAAGAGACTTAGAACAAACTTATGGATATTTTTTGTATATGTATTATGGACATTTAAAATATAAATGTATTAATTACATCTCTAATTGTAATGAATAAGACGTACCTGTGGGTCGATCCCCCAAGGTGGTAGTTCGAAACAACATCTAGATAACACCAAACAAGACAAGCATAAAGCACTCATAGATTTAGGGGAAAAAAAACTATTTTGACAAGTATATGATGAAACGCTGTCTACACAATCTCAGTTTCAGTTATATAACAGAGCAAGGGAAATTGTATACAAATAATGTGTAAAAAATACAGATATAAGCTAAAATCAAAAAAGTGATTGAAAAGGTGGAGTAAAGAGAATCTTGTCATGGTCCTGTCACTCTGTCAGTCTGGGTTATGGTCTGACAAGACCCGTGATCGTCCCGTGTCTGTCAGGTGTTTCATTGTCTGTCTTTGTTTGATCATGTGGTTTCAATTGTATTTCCTATTGTATAGGTATTTTATTTAGTCTGTGTAGTCTCATGTGGTTCTGGGTTTGTCCTATGTTGTTTTATGTAGCACCATGTCCTGGAGGAACGTTGTCTCGTTTCACTGTGTACTGTACTAACTGTATATGGTTGAAACGACAATAAAAACCACTTGACTTGACTTGATTTCCTGTCATGCGCTCTTCGGTCTGTCTTGTTTCATGTCGTGAGCATGGCGTCTGGATCTTGACTTCCTGTCTGGTTCGGTTTTGGTTTGTCTGTTATTGACGTGGGTGCCTCGGGCTAATATCACGAGGCAATAATTTGTTTGGCTCTCGCGAACGAGGCGGTGCCTTGCGTCATGCTCGTGTTGCATGCACCGGTCGTGAGCTGTCTTCATGTTGTGCTAAGGTTCGTTCACTTCGGTCTAAGATGTCAGGTGTGTGCGTGTCTGAACTCTCGCACAGGTGTCCTGTCTTGTTTTTGTCGCCTCAGATTTCATCTTGTTTGTCGGTTGGTATGGGCGTATATTGACTTATTGTCTTGGCGATGTGCACTCATGCCATTTGGGTGTTTTGTTGTCTTGTGAGAGCATGTGGCTTTGTTTTGTTTCTGTATTGCCGCCTATCTCTCTGTCTTACGTCATACCCCGTCTCGTTGTTGGCTTATTATTAGTTAATTTGCATCACCTGTCCCCTGTTAACTCCTCTGATTTCTCTCTCTATTTTAGTCTCCGCATGTTTGCTGTCCAGTGCCAGTTTGTCTTGTTTCCAGTTTTGTGTGTTCCAGTAGGTATTGTTTGTTGGTCTCATTCATGTCGGTCCTGTTTATCAGCGCTGTTTTTGTTCAGTCCAGTCGGTCCTGATTCCCCTATTATGTCTGCTCCAGCCTGGATTACCTTTTTCCCCTACGGGGTTGTTTATGTTTGTTTTCCACCTTGTGGGAGTTTTGGTTTATTTTGTATTTTTTGTATATAAATAAATTCCTTTTCTCACTCTCTGTTTGGGTCCTTAGCCTCATTCTCTGCATTTATGACACATAAATGTACATTTTACACATTATGTACAACACATAAACTACAAGTATATATAAAATATATAATAAGTTTTTATATAAATACAGCATGTGTAAACTATTTACATTCATCTCAGTTTATTGACATGCACTGTGAAGTAAATACAGTATATACAATAATGAGCCAAAACATAATGACCACTTGCATAATATGATGTTGGTCCTCCGCGTGCCGCCAAAACAGCACCGAAGATGCATGGACTCTACAAGACCCCTGAAAGTGTCCTGTGGTATCTGGCAAAAAGACATTAGCAGTAGATCCTTCAAGTCCTGTATGATGCAAGATGGAGCCGCCGTGGATCGGACTTGTTGGTCCAGATTGAGATCTGGAGAATTTGGAGGCCAGG
The DNA here is from genome assembly GCA_032164185.1 of Moxostoma hubbsi. Classification (NCBI taxonomy): domain Eukaryota; kingdom Metazoa; phylum Chordata; class Actinopteri; order Cypriniformes; family Catostomidae; genus Moxostoma; species Moxostoma hubbsi. Next base: position 31,403,365 of record JAVLUX010000026.1, on the reverse strand, counting down.
GAAACACCTTGAATTCTTCATCATGTTCCTCAAACCATTCTGAAAAATCTGTGCAGTGTGGTGGGGCACATTATCCTGCTGAAAAAGGCCACTGCCATCAGGGAATACCATTGCAATGTGTACCTGGTCTGCAACAATGTTTAGGTAAGTGGTACATGTCAAATTGACATCCACATGAATGGCCAGACCCATGATTTCCCAGGAGAACATTGCCCAGAGCATCACACTTCCTCCACCGGCTTGTCATCTTCCAACTTTGCATCCTGGTGCCATCACAACCCCAGGTAAATGGTGCACATGGGCGCCCACATGATGTTAAAGAAAATGGTACTCATCAGACCAGGTGACCTTCTTCCACTGCTCCAAGGTCCAGTTTCAACGCTTGTGACACCGTTGTAGGCACTCTGATCGGTCTGCGGCTACACAGCCCCTTACGCAGCAGGGTGCGATGCACTGTGTGTTGTGACACATCCCTCCCGTAACCATCATTCAAATTGTCTGTGACTTGTGCCACAGTAGAACTTCTGTCAGTTCGGAACAGATGGAATAGCCTTGGATTCCCTCGTGCATCGATAAGCCTTGTATGCCCAACATCCTGTTGCTGGTTTGTCCCTCCTCGTCCACTGTCCGTAGGTACTCACCACTGCTAATTGGGAGCACCCAACAAGCCTTGCCTATTCAGAGATACTCTGACCCAGTCATCTGGCCATTACAATTTGGCCCTTGTCAAAGTCGCTCAGGTCTTTACTCCTGGCCATTTCTCCTCCATTCAACACCCTGTCCACGAGAACTGATTGTTCGATTACCATCTAATCTACCCAGACCTTGACATGTGGCCTTGATAGGAGATGATCAACGTTATTCGCTTCAACTGTAAGTGATCATAATGTTTTGGCTCATCGGTGTATACGAAAATTAAGATTTAATAATGGCGGGATTTCAATAAATTAAAAGGCATATATCACATGAAAGACAAACACAAACCACTGACCATGGCAGTATGAGCGTGGGCGAGGGGCGGCGCTCATTGGCCTTGGATTCATCATACATAGGCTGGGGGCGGAGGCACTGCAGCAATGCATTTGATTGGACTGCTCCTGATGGAGAGATTTAGAAAAAATAAACAAAATTTTCAGTGATTTGGAACCAAAAAATTGACCCTTATTGAAAAACTATTTATTAATAATAAGTAACCTCAACCCAGCCATATATTTGGGCCATGCCAACACATTGCCTCTAAAACAGTTTAAAGGGACTAATTGGTGGAGTAAATCCACCTATTATTAGTGTGAGCTATGTTTTTTGTTTAATTATTATTTGAGTGTCCACTTCTTAGCTTAACAATATGCGAATGTCAGACTCTATTAGATTCAACCTATGAGGAAGCTCACTAGTGTTTTTAAAAAAAACTACCATGCATGTGCTAACCTCCAACACTGAACGATGATGTTCCTGAAGCTCTGCTCCAACTTCCTCCTCAGTAAGTGATGTCAGAGAAGCTTGAGTGACAGACCTGCGGACTTCACGGGCTCTCTTTGACCTCAATGCACCATTTAGCACCAAGGCCATCTCCTCTAGGTCCAGATCTTCCAGACTCACACTGTAGGGAATCACATCATTAAATAATAAAGCAACATTCTCAAGATATCATTTACATTCTGTTGCATATGTCATAATTCAAATATGAATATAATAATTAGATCATAAAATAATAATTAGATTGTGACTTAAACTGCCCAAAACATGCAAGAGAGACCCAAACAATCCACATACATTGTTACTGCATGACATACACATAACAGCAACTCATAGTAAGTAATTATAGGTCAAACTGTTTATTTTTTTCATGACAGTGTGATGATTGTCATTATGAAGCACCACAAATTATTCCATAGCACATTTGCAATAACAGATAAACAAACAAACTTACACATATGTAAACATACACAAACATGCACACACACACACACACATGCACTCACACAAATGCATAACATTAAAATTTTAAAAACTTCAGTCTCACTGTTTCCTCTTCTTTTGGCTGTTCTTAAAGTTGATATCAATAACTTTAACCCAAGAATGACCCACACTGCGGTTTAATGTTATTTCCTTACTGCGCAGACCTGTGTATGTCTGAGTGCATGTGTTCTTTCTTATCTCTGTATGTGTGTGTGTGTCCTCCCTGAGTACATTGGCACAGGCTGGTAGTGATCTCACAATAATAGTCCACAGAGTAACACAGTGGAGGCCCTATGTCAGCACAGCCGTGGATGAATGTCTGTGTGAGTGAGTCTGAGTGTAAAAGTAATAGTAATAGGCAGTAGCATGCAATAACAATAACTGAGCATATCACAATTTCTGTATATAGGTGTGAAGGTCACAATATGATTGTTAATATATTTTATTATTATATATATTTAAAATGACTTTGTGGTCCACTATCAAAAAAGTACCATGGTATTACTATTTTAATACTGTTTTGAAACCATGGTACTCTTTGAAGTATGAAATTCCATATAAATACCATAGTGCAAGAATATGGAAATCATTCAGTACCATGGCACATCAAAGTGCCATGTTGATAACATCTGTGACTCTGTACCATGGTTTTGCCATAGTATTATAGTAAGGATTTAACCCTCATAAATGTGTTGGGTTTTAGTATGTTTTCTTAAGTACTGTTTATACATTTATATTGTAGTCATAAAGTCAGTACAGATGGAGCCAAATATGTACAGACAAATTCCGATTTTTTAAACAAAATATAATGTCATAGAGGTAAAGGAAATTAAATGTGTTTTTACCTGCGCATGTCATTAGGAGAATATCCCTGTGCCACTGCCCCGGGCTCCCAGCTATGTCTCCTCCAGGGGTCGATCTGAGTCAGGTGACGAGAGTCAGGGGACCGCAAGGTCACAACCGGAGGGCCCAGGGTCATCGGAGGAGAGTATGGAGAATGTGAGAATGGGGAGCATGAAGGGCTGGGAGACGGAGGAGGACTGCTTGCCATCTGGGTGAATAAAGAGAGATAAAACAACGACAAACTTTGAATAAAATGTATTACATTTGTGATTTTCTTTTTGTGATTTATTAATATGATAGACATAGTAATTAAATTAATAATGCTAAATTATAAGCACATAAACACACACACTTTTGTCTGTCTCTGACACACAAACACATACACAAATATTCATACCATGTCCATAATGTCAGGCAGCTCCTCAGGGCCCATACTCAGATTATAGCTTCACTGCATCCCCTACAGATCAAAAAGTGCCATTACTATTCCTTTTTAAATATACTTGTGATAGAAAAGTTCAATGATTCAACTCAAATGAAAGTCTGTATCTTACTAGTCCATTCAACTAAAAACAATTATAGGCTAATTGATCCATGAAACAGCTCCAAAGAAGAAACACATTTTAAAACACAGGCAGATCACCATAAAGAGATCTGGTTGCCTTGAATATAGAAAAATTATAGTATAAAGCACTTCTTCTGATGGTAAGTGATGGCATCTGCTCATATTATTGCTTCCTGCATTGCATGTCACATGTTTACTATAGCTTCTTCTGTCAGCAGTAAGGGATTTACATGTGATTTATGTAAGGAATTAGTCAGGCTGACGGAGAAGATTAATGAGTTTGAGATACGCATCCGATCGCTAGTGGAGATCAGTGAGAAAGAGAAGCTGGTAGATACTATTTCGGATGTACAGCAAGCAACACACACACTTTGGTTCAGGCTGTAGAGCCCAGACAGCAGGACATTTGTGTGACGCCTCTGCGGCATACTCGCTCAGCAAAGCGACACCACTCTCCCGTTCCTGTTAGGGTTTCCAATCAATTCTACCCACTCAGTGATGCACCCACTGAGTTTCATGTTGAAAGAGCCCTTGTTATAGGGAATTCTATTGTAAGGAATGTGGAAATAGAGACTATTGTTAAATGCATCAAATTGACAAGTGCTGGCAAATGCTAAACATACATTTTTAAAAATTGTTATTCATGTCGGCACTAAAGATGTTCGGCTTCATCAGAGATGAGGTTAAAGAGGTGTGTAAACTTGCAAAAACCATATCAGACAATATAATATGCTCTGGCCCCCTCCCAGCTCGTCGTGGTGATGAGGTTTATAGTAGATTAGTGTCATTGAACGGCTGGATGTCTGAGTGGTGTTCGGAGAATAGAATAGGATTTATAGATAACTGGAAGAGTTTTTGGGGAAGACCTGACCTGCTAAAGAGATACCCCATCCCTCAAGGGAAGGTGCTGCTCTCCTCTCTAGTAATTTGGCTCATAGTCTTGTGAAAGTGAAAGTATTAAAGACTAAATGGGGCCCAGGTAAGCAGACAAACTGGCTAATCCAAACATGTGTTAGCTGTCTTGAGACGTCACACAGGTTACATAAACAACAACACATAGAGACAGTATCTCCTAGATATCACAGACTGTGCCTGTTCCCCAAACTACCAAACAAACCCCTCACTAAATCATTAAGAAAAAATTGCATTAAGGTAAAACTTCAAAATAACAAAAAAATAGAAGATAAACGTAATATAATGGTAGGGCTACTAAACACTAATTGTAAATGAAATTATTACAGATCATAGTTTGGATGCGCTCTGTTTGACTGAAACCTGGCTTAAACCTGATGAATATGTTCATTTAAATGAATCTACTCCCTCAGGTTATTGTTATAAACATGAGCCTCACCTGAAGGGTTGAGGAGGAGGTGTTGCTGCAATTTACAGTGAAGTTTTTGGTGTTACTCAGAGGACAGGATAAGAGTTTAAGTATTTTAAACTAATAATGCTTAATGTGACAACATCAGATACAATTAAAAAAGCTGTTGTCTTTTGAGCTTGCTACTAGGGATGGGTGATATCACTTGTTTTCTTTTTGATCCGATACAAAGTACTTTTAGGCCAATATCCTCTTTAAACAAGTGCTGTGACTGAAAGGGTGAACACTGTCTGCTGGTGTATTTTAGCATTTCTGCACGTCAAGATGTGTGGAAGAAAAAATTGTTCCGGTGCCATGCAACAATTCGCGTATATAATTATTGTTTTCCACTTTGAATCTTATGAGATGCATTCATATTCATGTAATCAAAATAATAAGTTCACTTGTTAAAAAAACTTGGAGGAACTTGAGGATAGAAACTTGAGGATAGATATTCTTGATACCGCATCAGTATCGGAAGTATCGATACTTTAGTCAAATGCTTGGAAAATGGAGTCCAAGTGGAAGAATACATAATAAGAGGTATTTTTCGGTGCATGGAAGGATAGTCTCTGTAGCTACAGACAAGTGCTAAAAGCCAGGTCAGCATATTTTATCAAACTCATAGAAAATCTGCTACCACTTCATCTGTGTAAACAAGGAATCATCAAATTAAACAAAAGTTAAGTATGGAGTGCCACAGGGCCAGTTTCAGGGCTTCTGCTTTTCTCCTTGTATATGCTTCCCCATGGAGATATTATCAGGAATCGTGGAATAAGTTTATAGTGTTATACCGACAATACCCTACTTTATATTTCTTTGAAACCTGACGAAAGTTCACAATTCTCCAAATTAGTTGAGTATATCAATGAAATCAGTGATTGGATGGCCAGAAATTTCCTTCAACTCAATTCCGACAAAACCAGAGGTACTAATTATTGGACCAAAAACCTTTAAAAATAAGATGCTAAGATGCTCAATGGATGTACTGTTACATCGTCTTCTACAGCGAAGAACTTAGGTGTTATATTTTAGCCCAATCTGTCCTTTGAAAATCAAATTTCCTGTGTTTGTATTACAGCGTTCTTCCACCTCAGAAATATTGCTAAGTTATGACATATGCTCTCTGTTGTTGATGCTGAAAAACAAATTAATATGTTCATGACCTTAAGACTAGATTATTGTAATGCATTACTGGGAGGATGTCCTGCAAGTTCAAAATGCAGCAGCCAGAGTGCTGGCTAGAACCAACAAATATGATCATATTAGCCACATTTTAGCATTGTTACTTTGGCTACCTGTTCAATTTAGTATTAAAATTCTGTTAACTACATACAAAGCTTTGTATGGTCTAGCTCACAGTACTTAAGAGAACTTCTACCATGCTATATTCCATCACGTTCATTATGATCGCAAAATTCTGGCCTGTTAGTTCCAAGAATATCAAAATCCACAAAAGGAGGTCCTGCAAAACACAAACAAAGATTTTAAGAAGAATATCTCAGCTCTGTTGGTCCATACAATGCAAGTGAATGGCGACTAAACCTTTGAAGCCGCAAAAAACACATAATGGCCACATAAAAGTAATCCACTGAAGTGTAGTGATAAGTGTGCATGAGAAACAGATGAACATTTAAGTCCTTTTTTAATATAAATCTCTCACTTTAGCTTTCACATTCTTTCACATTTTGAAAGTGAAAGAGGAGAATATGGTAAAAAAATGACTTATATGTCCATCTGTTTCTCACACACACTTATTATATAGCTTCTGAAGATATGGATTAAACAATTTGAGTTTTATGGATTACTTTTATGCTTCCTTTATTTGCTTTTGGAGCTTCAAAGTATTGGTCACCATTCACTTGCATTGTATGGACCAGCAGAGCTGAGATATTTATCTAAAATCTTTGTTTGTGTTCTGCAGAAGAAAGAAAGTCTTACACATCTGAAATGGCATGAGGGTGAGTAAATGATGAAAGAATTTCATTTTTGGGTGAACTGGTTTTAATTTCTGAAGTAGTGTACAAGGTAAATTGATCTTGTTTTAAGAATGTTAAGATAATTTAACTGAAAAGCCTGACAAAGTGATGCAATTTTTGCGGTGTCTGGAAAGTGATTGATTACGCTGGGAGTAGTTTTTTTTTTTCATGTTACAGCAACATGTTTCAATCCAAGAGTATGTTTATCTCTCCTTTTCCATTTCTGCCACTCCCTTTTCCTTTCTCCCACTCTGTCTCTATTATCAAATTTACATAACACTGTTTTGAAATAGCCAGGAGTTTTCTCTTACAACCTTTTCATTTTCCCATTAATAGGGGTTTATTGTGAAGCACACATACATAAAAGCATTTCCTGTCAAGTATAATGCCTTCTGACACTGTAGTATTCACCTACTTCCAACACACATTAAAAGTGACTATTTCTCTATTTCAAATAATATGTCTATGAATGTACACATGTGCAAGCATGCTCACAAAGACTGCCCATTGTAAACATATGGCCAGCCAACAACCTAAGATAAGATTGTTATTACCTCAGTTGTCTGCAGAAAATAAAAGAGGATGTGATAGATACTGATGAGGTCAAAGTTCATTATTTTGTTTACTAGTAACAAAACTGTAACACCATTGTATATAAAGCTCTATCAAACTGTCAAATCTATTTTTGCTCTTCAATATGGTCTATTTCTTATCACTAAATATATTTCATATCTGAAAGCTGATTTGGGCAAATCTGGTGAACACTGTCTTGAAAGAAATATGTTTGTTAATGTTCATCCAGGTTTTAAAATGAACTGCCAAGTGGCAAATGTATGTTAGAATTGGCTTTGGCGGGAAAATGAAACTGAGTTAGTTGCAAGTGGCTAGTAACTTTTTAAGGTGGAGCGGCAAGAACGAAAGTCTGATCCTCTCTAATTTAAGCCATTCAAATAAATGATTAAAATTGTCTAAAAAAATGATACCAACATTTATACTGCAAGATGGCAGGCCCTGATGAAATGTGCACGTGTAGATTTCCACTGAATTGTAACAAGTTCTATGCATTCCTCATTCCTTGCATGTTTGTTTATGAAAAATGTTGGCTATTTTCACAATGCTTTTAGCTGTCAGTCAGTGTCGTATAAGCTCCATTTAATACATTTACCTACGTTTAAATCCCTTCTGCCGAATTACACAGATTTTCCCTATTACTCAGAGCAGAACATGTAAAAAAAGTTCACAGATCCGGTCTTGGTCTGTCGATGACTTTGATTTAATTAAATCAAATAAGATAAATAAACTGCTGATGAAAGTAACACTTATTTCACACTTGACATTTACCCAATATTCACCAAACATAAATTAATAATACAAATATAGAAATAGTTTTTAACATTTATTGCTCTCAGTAGATTTAGGGGGAGAATAACACAACTGTTAATTGGACAGTTATTGGCAGATGTCGAAAATGTCAAAATATAAGATGATTATCACTTAAACACATCCCTCGGGTCTTTAGAGACCCAGGACATCATTCCAACCTCTGTACCTAAACCATTTTTTGAAGTTGTGTACACACCTCTTTAGTGTTCCTCAATCTCTCTCTTATAAATAGCGTGACACGACAAAAGAACAAAATTGCAAAAATAAATAAATAAAATAAAAAATTATAATGGTTTAAGTACCAAAAATGGTATTTTCTTTTGCACTTCCATAAATGATATTTTTGTTATTATTTTATATCTAAATAAGTTTTCTATCACATGATATCTATTTCTTTGCTTATTACAAGAGGAATGTGTACTATATTCACACAAATAAATACTATATCAAGTTTACATTCTGTGCAACAATGAATAAACAACAACGGTAATTTATCAGTATTCCATATGCGTGTACACATACATATTATACATGTTATTTCTTACTCAAAGTGGCACTGATGTTTCAGTGATTGATTTGAGATACATTTGACATTGCTATTTGATGAAGAAACAACATGGAAGTAAACTATAGCAAGTACGACACTTGAGCAGTAATAATATGACTATTGCCATTTGGGTGTACAACTGAAATAAAATGTTTTGCATCTATTTAGACTCAATAAAATGCCTGATAAAATACTTACGAGTAGCTTAGGTGTATCTCATGTGTTATGTGTAGCTCACTATGTTTTTGACAGCCAGTTGAGTCTCAGGAAATATCAGTGTGAAAGTAATGAATCCTGTTCTAGATACGTCCTGAGTTGTTGCATTATCTCTTTGATACATGCAAAATAAAACATTGAAATATATTGTAAAATATATTTCATTAAATTGTTTTCTAATTGTCTTGAAAATATTTGGAAAATGTGACATTATCTGGGCATTTTGTAGATCCATTTTTGATAGATATAAGTGTCAGGGGTGTAAAGACCTGAATATGTAAGCGTGTTTAGTGAAATTCCCATGCACTTAAGGGTTAATAGGCTGGCCAACATTTCAAATGATCACAATTCATAAGTTTATCTAGGATGAATCTTTTATTTTTAACTTGTGAATTCCATGTCGCAAAACTGTATGAAGGGGCGCATTAAAGCACAGGCTGAAGCCCAGGGGCCAACAACTCCCATGGGGCCATTGGCAGGTATGGTATAAAGTTGAATATTTTGAACTTGTGACATCTTGATAAAGATATCTAAGCATTTTCGTTGCCCGTCAAATTCCAGAGTGCACTATCACAAGATTACTGATAACACCATAATCACCTCATCTCACTATGAAAGCAGCCAACTGGTTTTTTGTTATTGTCTCCAAACACACCAGAACAGCAACTTTCTGTATTTTATACACCCTCTTAGCCCTCCTTTTTTCCTTTCACTCGTCCGTCACTCCTAGGCCTCTCCACCACCCTTCTTGGTGAAACATTTATTAATTTGTACATTTTTCTAGGCGCCTCCTCCTTCCTTTATCTCTCTCGATAGTTCAACTTCAAAGTTTAGGCGTGGAGGTGGGCTGTTGATTTTTATTGAACATATTTGACGTCTTTAAAGTCAACGTATAACCATAAAGGAAAACATTTATTTAAATCCAGTAAAACTACTTCACAGAGCTTTGATGTTCATTACTCTGTATGAATCACATGCCTTTGTGTGCTGATGCAGTTGTTGCTCAGAGGCAACAACTCAGAAGCATTTAAGGTGAAGTGTATAATTGCTACACTATTCGTGTCAAAAATTGCAAAAATAATGATTGTTTTCAAACAGGTTTGCGAAACACTCGGTCTGTGTTGTATTGGTTGAACAAACAGATAGTCCTGCCCCAAACTCATGCCATTGGTTGTGCCACATTGCTATGTTGGAATAATCGAGATGCTCGAACAAACAGAGCAATGTTTTAAAAGTGCTATAGAGCCACAGTGTTTACACTTTTTTGGGAAATCTACCTAAAAAACATATTTATAGTTGTCTCTGCATATTAAACTGGTATAAGAGAAAGTATTTTAGCATAAACCCACATCACCTTTAAATGTTTCTCTAAGTTTGTGACTGCTTCCCCCTCTCATTGCCCTTTATGTCTTGCTATTCCTAACAGTCTATGTGTTTATTCCCCTCCCTTATTTCATAACACACTGATGTCATGTTCACACTTGTGCCCCCACCCAAAGAGCAAACATGCTGGATAATGGGAGAAAGGATATCTGCATTAAGTCAGGGTAAACTACAGGCTGACAGCTGTGCATTGTGAGTGTGCGCACACGCATGTGTCAGATCAGTGTTGATTGCACGTGCATCGCTGCCACGGTGAGCTCAATTCATGATTCATCCTAAAATTGATCACTATTAGCAACTGAATTAACATTCAAAACAGAGGCAACTGCTTTAGTTACACTGCGTTAGCTGATGTTAGTGACTCCTTGCTTTAGTTCTATGGAGAACAGACACATACAGTTTATGTCTGAGAGTCTGTAAAACTGATATGTAAGGTTTTACACACCAGAGCATCAGAAAGGGCAATGCTGCCCACACCTTACATTATAAAGGAATGTTTCATCCAAAAAATGAAAATTCTGTCAGCATATACTCACCCTCATGCCATTCCAAAAAACCTGTTTTACCATCTTCTGTGGAAAACGAAACAAAAGTAAAGATTTGGAAGAATGTTCCATACAACGAAAGCAGATAGTGGCCAGTGGCTGTCAAGTTTCAAAACAGAACAAAACACCACCATAAAGTTTCATAAAGTAGTCCATGCAACTAGTGTGGTATTTTCCAAATATTCTGAAGCCAACTATTGCTTTGAGTGAAGACCAGCCTAAATTGTAGTTATTCTCTGAAATTGTCGCCCTCTGATCCGGTCACATGAGAAGTCATAATAATATTACTAAGGATGCCTAAATTGTAAGAAATCATACAAGTTGGCTCATCCAATAAAAGGTACAACTTTAACTCCCATATATCGAAAAACAGTCTAATCAACGAACAACGTTATTAAGATTAAGACGTTTAAACCCTAAGCCAAAACTAAACCACAAAGTCTAACCCCTCGCCCAAATTGACTAGTGAGTCGGTTGTTTGAACAGCTAGTCAGGGTTGGGGAGTAATGGAATACATGTAACAGGATTACGTATTTAAAATACAAAATATGAGTAACTGTATTCCACTACAGTTACAATATAATAATTGGTTAATAGAATACAGTTGCATTCAAATAGTATTTTGATTACTGAAGAGATTAATTTGCATTTTATTGTCATTTGTTTAATTTAATATTTAGTGCTTTCAGGTGGAAAACTTTTATCCATATAAATGATGCGATCCAAAGTACATTTGAACAGCGGTGAAACACTTTCTTATAATGTGTTAAATTCATACGAGCAGACAGAGAAGTAAGTTTGAAGTAAGTTTAGAGCAGAAGAAATAGAAATAAACCTTGTGTAAATTGTTAGCTTTATGCTAAGCTAAAATGCTATTTCTAGTCATTTTACATGCACAGGCTACCAGACATGATCATACTTTTAATCAAGAAAATTCATGTTGAATCATAATTTCTATTTTTTTAGTAAGACCTTTGATATTAGGGCAAAAATCTTTGTAATAATTTTTTTATTGTTTTCATATAAAATATTTAAAACTCCTTAAAGCAAGATCAATTTGATGAATCTTGTTTTAGAAACAACACTGCATAAGATATTTAGGTTTTTCAGAGAAAGTATTTTTAACATTTGTATTTTGTCTTACTGTACTGGCAGAGATTTTATCTATATATCTATTTTATCTATATATAATCTACCAGTAATCCAGTAATCAAAGTATTTAGAATACGTTACTGACCTTGAGTAATCTAACGGAATACATTACAAATTACACTTTACAGCATGTATTCTGTAATCTGTAGTGGAATACACTTCAAAAGTAACTCTCCCAACACTGGTCGGTGTTAAGGATAATGTATGATTAGGCTCCGTTATGTTCACGTGACCCCAATCAGATGCTTTCAGAGGGATATACCGTAGATATGCAAAGTGCAGCACTTCTAATGGAAATTCAACAAATAAATAGGCTAAATAACTATAAAATCTTACTGCACAAAACTATCAAAGTAAGAAATAAGAAAGGCTCCAATACAGGACAGCACAAAACCACTTGTGTGCATCCAGAACGCAGAATGATGCGCTTCAGCATAACCGGACTGCTTCAGGGCGATCCTCGCAGTTACAGAAACACTCAAACCAGCCCGTCTGGCACCAACAATCATGCCAAGTTCAAAATCACTGTGATCTTATATTCACTCGATTGGCTAATTAGATAATCGGATGAATAAGTAGGTGTACAGGTGTTCATAATGTGCTCACTGAGTGTATGTGGAATTTTGGATATAGTGGCAAAATTTACAGACTTATATGGTTATCAAATGAATAGAAAAATTGGAGTTTAAAAATACATCTCACTTTGTTTTTCTTCATCTTCCCTGTCTGTGCCATCTGCCTCCCATCAAACATCAAGTAAACACCCCCTCATCACCTTATGTGCTCTCAGTCACCTAGTGACTATAAACATGCCCCACCTTTTGTTTCAACACCATTCTTTTTCTCTGTTCTTGCTTTTCTTATTCGCTGTGAAGAAGGCCACATGTAGCCTCAGAGGGGGGTTCTGAGTAATACAGAACACTTTAGCATGCTGAACTATTACTAATGTCTAGATTACTGTCTGCCGAGGTTAATGATTGCCTGTAAAGTCAGACTCATGAAATGCACAAGACCTCAAAATCCAAAAATATAACACATCAAATCAAAACCACCTCAAGAATCACTTTAAGGTCACTGGAGCAAGGAACATTGAAATGTCAAAAGATCAAAGACAATTATACAATCAGATTGACAGTTCAGATAAACACATTTTTAGATATTTACGCTAGTAAGATTTAAATTAATATTTTGGGTTCAATACAAGTTAAGCTCAATCGACAGCATATGTGGCATAATGTCGATTACCACATATAATTATTTCGACAAGCCCAGCATTTTTTTAAAAAAGTATATCGAGGTTACAATGAAGCACTTACAACAGAACAGCCCATTTTGGAGGGTTTAAAAGCAGAAATGTGAAGCATACCATTTTATACAAACACTTAAATGAATTCTTCAGTAAAAAATTATGAATTATTTGAGCTGTAAATTTGTTTAAATCGTCTTTTTTTACAGTTGTGCGGTTATGAAGTTGTAAAATTGGATATAGCTTTACACAGAAAAATTTAGTAAGCGATTTTATCATGCTAAAATCATGTTAACGTGGCATATTGTTTGTGTCTAGTGGCTATGCTTTTGAAACAGTGAGTATTTTAATGTTTACGGATTGGCCCCATTCACTTCCATTGTAAGGAAGTATATATTAAGTAAATTAAAAGAAATACATATCATTTATCCCACTACAGAGATAATAGTCACAAGAGCCTTGGTTATTAGGCCTATTCTTTGTAACTAGGGACCTTATCTCTATCCCTGGCTTAGACGTAAAGTACATTATGTTTTATGTGCCATTTCCACCCCATGACCCCTGCTTTTCCTGGTTCAATCCTCTTTTCTAATTCTCTCACACTCTTTTCTCTGACTCCATGAAGTCATGTTTTTAAGCAGCTCTCAATGGGCAAGAAAACCAGCAGGCCCTCACAAAGGTCTCAGGTAGCACAGGGGCCCCTGGAGATTTACAGATATAAGCACAGACACAAAGCGCTTTCTCTCTAACACTCAATTGCACATTCTCAACATCCAAACAGTATTTCCTACTCCTAATCTCCTTTCTTCACTCTAAACTGATGTCATTGTTTCGCGTTGTCTGTCCGAAAGAATACAGAGAGGGTTGCGCGCGCACGCACGCGATTAAGTATCCACACGGAGAGTAACTGAATAAATCTAAAGTGTACTGAAAGTTTGTTATCAGCGCGATTGGGTTTTACAGATGCGCAAATTGGGCAGGGCTGTAAAAACATAAATCAAAACCGGCAACCCTAGAACATTAAAACTGACTATTATTTGTTTCAGTGAATTGCGAAAAAAAAAAAAAAAAGTTTCGTGTACGTAGTGGTACATTTTCACGTCGGTTTATTTATTGGTCGTAGATGGTGGAGGTCTGAAGAAGAAACTATAATGACACTTCTTAAAGTGTGTTTAAGAACCGGCATCATTCTGTTCCTAGTTTCATGACTAATAATTGGAGCATATTCCCGTTAATGTTTCATTTAGATATTATTATCGGTCCTGAACACAATCGTTAAGTGTTCCCACATAAAAACAAGCAAGCAAACAAACAAACAAAACAGCTCGGCATATCTTTGAAGCTTACCTGTCCGTTGTGGTGTCCGGTTTGTAATTAATCGTCACGTATTTTCGGTAGTTTAATCTCCCTTCGAGTTTCTTGAAGTTTTATCTATCTTTAAAACCTTTGAAAATCCCCTTGCTGTGGTTACTTACGCCGGGCGGCGTGGAAAAGATTTAAGTCATAACATTCCCGGACAAACTCTTGTAAAGTACATTCTGCGCTCGTACGCCGACAATCAGTGTGCGCGCTCCCGTGGCCTCTGCTCTAAGCAGGGCAGTCGCCACGCCCACATGAATAAGAACACTGTTATGTCCAGATGTTTTGCGCTGGACAGCGGATTTATAATTATATGAACACTCCAAATGTGTCTGTCTGTCTATCTATCTATCTATCTATCTATCTATCTATCTATCTATCTATCTATCTATCTATCTATCTATCTCTCTCTCTCTCTCTCTCTATCTATATATAAATCTGTCTGTCAGAAAAGAAGTACAACATACTGTATATGCTGTAATACAACTAATGTGATCAGAAGGAATTCAATTAAAGAATAGATTGCTTTTAATTTACACCAAACGCAATGTCAAACAAAACAAGGACAGACAATAAAAATAACAAGTATTACAGAGGAAAAATGCATGCATAATATTACATGTATATTAACTCAGCAAAAAAAAAAAAGTAAATGTCCCTTTTTGAGGACACTGCATTTTAAAGATCATTTTGTAAAAATCCAAATAACTTTACAGATCACTATTGTAAAGAGTTTAAACATTGTTTTCCATGCTTGTTCAATGAACCATAAACAATTAATGAACATGCACCTGTGGAACGGTCATTAAGACACTAACAGCTTACAGATGGTAGGCAATTAAGGTCTCAGTTACAAAAACTTAGGACACTAAAGAGACCTTTCTACTGACTCTGAAAAACACCAAAAGAAAGATGCCCAGGGTCCCTGCTCATCTGCGTGAACGTGCCTTAGGTATGCTGCATAGAGGCATGAGGACTGCAGATGTGGCCAGGGCAATAAATTGAAATGTCTGTACTGTGAGATGTCTAAGACAGTGCTTCAGGGAGACAGGAAAGACAGCTGATCGTCCTCGCAGTGACAGAACATGTGTAACAACATCTGCACAGGATCGGTGCATCTGAATATCACACCTGCGGAACAGGTACAGGATGGCAACAACAACTGCCTGAGTTACACCAGGAACACACAATCCCTCCATCAGTGCTCAGACTGTCCGCAGTAGGCTGAGAGAGGCTGGACTGAGGGCTGGCAGGTCCTTATCAGACATAATCAGCAACAATCTCGCCTATCGGCACAAACCCAACTTCGCTGGACCAGACAGGACTGGCAAAAACTGCTCTAGTCAGCTTATGTCTTAGTTTTTGAATCTTTTTATGTTCATACAAATATTTACACATGTTAATTTTGCTGAAAATAAAAGAAGTTGAAAGTGAGAGGACGTTTCTTTTTTTGCTGAGTTTATATATATATATATATATATATATATATATATATATATATATATATATATATATATACACACACACACAAATTACATAAAACACACCAAGTCATGAAATATGCACAAATGCACTGAACTCAACAACACACACGTACTGATCTGAGATGTATTGAGGGCATTCCCTCATTCTGACGCAACATTGTATTAAATCACATTTACTAATCTGACATGCACCACTGTAAAAATAATAATAATACGGTAATACATTTTTTTTAATTATTAAAACGGTAGTCTATTGACTGATTCCACTTTATATTAAGTGTCTAACTACTATGTACTAACATTAAAATACATACAATACAAAGTACTTATTGTGTAAGAAAAACTCTCACAAGATTGACATTTGCTGCTACTGTGGTTGAGGTATGGGTAGGTTTAGGATTAGAGGTAATGTTAACAGTGTAACTACAGATGTAATTACAAGCAGGTACAAAGTTAAATGTATGTACAATGCTGCAGCAACACATGTATGAACATAACAAGTACATTGTATGAAATGCTTAATTACATAGTAGTTAAAGCCACCTAATATATAGTTGATCCTATTGACTATCTTGATAAATCGAATTGTACATTAAATATTACAGCAAAGCCTGTTTTAACGTAAACATAAATTGTTACATAACAGAAGATGCACATTAACATTCTTATAGTCAGGTATAGTATTCAAAATATATAATATATGATATAACAATATACAACAGACAATTGTGCGATGCTCACATTACAAGTTCTATAAGTGAAAGAGAGTAAGAGGGTAAAATGTTATATTTCTTTTTCTCACAAAAAATATTGTTAGGCACTATAAAAAAATAAAAGGCAATATACTTTTTAGCAACCCTGACAGTAAAGGAAACAAATAGTGTCTAGATGCATTCAAGTTCAAGCATTATTACATAAAACTCAAAATTGGATCAACGTTGCCATTCAAGTACATTTAAACTGACTCTTCGAACAAAATCTCTGTTAGACTACTACATGAGTAAAGTTGTATATATGAGTAATATGTTATCACAACAGGTCAAAAGCAAAGAATTTACAACTGCTGCTTGTAAGTGTCATAAATGAACTTACTGAAGACGGCAACTAGATAGTAAACTTTCAGGCACATCAATTTTTTTTTTTTTTATAAAATAAAATAAAAATACTGTCAGTACTAGCACTAAAGAATATTTGGGTACAAAGCATTCTCTTCTTTAGCAATACATGAACTACAATTCAGGCAAACTGATTAAAAATGCAACCGGATCTCACAAAGTCATTAAAATGAAATACATTTTGTAGTTGTGCATTATATGAGGCAGTATAAAGGAGATTGGTGTGCATTTTAGGGATTAGGTTGTGGTCTCTGGAAGTCTGATCCAGGATGGGAGAAAATGCATTGGTTTGCATCATGTTTTTGAGAAGATATGAAGGTTAAGGCACTCAGCCCAGAAGCCTGACTTAAAAATTTCTCAACTTTTTAAGTCCTCTCTTACAGATTTGGTTGCGTGTGTTTCTTGACATAAACATAAAAGCAGTAATAAAATCTCACCATGTGGCATGTTGACTTTGTTACAGTCAAACCATAAAAAAACAAACAATAAAACACCAAATTGGATCCCAGCTAAATACATTTCTTTAAATGTTAGAGGAGAATTTTGAATGCTGCAGGTACAACCTTCAAGAGAATCGACACTCCTATTCACAGCATATCAGGTAGAAGCATCACAAAGTCTGTTGGAGGTAGAACTCTATGAACATGCTTGCATATTAGTTTGAAGAATGCCACGATGATCTCATGGCACAATCCTTCTTGGAAGTCACCCACTGTACCTGGATATGTAGCTGGTTGTTGGACAATCGCAGGTTCAAGGCCTCGGATGAAGGAAGTGCTTGAATTGCTGATTAAGTGCGCTCTCTCGCCCCCTGTATGCGGCACAAAGCACTACAGCAGATGCGTGTAGTTTTTGTCTCCCTCTACCGGCGAGTTTTATGAATTGCTACTAAGACGCCGGTGTAACAGTGAGGCAGGTTTTGAACCTGTGTCCTCCTGATCGCTCTCACAGTCCCTCTGATCGAAAAACAGTAGAAAGATAAAGGAAATTACATTGTGAACACTCAGACAAAGTGTCTACGGTAGTATATGAAACCATCAAGAAATTTGATGGAACTATTTAGAAAAAAAAACAGTTCACACTAGCGCCATCTTTGATTCGAAGCTGTGAGTAAAAGACTTACCGTCTCTTCAATGACATGCACTGTATAAAGCTGTGAAAAAAGTCTTGAATACTCAAATTTCTTGGAAATATTTTTTTCCCCCTAGTGCTTCGTCAACGGAAGATAAAAAAGCATGTTAAACAGCTGTGTAACACATTGAAGAGACTATATTAATCTCACTCACAGTCTCGTCATTCCCGACAAAAATCAACGATGGCACTGCTGTGAATTAATTATAATTTTTTTTGTTCTTGTAGCTCTAAAGATAGCATTTGGTACATATTGTCTGTACCACAGAAAATTAATTTCCTCAATTTATTGAAACAAACAAAAATGGGTTATTTGAGCTGTAAAGTTGGAACTATTGCTGAGTTCAGATTTGCATTCATACTACTCATTCTATTTCTGCCATAGACACATATGACAGAAGTAGTAAGAGTAGTATGGGCAGTATGCCATTCCAAACTCAGCCTATGTTACTGTAAAGGTACACTCAGTAACTTCTGTCTTGTGTCATCTTGGACTTACATGGACAACTAGTGTCTTGGATGCAATTTTTAAAATCAATAGTTTTCAGTTTCAGATGCCATTGTAGAAATGTAGTATTCATAGTCAGCCAAGATTACTTTATTCAGTGAGTGAAAGTGTTAACTAACAGGACGGTTACTGAGATTAAGCGAGTGGTATTCGACTGGTCATGTGATTCTAACATGACGGCCCACATGTGCGAAACCTCTCCATGAAGAATAAAACAGCTTTTATAAGGTTACAGATATGACTGGAGTCTTTATTTTAATGTGTGTGGTCATGATTTTCTCCATATATTGCAAAATTACAATTCATGTCTTTAGGAGTGCAACTTTTTTAATTAGGAAAAAATTACTGAGAGCACCTTTAAGGTGAATGAACACTTCATGGATTTTCCGTATGTAAACAGCACTTTGTCTGTCTGATATCCTTGCATATATAATCCGAAAGGTACCGATTCTACCGACTTTACATGTCCCTGACATGTGTTGAATGGATCTAACTTTTCACATGCAAGGTTATTAAGCAATTGTATCACACTCAATTCAGACAACAAGTGTAACATGAATAATAGTAAAGTCTTGGTTTTATCAGTGTAGTGCCTTAAAAGTAGTACCAGTGTAAATTATTTTCCTACCAGTTCTTGTTGTTCGGAACCATGGGCCTTACACAGTAGCTGCATTCGAGAAAATCGATTACAGGCCGAAACCATGTTAAAGGACATCTTAAATGTGAGGCGAGAAGATAAACAACATTTGCACAATTAATATTTTAAACATTTACACAATATGCACAGTAGAAGACAAACTGAGAGAGACAAGAGGGCATTGTATTAGGCTAACAAAACATACTCAATTGTTGCTAACGGACAGCAGGTGTCTCTATTTACACGGGCGGCCAAAATTTTGGAATAATTTTACTGTTTCGGAAGAGAATTTGTTCTTTAACTCACCAAAGTGGCATTCAACTGATCACAAAGTATAGTCAGAACATTACTGATGTAAAAAACAGCACCATCACTATTTGAAAAAAGTAATTTTTGTTCAAATCTAGACATGCCCCATTTCCTGCAGCCATCACTACAACACCTTATCCTTGAGTAATCATGATACATTGCTAATTTGGTACTAGAAAATCATTTGCCATTATATAAAACACAGCTGAAGGCTATTTGGTTCATTAAATGAAGCTTAACATTGTCTTTGTGTTGCCACATTATGCAATAGACTGGCATGTCTGAAGGTCAATATTAGGTCAGAAATGGCAAAAAAGAAACAGCTTTCTCTAGAAACTCATCAGTCAAACATTGTTTTGAGGAATGAAGGCTATACAATGCTTGAAATGGCCAAAAAAAATCTTTGATAAAGATTTGATACAAAATCTGATACACTACAGTCTTCAAAGACAAAAGGACAACTGGATCTAACAAGGACAGATAGAGATGTGGAATGCCAGATGTACAACTAAACAAGAGGATAAGTACATCAAAGTCTCTAGTTTAAGAAATAGACACCTCACATGTCCTCAGCTGACAGCTTCATTGAATTCTACCCACTCAAAACCAGTTTAATGTACAACAGTAAAGAGAAGACTCAAGAGTGCAGGCCTCACGGGAAGAATTGCAAAGAAAAAGACACTTTTGAAACAGAAAAACAAAAAGAAAAATTTAGAGTAGGCAAAGAAACACATTGGACAACAGATAATTTGAAAACAGTGTTATGGATCTTAACCCAATTGAGTTTTTGTGGGATCAGCTTGACTGTAAGGTGCATGAGAAGTGCCCGACAAGACAGTCACATCTATGGCAAGTGCTACAGGAAGTGTGAGGGTGAAATGTCACCTGAGTATCTGAACAAACTGACTAGAATGCCAATGATCTGCAAATCTGTCATTGCTGCATGTGGAGGATATTTTGATGAGAAATATGAAGTAGTTTAAGAAGTTAGTATAAAAACATTCTTTCAATTTGTAACTTTGTTGTCATTTTTCACGTTATTAATGTCCTGACTATACATTGTGATCAGATTGCCACTTTGGTGAATAAAATGACCAATTTCTTTCCATTAGAGCAAATTCGTGCGAGTTTTTCAAAGTGAGTCATCGCTGTTGAGTTAGTAACTGGTTAGTACATGTTAGTACATGTCAGTAAAAGACATTATGAAAAAAACTGTGCCACTTAAAGTAAAAATATACTGAATATAAAAATAACATTTTTAAATAAAGAATGTGCAAAACTGGTTTAAT
This sequence comes from Moxostoma hubbsi, assembly GCA_032164185.1. Lineage (NCBI taxonomy): Eukaryota > Metazoa > Chordata > Actinopteri > Cypriniformes > Catostomidae > Moxostoma > Moxostoma hubbsi. The sequence continues at coordinate 31,382,355 of JAVLUX010000026.1, read as the reverse complement.
GTGGTATAGCATTTAAAGGTGGGCAGATTGAGGGAGAAAGACAGAGACAGAAATATAGAGCAAAAAGCTACTGTAGACAGTCATAGACAGAGAAAGTTAGGAGTATCATTAGGTTTATGAGCATTAGGTGTCTATATACTTCAGCCAAATGCAGATTAACCTGACCATGCTGACACAACCCACAGTGGCAACAATTAACACACAAACACCAACCTTCCATTTCCTCCTCGCATTGAACTTCTTAAAGTTCTTAATGTTGATGGAGGAGCGGTTCCTTTTGGCCATTTGAGTTCTATTGAGAGGCTACAAGAGAAATGAAGGCAGAAAACAATTACTAAAATGATCTTAATAAGAGGCTAAAAATAGAAAAGGTTCATGCGACTCACCTTAATCCAGGGGTGAATGAGGCATTCATTGGCTGTCATCCTTTCACTAGATAAATGCACAAAAGTATATATATAAAGAGTTAAATAACCCACAACAATGATTCATTATAAAAAGTTAAGTGACTTAGATTAAATAAACATTCAAAAGGCTGTTTGGAACTAAAATAAAATGTGTATTATACTACAAGAGCACTGTAAACACTAATGCGCAAAATAATTAATTGTATTTTTAATAGGAAAAGTTAAATCATATAAATTAGTTCATAAATTAAATTAACTTTCACGAGTATTTAGAACTTTCTCTTTCTTTTTAGTTCTCAAAACCGACACATTTTAAGTAACCTGAATTGTTGTATTGTTTTGAGTTTAATGAACTTTTCTCTTGAGATTTACAGGAACTTAAATGTAAATGAAACTGGGCAGGAGATTTCTATTTGCAAGCATGCTTTGCGTGGCACTCAACAGGGAGAGTAACGGTTAAAATGAAGTGTTATACTATGTGTCTTAGTGCAATGAATGTAAAGGGGGGACTTGTTTGGGTTTAAGGTTTTGTTGTGTTATTTAGAAGAGTTATTTGTTATGTTAAAGTTTTTGTGGGTTACCATATTGGCGAATAGTGGAGCTTGAGTCTAGAGGCCATTTCCCAACTACAGTCCCAGTACTTTCCCCTAAATTACATTACTTCTGTGAGTCAGAGTGCAAAAGAGGAAAATTCTCCACAGTTGTTCCGTTCTTCATAAGAGTTTTCATCTAGAATGTAACTTAGGGGAAAGTACTGAGACTGTTGGTGGGAAAGGGACTCTAGACTAGACTCGAGAACTACAGTGGAGACTTTTCCGCTTTTGCATTCTGACTGGAGCATATGGTAATTTTATATTCAGCTAAGGAGTTTAATTTAAAGTGCCATTAAAATTGAGTAGTTAGCTTACTTAGTTATTCAAGTTAAGAGCAATTAGCATGCATGTGTTGTACAAAATCAGAATCTGAAAGTTCAATTAACTTAAACTTAGTTCTGTAAACTTAATAGGGTTTACAGTGAGCCTCAGTGCAGAGTAACCTGAAAAACTCTACACATTAAAACAATCGTTAAGCATCAATTTTACAACAAAAAATAATTTTATATAAATAATAATAATAAAATAATAAAATCCATAATAAGTGCTCTTGGAACTGCCGAAACCTTGCTTTCAAGCATTTTGGAAACTTTAAAATACAGAAAGCTTGCTTTCAAATGTTACGGAAACTTGAGAAACTTTCCTCTTAATGAATTTACAAATATATTGCATCCAGTATTCGTTACCTTTGATCTTTAACTAGCAGTTTCAGGATGAAGTCTTTGGCCATGTTACTGGTTTGACTGAAGTAGTGAGGCTCAAACTTGTAGTTCATTGTCACGATGTTCCTCAGAGTCTCTTCATCTGTGTCCCCTTGGAATGGGGACAGACCACTCAAACTGATGGCATAAAAATACACACACGAATAAAATGACTTGGAAGCAAATGTTTTGTTGCCTGGAGAACACGTCAGACATAAGCCCTTAGTAAACACTCTACAGTTGGTACATTTTTGTAAGGGCAGTTTAAATATCTTCACCAACAAATGTTGAGTACAACATAAAATCATATAAATATTATTACTACTACTATAATGTACTACTGTTTTAAAAAACAGTACCTTTAAATTAAATATAGTGATTATGCAATGTAAAAAATATATTAATGCCTCAGAAAGAGACCAATAACATTGTGTTGGGTATCTGCTCAACATCTTGCATACTACATTTTTGACATTCTTTATCTAACGCCATGGGGCCTGACCCATAAACTTGAGAAGGCACATTGCTTGTCAAAAGGAGGTTTTGTTTCTGAGGTAATTTTCTGCCAATTAAAATCTGAGAGCAGGAGCAGGACTTTTGGATAAAGGGTAGTTCTTAAAGGGTTTGACTTTCAGGAGTTTGATCTTATGGTGAGAGGAGCAAAGAAAGGATACTTACAGGATGTAGGTAATAACACCAATGCTCCTGAAAAAGACATCATAAGAATCACTTTTCATACAACTTTCCTGAAGCCACTTTTTGACTAGTATATTTCCATGACCTTTCCATTCATTTATGGCTACTAACATATTTTAACATAATTTTATAGAAACTGCTGAGGCAGATTCTGGATTTCCATTTGAATGCCAGATATCAATGTTTTGAATGAATACATTTGAACGATTATACTCATTAGTGTACAAATGTCTCCAATAAGATCCTTAAAGGTCAGACTGACTGATGTTATCATATAAAACACACACTCTCTCACAAAGAGCAATATCTAACCAGTGAAATAGTTTGCTTAACGAGTTTTCTATTTCTTTCTAATTTCTAAGACTTTTCCAGCCTTGGAGATCACAATTTGTCTCAGGAATCGGGTCCAAGCAGGGGCAGACTGGCCATAGGGAGAACCGTGACATTTCCTAGTGGGACGGCCACGAAACAGGGCAGAACGTGCAGTGATAAGCTTAAAATGGGCCGTCGCGTTATGCTGAATGGGCTGCAAATGGCTGAAGAGGGCCGCAAAACGGCAATGCGATAGGCCGAAGGGGGCCGTGATATGCAAATTTTTTTGGGCTGGTTTCTACGTAAAATCCAGAGCTGATTTCTTTTCCCAGTCCACCCCTTGGTCCAAGTCATCCATTTTATGTATTTTGTTAAATTAAGACTTTTTAAGACTTTCTTGCAAATACTTTTCTTCAAAACTGATTTTAAGCATTTTTGCACAAGTGTTTAGATCAACATTCTGACTGGGACTTTATCTGACTGACTCAAAAAAATATTGTAACCTATTTTTAAGATTTATGCATTTCAATTTAATAACAAAATTCAATTAAGCAAGGCAAGGCAAATTTATTTATATAGCACATTTCATACACCATGGCCATTCAAAGTGCTTTAAAAGAACAAAACAGAATAATTCAAATGAAAGAAAGACAAAAGCAAAATTATTAAAAGTGCAGCACAATGCTCAGTCAGAAAATGTACAGCTAAACAGATGTGTTTTCAGTCTGGATTTAAGTGTGGATACTATTGGGGCACATCAAACCTCTTCTGGGAGCTGGTTCCAGCTGCGGGTGGCATAATAGCTAAATGTGGTCTCACCTTGTTTTGAGGGAACCCTCTGTATGGCTAACTGACTTTATCCTAATGATCTGAGAGGTCTGTTTATATTTAACAAGCATATCTGAAATGTATTTAGGCCCTAGGCAATTGAGCGATTTTTAAAGAGTAATAGCACTTTAAAATCCATTATAATGTAACCGGAAGCCAATGTAAAGACCTGAGGACTGGAATAATATGCTCTGGTTTTTTGGTTCAGGTGAGAATCCTGGCAGCAGCATTCTGAATGAGCTGCAGGCGTCTAATGGATTTTTTGGAAGGCCAGTTATGAGTCCATTGCAGTAGTCCACCCTACTGGTGATGAATGCATGAACAAGCTTTGACTGGAAACAAAACATCTAATTCTGGCTATATTTTTTAAATGATAGTAGGCTGATTTAGTTATTGCTTTGATGTGACTACTGAAACTAAGATCGGACTCCAAAATGACACAAATATTTCTTACTTGATTTTTTGTCTTTAGGCCCTTGGTATGTATTCACCTTTGGAATTGCACCTTTGTAGCCAATTATCAACTATTACCAAGACAATTATCTCTGTCTTGTCATTGTTTAACTGAAGGAAGTTTTGGCACATCCAACTGTTAATTTCATCAATGCACTGGCACAGAGAGTCTATGGGGCTGTAGTCATTTGGCGATACGGCTAGATAGATCTGGGTATCGTCTGCATAGCATGGTATGCAATTTGGTTATTTTTCATTATTTGGCCTAGTGGTAGCATATACAGGTTGAACAGGAGCGGTGCAAGAATTGAGCCTTATGGGACGTCCTGGATGTCCATTCAGATTCATATGTGCCTATGTTCACATAGTAACCCCTACCTTCTAGATATGACATGAAACATCTGAGAGCCGTCCCAGAGAGCCCTACCCAGTTTTCCAATCTGTCTAGGAGAATGTTGTGGTCAACAGTGTCAAAAGCAGCAATGAGATCTAATAATACCAACACTGATATTTTGGCTGAATCAGTATTTAGCCGAATATCATTTAGGATCTTTATGAGCCCCGTCTCTGTGCTATGATGCGGTCGAAAACCAGACAGTAAATTGTCCAAGTAGCCATTTAAGATTAATAATTTGTTCAGCTGATTGAAAACAACTTTTTCAATGATTTTTGCCTTGAAGGAAGATATGAAATTGGTCTGTAGTTGTTCAATATTGAGTTCTAGATTGTTCTTTTTAAGAAGGGGCTTGACAACTGCTGTTTTCGAGGACTTCGGAAATGTGCCTGAAAGGATTGATGCATTTACTATTTCTAACAGATCTTTTTCCAGACAGTTAAACACATTTTTGAAAAATATTGCGGGGAGTGTGTCAAGACAGCAGGTTGAAGTTTTAAGATGCTGTACTATTTCATCCAGGGTTTTGCCATTCATTTCCTAAAAATCAGAAATAGTAACTAATTTCTGAAGTTTTTGTGGTGGGCGCTGTCTGACCTCAGTGCAACATAATGACGAGCTGATCTGCATTCTAATATCATATATCTCCTTCATGAAAAAATAAGCAAATTTGTTGCATTTTCTGTCAGAGAGCGTTTCACAGGCAACCTGTGTTGGAGGGTTTGTTAGTCACTCTACAGTAGTAAAAAGAGTGTGGGTGTTGTTTATATTGCTGTTAATAATGTTTGAGAAGAAGGAGTGCCTAGCTGCGCCTATTTCCAAATTGAAAGCATAAAGACAGTCTTTATAGATATTATACTGAACTTCAAGTTGTGTTTTCCGCTACATTCGTTCAGCTATCCTGCATTTACTTTTCATGTTTTTCACTGCTGTTGGGTCCTCTCATGTTGCAGGTTTTGTGCAGCCAAGTGTTTAGACATAGCAACCGAGAAAGAAAATTTGTTCCTCTGGCTGGGAGTGGTCCACTGATGAACTTTCAATCTTTCAAGTGTTTTAAAGAGTTCTTTAGAATCCCTTTTAAGGAGGTCTGATTGCTCTTTCTGAATATCATTTCCCCCCACATATATAATAACTTGATTCACAGTCTTATGGTTCATCAGAATGTTCATAAGTTCATTATTTACCACAGAAACCGTTGCTCGAGGAATGCAGCAAGTGGTAGTAGCCCCGCAACCAATGTTTCTGATAATGGTGTCCCCGACTATCAGAGTGCTGGGATCAGCTGTGGTCTCAGCTGAATGCCGCTGGCTGCTCGACCTTGAGCGCCTGCCAGCTGTAGTGTTAGCTGCTGGCTGTTGTGATCTAAGCCTGATCACATTTGGGGTTTCTTCCTCCACATTCATTTATGATTTTCAAGACATATAGGGGGTTGAAGAATACCAGAATGAGTTAGTCGAGTCATAACTGGAGTGGAAGATCACAATGCTGCAATATGTGATGATTGTGATTTGTCTGATATGTTGAGTACCTTCCTGTTTATGCCGGTTTTTGCTCTCAATTTCATCAGTCACTTTTGCCATTTGTTTTGCTTGGTCTTCTAAGCTCAGTACAGCCTGTCGAGGAAGGGTAGGCTGTAGGCTGAGGTGGTCCAAGTGACGCTCTCCTGTGCATTCCATTTAGATTGGCAATACTGCAAATAGTTTTGTTTCAAGAACTGTGATTTTTTTTTGTAGAAGTCTATGGCAGTTTGTGCAGCAAGAGGAGTTTGATCTGAAAGGAGGCATTTTCTTTCTCGTATGTCAGTCTGAAGGCAGCTGCAGTTGTCCCTTCTCAGGCATGTAAACTGCCAGTTGTAGGAGGCTTGTAGACCACTTTCAAAGAAAAACCCATTTGTAGTAAAATATCAGTCCCAAAAGTCTCTGGTTGTAGACTGGCTGCCAAATTATGCTGTTTTGAGCACTGTGCTGAACTTCGGTTATGAAAATGAGAGATTAAAATGCAAAAACTTCAATTTAGCGTTTTAAAATGATATTAAGTTAAAGATTACTCGATTCAATTTGATGGAATTTTGTTATGAAAGTGAAACGCAAAAATCTTAAAACTGGTTTTATATTATACCACTTACATTTTAATGTATTCATTTGTCAGACATTTTTATTCAGAGGGACACATTCAATATAAACAATTTTTAAGTGAATGTGTTGTTTGGCAATCAAACCCTTGACCTCATACACTATCAGTTGATCTACAAGAATTGTATGAAATGAATGAAAACTGAAGAAGTATAATGCTAAGCATACATGAGTAGTTTTCGCACATGGGACAATAACAATTTTAAAAGTATTTCTAGTTTAATAGTAATTGAAATTCATAATAGGTTGCACTTTGATGATGATATCATGCACATGATGTGCAAAAGGGTTTTTATTTCACAAATACATACACATACTGGGACATGTGCAAACACTTACACAAGCACATGCCAATGCAGATGAAGAATCAGGTCTAGGCATGCCCCAAAACTCCTGAATGCACTTTAACACATTTCATGTTTTGCATATGTGTGTGTCTGTATTACTAATCTAATCACTTACCACATATCTGCAGCTGTACTAAGGGGCTCGTAGTTGATGATCTCAGGAGCTAAGATTGACAGAAAAAAGGGATAGCTTACCTAAAATGAACATTCTGTCATCATTTACTCATTCTCATGTTTTTCCAAACATCCATGAAACAAACATGGGAATATTAGGCAGAATGTTAACCTCAGTCACGGTTCACTCTCACTGAATATAAAGCAAATGCATTCTTCCAAACATTTCCCAGAATTTCATGGAAGATAGAAAGTCATATAGGTTTGGAACAGCACTAGGGTGAGAAAAAGATGACAGAATTGTCCTTTTTGGGTGAACTGTCCCTTTAAGTTTAGCAAAGATTACACTCAAAACTCAATCAAAACAACTTCTGGTTCCAATAAAACTCACAGAATTCTTTCTCTTGAAACAGAACTCTGAACTCATTTTATTGCATCAATCAAAATCATAGTTTCGGATGGCCTTGCTCCTAACATTTGTGAGATTTCACAATTACACTGTGTAGTGCATTCATTCAGACCAGCTGTTAATTTTCATGTCCTCTCATGACCCATTGTGCTCTGTTCCCTACAGAGTTTCATATGAACAAAGCGTCAGTTTAAGATGACACAAATTCAGCTAGATTTCTTTTGTTGCTGTAATGTGGCTGACTAGCAGACAGACTGCCTTAGTTAGCAATCTCTGATAGGAAGGAACTTTCTGTTATTTTAATTGTTTTTTGTTTTTTTTTCTTAGCAGATGCTCTCAAACCAACATGATTTAAAAGGATAGTTCAGAGAAATATACAAATTCTGTCATTTGTTCTGTCATAAAACTGTATTGCATAATACCAAAGCTATTCTTTTCCATACAACGGAAGAATACAACACAAAGCTTTGTGTGAGAAACAGAGCAAAATATAAGTCATCATTCACAGATCTAAGTTGTAACTATTCAATTACAGAAAATCAGCCACAGCTCTCCAATCTTGTTTGTGTATGTTTAATATGAAAAATTTCTTCATATATGTTTCAAGGAAGAAAGTAAATCATGAAGGTTTTTGGCATTTGGGCAGCTTTGTGGAGCCGGTTCAGCTACAAATAGGGGTGACTCAGGAACTGGTTATCACTCTATGTACTTTGAAAAGCACTTAACCCCTATTTGTTCCAGAAGGACTGTGCTTATGATAAGGAAAGTGCAAACCACTTGGGGAAAAGTGTCTGCTTAATAACAGGTAGTAAACTTCTTTTGAATGCCTTGTTCCGAGAAGGTAAATACACAAAATTTTCTTAAAGAGAATATGTGTGTAGATAGTTGAAACATAATGTGTCTATGGACTTTTTTGGTCCCACTTTATATTAGGTATCTTTAACTACTATATACTAACATTAAAATACACATAATACAATGTTTTTTATTGCTTAACTACATATTGTTCTGCATAATTCTCACAAAATACACATTTGCTGCTATTGAGGTTGAGTTTCGAGTAGGGTTATAGGGGCAAGGATAATAGTGTAACTACAGATGTATTTAAATGCAGGTACTTTAAATTTAAGTACATTATATCAAATCCTTAAAGGGATAGTTCACCCAAAAATTAAAATGCCCTCATCATTTACTCACCCTCATGCCATCCCAGTCTTTCTTCTTCTGAACACAAAAAAGGTTTTTAGAAACATATTTATCTTTAGGTCCATACAATGCGAATGTGAATAGGTACCAAAAATGTTGAGCTCCAAAATACACATAAAGGCAGCATAAAACGAATCCATATGATCAGTTGTTTAATCCATGTCTGCTAAAGTAATATGATAGGTGTGACTGAGAAACAGATCAATACTTGAGTCCTAAAGTAAAAAAGGACATAAATATTGATCTGTTTCTCACCTACACTTAGAATTTAGCTTCTGAAGATATGAATGTAACCACTAGAGTTTTATGGATTACTTTTATGCTGCCATTATGTCCTTTTGTAGATTCAAAATGTTGGTACCCATTCACTTGTATTGTATGGGCCTATGAGCTGAGATATTCTTCTAAAAATATTAATTTGTGTCATGCTGAAGAAAGAAAGTCATACATATCTGGGATGGCATGAGGGTGAGCAACTGATGAGAGAATTTTCATTTTTGGGTGAACTATCCCTTTAAGTACATAGTGGTAAAGACACTTTAATATAAAGTGGGTCAACTTTTTTTATAAACATCTAGAATTAAGGTTTAAAATCTGCATGAATGTATAAGGCAAAGATATATCTTAACTTATGTCTGTTTTTCAACATTTTTGCTATTTCACTTTAAATTATCCTGTTGTGACAAGTTTATTTTCAAAAGTTGATCAAAAAGCTTATCAACTGATAAGGGGTCATAAAGCTCCATGCGTAAACATTATACAAGAACTGTCAAAATCGATCCATCTTCTACAGCCGCTTGTCCTATATAGGGTCACTAGTAGTGCCAGAGTCTATCCCAGCTGTTCCAGGCCGAAGGCAGGGAAACACCCTAGACAGGTGGCTAGTCCATCACAGAGCTAACACACATACATACACATTCACACTCTCTCCTACGGGCATTTTAGAGTTTCCAATTCACTTAACTTAATGTTTTTTGGACTGTGGGGGAATCTGAAGCACCCAGAGGAAGCCCACATGAACACAGAGAGAACACACTAACTCCATACAGAAATGACCTGGCTGGGTGAGCCAGGACTTGAACCGAAGACCTTCTTGCTACCCACTGCTATGCCACTGTACCGTTTTTAGCATGTCAAAATATGTCAACTTCCCAAAAGTATTTCTTGTCAACTATTTATAACTAAATATTTATATATCAACTTGACAAAATGCACATGCAAACAAATAATTGCCAAGAAATACTTCAGGAAATTTGACATGTTTTGTGGAGTGACATGCTAAAACATCCTAAACTATTTTATATACAGTATACAGTATATAAACCCAATTATAATTGTTGCAGGCAAACCAGAGGATGAATATGTGTGCAATGTGTGTCTTATGTCAAAGGATAGTTCACTCAAAAAACGAATTCATTCATCATATACTCACCCTCATGTTGCTCCAAACCTGTGTGACTTTGATGCTACAGTGGAACACAAAAGTAGACATTAGGCAGAATGACATGTCTCAGTCACCATTCACTTTTATTGAATGGAAAAAAAGATGTAACAAATGTATTTGGACATTAAGACTGACATTCGGCCTAACATCTCCTTTTGTGCTCCACAGGAAAAAGTCATAAGTGCCTGGAACAACATTAGGGTGAGTAAATGCTGACAGAATTTTCATATTTTGGTGAACTATCCCTTTAGACAATTCAGTATTCAACTACAACACTGTGTAGCCAGTGATTCTCATAGTTTGGACACATACTGCCCGGATTAAAGACTAGATGAACTTTTAAGTGACCTGAGGATATCTTTGTTATACATCAACAGTGACATCACTGTAGTGACCTTGCAATAGTTATTTTTGTTCATGTCCACTCTATTTTCAAGCAAACCAAAACAGCTGTGTCATATCGCCTAAAGTTAACCAGTCTCTATGGAGACAGCCAGCCAATAAAAATTGCTAAAAGGCAAGAAAAACACATGCAGAGACTCAAACAGGTTTAGAGACTGACTCAAGCAGATGCAAAAAACAGGAGACAGTGAAACTCAGGCAACACAGTGTTGAAGCATACATAAATATTAATACCCAAATTCACACATACACACACTCTGGTTTGCCAGCAAAACTTATCATTGCTCTTTTTAAGCAGAAGTGTATCATTTCTGCACCAATAGCATCACCAAATTGAATAGCAAAAGGAATCACTGTTTTCAAACAGATTACAGAAAACTCTCCCATCTTTCATTGGTTGTACAAACATATAGTCCCACCCCAAACTCAAGCAAATGTGTCGGGGTGAATGGCCAGCTCAAACAAATGGAGGAATGTTTTGGTAGCAGCACAGAGCCACACTGTCACATTTTTAGGTAAAATCAAACTAGAATTGGTTTACTTATAGTTGACTCCATATTAAGCTGCAAAATGAGAACAAATTGTAACTTTGATAAACAGTGCACACATCAGCTTTAAATATCAGACATGACATATTGATTATAAGACTGCATCACTCACCGATGTACTGAGGGGTTCCTCCTAAGCTCTTGTACTCTTCCCCTTGAATGAAGCGATGGGCAATGCCAAAATCAATGATTTTGATGTGTTGATTGGGAGGGTGCTTGTCTGACAACATAATGTTCTCTGGCTGAAGAACAAAAAGAATGAGAGCATGTGAAACATCTGTGGAAACGTTCTGGTTCATTGTTCTGTGTGACATCTGCATTTCGAAGAATCAAAACCCTTACAATACTCGCATTAACAGAAATAACAACAGAAAGAGAATCAAAATGAACAGCTAACACTTCAATAAAAAACGCTACTGAACAACAAAATCAATGTACAAGGTTTTTTGCTGAGCCACCAGTTACATTTTTGTTAGAGTAAGGGTTGACTGAAGATTTTTTAGTTCGTCCAACAAACAACTAGTCGGTTAGTGGGGTCGACTACTAACATGAATATTTTTAGTGCTGGTGATTTTTATGGGAGACACATTTCTTAAAATAATCGAGAGATGGCACTTCTCGGCACAGGCGCAAAAAATAAATATGCAATGTATGCAATGCATAGGGGTGCCACACAATGCATAGGGGCAAAAAAGGGTAGTTGGGACCATGCTTCTCAGAGAGCATTTTTGACAATCAAAAAACACTGACAATCAGCACGGTAAAACCCTCAGCTATAAGTTTTGTGTTTTTAATGCTTTAGGTTTAGTCCTTTTATGCACCTTGGCTGTCACAACTATCAAAGCACTGCATCAACAATACATCACACAAGACGATCACTGCCGGAGGTTAAGTCCTCTGCTGTGAGTAATACTCCCGTATTTGTGAGGTGTTGTAGATAGATTAAAGTCATTTTTCTGATTCTGTCTGACACTGCTTCAATAAAACGTTGCATGTAAAAAAGGTTTAAACTGCTTGATGTCGTGAACTAGATGTAGTGCACCCTCAATCTTCCAGTTATGTGCTTTTAAATGTGCAGCAAGGATCGCCCTAAAGCACTCTAATTGCATTGAAGCGTGCCATTCTGTGCTCAGGATGCACATGAGCAGTTTCGTGCCATTCTGTATTGGAGCCTGTCATATTTTTTACTTTTCTTTGATAGTTTTGTGCAATTTAATGTTAGTTATTCAGCCTATTTATTTGTTGAATATCCTTTAGTTACCATGTTGAAGTGCTGCACTTAGCCTCCATATATCCCTCTGAAACGCATCTCATCGGGGTCACATGAACATAATTATGTTTATGGGCTCTAGTCAACTAGTCGTTCAGACAACCCACTGAAAATTTTAGCTTTGCACATCCGTAAGTTTTAGTAGTTTATTCAGATTCAGTTTAAAAATCATCTGAGCAGAACCTAATTTGTTCTACACAGGTTATTTGGTCAAAAACATTGTGCAGAGTGACTATTGCACTAGGTGTAAATAGCACCTGCCACACAGTGCAACTATTTCCACTCCAATAGTCTGGTGAAAACAATGAAATCAAAAACAAACTCCACAACAAAGTGTCGCTGCAATGGCTTAGTGTGTTTAAACGATGTGGATGTGCTTTTTCCATGTGAACGACCCAGGTTCAAGTCCCACTTTTCCCAATCCCGTTTCTTGTCTCCACTCTTTATATTTCTTTAATACTACTTGTAATAATAAAAAAGACAATAATAGAAAGGTTGATTTCCTCACAGTGATTTGGTCACAGTGAAGGTCAGGGAGTTGATACAAAGGTTTGATCCGGGTCAAATTAACCTTGGTTGTCCAACAGTAATATTGGAGTCACCACGTTTTTTGCTGGAAGCCATAGTTTGAATGCAATTAACCATGGTTTTACTACAGTAATATAGTGTTAATTTAGTAAGCATGTTTAATTTTGTGGTTACTATGATTTTAATACAAAATACCATGATGATTCTAAGATTGCTGTAGTAAAAACATAGTTAATTTTATTAGGGGAAGGGTAAGGTTAGGCTCAGGGATTGGGTGTCTATAGGACTCTAAATAAACACAATAAACATGCTGCAGTAATGCTACAATACTGTATGTTAGTATTTAATTGGTGGTGAAAATAGCATCTGCCACAAGTTGCATTTAGAGCAAAGAAAATGCTTTTTGTTGCTTTTTACACTTAGTGTACTTGAGGGAATACTCCAGAATGTGGCAAAATAATGTTTCCCATAGGAACCAATCTAACATTCTGTGACAAAATACACAGTCTACTTCCTCATTATCATTCTGAAATCGTCATAGGTAGTGGCATGCTAACAACATGTAGAGTAAAAATTTACTTTTGAAGGACACTTGAAAACTGTTCATCTGTTGGTTTTACCTCGAAAGAATTCTGAACAAAGATGCTTTTAGTCTTGTTTAGTTTGATGCTTGCATACAAGCTAAACTTCTATCCTACCTTAAGGTCAAAGTGGCCAACGTTTTTTTGGTGCATGTAGCTGACACCTTCCAGAATCTGTTTCAAGAACTCAATGGCATCTGTCTCAGTGAGGTTTTCCTTCTCAGCGATGAAATCAAAGAGTTCGCCACCCTTTATGCTGTAGACAAAATACAATGTGTGACAAGATAGACGAATGAGCCATACATGAACAAAGAGCAGTAGTGATTTAAAGCGGAATGCAGACAAAGAAGCAAAAGAAATCAGATTATATTTGTGTATTTTTTAACAGTTACCTAAAGAGAAACATATTTCAAGATCATTGTGAACTGCGAGTCACCAGCCAGAGTTATGATAAATGTTGGAGACTTCCAACCAAGGTTCAGTTTCAGTAATATTATATTGATTATAATACAAGCGTTCAGGCAACAGTCAAAAAAAAAAAAAAAAAAAAAAAAAAATATATATATATATATATATATTATTATTATTATATATGATTTTTAATATTATTTAATTTTATATATTTATTTATTATCAATATTATAATAATTTCATATTTTGCATTTAGGAAAAGAAGCCTAAGAGTTTTTGCATTGTCACATTATGTTCATCAAAATTAAGCACATTACCTCTTCCTCAATTATTTTTTATAGAACTAGCCCACTTCTGCTTTAAAAAACCTCACAGGCCATTCACCTCTACTGCAAAAATATTACTCACCCTTTCACTCATGTGTGCTTCATAAAACCTTTTTCCATTTCTCCTTTTGTATCTCTAACACACACACACACACACACACACACACACACACACACACACACACACACACACACACACACACACACTCACAGCTCAATGATGAGGACCACCTCCGTCTTGCTCTCGAAAACATCTTTGATGGCCATTATGTTCTGATTTTGGAGGCTCTGAAGAATCTCCACTTCTTTCTCCACACTTTTCCTCTCCAGGCCCAGCCTGCTTCCCGCACCACGCTTCAGCTTCAGGAACTTCCCTGCCCACAGAACACCAGTGGCTCGCTCCCGCACCTCGCGCACCTGCCCAAAGTGACCACTGGGGCAGAGATAAAAAGCATGAATGGAGATTAGTGTCAAATTAAGTTAAGAACTTAAAGCCAACAAACTAAGTAATACAAGCCAATCAACTACAATGGGTCTATTGTAAAAAGCTTAGTATACACATAGCATAAACTGTACATTGCATACATTCTGAAGCACAATACAAAGTACACATTGGGCTGATTTAGATTTTTTATATGTAGAATTGTTTACTTCTTAAAAAAATAGTTCAACCAAAAATGAATTCATTTACATGTGTGACTTTCTTTCTTCAGCAGAACACAAATTAATATTTTTAGAAGAATATTTTAGCTCTTTAGGTCCTTTCAATGCAAGTTAATGGTGGCCAGAACTTGAAGTTCCAAAAAAGCATATAAAAAAAGCATAAAAGTAATCCATGTGACTCCAGTGGTTAAATATATATCTGCAGAAGCGATATGACAAGTGTGGGTAAGAAACAAATCAATATTTAAGTCAAATATTTCAATTGTTATATTTTATAAATATTTTCCTTCCTGCCCAGTAGGTGGCTATATGCACAAAGAATATGAATCGCCATAAACAAAAGAAGAAAAATGTGAAAGTGGAGATTTTTATTAAAAAAGGACTTAAGTATAAATCTGTTTCTCACCCACTTCTAAAGATATGGATTTAACCAAGAGTCATTCGGGATACCTTTATTATGCATTTATGTGCTTTTTGGACCTTCAAAGTTCTGGCTATCATTCACTTGTAATGTATGGAATTACAGAGCTGAGATATTTTTCCAAAAATGTTCAAATGTTCAAAATGTGTTCAGCAGAGTAAAGAAAGACATACAAATCTGGGATGGCATGAGTGTAAATGATGAGAGAATTTTCATTTTTGGGTGAACTACGCCTTTAACCTAATAACAATGTATGAGAGTCCACATTTTATTTTACTATAGATTTTATTTAATTATGACTCATTTGAATCATAAGATTAAGTCATTAGAACCACCAAATCAAAATACATTTATATTTTAAAAAGTATACTTTTTTGCACATGGTACAATGGTATTACCACTATATTCCTTTCCTTTAAGCGCCTTGGAGTCCCATGTAAATACTATGATACAGTATATTATGAAGATAGTTTTTATTCAGTGCCACAGTATACATCAAAGTACCATGGCATTACCAGTTAATGCCATTGTTGTACCACAGAACCGCGACCATACAGAAAATAATATTTATTTGTAAGAACAAATCTCTTTACCTTCCCAAAACTTCTCCAATCTCATAAAGGTCTTCAACATTTTCCAGCTTAAATACAGCCATATTGTTCTCTCTCTCTCTCTCTTGCTCACCACAGTCTTCTGTCCACAAATATTCAAAAGCAAGCTATTAGCTCCAGTAGGCTATATTGCTCATGCTGGGTTTAGAATTAGGTCCTGAAACAAAGAAGATGGTAGAAGTTAGTGGCCATCTCCCATACATACAGTCTAAGAATGTCCCCCTAAGTATTTATTCCCAAACTACAAACATGCGTAAGAATGTCACATTTGAAGATCTAGCAAGTAAACAAGTCAATCCTTTAAAGTCCAGCCAAGTTTGGATAAACTACATATCAGTGTGGAACCAAGAGCACCAAAATGCTGAAATACTGTGAGAAACTGCCAAACAGAACTAAGTCATCCTCCCATGCATAGTTATGTTAACAAATTCTTGAATAATGAGCCCATTTCCCACATTCAGTTGTAGTTCTCTAATTAGTTTTGAATGGCTCAACAACTTGTTAGTAAGAAGAGAGAGGGGAGGAAGGCATGAGAAAATAAATGAGGGTTGGGTGGAGATACTGAGATACACAGAAGAGAGATTATTTATGTAATGACAAGACAAACAAGGTCTTGTCTTGGCACATCTATCTAACAGTGGCGTGTGGTAGTCTTGAGAAATGAGGAGGAAAAGTCCCTGCATTTGTGTTTTGCTAGTCAAAGTTTACATCTTATATGCATATGCATTTGTGACACACACACACACACACACACACACACACACACACACACACACACACATAGCAATATAATAACATTTAACCTTTATAATCACCTTCTTTTCAGTTCATAAACCAACAAATCCTCTGTAAACAAATCCATCCATCCATTATCCATTTCAGCTGAGAAAGTGTTATAACTTGAAATGTAAGGGTATTATACTGAAAGCTCATGTTTTTTCACATTGTATCGACACAATATTGTTGTGTTTTAGTGTATAAATTACACAATGTAAATTTTGTGTGTGTGAAGCACTTTAGTTTGTCAGGTAGTTTGTCTGATTTGCATACAAGCTTGACAATCGTTTCTGTCCGCAGGTAAATATACAATTCTAAATATATAGTTGGATTCTATAGAACTATATAGTACATGTATGCACATGTACTATAAAATGTAAAACATTTTGCACTCTTATCTTTTTAGATAAATCTTGTGGTAATATTGTGTTGAAATGAAAGTTTTTTTTGCTGCTGGTAAATTTACTTAATATTAATCTAAAGCGACACAATTATACAACATTTTGTCACAACTTAATTTCGTTGCATTCTATCCATTTAAATGTGTTAAACTGAATTTTACTTAATCTATTAAATTGGGACTACATGAATAATTTTGGTGTTAATTTATAATTGATGAAACTGGGCAGGGGATTTCCAATTCCCAGCATGCTTTTAATGGGACTCAACAAGGAGAGTAAATGTTAAAACTGAGTGGCATTTTATGTGTTTTTGTGCAGGATGAATATAAAATGGGATACTTGTTAGTGTTTAATGTTTTGTTATGATGAGATTTAGAAGAGTTTCTGTTATGTTGGAGTTTTAGGGGTTACCACTATGGTGAAGAGCGGAGCTTGAGCTAATGATGAGGACAGGTCCAGATCACATATTAAATTGATTGATCACTGCATTTAGCAATTGCTGTATTAAACATAGCAATCTAGCAAAACTACAATCTATAGTGTTTCCAACCAGCATACAGTTTATTTAGCATGCTAGCATTCACTTTATCTAGTACGTTCATAGAGAGTTTTTCAGATGCTCTGATATCTCTAATTTTGATGGGTTTACCCAATTTAAATAAATACAAAAAGTGTTTCTGTTAAGATTATATTTTTAATTTTTAATTAAGAAAACTTATTTCAAACACGTAAAATCACTGACCATGATTGAATCAAGTTCAGCCAAAGAGCTATTTTTGAGTGAAAGGTCTGATCTGGAATATCAACAGGTTGGACAGTGTCTGGAGATGTCAATCATTAAGTTCAGCGCATTGTGTTAAAAATACAGAAAGAACAAGCAACTGAGTGTCTTTTTAAAAAGTTGTTTTACATAATATCCTCACAGATACAATCAAACATTTGAATTTAGAGCGCGCACACACACACACACACACACATACACAATCACAACTCACAAGCTTGTATGCCTATATTTTGAATTTGCATTGCTCTATGATACTCAATAGTAGCGCCAAACTAAGGGTAAACTTTCAAAATGTGTTTAGAGTGCCAATGGGTTGGGTTTAGAGGGAATGGAATGAACATGGAAAGGCTGCACTGATCAACAATTATTTTCCAAAAAAACAACCCGCCCATTTCACTTCAGCTTCCAACAGTAACATAGCAGGAAAGCAGCCACAGAGCAGAACAATGGCGTTCATTGCAATACAAAAACTCTCCTTTTGCTTCATTGGAGCAACAGCCACTCAGCTGTGTCAAATTACAGACTCACATCTAGCAAAACTAGGCGGAACAATCTGTTTCTGCATGCATTTGGATAGTGTTTTGTATCAATTGTTTACATGTTTGTATATCTCATTTAGTACAACCAATATTACAGCAGTTTAGCTTAAGCTTAAAAAGTGGATTTATACACATGAATATTCATATCTCTTTCAATGCAATACAGAAGAATATAAATACATGATGGATGGATGCATTTGTTTTGTAAATGTTGTGCTTGCTGATATACTGCTGGATGCACCTTATCTTCCCTCATCTCACGTCATCTACTTTATTGTCTACTTTAATTTAACTGTCTGACAGACAGCCTCGGGTTCAGGTGAGTGAATTCTGAAATTTGAGAAGTGCCTGCCTTCATTCCATTCTATCCAGGATGAAAGATAGAACTTCAAGAGCAATTTAAAAACTCAGAACTGCCTGCTGGACCTACTCTAGGATCAAATATCTAACATTCATGAAGCTAAATTAATGATTTCATTCCTTATTTAGATCACACTCTGCATCAACATACAAATTAGAAAAACAACTAATTAAATTGACCTGGTAGCAATAAACAATAGAGAACAAAATGGACAAGGAGAAATGAATGCATCTGTGAGAATGGAAATTAGAAGCAATGTTGTCGTTTTTATCTACCTAATGAGCTTCAGGGAATCCCACCAAGCAAACAAGAGTAACCCACGTGGTGAGTATTCAAACTCTTACATTATGCCAAAGTTGTAATTTAAATTTGAATTGTTATCATTTAACTGTTTCGGTTTGCTATTAAGACACTGCTACCGGATAGCTAAATACTAAAGACCAACACGTAAACTGCCTATCCAAAGTCAACATTTCATGGTCTACTATATCGCAGAAATCGGACCCTTGAGACTGAAAACTACAGTGTAAAATATCCAACCTTCTGTTGTGCTAAGGACAAAATTACACATCTAATCAGTAACACCTAGCTTTCAGTTGCTTAAGTGAATGTGCTGTAATCCAAACATGGACAAATGAAAACTTGTCTTTCTTGTCTTTTGAAAAACCTAAATTTGGAAGTAAGATTAGATCTAGCTGTCTACTCTTAGGGCCTGGGTAATAATACCTTTTATTGATAATGCGCTTTTCTTGCACTCAAAGCGCTACAAGATTGGGTAAACACATAACATACAAAAGCAACCAACATAACATAAAAGGCCTCTGAAAGATAAAGCTCTTTCCCCCATAGATTTAAGTTTGCAGGAGAGCTGCTGAAGTGCAAATGAATAGGCAGAACGAAGAGAACGGGAGGGAGTGTAGGGTGCAGCAAGACTGCAAAGATACTCTTGTGCAATACCATGAACTGCTCTATACGTTAAAATGAGAGTTTTAAAATCAATACGAGCATGAATGGGAAGCCAGTGCAACTGCGAGAGCACTGGGGTAATGTGTAAACATGGTAAGGTATGTGTAAGAACACGAGCAGTTCTGAATATACTGAAGCCTATTTATGTTTTTAGCTGGTAGACCAGAAAAAAGGGCATTGCAGTAATCCAGCCTAGAGGTGATAAAGGCATGGATAAGCATTTCTGTATCAGCCAGAGAGAGGAAGGGCCTAAGTCGGGCAATATCTCTATGGTGATAAAAGGCTGTTTTTGAAATATTTTTAATGTGTGCAACAAATGTCAACTGAGTGTCAAAGATGACACCCAGGTTCAGACACCGAAATGGTAATTATATTATAATAATTCACGAAATGTACTGTATCCTTACTGTGTAAATTAAATGGTAGTTGTCATTATTTGGGCTTATGGTGATTTACAAAAAGGAATTCAATGTATTATTTATAATAATCTAAATAAAAAATTATTCCGCCAAGTAATATAGTGCATTTCTCGGAACCACTTTATAGGTGTCTTTATGATGTATACTTTACCATTTGATACAATGTACTTTTTAAGTACATACATGTTGTTGCAAGTACCTGCATTTAATTATATCTGAACGCTGTTAACCTTACCCCTAACCCTAAACATAACCCAACCCCAATCCTTACACTATAGGATACCTAGTCCATAACACTTCCCCTACCCCTACCCGTACCTCAACATCAGTAGCAGCAACTGTGCATTTTTTGAGAATTTTGCAGAATAAGTTGTAACACAATAAATACATTCTATTGTATGCATTTTAATGTTAGTACACAGTAGTTAAAGACACCTAATATAAAGTGGGACCATGCATTTTTCTAACTATAGACTGTTTGAGGTTGTTAAGCAGCATACAGGAAGTGCATTTATACAGAATGTACTATTCCAGGCGTGCATTTACAGTAATTTTAATGGCTTTGAATGCGGGTCATCCAATCAGAACTCAGGGTTGCAACTATACGTTCTCTGAAGAAGAAAAAATACTGAATGTACTTTTAGATGTTTTAATATATATATATATATATATATATATATATATATATATATATATATATATATATATATTACTGGAAAAAAATTATATATACAATTATTGTTATTATATTTGTTTTTGCATGCAGGGCAATATTCTTCGCGCGCTCAATTTCGCTTTGATCAATAATCAAAAAACATCAGCACGATAACTCATACAATATACATACATAACATATACAAGCATGTTAAATGTCTCTTGTCAACTCTGTCCTCATCATACACTAAAAGCGACTGAAACCTGCTTGTGGAAACTTGTTCATGCCTCATTCTTGCGCGTCGTGTGTATTTAGTATTCTACTGCGACCCAAACCGCACTTCACGTAACTATTACAGTAAAACCGTGAAAACCCCTCACGATCACCACGACACAACGGTACAATGATGACAGGTCGATTTCCTTATAGGACAACTTCTCCCATACGCTGCGACATATGGCCTAATGTTATTTTTTTTTAATGACCCAGAATAGTCTATTCCAATGAAGTTCCTCGGATCCCCACGGTTGATTTATGTAACGTACCTGGCAAGGATGATCAAGCCTTCATGAAGCCTGCGTTATGTCTGCTGTACGGGTGGTGTTACCTCTGGACCTCCGCTCACTGCCGACACGCACTTGCTGAAATGAGGAAACGCTGGTTTTGACCATGTCAGTGCAGTGCACGCCTCCTGTGAACAAGAAGAGGGGGGTTGGATGTATCATAGGTAACACTCTGCAGCTCCATAAAACCACTGGAATTCACGGTTGAGAGATTTATGCTTGGAATGATTCATTCATGCAGCAAACCTTAAAGGTGAACGTGGCTTTGGGAGTATTGGTTAATATGACAGTTGCATTGCAGACAAAGGTGTGAGAGCAGACAGGTCAAATAGGTGGATAGTAGTTTTTATCTTAACCATCATATTTTTGAAAACAGCCTTTTTTATCAGATGGAAAGTTACGCATAATAAACCTGATTTTCTCGCATACAGAGATTACAATGTATGAAAATGACTCAAATAAATCAAGTCCATAGCATGCCAAATCTAATGTGTTTATGCCATCTAGTGAATGTATTGTGTAAATGTCCTGTATGCCATTTTATCCAAAATCACACATTAAACTGTTATGAAATTAAATATTTAGGTTTTAAATTTAAGAGTTCATAAAAACAAGAGTAAAAAAAAACAAAAAACATATTTACATAGAAACTCAGTAACCAAATTCAAGGTCCAAAAAAGTGTGTTTTTCTTAAAAATTGTATTACATTGAAATAACAACAGAAATTATTTTTTTACTTACAGGGCATTATAATATAGGTCTAAGTGAAAGATAAAAAAAATAGAGAAACAATAGAAGACCAAGAGTGAAGTAGGGAGGCCCTCTAATTACATTGCTGTGAAAAAGTATTTGCCCCCATCCTGATTTATTCTGTTTTAAACTAAATTGTTTCAAAAATTTAAACAAACTCTTACATAAAACAAAGCAATCTGAGTGAACACAAAATACAGTTTTTTAATTATAATGTTATTTATTGAAGCAAAAAAGTTATCCAGTACCAACTGGGCCTGTGTGGAAAATGTATTTGCCCCCTTAGTTACTAAATCCCCAAATCTATGAAACTGCATTCATATTGGGGTTCAGTTGGACTAGACACACCCAGGCCTGATTATTGCCAGCCCTCTTCAATCAAATCAACACCTAAGTATAACTTTTCCAGCAGCATGAAGTTGGCTAAAAGTCTCACCCAGTAGCAGACTATGCCAAGGTTGAAAGAAATTCCAGAAATGATGAGGAAAAAGGTGATTGAAATACAGTCTGTGAAGGATTACAAAGCTATTTCAAAGGCTCTGGGACTCCAAAGAACCACAGTGAGAGCCATTATCTCCAAATGGAGACCTAATGACTCTATCAGAAAGACACTGGCATGGAAGAGTGGTGAGGTGAAAACCACTGCTAACCCAAAAGAGCATTGAGGCTCAAGAGACATTAAGTCTGAATTTTGACAAAACACACCTTGATGATGCTCTGTGGATTGATATGTCAAAAGTGGAACTGTTTGAACTGTCAGGGGTCCCATTACATCTGGTGTAAATCAAACACAGAATTCGACAAAAAGAACATCATACCTACGGTCAAGCATGGTGGTGGTAGTGTGATGGTGTGGGGATGCTGCTTCAGGGCCAGGACGACCAATAATTGAGGGAAACAGGAATTCTGCTCTCTACCAGAAAATCCTAAAGGAGAACGTCCGGTTATCAGTCTGTGAGTTGAAGCTCAAGTGCAACTGTATTATGCAGCAAGACAATGATCCAAAGCATAGGACTACGTCTGAATGGCTCAAAAGAAGCTAAATTAAAGTTTTGGAGTGGCCTAGTAAAAGTCCTGACTTGAACTTGATTGGGAATCTGTTGCAGGACCTTAAATGGCAGTTCATGCTCGAAAACCGTCCAATGTGGCTGAACTAAAGCAGTTCTGCGAAGAAGAGTGGGACAAAATTCGGAAGCATTTGGTTGCAGTTGTTGCTGCTAAATGTGGCACAACCAGCAATTAAAGTTAAGGGGGCAGTTAGTTTTTCACATGGGTGATATAGGTTTTGGATAACTTTTTTGCTTCAATAAAAAATATTTTAAAACTGTATTTTGTGTTTACTCAGATTGCCTTTAATTTATATTTTATCTTGTTTGAAGATCTAAAACAGTTTATTTTGAGAAACACAATAGAAGACATCAGGAAGGGGCATATCATTTTTCGCAGCACTGTGTGTGTGTGTATATATATATATATATATACAGTATATATATAATCTGTATATTAGAATGAGTTGTGACATTTCTCCTAAATAAAGAAATTAGTTTGTAGATGTTGAGCACAGTTGAGCAATATCTACTCTTGCTATTTCTACACTTCTTTTGTCATCAAACTTTATTTTCCACACCTCTTCCTCATTGTGGTCGACCTTTCTCATCCTGTGGTCAGCAGGTCACATGGCCCAACTGCCTCTTTTTTTTTTTTTTTACCAACAACATTCAGAGCTTAAATATCGCACAAGTAGGTCTACATAGATAACACCAGCCTTAACATAAATGAGTTGGAGTTTCTTATAGATTGTTTGACATTAACCACCTTAAAAACTTTTAATTTGAAATACTAAACTACTGAAGTACTTATGATTTAAATTGCATTGTTTTAATATTATCTTCTCTTATGAATACAAGAATGGAAATTAAATTAATTTAGCAACTTAGTGATATTAATATATTTCTTTCAAGAATTTGCTTACGCTTACTTAATAAAATTTGAGAACTTAATTTGAACTGAATTTATTATTTTTTTCTTTCATTCAGATTAATTCAGCTTCATTGTGCCAAACATAATTTAGTTGGATTTGGTCAAATCAAAGCACTACAGTAGTTTTAACTAAACCTAATTAAGTTAATCAAACTAAATGATCTAATGTTCAATTTAATTGATAGCAATTGCTTCTAATCTGTAGCTTTTGTCTTTTGTTTTTTGAGTGTGACTGTGTAAATGTATAGTGGTTCACATGATAAAAAAAATACTGTTTTGCAGTTCTTGGCAGCACTTGGAAATGAGTGCAGTTTGTCCAGTTGTTTATATGTGTTTAAACTCAGTTATGATGTTTCAGCTGATGTCTGATGACTGATGAGAAATCTTAACACAATCACAAAGATTCGATTCATAACTAATTCTGTGTCTGTGACCTTTCCCACTTTCTCTCTTTCTCTAAGTCACAACACACATATTTAAACAGGATAAGGCAGATACAGTCAAGAGCTGACAGAAAGAGGAAGCATTTTTACGTCCTGCATTTCAGCATGGACTTTGACTACAAAAACATTAAAGGTTAGCTTTCTTTCTTTTCTTGAACACCACTGAACGTCTTTTGAATTTTCATAATGATCCTTTTCATGATGTTTTTAAGATGCTGTGCAAAACGTTTAATTTAGTCTAAAATATATTTGATATTACAACATTTATACAGTTTAAACAAAACCATGTTTACTTGCATGTTGGAACATATTGTGACGATTAATGGAAACTTTTCCGTTTTCAAGGTGTTATTTGAAGCCTTTCACTGGTTTGCTTTTAGGTACATCTGAACTTCTCTGTCGTGGGATAGTGATATGATATATAGATTTTAGTATCTAATATTAAAAGTTAATATGTATTTAATGGTGAACTCAGTTGAAAGACAATTAAATGTGAATCTTCTTTTTTGAATGCTGAAGACTTTCTCAAGAGAATGATTTCCATCTTTAATTTAACTGCAGTCACTTAGCCTGTTGGGCATTTCGTGTATTTTGTTTCTGTACAGATGCTGAATCTCGACAAGAGAGAGCGAATGAGGTCTCTTCCAGTCCATCAACCAAGAACAATGCCCCGTCCATCTCTTGCTCCTGATCAACCTGCAACAAAGAGAGCTCCAGTTAAACCCTGGCGCACTATAAAAGGTCACCCGACGCCACAGCAATTAAATATCCAGGGCCAGCAGAATGAAAATGAGGTATCACTTTCAAGTAATAGATATTAAGATACAAGTACTACCAAAAGGTTTGGAAAGACCCTATTCTAAGAAATATATTTTAAGAAATAAACAAATTTGAATTAACATTTTAAATCAACTACTTTTAAGTTAATAAGTTATTTACGTAATATGACTGAATCAATCTGAATATAGGTTACATCAATGAAAGCAATTTAGACAGTCTTTAAGGAACTACTGCACATTAGCAACCCGTGAGACCTCAAATATATTATTCATCTGTGCAGATGTTCATATAGTTAAGAAAATACATTAAATGCCCAAACAATTTTAGCTACTTTGGTCAAATTGATTATCTCATTTTAAAAAGGATGCAGACTGAATATAAAAAAAGGGGGGGAAAAGGAAAAAGAGTGCAAATTCTAATGTCCTTTAAGACAAAATATGTATACATATTTTACCTCAATGCAAAATAAAACACTATCAGCAGTTCTGCTATTCTACATTATTTCTAAAAAGCCTTTTGAAGCAATAATTTCAGTACAGAAACATCAAGGTCTACACTGACAATACTTTCAATTGAGTAAAGAATGTGCAATGAGTATTTTATACATAGATTTAGGCTTTGATCAGGCATCCACATACATTTAAAGAGCCTCAAATAATAGCTGCTGAATGTAGCTGGTTAGACTTTATGTGATGTTTAACATGTATTGTGTGTTTGGGTATAGTTGTGGACATGATCGCTTCTTTAACTACGAAGTGAGCCACCCAAATGAACATTTGCACATCAGAACAATGCACACATGTTATACAGGCTTTTGAAGGTATTTTCTAAATGCCCCCACATTTACATTTGAAATATTTTATCTCAAAGTATCCATCTTTAGGTCTATTTCTATGTTTTCAAATAATGCAGTGAGTTTTAAGTTTATAGCTGTAAGCATGTGCATTATGATGGTACAGTATATTAACATATGACTATATTGGCGTAAAAACTATTAATGTCTTGCATTTTTCTAATGCATTTATTTCATTCTGTAGATTAAATACAGATTATATAGCAAATACACTTTTGAAATATGTTTCACATGTTTCATCTAAATGACATATTTGGATACTCTCTTTTTAAGATGACAGTGAAGCGAATGGCTCCTCTTGTTTTGGGCCCTGTGGGGCCCCTGGACCCCCCTGACTCCATCTGTGCATGCTCATACTCTTCTGTGGATTGAAAGGATGCAGCTGCCTCATCTGCAAACACCCGGACACCTTCTTCATTGCTGGCTCCATGATTTCGCTACACGCAGGTTACACCCACATCTAAATGTTCTATAAAAATATGACACAAAAACAGATGAACCTGCAAGGCTGGTAACACATACAGATGTGAAATAGTGTCATACAAGCAAGGCATTCATAATATGGGACCATGGGATCATGGACCTGAAACGGCACCTTCTAGCCTAGAAGTGAGTAATTACAGATGAAAAAAGACAATCTCAGATTTTTCATTACTGGTGCGTAAAGGTGCTGTAAGTGCCTTTTTTCCATGGAAAGGTATGTAAAAAAAAAAAAAAAGACCTACTCCCTGAAAGATATTAATGAAATAATTGTCGTTAGATATCTCACTGGTCTCTGTGACAGCCAGGGTTGGATTATGACTAGTAAGGGCCCTGAGGACAATTTTCATTTTGGCCACTGGGCTAGTTATCTTTTAGATTTAATGAACTTTTAATGATGAGATTTTTTTCAAAATTTTGTATTTATTTATTTAAGTCTCTTTTAATATCCGTTCTGTTATTTGCAGTCAGATAAATTCAAACACACAGCACCGATGTGGTAAAGAAACTTAACAGTCACTGTTCTTAAAGAGACAGCACTATTTTAGCATTTGTTACACATATTAATTTAAAATCAATATAAATATTGTAAGTACTACAAATTATGTATACAAAATATAAAAATAAAAACTAAATTTAAAAAATAAATACAAGCATGTAACAAAATGTGTAAACATGCATATATTTAAGGGGGCAGTAATACATTATGAAATATTTTAACTTAATCAAACACTCTTACAGCGTCTATGCATGAGTTTGGTGAAACTCAGGCAACTCATCAGCGTTACATTCAGAAGTGATCCCTATACACTATTTATACCCTATTTAAAACCATAAGACATGGTTTTGTCAAACCAACATTTTATTTTGTCTTGACAAACTTTACATAGCTTGTTAAATCAGTACTTTCAACTTATTTTTCCCAACCACCAGAGCAAAGTTATATTTGTAATGTAGGGGAAACATGCTGTTATAGCAATGAATAGTATATAGTTTGTGTATCTTAAGAAGACACCCTGGGCTTTTCAGAGATGCTAAATGTTTTGGAGTTTGGCAATGACATTGTCCTCTTCTTGCTCTATAAAAATGTATGACATTACAGTTCAGCCCCTCAAATGCAATATCAATTATTATGTTTTATATACCAAACACTGCAGTATATTGATGTTTGAAAAACAAAGTTAAATTGTAAGACTTTTTGTATTTTTAGTAAGATCACATTATATTAACAAACCATGAGATATTTATAAAAACCACAAGATCTATATATTGACAGAGAAAGCTGCATATGTAAAATCAATCACACTTAAAATATTTCATTATATATTACATGTCAGTATTTGAAAAGCTTTTTTATTGTGGTGGACATGAATAGAATGGAATGATGATTGAGATATATACCTCAAAACCTGTTGTATCACACAATTTGTCTATAGAATAATTACATTTTAAGTGAGCACGTTGCGTCAATTCAATAAACACTCATTTTGAAATACCAGTCAAAATATAATCGCTATTGTTCATTTTTCTTGATCAAAATCAGCAAAGATTTTGCATCAAAAAGACGAGTGCATTACAGTGTGAAGGTAGCCATTTTGGAAAATATATTACTAGGACTTCTACTTCCAGAAGACTTTCACCAAGCTGTAAACGTCTAGTACACAGCATACAACAGGATTTCAGCTACATTTTAATCATGTTGATGATGTAGAGGCTCTAGAAATTCATGTATCAAACATGATACAAAAGGTTAAAGAATGGTTTTAATTTTTTTTATTAGAAACAGTAAGGCAAAAGGGTCACAGGGGCCTATTGAGGGTGCCTTGTATAAGCTGTGGGGCCACCCTTTTGAAGCTTATATGAAATATTTGTTTTCAAAGTAGATGGGCTGCAAGACCTTGAAGCCTAGGGCCCTCCCGGGCCCCTGGTAGTCAAGGGCCCCTGGGCACTGGCCCCATTGGCACAGCCCATAATTCATCTATGTTGACAGCTCTAGACTCTGTAAACTGCAAACAAAAATGTGTCCGCAGGCCACAGATTCTGACGCTTTCAACCTGTCAATCATTTTGTGAGTTCTCATAGTAATTTAGTTGTAGCAAATTATTGAGGCTTATAGACATTTTTATGCCATATTGCTCATAACAGTTGTCAGCAGAGTTGTCAGCTCAGTGCGCTATTTTGCTGCTGCTGTTTTTAACAACCATTACTGCACATTGTTGGTCTCAATAAATCTCATTTGGTATCTTTGGAGTGCTGGGCTTTGGAAAGAGGGGAGTGGCTAATTCAATGGCTCAGTACATCCTTTTACAAATCGTCTGAAGGCATACAATTACTTTGTATGGTGAACAGAACACAATTTCAGTCAATATTCACTCTCAAATCAAAGATAAATTAAGTAAAAAATTGTGAATTTAACATGGTGGCAACATCGACAAAATCTAACCTCATTGGTTCTTTTGTACATTGTGACTAAATGTCATGGCATCATTTCGCAATAAACATTTTTGAGTGAACCATTCCTTTAAGATAAAAGACATTATGGGAGACAAAATCCCATACACTTACATTGAAGTAGGGACCTAAGCGATATCTATAAGGACAAGAATATCATAGAGAATTGGGGGTAATCTCCTTTGACTTGGGAAAGTAAGCAATACCTTCGTAACCACCAAGAACACCTTAGCAATTGCATAGCAATGTCCTGGCAACCACCTACAACACCCATAACATCATGGCAGCGAATTTTGCACGGTAGAGGCCTAAATGCATTTTCTTCAGAAAATGAACAAATCTGGTGAACAATTGCTTTTGTACAAATTTGATATTGAATTGTGCCATCTTTTCCTTATGGTACATTTATGGGATGTGTTGATGTATAAGATAGAAAAGGAATTTAACATTGTTATGTGACTCTTTTATCGTAACTTATACAGGAGTTATAGCTAACAGGACACACAATACTCTCTTGATTACCACTAGAATGGCAAATCTGAACTTGTTGAATAACAGGGTATCAAGCTCCAACCTCAGATGTCCCATATGCCAGAGTCAACAAAACTCCCAGAGCTGTGTCAGAAAATATCCCCAACGTCAATGACCATTCTGACCTTCAAAGGGCAACAGCATCATCTACCCATCCAAATTTCCCAAGCTTATAGCAATAAGATAGGAACTAGAGGTAATTTGTTAAGCTGGTTTTGTCTAAACATTATTAATATTAACAATGAAAATCTGTGGTTTAGCATGTTTTGGTTTAAAGTGTATGAAAAAGTTGTGTACTCAGTATAATTAATTGCAGAAATTATATATTGTTGTATATAATGTATGTTGTATATCAATAGCAATGTTTGTAACCCATGCGATATTTCTTTAGCAGATCAACCAAAACATCATCTATATTCAGAGGTGAACATCAGGGGTGCCCAAGATGGCCATTCTGAATCACCAAGACCCGGACCTCTCCTTCCTTTTAGACCACCTCCAAGATCTGCACTTGGTCCCTTAAGACCAGAGAGAGCTGGGCAGGTATATATCCTTAAGATAATTTAATGTAGCCTAAATTGTTTCATGTGTTCAAATGTTAAAAGATTATACTTAAGAATAAGAAACATTTCTTTAGAGTTTTGTTGTGTCCCCATTGATGGTTCAGCCGCAACACTCTGGTTTCCAGCATTCAGATCACTCAGCTCTGCAGATTTCCTCCAGATCTATTTACGAGCAGATTCCAGCAAGACCAACCATCTCTAGACCAAATCAGCTCCCACCCAACCCAAAACGCTAACCTCAAGATTGTTTACACCTTTCAAACCCAAAAACTAACAAAGCATTAATGTTCATAAGCAATAAGCACCATGAACGTGTATGATTGCAGGCTTTTAAATATTGATCCCCACCATGGAATAGTCGTAGTCATCAGCTTCAATGGGTCATCTATTTATATTAATTCTGAAAACATATGTTCTTGTAAAATCCTTCACAGCAGAGACATAAATCTCTGTAATCCATACATCTCCAGTGGTTAAATCCATGTCATCTGAAGCAATTTGATAGGTGTGGGTGAGAAAGATCAATATTCAAGTCCTTTTTCACCATAAATATCCACTTTCAGTGTGAAATATATCCCAATATTTCAACCTTGTTGCCATGACATCACAACATCAGTAAACCCTGTAATCAATTTTATCACACAAAAATACCATACTTTTGAAATGGTGTGTATTTTAATGTTTATGGACTGGCCCCATTCACTTCCATTGTAATGGCCTTACTTTAACTGTGTTCATTTTTGCTTTAGTCGAAATTACCTTCTGAGGTAATCAACATTATGCTATAAAAGCGGTCAATTGAGTTTTAACTTGCATTGAACCCAGAAAATTCCTTTAATGGATTAAATTGGATTGCACTGCCCTGAACATTTTAAACAACCCAATTATGGATATATGTTCAAGTGAGGTGCTAGACCGTAACCTAATAAGCTTTGTCAGTAGTTTGGTCATTAAATTCATTGATCAATGATATTCCCCTAAAATGACTATCCATTATAGAAAATAAGAAACCTCTAATCACTACGTGAAGTAAAAGATGTCTCAGTTCAAAAAGGAGCAGACAGATGAAAGCATATCTCAGATAGCCAACACAATGAGGCACAACATACAGCATCTTTGTAAAATCCTCTGTTTAATTCCACAAACTAGCCCCACACAAATCATGAAAGGCTACATAGTACTTTTTATGTTCAACAGGCATTTAAGCTTCAGAAAATCCTTACAAAACTGAGGTGGTGCACCTGAGTCACCCTGGCATGGCAACATTAAGTTCATAGGCAGTCGATGCCATTCTCGAGTCTCTTACTTATAATGCTTCAGTCTCCAGTTCCCTCAAACAAAATTAAGATGATAAAGACAGGCCATCTATCAACATTGTTTAAAAACAGATTCAATCATTGATCAATGTACCCCCAATATGGGTAATTATTTATCCAAAACAACATCCTCAACCCATCCCTCCCACCACAATTCAAATACCCCCAGACCATTTACTCTTATGATGCCTGATCTGTTTTGTCCTGTTAATCTATATCTCAGTTCTTCTTTGTTTTCGATGAGTCATACTTTCTCTTGCTAGAGTACCACAGGAGCAGAGGAATGCCAATAGAGGGTAGGGTCATAACTCCAAAAGCAGCCCAGTCCAGCTATGAGAGAGAAATTACACATCATCATAACAAAGTCTGCTATATATCGAAGACCATTTTACTCAATGTTCCCTGTTAAAGCAATGCGGAGGGTTACTTACGTAATGTGGTGAAAAGCGTCTGTCAAACTCTCTCTGGGCAAGAATGCCTCCCTGACCAGGTGCACTTGTATAACCAACCTGAGAAATGCAAAAATGAGACCGACTTAGCTAAACGATAATACACACCTGATCGAAATAATCTAACATTCGACAATGTTATGAGTAATAACTCAATATGTAGATGCCATAAATTAAGATGCTTAGCATTTACATTTTTATGGACTATTAAAAGACACCTAAATATACCCAAGAGTCTTTAATTTTTGCAGTATTTTACTACACAAACAAGGAATCATACCACTGAACAATACATGCATTATCATCAGGTGGATCCTAATTTATTCTTAAATAAACATTTTGTCATAATCAGAATAAAGCAAATGGTCAGATTTTTGCAGAACATTATTATTGCATTAAAAATGTCCAAAGATGCAAACAAAATGCACCAATGACTTTGGCTGTGTCAAGTGTATTGGACTGAATTAGAAAACTATATCATGATCCAGATAACGTGTACAGCCACAACCCAAGCCATTTTCCTTTCAGGGCAAACTGAGGCACGGAAAGTAAGACCAAACCTTCCAGCTCTACAGAAATGTTATTTTCTCGATGTACATTAAAGGCATTGTAGGACTCCACTCACCACAACCTGTCCACCCTCCTGGGCCAGGTAGCTAACAGAAGCAGATGTGAAGTTGAAGTAACCAGCTTTCAGTGGCCGCAGAACCACTGTGTGAGAAACATTACTGGCACTGTGGAAGAGTTAGGGAGCATAACCTACTGATGAACAGGAGTAAATAAAGGGTCCAGTCTGAGTGAAACAGAATTAACGATGTTAAATGTAATCAGGAAGAAAAATCATAAAGTAAACTAATTGATTAACTGATTTGAGATTACTTGTTTAAAAGATGACGAGCATGACTCTGGACATTAAACCACCTAAACAATTCCATGATGCAAATTAGAGAAGCATGTGTTTTAAAGGAATTTTGATCAGATCTTGAAGGTTATAATACTAAATTAAGGTAACCTGTTGAAACCACCCCCTTTTTGAGCACAAACCATGAAAATGACATACATGAAATTAAATGCTATTATTTACTGGACACATTTGTAGTATATTTTGAAAGAAGACACTTTTGGGGCTTTATTTAAAACTTTATATAAGTTTCAGAATAAATATATGTTGTTATAAGTTTACAGTAATGGAAATATTTTGTGCTGAACATGTTTTTATAATCTAAAAAAACATTAATAAACATACCAAGACAACCCAGAAATACAATGTTCTCAAAGCCACAAGTCTAAAGAAGTTATGTTTCAAATTTGAAGATGATCTAACAAAAAATGTGGTTCCTGCAAGCTTTTTTTCTCTGAAAATCGCTGGAAGCCTACAGAGTAAAATTAAGGCACCGCCTTTCAAGACGACACAAAATCTGACTACACTGCTTGGCTATTATGAATAAAACTATGCCGTATTTTTTAAAATATACTTTGGAGACAGGCTCATTCTGTTTATGAGACTCTAATATATATAAGATAATATGCAGTTTTACAACATGAAAGCTGATCAGATTGCATAGTTTGTTAAAGAATGATGACGAAGGGTAATTCTTTCAGGTGAGATCTCATGTAAACAATGGAGAATATATCAATATATCTCAGATTTATCACTTTTATGGACAAAAAGTGCTATTGGATGTTTTTCAATGAACCCAAGTGTGGCGAACTGGATTCACATTTTACAACAAAGGTATGAAAGGTGGAGGTGGCGTAGTGGGCTAAAGCACAGAACTGGTAGAACTAGTAAGCAGAAGGTTGCCGGTTTGATCCCCACCATTGTGTCCTTGAACAAGACACTTAACTCCAGGTTGCTCCAGGGGATTGTCCCTGTAATAAGGGCACTGTAAGTGACTTTGGATAAAAGCGTCTGCAAAATGCATAAATGTAAAAGTCCTGTTTTGATATTGCATGTTTTCATTTGTACTCCTGGCACAAATAACTAAATTGCTGTTTCTGGAGCATTGTCCTGAAAATCAATGCTCAACCCTTAGACCTTTGAAAAATGTTTATAATTTGTTAAGATTACAATTTATAGACGGTAAATTACATATTGAATGTAAGCAGAGTGACGTCACTACCCCGTGCGGGGGAATTGTGTATCAACAGTTTAAGAAGCACATTTTAGTTATTATTAATGTCCAATGAAAAATTGACACAGAGATAAGTTTAAATGAACAGTTTAACTTAAATAGGGTTTACTGGGGTTGAGTGTTATGGAAAGACCAGAAAAAGGATACGGTGCAATACGGTCCCATTTCACATTGAGCATTCCTGAGACAATGCCGAAATCTTCAGGGGGGAAGGAGTCATCGGACAGATCGACCTCCAGGGCAGCACTTGAGAGAGCAGGAAGAGAGAGGATGAAAGGTTAAATACAACAATGAACTAGAATGGACATGCCCTCATTTGCTGCCAACTGAGTGATTTGTTTAGACTTAACCTAAAAGCCTTTCCCCGCTTGGAACAGTAGTTGTATACATACAAACAAATGAAGAAAGAGGGAAGGAAGGAGCGAGAGAGAGAGAGAGAGAGAGAGAGAGAGAGAGAGAGAGAGAGAGAGAGAGAGAGAGAGAGAGAGACAATACCTGGAGCCCACATTGTAAATGTTGTACTGCAAAGTAAGATCTCGTCCCTCAACAGCGTAACGGTTCAACAGGGACTTGGAGGCCAACAGACGAGCCCCATCTTCTCCTGCCACAAGACCCACCACAGCAACCAGAGCAAATATACAGAGTACCCTCATCTGTGGAAAAGCAGGGTACATTTAAAACAGTGACAAACTGTGCACAGTACCTATCTGAGGAAATTCCTATTTTAATTATAGGACAAAACATTACAGAAAATAACAAAAGTATAATACATTCAATCCAACCCATTTAAAGAACGCTTACGTGTACATCGAATTTCGTCGAAAGTGAATTATTGACTTCAAGCAGCAGTATTATATTGAATACAGTTAATTGCACTAAGATAATCAAGAGTGAACAAATGACCAATTCTAATAAAGAGCAACATTTCTATTAAAATAATGACACAATGTACCTAACTGTGATTACGTGTCCTTTGCAACCGTGTTAGATTCAACTATTCTGATCAGTCGCACCAACAACTTGATTGTACACAACAGAGACTAACACTAGATTTGAATGTAATATTATCAGCATTTATTTATTTTATGGAATGAAATGTTGAGCAGCTACTTTACCTTCGTCCGATTGATTCAGTCCCCAAATTATGAAGACAGTACTACGCATGCGCAGATGGTTTGAGTCTTCCGCTAGCACGACGTGTCCCGTGTGACTGCAGCAACCCCATGATGTCATAGCGCCCCCTTTTGGTTCGGGATACATTGTGACCTTCTTCTTTAGGTTTTATGGCTGGTTGCGCACCAACTTATTTGGTGCATACCGCCACCTTCTGTGATGGAGTGTGAAGATAATTTAATCCACTGCTCCTAATAAATCTCATTATTGCATTCATTTGTTTCCCCACATTTAGACCATAATTTAAGATATTGCTTATTATGAATTCTTGACTTCCTAAGGTTTGTATTTCTTCCTTAAGACTCCTCCTTTCTCTTTCATATGCAGGACATACCACCAACACATGCTATACTGTCTCTATTGCACAAACCTCACATAAACGTGTATTATGTTTCACTCTAATGTGTAATGTATAGTTAAGATTGGACTGTCCTGTACTTAGATTTGTGAATATAACTTGTTCCAGTCTACTTATGTTATGAATGATTTTACTTTTTTTTAATGCCCCTCTGTATCTTATGATAATGTCATAAACCAAATACTTCCAATACTTACATGCTTCCAATACCTTACATGCCATTTTGTCTGCTTCTTCATTGCCTTGAATTCCCACATGTGCTGGTATCCACATGAAATGAATTATTATTCCTATCTGTTTTAGACTGTATAATGTAATAACGATTTCTATTAAAATGCCACTTTTATTTGTTTGATTGTAAACTCATAGGTACCACCACTGGGTCAGAACATATTCTAACTTTATCTGCTCTTACTTCATAAATCCAACCTAGTGCCATTAAGATTGCTATCATTTCTGCAGTGTACACAGATGTACCATCTGTTATTCTTCCAAACTTCCTTACTTCAAAAGCTTGTGAGCACATTATTTCATAAAGGTCGTTCTTTTGGAGGCCAGTCGTCCATACAAAAGTCCTAAGAAGGGCCAGAGTAGTGTGACCGTACGTCCTCTTTTTCCCGGACTTTCGGCTTTAGTTGCGTTATGATCTGTATCTGCTCTAATACTTCATTGCGTGCGCGCGCTTATTTGCTTTGCTTTAACCACTCTTTGAAAGTCCCGCCTTCTCGCACACCAATTGGTCGATTATAAGAGGCTAGAAGCATCTATTGGCTGTTGTGTTCGGCATCAAAAAGTTGCTTCATAACTGTTGAAGCAAATGACATCTGAGTGGAAACAATGCCCAAACGAAAGTGCAAATGTACAAAAGATTTGCACAAAAAATTCCCATGCTCATTTTATTTTAGTACATGGACATTCAAAAGATTGTTTATGTATATTTATTTATATATATATTTATGTTATGCTAACAGAGTGTCTTTTTCACTGTATTAAAGTTTGCATGCACAGTAACACTGTTTTGAACAGTTTTGAAAACTCAATTTGCCCGAAAATATGATGTTCAAGCGCAAGTAATGTAAAGCAGTGTAAGCCAATAGAATTTAGCAGAATAGTTTCTTCACCATATGGGTTGACCTAGTTTAACATAGTGGGCTACACAATAGCAGAATAGTTTCTTCCACAAAAGAGATACAAGTAAGAAAGAGAAAAACAAGTTGTTCAGCGGAACGCACATTCCAATCTCATGCCATCCCAGATGTATATGACTTTCTTTCTTCTGTTGAACATGAAATGAAGATTTTTTTTTTGAGGTTTTGAGCTTGAAATCATGATGTCAAGATTTACAGTAAAAAGGGACTGTTTCTCACTCACATCTATCATATCGCTTCTAAAGACATGGATTTAACGTATGGAGTCATATGCGTAACTTTTATGCTGCCTTTATGTGCTTTTTGGAGCTTCAAAGATTTGGCCACTTTTGACTTGCATTGTATGGACCAACAGAGCTGAAATATTCTGTTCAGCAGAAAAAAGAAAGTCATACACATATGGGATGGCATGAGGTTTAGTAAATTATTAAAGAACTTACATTTTTTCAGGTGAAATACACCTTTAATTGTTTACTCCCCTCAGTGTAGTTTAGTAATTATTTATAATCATATGATGAAATACATATGGATACAATGTGGATCAAGCTAACATGTCTTTTGTCACTTTGCCCATATTCGCCTATAAAATATTTAACATTTACAATCCACATTAAACCTGAAAAAACCAGATAGACGTAATACAAGACTGCCCAGAGAAACATAATGATGTTAGACTTTTAAATGACACTGGTAACTGCTCAGCTTTGGCAGCCATAAAAAAAATACTAAAACTATCATAAAAACTAACTAAACTAAAACTAAAAAACACAGAGAAAGCTAAAACTACACTAAAACGAACAGATGAACTGTGAAAACGAATGAAAACTAAACTGTAATGACAAATTGAATAAAATATAGAAAAAAAAATAATCAAAATTAGGACTCAATATGTTACAAAAACCCCTAATTTGATTGAGTAAACTTGTTCCCTCTATTGACTTGAGTAAAACTTTACAAACTTGGAGGGGTGTTGGCATAGTGCTAAAGCAAATAACTGTTAATCAGAAGGTTGCTGGTTTGATTCCCCCAGCACCACCATTGTGTCCTTGAGCAAGGCACTTAACTGCAGGTTGCTCCGGGAGGATTGTCCCTGTAATAAATGCACTGTAAGTCGCTTTGGATAAAAGCGTCAGGCAAATACGTAAATGTAAATGTAACTTGCAATTAAGTTCAATTAACTTATCTCAGATTTGCTGTTTGAATATCATTGATTCATTTGTTGTTAATAGTGTTAATTGATTCAATTTTAGATCAATCAATAGTACAGCTAAAAAAAAAAGATGATAACCGATTCTAGGTCATAAACGTAATTCCCCAAACAAATGCATAGACACCTACTTTAGATGCACATGCAAAAGGAAAACTGATATAGTGCTAACAGGTTCAAATTGACCAAAGTGGACACAGATCACTCTAATGGTGACATCACACAAAATAACTATTTTCATCAAAACAACAAAAATACAGCAATAGAGCTAAAACTACTATGAATTCATAATAAAATGATTAAATTTCACCATATTTTCCATTTAACCAAGAAAACATAATTTAATAAATAATTAAAGTGGAAGGTAGGGGCGGCATGGTGGTGCAGCGGTTAGCACTGTCGCCTCACAGCAAGAAGGTCATGGGTTCAAACCCCCGTTGCCCCAGCCTTTCTGTGTGGAGTTTGCATGTTCTCCCCATGTCTGCGTGGGTTCTCTCTGGGTGCTCCGGCTTCCTCCCACCATCCAAAGACATGCAGGGTAGGTTAATTGTTGTCTCCAAAAATTGCCCTAGATGTGAGTGTGTGGCCCTGTGATGGACTGGTGACCTGTCCAGGGTGTACCCTGCCTTTTGCCCAATGTTAGCTGGGATAGGCTCCAGCCCCCTGCGACCCTGTACAGGATAAGCGGTTGTGGATGGTATTGTGGGTATTCCCCATAGCCTCAATTTTGTACTCAATAGTTTGAGTTATAAAAATGTAAAATGTTAAGTCTATGGGTTTTTAAAAAAGATAAATAAGTTCAATGAAATTAAATATTTGAGTTATGGGCCCAAAACTTGACATTTCAAGTAATACTTCATTAAGGCAACTTGATATTTCCAGTAATGACAACTGTAGGGCGTACAGTGTGCAATGTATAAAATACTGTTTGATTTTATTTGAAAGAAGCCACGTTATTTGAGGAAAGTAATATTATGCAGGTATAGAAGTCTGTTGTTAACATTTTGCTACAGAATTTCTGAACAAATTTTAAATTCCAGTCAGACCTAAGGAATCTGCAATTGTATTTTATGCATTTTATATAAATTAATAAAATGTATAATAAAATGTACATTTTAAATAATAGTTTAATTAGAAATATTATAAACAATATCACATTTCCTCAGCGAGGTTTTTTGGTCATTATTTAGAGATTTAAATTGGCATGAAACTTGGGTAACAGCTGCTAAATTTAATAACATAAATTAATTAATTTCTTTAATAAAATAATGCAAATAAATGATCCTATGAGATGTGTGCTGGAAAATTTGAAGTTTTAAGGATATATATATATATATATGCTTAAAACTTCAAATGTGATAATGTGATTTCTGTAATAATGACAAGGAAACATTTTTTTTTTCTTTCTTCCAATTATTTTTCATTGTATATAAAAATTGACAAAGATCCTGCAAGAGAAAATATAGGCTAAAATTACAACTATGTTGAAGTGATATAACGATATTTTTCAATGGCCATGAAAAAATAAAACTACATAAAAAGGATCTACTATACAATTGTTAATATTATATGGAAGTTCCACAATAAAACATTTAAATGGAATCATTATCGTTAGAATCAAGTGTGTTTTTTTTATATATATATTTCTCACATAACTAAATTATTTTACAAAAAATGTAGAAATGTAGAAATTAATTTTGCATACTTGATGTAAACATGTGTACCTTCTTTATAATAAATTTGGCAGTATGGCATTTTATTATACTTCAGTTTCCAGTGAAATCATCAGCACATTCCTGGCATCTTCTGCTAACTCGTTCAGAGCTTTCTTTAGCATTCTCGAGACAGTCACATAAGACATTCCTCCTGCCACCACAGTGCCAAGTAGAGGAATCATGCTGCAGATATATTCAACTGTATTCTCTGATACAAAAAGGGCTGCAGCACCCAACAAGCTTAAGACTGAACTTGCATTAATCCCATGATGCAGTGGTGACTTCATCACTTTCTTCAGTTCCTCTATAGTCTTCCCAGATCTTTCACAGAGCTTCTGCAGGGATGGATCATCCAGACCAAAGACATTGTAGTACTTTGTGACCTCATTTTTTACAATGTTTATATCAACAAGAAATGAAAGACCAGGAAGAGGAATTGCAGCCACACCAGCAGATAATAAAGCAACCCTTACAATGTCTTTCTCTAGAGCTTTCTTCTTTCTCTCATTAATTTCCAGCGTGATATTCGGCAAAGCCAACATCAGCACATGTCTCTTATGCTGGGGGAGCTCTTTCTCCATTCTTTCCTCCAGCAGATTGAAATCAAACTTGCCGAGCTCAAAGCAAGAGATCAAGAACACAGGAGCCTCTATATGAATCTTTTGCAGCTCTAGGAATAAAAAATCACAAATCCCAATCTCAGTTGTGTTATTATGATATGATCACACCATCAAACAAATTAAGAGATGGCATACAATAAAACTATTGTTACATCAAAACAAAATAACACAAGGTTTTTGCTGCCAGTACATCACATAATGATACTTGAATGAGAAACGATAAACTAAAAATATACCTTTTTTACAGGCCTCTCGGATGATATTTAGTGTCTTTTCCTGGTCAAAGCCTGCTTTTCTCTTTTCAGCATAAAGGTTTGAGTCAATCTTAGAACGAACAAAGTAAAACTTCTTCTTCATTTTCAAGATCTCATTGGCCAGATGGGTGTGGCATTCTCTGAACCGATCTGAAGTGATGATGATGAAAAAATCATAGCGCTTAAACTCAACTTTTTGAAGGTACTCATCAGCTTTGAAATTTGGTGTTCCAATTCCAGGGAGATCCCAAACTTTCACATTAGCGTATTTTGGATGAGGGTACTCTTCAGGTTCCATGGTGGTCTCCACAGGACCAGTTTTGGCAGAGCCCTTCTCTTCATCACCTAACCCCCTAAAAGCATTGACAAATGTGGACTTCCCAGATCCCGACTCCCCCGTCACACCAATATTTAGCTCAACACGATCTTGCTCCTCAAGAAAATTCTTGATTTTGCTAATGGCTGTTGGCATATCTTGAGTGGACAAGGTTTCTTTTATATCTTCCAGCTCTTCTGTTCCTATCACATCATAATCTTCCAAAAGTGAGTCCATCTACAGAACATACAGATACATTAGGTTGTGTTTTTAACCCCACCCCCCCCCCACCTCTCACACCACCACCAAGTCAAAATTTACACCTATTTTTCAATCCACTCCTGCAATAAACAGCCTATTATTGCCTCTTTTTGAAGTAAAAAATAATCATTAAACAGAAAAATTGGAAACCATTGCTTGGAAAACCACTATTGAATACATAATTGATACATTATAGCCTATGCATTTCTTTATAGGGGTCATGAATTTATATTTTTTAAATAATTTGATTATCGTCCCAAAGGTCCACTGATAATGTTAATACAGATTGTTTGCACCAAAACAGTCATAATTTAGTGATATGTGATAATTCTCCACCCTGTCTCTGGCCCTCTGACTAACATTCGGTCAGAACATTCGGTTTTGTCATCCGCACCTCCTTAAAACTTAAACATAAACACCCACTGTCATGATTGGCTAACATCATCCAGCCCCTTAAACACAGCCATTTTTTAAGCCAACATATAGTCCAAAGCACTATGAAATGACCAGTGTTTGGTAATGTTACTTTTAAAAGCATCTCATTTGAATATTGTGTTACTAATAATACTGTTCCCAAGAGATGGGGAAAAACTTCCGGCCATGGGGCGGGCCGAAAGGGCAATATTTCCCCTCCAGAAAGTAAGTCTGTAATAAGTAAAGTAATTAAGATGGCTCACTGGTCTGAGGAGGGAAATGGGGGTGCATGGTCGAGCGATGAGGGATGGCTGGAGGAGAATGATCACAATCAGCTGGGAGAGGGATAAGGTGGAGCCGGAGCCACAGTTAGAGAGAGAGATTCACAAAGCCTGTCTGTGTAACATTTCGGGAAAGGAGGATACGGGGACCAGTTGAACAATCCATGTCAGACATTTAATGGACACTTTAGAAAGTATAACTAAAACGTTGCTTTTCAGCCAGCTACGTATAAACATAAAAACACAGACAGGCTTTGTGCATATCTCTCTCTCTTTAACTGTGGCTCCGGCTCCACCTTTTCCCTCTCCTTGCTGATTGGATCACTCTCCCCCAGCCATCCCTCATCGCTTGGCCACAAACCCCTATTTCCCAACTCTCCACAGTGCATTAGTTTTATCGCTTTAAGACCAACACTGGAAAATATGCATACACATAGGCACACATCATCGAATAGAGAATAGTGTGAAGCCTCCACACGCACTATGTCTCCGTGGTAACACGCTCAACAAGTCACATGATAAGATTCGTGGTTTGACGGTCTCAGACGTAGAGGCAACTGAGCTGAGTTCCCAAAAGGAATCACAAGATTAAGTTGATCATAGTAGAGACCATTGGCACTAATGGTTTTTACGATCTACTTAGGCTTGCAATGCTTTTGGGAAAAGTGCCAGTGGGCTGGCCGGGGCAAAGGGTGTGATGACACATGTTGTGGATTATGATGACACGAACACACAGATTTCAAAAGGAGATGTTTGAGCAGGGTGGGAACTATAAATGTTCTTTTTAGACTAGGGAGGAAGTTTTGAGTTCTGAAATTTACAGTATGTTTTTATAGGCCTTACCTTTTATATGTCTAAATATCAAGAAAAAGTGATTCTTCATTTCATGACCCCTTTAAAACATGCGAAAACCTGCTCAAATAAAAGTGTGGCAATTTGATCAAAATATATCAAACCTTCTATTAAAATGTACCAGCTTTATATAAATAACCCTTGTCTAAATGCATGCCAGTGTTGTTTTATTGTGTTACTTTTTTCACCAAACGGCTGTCTTTTACAAAAAATATGATAATTAATTTTTATTTAATTAAAGAGGCTAGAATTCACAAAAAATATTTTCATTTAAGAGGGTTTTGAACTTGGTGTTTTTAATAGTAATAAAAACAAACACACATTTTCATTTATTTTAAATTTCTTACTTTTGACTTTTGACTTAAAGTCTTAGTTACTGAGACCAAATGCTGCACTTTCTGTTTCACCTGTTTTGGGGAGTAAGACGTCGGCATTACAGCAGCCTGGCCACAAAACCACACCTTGCTCTCAAATCGCCCCTCCCCACCGCAGAGTAAGCAAACACACACAAAAAACATCTAAGCGAACAGAAGTCTTTTTATAATTTAAATGTATTTAATATATACATTTTGTTATTTAATTTACATTCATTTTCGTTAGTTCTCTATATGCGACAGTTTTTGTTGTTTTCAGTGTTTTATTGTTTTTACTGTGTTACTTTCGGTTTAGTTTATATCAGATTTTAGCTGATCAGTTT
This sequence comes from Moxostoma hubbsi, assembly GCA_032164185.1. Taxonomy (NCBI): domain Eukaryota; kingdom Metazoa; phylum Chordata; class Actinopteri; order Cypriniformes; family Catostomidae; genus Moxostoma; species Moxostoma hubbsi. The sequence continues at coordinate 31,339,066 of JAVLUX010000026.1, read as the reverse complement.
CTTTCTTTTTTTCTTTTTTTCTCTTTCTTTTTTTCTTTTCAAACACACACAAAAAACATCTAAGCGAACAGAAGTCTTTTTATAATTTAAATGTATTTAATATATACATTTTGTTATTTAATTTACATTCATTTTCGTTAGTTCTCTATATGCGACAGTTTTTGTTGTTTTCAGTGTTTTATTGTTTTTACTGTGTTACTTTCGGTTTAGTTTATATCAGATTTTAGCTGATCAGTTTCTTTCTTTTTTTCTTTCTTTTTTTTTTTTTTTATTACGCTGGTTGTTATCACAATCAAGTGGAATTTTCATGTTGAATGAATGGTTTGTAAAAGCTTCAAATTTTATAATTGAATTGCCTGATTTGCACATTTGTGTCCGAAGAAAACACAAGTGCACTGCGACATTACTGAAACACATCCAGAGAAAGAAGATTTTTAAGTATTATAATCTATCTGCGGTCCACCTATTTCAAGAGACAGTCTACTTTTGCCCGGATACACATTAAACACGAAGTTGTGAGATCGGTGGACTTGGATGAACTTGTCAGTGTCTTTAAGAATGCAAACCTAAACGCCTTAATGGCAATGAGAGTATGAAGTTCGGCTATATGAAGTAAAAGCTTCATGACATATTTAAAGTGTTAGTTTGAAAGCAGCTGAATATCAATGCACATAGCAATTGAAATTATACAATTATTTAAATCGCACACTGTTGTTTGTTGATTGTTCCATGGTAATATTATGTTACTGTTGTTTGTTGATTGTTGCATGGTAATATTATGTTACTGTTGTTTGTTGATTGTTCCATGGTAATATTCCACAATGTAAAAATATTTTTTCTTCTTGTGGTAAAAGCTAAATTAACTAGTTTTATTCAAGTAAAAATATTTGTAATACATTAAAATAGACTTATATATATATATATATATATATATATATATAAAATAAAAAATATATATTTGAAATGACTTCATAAACTATGTGTAGTCGACAGTCAATACAGCAGTAGCCTCCTCAAGCACATTTTGTACTGGTTAATTTTGGTGTCAAATAGAAATGTAATATTCTTACCTTTATAATACAGGCCAATAAATGTGAGTTGTACTAAAGAGAAGCTTTTACAAGAAGTACCTTTGCCTTTAACACACTCTTACATGCTAGGGGGAAATTTGCATTTACATCAGAGTGGGCTGTCCTAAACAGAAAACAGTCTAGAGAGAGCGATCAGGCAGCACCACCTTTAATGGAACCATCACAGAAAATGACTGTACACTATGGATGATTTCTCAAGTCATTTTTGCATTAGAAATGAACTATATACCATTACTGACCCAAAACATTAAAAAAAAACTTTGTGCACAACTTTCTTGCTTATCGAGTCTTGCTGCAGGCAAGTATGTGTATGTGTACAGTAAGTGTATGATATAGGTTAAGCAACAGTATGCCATATAGGCCTATGGCTTACACAACATGTATTTTAATAATTAAGACTAAATAATTCTTCAATTGTGATTCAAGGAAATGTCATGAACGTTTCATTTCAATTGTTCTGTTTACCTAATCCTGTTTTCCTTAAAGGGACAGTTCACCCAAAAATGAAATATCACGTACTCACACTCATGCAGCTCAAAAGTATGACTTTCTTCAGCAGAATACAATCAGTGATTTTTAGTCCTTGTCCACACTAATAAATTTTCGTTTGAAAATGCATCTTTTTCTCTCTCCGTTTTATCCTTCCGCCCACACTGAGACTGCGTTTTTGTTGCGAAAACAGAGCTTTATGAAAATGCACTCCAAAGTAGAAATATTTGAAAACGTCATTTTTGCATTGTAGTGTGGACTGTAAAAACTGATGCTTTCGAAAACGATGTCGCATTTTTAGTCATGTGACGTAGACATGTGACCCATTCAGTCCAAAACAAGATGGTGGACGATGTTGTATCGCAGTTGTTTTGGCTACTCTCCAGTTTGATTGCATTGCTAAAGATTAATGTCAGTTTGTACATACGGGATGTTTACTCGCAGTTGTTGTTCAGTGGCGGAATGCGAGGACAGTTGCGTTTCAGACCGTACATTGCCATAATGTTTCAAAGAGGCGGAAAGTAAATAAACGCCTGCCGGAAATGACGCATTTCAGATGAAAAGATTATTTCAGATCTGTGGGTCCTTGCAATGCAAGTGAATGGTAATCAGACCTTTGTAGCTCCAAAAAGCACATAAAGGAAACATAAAAGTAAGCGATAAGACTCCAATGGTTAAATCCATATCTTCAGAAGCGATAGGGTGAGAAAAATATCCACTTCAAATTTCACATGTGAAAAAAGAGTAAATGATGAGATAATTTACATTTTTGGGTGAACAATTCCTTTAAATACATGGCTTGAGAGATCTGACCTAAAGGAAATCTTTATTTCTATGCTGCAAAAGAAGCTATACTGACTTGGTGACGTGTGTAGGAGACACACAAGACAGATTACATTTTTGGAAATCTCAGTAGGTTACGATGTACTTTGTTGTGGATATAAACATTCAACTTCCTTACACTAATAAATCAATACAACTAAACTTTTAATGAATGTGAAACTTTTTTTGAAGAAATCCATGATCGTGTTTATTGCTAATGGAAGATCTTGAGTATAAATGGATTCTTTAAGTTCTTCCAACTAATTCTGAGATATTATAAAGTCATCTTCAAATGTTGCTATCTAACAAAGTTAACAGTTTCAACCATGTTATAAAAAAGCATTTAAATAAACTTTCTTAAACAACCCTCGCAATTCCATTGATTGGCATTATCTAGGTGAATTAAAATGGGGTACGCAAAGTTCAAAGCATACAGTAGGGGCTCCACATGAAGGAAAGCACCATCGTAGATCATAGATTGTTATATAAATGCATGTCCTACAAAAAAACCATAGCATGAAACAAAATAACAGAAAACAAAATGTTTCGTCACGTGTGTGTGTGTGTGTGTGTGTGTGTGTGTGTGTGTGGGCAGGTTTGGGCGGTTAACAAGGACATTCTTTTAGTTTGGTATTATGCTATAAATGTGGTTTATGAGGACATTTCATTTTGTGTCCCCATAATTCAAATTGCTTAAAAATATAATAAACAATGTTTTTGTTTTTTTTTATGTAAAAATGCAAGGTTATCGCCTATCTACTAGTGTTTTTTGTCCATATCGTTTTTATATTGTTCTTAAAAAAATCATTATGTCTATGGAGAGTCCGCATAAGGACAGCCGCACCAACACGTGTGTGTGTGTGTGTGCGTGTGTGTGTGTGTTGGTAGGGTGGGGTATTTGCTGTATTAAGAAGGACTAAAAAATTGGATGTACAGTAGAGAGAAGAGGGATAGACAAAACTGAATAATCTTACCCTTTGCTACAGAGCACGTGTCACAGGATGAATTAGTATACCAAGAAGAGAAGCAAACATTCTTGTTCCTTTCACAATTGGGAAATTCTCTGTTTTCCGTATAGAAGTTTTAAGTACATGAATTCAGGGTAATGGTTTATAGCATACCGTTGAATACTATAACTATGTGAAGCCTACTTGATACTTGATTCATCAAAGATTTTCAATATTTTATTTGTTTTACAAAGACAAAAGAAGTTCATATAAAAGAAATTAATATAATATGTTACAGTATTGGAATACATGTATTGAAAATGTATATTTATCACCTTTTGTGGATATGACCCATAGACAACCCATAGGTTGATTTAAACCATTTCAGTTTATTGAATGATATCACCATCAAAAACTTCAATGAAAGAGTAAAAATAAATTACAACTGGAGACAGGTATAGGGTACATCTTTTTTAACAAATTCTTTGAGGCAAGTGGTATATACTATAGCAAGCAGGCACTGAGAGAATGGGGTCAGAAATATTAATGCCTAAACTTGTCTATAACTAAACCATGGTGGAAGGGGATCCACCCAAGTCCCATACTTTCACTTTCACTGCTGTGAATCATCATAATCACTGCTGTGAATCATCACAATAACAAGAGTCAGAAGCAAGTAAATATTGACCTGGATTTGATTTGTTCATTTGTTAAAACATTTATTATTAAGGCATTACAGCGATTGTCCATATAGGACTTTCACTTTGATGTTTGACATATTGCATCTGCTTGAGTTTTGACATGCAAATATTTACATGCAAAGGCAACATGAATATGATCTTCAAAGCTGAACAAGGACTAGGAGTGCTGCTCTATTGTCTGTAACTGTTCACATGTCAATAAATCTTAATTTAATTTGCTCTATTTAAAATTAAAAACTATTCTTCAACAACCAGACTAACAACTTTTAGCATGAGCATGTATTGTGAGAGCAACTGAACTTCTGAATAAAAAGCCCCATGAGAGAATCAAAACAACAGAATAAATCAATCAAATTAGTCATACGTAATCCTGTGTGACATCTTGCTCTAAAGATATTATTCAGGTGTTCAGGTTTCAAACCTGTTATGCAACTCACAACTATTCTTTTGTAGTAGAAAAGCCACAATCTCAAAGGGCATGGTTTGTGATTGCACAAGCCCAAGTTAATCTTAAATGGAAAAACATTTTGCATCAAACCTAAAAATAAATTTTCTGTATAGAGCAGCATCTCTTTCATGCAGCAAAATCAAAAGCTCATCACAAGCCTGCTGCTGTTCACATATGCACTGCTTTAGCGTGCGGTGAAAGAGAAGTTAGAAACATGCGTTTTATAATCTGATTTATAGTTTTGTTTAAATGTTTGGTACAACAGCAACTTCTAGATCCGAAAAGACCTTTTTTTTTTTTTCTTTTTTTACAGTAATTTGTATAAAAAATCCCATTCATTTTTTCCAGAGATTAGTACAAAATTTGTAATGATAATTTATAATTGTTAGGAATGTTTTGGATCTAGCACAATCCCCAATTCCCCAGTCCCGTCTTTCTATCTCTGTGCCCAGTGAAGTGCAGTCGTGAGTCTGAGTCTCTGTAGACTTCGCGAAGGAAGTAGAAAGAACAACAACACACAGTGGTTTGTATTCAATATACTCGTTTGTTTATTACAGCAAGCATGATATTTATATTCTTCATGAGACAATGAACAGCCAATAGTAAAGCAACAGCTTTAGGCTCATGGGCAAGGGGGAGAAATTGGGTATTCTGGAATAATACTGGAACAGGGTCATATACAGATGCCCTAGACATCAGCAATGTGAGGAATATATTGAGTAATAACATATGCACACACCCAAGGCGTGCAACTGACATCTGGGGTCAACTGGTTACACATACAGAGAAGGCCAGAGAGACACACACATATGCAGAGCAGAACAGCATGTACATTTCATGTTTCTCACAATAATTTATAAACATTTAAAGACAGACCTACCATGTAAAAAACTGCCGTTCACTTTTTTTTTTTTTTTTATCTAACTCTGGTTCGGAGTAATTGAATGGCAAAAGGATGTCCAGTTTGAACATTATGTCTCACACCAGAGTGTACTTGTGGATGATGTATTGTGCAAATTTCATGTGTTGCATGCACACATAATCCAACAATTCCTAAGATGGCAACACTTCTGACTAGTTTAACTATGATGCACAATAAACAAGCACATTTACACATCCTCTCTCCATAACATCTTGTTTTTCAACTCCCCAGAAAGTTTGGAACAGACCAAATCATGAATAGAGTTGGAAGAGTTTGGAAGAGTCCATTTCCGATGGGTGTCCTTTTTTACAGCCGCCCCCAAATTCACAATGTCAATTTGAACACTAAAAAAAGGTGGTTAGTTATTGGTATGCCGCTCAGGCAGAGGAGGTAAGCTGAAGATTTTGGTCACTGGCCTTAGGTAAGTTTTGTCCTTCACTTTGATCACAGCTGATCTGATCCTGTTATCTTTCCCTAGGTAAACCTGAACAATCCTTCCAACAAGCCAAAGCACACAAGGTTGCTGCTGGTCCACAATCATAACAGTTTCACCTATTTGTAGACTGTCCTTCTCTGACATCCATTTCTGTTTGGTTTGGAGGTTAAGTAGGTAGTTATGGATGAATTGTCTCCAAAAGTGATCAGCTAGCAGCTTACTATGCCTCTATCTCCGTCTGCTCAGAAGTTCAGGATCCTGGTATGTCACTTGTGGAAGTGAGGCATCTCACCGGGAAGTTGTGTGTAACTGGATCTGGGCCAGCAATGTCTGAAGATGTGTAGCCAATGGGCTTGGCATTATGTATTCCCTCAATTACAATAAGAACAGTTTTCAATACTTCTTTAGTGACTGTCTATGCTCCGAGAGTCACTTGCAGGGATGTTATCAAAGATCTAATTTCCCGCTCCTGGTATCCACCAAAATAGGGTGCATTGGGTGGATTAAATGTGAACCTAATCTGCTAGCTTGCAAGTTGAGCCTGAAGCTCAGGCTGAAGTGCTGCAAAGACATCCCAAAATTCTTTATCCCCACCTTTGAAATTTGTTCCTTGATCTAATAGGATTTCAAAGGGTTTCCCTCACCGAGCAATGAAGTGATGAAGGGCCATCAGGAATGAATCACTGTCCATACTTGCGAGGATATCAATATGCACTGTGCGGGGGATTATACATTTGAAAATGATCCCCCATCTTTTCTCATTTCTGCATCCCAACTTTATGAGATGAGGGCCGAAGCAATCTATACCAGTTGAATAGAAAACTGGCTGGTGAATTTTCAACCTGGTAGGTGAGAGGTCTGTCATTCTTGGGGGATGCAGTTTGGTCCACCATTTTTGGCATTCAGAGCATTGACGATGATGATGTCTGATATTGGATTTGTACTGTTGTCAGGTTCAGCGGCTAGGCATAGCAATCGACTGTTGCTTGGCAGAGGTTTACCAGATATCAAGTGGGACACCTCTTCAAGGTTCCTCATCCGACTGAGGGCCGTGAGCTCAACTTCTTTATAATACTCTGCAATTGCAATGCAGAGAGAGCTCCCGTTGGATGGTTGTGTAAGGTAGTCTGTGAAGGTGGGAAATTGCAGAGGATCTGGCAGTGACAGAGAAGAGCTTAACAGTCCACAGAAGGTTGACTTTTTTAGCTCACTGTCTTGATTTATGTAAGCTAATGGTTGCATCTTTGTCCAGCTGTCTGGTGTTTGTCTGAGGAATGCTGGGCCTTGGTTCTATCTGTTCTCTCTGTTGAGATGTTGTAATGGCATCTGCAGGGATGTAGCCTGACTGTACATAATGCCAGGTGTCAGATTCAGTTAAGTCCTGTATCTCTGCCACTCTGGTCTCTTAGCGGCAGGCGGTGGCAGCCTGGAGTGTTGGGCTGGTATTGGACGGTATGATAGTGGAGTCTGAATGTGGACTGCTGGAGAGTCAGAGCATGGTGAAGGCATCTGTGAAGTTACTGACTCAGGAGGAGCTCTCCACTCAGATTTTAGGCTTTGAAGCTCATGACAAAGTGCAGCATTCTTTTGCCGCATCTCTTGGAATTCTGAGATGATCTCAAGGAGCCGGCTGCGTTCTCCCGCTTCAACTCCTCTAAAACATAGCTGTAAGCTTTGGTAGCTGTTTCATTTGCCATTGCAATGCAGCATTCTCCTCTGTCAGCTTTTCATAAGTGTTGTCCCATTGGTCGGTCAATGTCCATTCTGAACACTCTGATGTTGGGCTGAAGTGGATCTGGAATAACCTGTAATATTTGGTGGTTTATACTCCAGTACACCCGGGTAGGTAGGCAACCGTGGTTGCTGTCGACGAGGCCCAAGTCCACTGAGCTCATAGTCTTCAAAGTAAGCTGGAGGGTTAACTTGTCTCCTTGGTCGCACAGCAAGGACTTCTCTTTCTGGGTGAGACATGTCTGTAACAGTCCACTCATCTGGCTCATGTCCGATTAAGACATTACGTCTCACACCATTTCTTGTGTGCAAATTTTGTGTGTTGATTAATTGCACACACACACATAATCCACAAATTCTTAGATGGCAACACTTCTGAATAGTTTAACTGTTATGCACTATAAACAACCACATCTACACATCCTCTCTCCATAACATCTTAACACCATATCATCCAACTCCCTGGAAAATTTGGAACAGTCCAAATCACGAGCAGAGACGGGGGAGATCATTTCAGAAGGGTGGTCTTTTTTCATAACATGAGCTCTGAGGTCTTTCATAGAAAGTATATGCTTTGTTGAAGCTACCAGTCTGAATTATTTAATTGTTTAAAAATCATGTTTACTTCAACTACTACACTACCCATTTTCCAGCAGAGAAATTTTCACCAATCAGAGAAGAGAGAACCGCGGCCAACACAGCCCACCAAATGAACCCAGCAGAGTCTGCCCACTTCCATGATGCACTGTGAATAGCGCAATTGTGCCGATCTCCATTCACTCTCAAACGACTTATATATTTGCATACATTTTTATATTTTGCAATTAACGTAAAATATATCGTTTCTATACTCATAATTAACTATTTAAAATCAATAGATGTATATATTTCCATTGTTTTATTCAATTACATAATTCATAATGCTTCATGGAATTGTAGTTTGTGTCCTTGTATAAGACTTGTCTTGTCTTTTTGGAACCCAGATGGCTGAAAAAGTTTGAGGGCACTGCTGCGTGCGTTTGACATATGATCAAGCAGAATGGAATTCTAATGTCTCGTGTGAACCAGGTGGGGTCATCTTGTGTTGAACAGGACCTAGAAATTCCAACTGTTGTTTTGATGTAGTCTCTGACACATACCCGCTGAAGCACAATGCACAGAAGAACAAGCTTGATGACATGTTTTGGTTGCAGCACCAGCAGATGTGTTTGAACCTCACAATATTAAAGGTAAATGTGTCATTTACAGATGAACACATCAGTAAAAAGAAGAACATGGCTACTGTTAATCATTCTATACAAATAATCCAACCCGATCTCATGAAAATGTGTCTATATTTTTCAAGTTAAATCCTTACGATTTTGCTGTGAGAGTGTGTTGCATAATCACGTATAACAAGGTGATTGTACTGCTGGATTCCTGTTTTGTGTGCTGCGGAATTAAATCAAAGAACAATATTGCGCAATGTTGGTCTCATAATGTAATGTTTAATGTATGTGATTTTGAATGTAAATTTGTTGTTTTGTTCATGCCATGCTAAGTCTAGTCTGGTCTAGTTTATGTCAAGTTTATGTCAAGTCCAGTTTTAGTTCAAGTCAAGTTCATGTTTATGTTTAGTTCACATTTATAGTTAGGGTTTTTGGATTTCACTTTTTGTTTAATAAACTGCAATTGGGTTCGTCACTCCATCGTCATTGTCTTCATTATTGTCCATGCCAGCATCGTTACAGAATACTTGACCTCCCATAATGAACCCAGCAGTTCAGCTCCTCCACCTACATCAGGGGTATCGTCCCCTGGAGGATTACATAGAGGACTTCTGCGATCTGGCCAGCCAAGTGAATTTTATTGAGGTGGCCCTCAAGGACTGTTTCCAATTTGGAATGAATGAGCCCATCTCTTCTCTGATGCCAGGCAGTAAGTGTAACCTCACCCTAGCTCAATATATCGACCACACCTTGCAGTTCATTGGTTCCACATTCACTGTGGGGGAGGCAGATGCCGAGCCAGAGTTTCACAACGTGGCCGCCGAGCCAGAGTCCCACATCTTGGTCGACGAGCCAGTGTCCCACGTCATGGCTGACGAGCCACACACCTTACAACAGAACAATAACATTAAACAACAATTAATCATTATTTCAGCCTAAACAGACATAATACAAACACAAACGCAATCACATAAAAGCCTGCCTAAAAAGATGGGTCTTAAGGTGAGATTTAAAAACCAGAAGTCTTTCACTGTTTTGCACATCCTGTGACAATGAGTTCCATAAATGTCTAAAGGCTCCAGACCCCATAGATGTTGTGCAAACTCGAGGGAGAACAAGAGTGAGTGCAGAAAAAGATCTTAAAGTGCGAGGAAGAGTGTGGATTTGAAAAAGGTCAAATAAGTAATGGATAAGATTATTAAGTGCCTTATAAGTAAGGAGAAGAATTTGAAAGTCAATGTGATATTTAACCTGGAGCCAATGCAAGTACTGTAAAACGGGAGTAATGTGTTCAGTTATAGGAGTTCTGCAAATAAATTGTGCTGCTGAATTCTGTACTAGCTGGAGTTTATAGAGAAGTCTTGATGGCAGACCATAAGCGTAATCAATACGGGAAGTTACTAAAGCATGAACAAGGATCGTGGTGCTCTTTACTGAAAGAGACGGATGAGGTTGATTAATGTTACGTATGAGGAAATACACAGAGCAAATAACACTGTTTATATGTGGTTCGAATGGTAAAGTTCTATCAAAGATGACACCCAAACTTTTCACCTGTTTAGCAACAGAGACTGAAACATCATCAATATTCACTGAGCAACATTTAGACTTTGCCAAGTTAGTTTTTGAGCCAACAAGAAGAATTTCAGTTTTACAGCTATTTAACTTAAGAAAATTTGATGTAAACCACACTTTCATCTCAACTACACAATCTGAGAGGATAGATGGAGGAAAAGTAGAGGTAGGTTTGGAGGACAGGTAAAGTTGGGCGTTATCAGCATAGCAGTGGAATTGAATACCAAATTTTCTAAAAATAATACCAAGAGGTAAAAGATAAATAATAAATATGAGAGGACCTAAGACTGATCCCTGTGGAACCTCAGTATTAACGTATGAAGGCTTTGATGTAAACTGCTTCAGCTTAACAAATTGAGTATGACCTGTAAGATAAGATCGAAACCAAGTCAGGGCAGTACCCCTGATTCCCATCGATTCCAATCTGTCCAACATAATGCTGTGCGAGATAGTATAAAATGCTGCAGTCAAATTGAGCAAAATAAGTATAGATAGAAGACCTGAAAGAGCAGCTGACAATAAATAATTAGAAATCTTAACTAATGCAGTCTCAACACTATGATATGTGCGGAAACCAGATTGAAATTGCTCGTATAGACTATTAACAGAAGATGATTCCGGGACTTGGGATGCAACAATTCTTTCCAGTATTTTAAAAAGAAATGTTAGATTTGAAATGGGGTGGAAATGATCAAAGTTACTTGAATCAGCCCCCGGTTTCTTAAGTATAGGAGTTATCACAGCAGTTTTAAGTGAAGACGGAACAGTGCCAGAAACAAGCGAAGAGTGTATAATATCTGTAATTAAAGATGAGAGAGAAGGTGAGCAGGCTTTAACCAAGTATTTTGGAATAGGATCCAACTGACAAGTTGAGGATTTAGATTTTTTAATACAGACTATTTCCTTGATGCTTGGAAGTCTGAAAGCAGAAAATATGGAGGTCTGCCTCTGCTCCACGGTCCAGGCCTGCCTCTGCCCCCCTGCCTTGCTTTATATGGCAACATCTAAATTAACTAGTTTTGTTCAAGTCAGAAATTGTACTTAATAAGTAAAAATTAATTTGACATTGTGTTCCACCAATAAAGTATTTTTTATGGGTTAGATCAAGTAGATATCAAGGTAATAATTGCAGGTTACCACATTTTTCAGTGCATAAAGATACCTTTTATAAACTGAACATTATACTGCTTGAGTGTATTATATAATCATTGTACTCACGAGAAACTCATTTTATCATATAATCAGAATTTATTTCAGATGAAAACAAAGAAACAAATGAAAAAATGTTACAGAATTATCAAGCTTAACATATGTATATGTCAAATAATGTACAGTGCATTTCACATTCACAAAATGCTTTCATTCAATGACATATTTAATAATCCTGATTTGCTAAGAACACTATGAGAATGCAAACATGTTAAGTTGTATGCCAAAAGCAAGTAACAACTTTTTATGTAACGAATTACTACTTTAAAAAAAATCAAAAATCAAAAATGAATAACGTTTCATTAAATATATGTAAGAGCATCCAACATGAATCACTTTGTTTTTATTAGATAAATGCTGTTTCAGAGAAAAAAGAAAACTTGTAAAAATCTGAATAGTTTAACCTTTATAACAACTGTTTAATTATAAATACAGTTGAATATATATGAGGCTGTTATGTACTTTAAGCCTTTCCAATTACACATCTTTGATTACACTTCAGTCTCTAGTGAAGCAATCAGCACTTTCCTGGCATCTTCTGCTATATCATCCAGAGCTCTCTTCAGCAATGTTGAGACGGTCAAATAAGACAGTCCTCCTGCCACCACAGTGCCAACAATGGGTATGAGGCTCACAAAGAACTCAACAGCATCTTCTGATATAAAAAGAGATGCAGTACTCAGCAAGGTTAATATTGAAGTTGGGTTTATCCCTTGATGTAGAGGCGACTTCATCATACTCTTCAGTTCCTCTACGGTCTTCCCAGATCTTTCACAGAGCTTCTGCAGTGATGGATCATCCAGACCAAAGGTACTGTAGTATTTTCTTAGCTCTTCTGCTATGATGGCTACATCTGCAACAATAGAGAGGCCAGGAAGAGGAACTGCTGCCACACAAGCAGATAGGAAGGCGACTCTTCCAATGTTCTCCTCAAGAGCTTTCTTCTTTTTCTCATTAATCTCCAGTGTGATATTCGGCAACGCCAACATCAACACATGTCTCTTATGCTGATCGAGCTCTTTCTCCATTCTTTCCTCCAGCAGATTTAAATCATACTTGCCGAGCTCCCAGCCAGATATCAAGAACACAACAGGATTCTCAATACCAATCTGTTTCAGCCCTATACAGAAACAAAAAAGGCATAATACAAAAACAAATATAATAAAGTTATATTATGTATTTAATAATTAATGTATCTTAATAAATAATGTTTAGCATTGCTCTAAATAGATTTTTTTTTTTATTAACACTTTTTGGGATTCATCCCCACAAAACATTTTTTGCATTATTAATAATGCAAATTATGAATATTATTATAATTATTTAACATAAGAAAACCCTATTTTATTAATAAAATGCACAATGTTAAATACAACTTCAGAAAATAATGTTTTTGTCAAAACATTGTTATGTAATTAAGTGCATCAACCAACCATTTTCACAATCTTTTTTGATTGTATCCAGAATCATTTTCAGGTCAAAGTTCTTCTTTCTCTTCTCAGCAGTAATGCTAGCGTCAATCTTTGAACGAACAAAATAGAAATTCTTTCCCATTCTCATGATCTCTCTGGCCAGCTGGGTGTGACATTCTTTAAACCGATCTGAAGCAATGATGATGAAAAAATCATAGCGCTCAAACTGAACCCGTTTAAGGTACTCTTGGGCTTTGAAGTTTGGTGTTCCAATGCCAGGCAGATCCCACACTTTCACATTTTTGTAGTTTGGGTGAGGATAAACCTCAGGTTCCATGGTGGTCTCCACTATACCAGTTTTGGCAGAGCCCTCCTCTTCATCCCCTAAGCCCCTAAAAGCATTGACAAATGTAGACTTTCCAGAACCAGACTCCCCCGTCACACCAATATTAAGTTCTACAAGATCTTGATGTTTGAGGTAATCTTTGATCGTGTTTATCGCTGATGGGAGATCTTGAGTTGATATGGACTCTTTAAGGTCTTCCAGGTCATCCTGAGTTATTAAACAGTAATCCTCAAATGACATCTAACAACAACAACAACAAAAAAGTATCAACTGTATTATATAAAGCACCATAAAGTAAACTGGTATAAACCACTGAACTGAATTTCCACTGACCTTAGAACTGCCAGTTCTCGGGAGTGTGAATATGATAAAATGTAAAAATTATGTAAGTTGTGTGTATATAGACTCAAAAAGCGCCTGAGAAAATGCATATGTGTTGTTTATATGTTATGTATAGCTCAATATGTGTTTGAAAACCATCTCGTGAAATTTCAGTGTAGAAGTACTAAATCCTGTTTTATATTTGTTGCATCATCTCTTTGATATATGAAAAATTAGACATAAAATATATCAGAAAATATTCTATTTTATTATTTTCTAATTCTCTTGAAAATTTGATACTATCTGGGCATTTTGTAAATCAATTTGTGATTGATATTAAGTGTGTGTCAGGTCTCGAAAGACCTGAGTATGTAACACTCAGATGTTTCCCAGATGTTTAAGGGTTAATAATAGCCTTTTGGCTATTGATTTAAAAAATGTTATTAGTTTAATGTATTTTCATCAAAGTTGTTTGTTGTTGTTATTATTTTTGCAAGTTTCTACCCTTTTTGCTGTCTATACATGTATGCTAGTATCTGACTGCATTTATGATAAAATCATGATAAAAGTTGCACAATCTTACCTTTATGCTTTAGAGCATTCAACTCAAGAAGAACTATCAAGAAGAACCAAGAAGAGAAGTGTTGTTTCCTTCAAAAATTTGAAATTCACAAATAGACATTAAGTATGTTTAATCAGGGCTTTCAATATGTGGAAATGTATATAGGTCAAGTAAACCTACCTCAAGTATATTCCAGTGAATGCATGAATAGTATTTTGAATTATGCTTACTTAGTCATGTATTTTCAATGTTTCATTTGTTTAGTTAAAAGCAAGGATTCAGTTTCACCTTACAATAAGAACGATATCGCTATCAAGAGCTTTTCTAAGTTCGACAAATATGGACGATCAGTGAAAAAGTATTAAAGACATACAGTTTATTTCTTACCAGATTCTTCTGAGCAAGCGGTACAAGCAGGATGACACAAATGTTAAAGGCGCTTGCTTAAACTTTTCTATATTATACAACAGCTGTAAAACAGGATCCACACAAGCCTCACACTTTCACTTTCACTGCTATGAATCACTAAGACAAATAGTTAAAAAAAATATTGACCCGGGTTTGGCGTCATCATTTGTTAAACAAAATGATCAAGACATTACCGTGCACAGGGTTGAACTTTCGCTTTGCTGCTTAACACATTTTAGACTATTTGAATGAAGCAAGAATAGGTTGTTTGAATGTGTTTCCTGTCTCTGTACTCTCCCGTTTCACACTTAGCTCAAACATATATGTCACTTTTCTGGACCATATAACAAAGTGCTGAACAATAAACATTGAAGAAGGATTTGATAGCATTGGGTCTCTGTGTCACTTCTGTCTTCCCTCAGCTGAGCCGCATCAAGATGGGGATTGCAGATCAAGAAAATAAATTAAATACATTGAATGACAAAATCATCTAACACTGTTTTAATACTATATTCCAGCCCTATAGAACCTGCCATATATGGTTTTGGACACACGCTCTATTTTCGCGTTTGATTCAAAGTCTTGTTTACGTGTGACCTTCTCTATCGTACTTAGAAGGGAACTCCAATGTGACATGTGTAGTATCCACAGATTAAAATACATTAAACATAAAATAATACATAAATAGATCTTGCATGTTCTGAAAGACTAAAATACATTTGATACCTTAAATTGTTATACTGCAATTCATAAAATATATATTTTATAAATATTCCAAATACCCAAAAAGCAACCTATTATAAATATAAATGATTATTATTATAATTATTATTATAAATGTTAGAAAAATGCCAAAAATGTCCACCAGATGTCCCTGTCACATTATTACATTTCTGTTAAGGTGGTTATTGTTAACACAAATTAGGATTTTTAGAATAATATTTCAGCTCTGTAGGTCCCAGATCCTGGCACAGGCCATATAGGCAGCCAAAACAAACAAACACACACACACACACACACACACACACACAATGTTGGTTTTTCCATGTTTTATTGAGAATTTCCATAACAATTTTTATACTGTACAAACTGTATTTTCTATCCCATAAACCTATCCATCACCTAAATAATTAAATGTAAAAAAAAATTGGTATGTATGATTTATAAGCTGTTTTTCTGGTATTGATAGTAAAAACACACACACTCTGCAATAAATTTAATGGCATCTATGCTAATATTATTTTATTTGTTTCCATGTCTCAACCTCGGGACTCCTATACTGAGGTCACCAGAACCGGCCGGATCCAGCACCATTCCTGCTTCGTGTTGGACTCCACTGCTACATGTCGCTGAATGATGATGACTAAATGCAGCCGGTGCCAGCCACACATCACTTCACTCTATTACAATGGACTTCAGAGGATGAACTGATGCCGACTCCAACCTGCTTCACCTCGGTCTATTGAAAGTCTATCTTGAAATGGAATGCATAGACTAACTATTGCCAACAAAAGCCTTCATCAGCCAATAAACAAGGACAATTGCATCTATGTGAACTTCTGCAGTTAATCAAGGATGGACTTCAAAGACATTGGTCATTAATCTTGCAGTTCAAACACAATCAATGTTTAAACACTGACCCTTAACACTTAATTTTAAACCATGATTTGAACTATACATAAGTAATATTTACATTATATTCATGATGTTAGTCAGAGGGGAACTGGGCCCCACAGTGAGTCTGGTTTCTCCCAAGGTTATTTTTCTCCATTAACCAACATCTTATGGAGTTTTGTGTTCCTTGCCACAGTCACCTTCAGCTTGCTCACTGGGGTTATTAATACAATTATTATTTAATTATTTTTAAACACGATAAAGAATCGTATTTTATTTTTATTACACAATGATGATTGATTGACTTTATAGACATTACAGTTTTATCGTCTGTTAATGCTGAACTGCTGTAAAGCTGCTTTGAAACGATGTGTGTTGTGTAAGGCGCTATACAAATAAAATTGACTTGACACTCACACAGTACTCACATAGAGCAAAGTATTGGGTCACTCTGTTTGTGTCTATAAGTGTTGAGCATCCTAAATATTTTCAGAAAATAAAGCTTAAGTACCAAGGAGACAAGATACAGTAGCATCTGTCTGGCTCCGCCTCTGCTAAGTAATGCAAATAGCTCAGCGGCCTGTGCCGATTATTGTGGGAGGGAGTAGGCCTCAATGATTCAATTAGGAAGTTTAGTTACGGCGTAGCCACACCAGTATACGGAATAATTTGGCTTCGAACAGGACCCATTGACATACCAATGGTCCCCCTCCTCCAGGACAGATGATGAAACATCTGACCTGCAGGAAGTTCATGTGTTTATACAGTCTAGACAGTCATGAGAGTCATTAGAAAAAGCACCTTTGGTAAGCAATTTGTGTGAGAAGATTTTCGGACCTTGTATCACGGAGGTTGGCTTAATGGTCAGATTAGCAGTTGCCAATAAAATTGCTTCCTAGCCTGAGCGACGTTGAGCGGTCATGTGTTGGTTGGTAATGTTATGCATAATGGCACCTACCTGGTGAGATGTGTGCACAATGAGCGGATGTGAGAGAACAATATGCTCTGCATCTTGCACCATCAATGCTGCAGCAGCCACGGCTCGCAGACACACAGGGAGGCCTTTGGCGACCGAATCAAGGGTCTTTGAGAGGTACGCATCTGGTCTGTAAGTGCCGCCATGGGATTGTGCAAGGATCGCTGCTTGCTGTACCTGCCGCCTCGTGCACGTAAAGGTGGAATGTTTCACCATAGTTGGGAAAGCCCAAAGCTGGTGGGGAGCTAATGCTGCTCCGGAGATGCTTTAAAGCCATGTCCATCTCAGCTGTCCACTTAATGGGTTCTTCGGCCCCTGAGAGTGTGGCTTCTCTCAGAATCTTGTCATATAGAGAGCAGTTCGGCACCCAGGCTCTTTTGCAGTTCATGACTGAGATAGTCAACTTTCAGTTACACCCATTGCAGTTTCCCTTTGGATGCTTTGAAGCCAGCCTGTGCCAGAACGTTGCAGACAAAAGTTGAGGCAGCTGTGCAGAATGCAGCGTCGGGGCCGAAAACTAGAATGTTGTCTGCATATTGTAGCAAACAAGTCTGTGGTGGAAGCTTTGTGTCTTTCAGCGAGGCGTGAGCTACAGTGGAGAATACAGCAGGCGAGTCTCGGAAAGCCTTTGGCAGATGGCACCAAGTGTACTGTTGGCCCCCGTATGTGAATGCGAACAGAGGCTGTGTGGCATGAGATACTGGTACACTGAAAAAGGCAGAACAAAAGTCGATTACAGTCAAATGAGTGTGATCTGCAGGTATTTATTTTATAGTTGTACACACATCAGGCACCACCGGTGAGAGTGGAATGATTAAATCATTAATCTTTCTCAGATCTTGAGTTAGATGCCAAGTGCCATTGGCCTTCTTTACAGGATTAATTGGAGTGTTATATGGAGAGTGTATAGGTTTTAGAATACTT
Organism: Moxostoma hubbsi; assembly: GCA_032164185.1. Taxonomy (NCBI): domain Eukaryota; kingdom Metazoa; phylum Chordata; class Actinopteri; order Cypriniformes; family Catostomidae; genus Moxostoma; species Moxostoma hubbsi. The sequence goes on along the minus strand of JAVLUX010000026.1, from coordinate 31,320,924 downwards.
TTACTCAGACATTGTTGTATTATGGGACCTATACCTTCCTCCTTTTCCTTGGATAGTGAGTATTGTTTGCAGTATACCGACATGTCAGAGCGGAGTTTTGCAACATATGGTCTGACATCAATGAGGCCTGCTTCGTCTTTGTTGGTGGCTGGCCCATAGCGCCTGGTTGACATTTGACAGTTCTGTTTTTGCTGCTGAGGATTCAAATCTTGAAAATCATGATGTCAAGATTTACAGAAAAAAGGGACTTAAATATTGATCTGTTAATCACTCACATCTATCATATCGCTTCTAAAGACATGGATTTAACGTATGGAGTCATATGCGTAACTTTTATGCTGCCTTTATGTGCTTTTTGGAGCTTCAAAGTTTTGGCCACTTTTGACTTGCATTGTATGGACCAACAGAGCTGAAATATTCTGTTCAGCAGAAAAAAGAAAGTCATACACATATGGGATGGCATGAGGTTTAGTAAATTATTAAAGAACTTACATTTTTCAGGTGAAATACGCCTTTAATTGTTTACTCCCCTCAGTGTAGTTTAGTAATTATTTATAATTATATGATGAAATACATATGGATACAATGTGGATCAAGCTAACATGTCTTTTGTCACTTTGCCCATATTCGCCTATAAAATATTTAACATTTACAATCCACATTAAACCTGAAAAAAACAGATAGACGTAATACAAGACTGCCCAGAGAAACATAATGATGTTAGACTTTTAAATGACACTGGTAACTGCTCAGCTTTGGCAGCCATAAAAAATACTAAAACTATCATAAAAACTAACTAAACTAAAACTAAAAAACACAGAGAAAGCTAAAACTACACTAAAATGAACAGATGAACTGTGAAAACTAATGTAAACTAAACTAAACTGTAATGACAAATTGAATAAAATATAGAAAAAAATAATCAAAATTAGGACTCAATATGTTACAAAAAAAACCCTCATTTGATTGAGTAAACTTGTTCCCTCTACTGGATTGAGTAATGGTGCCTCCAAAACTTTACAAACTTGGAGGGGTGGTGGCATAGTGCTAAAGCACATAACTGTTAATCAGAAGGTTGCTGGTTTAATTCCCCCAGCACCACCATTGTGTCCTTGAGCAAGGCACTTAACTGCAGGTTGCTCCTGGAGGATTGTCCCTGTAATAAGTCGCTTTGGATAAAAGCGTCAGGCAAATGCGTAAATGTAAATGTAACTTACAATTAAGTTCAATTAACTTAGAGTTTATATAGAATGAACTTAACTAAATAGGTTGAGTTAGTAAACTTATCTCAAATTTGCTGTTTGAATATCATTGATTCAGTTGTTGTTAATAGTTTTAATTGATTCAATTTTAGATCAATCAATAGTACAGCTAAAAAAAAAAGATGATAACCGATTCTAGGTCATAAACGTAATTCCCCAAACAAATGCATAGACACCTACTTTAGATGCACATGCAAAAGGAAAACTGATATAGTGCTAACAGGTTCAAATTGACCAAAGTGGACACAGATCACTAATGGTGACATCACACAAAATAACTATTTTCATCAAAACAACAAAAATACAACAATAGAGCTAAAACTACTATAAATTCATAATAAAATGAATAAATGTCACCATATTTTCCATTTAACCAAGAAAACATAATTTAATAAATAATTAAAGCGGAAGGTATTGTGGGTATTCCCCATAGCCTCAATTTTGTACTCAATAGTTTGAGTTATTAAAATGTAAAATGTTCAGTCTATGGCTTTTTAAAAAAGATAAATAAGTTCAATGAACTTAAATATTTGAGTTATGAGCCCAAAACTTGACATTTCAAGTAATACTTCATTAAGGCAACTTGATATTTCCAGTAATGACAACTGTAGGGCGTACAGTGTGCAATGTATAAAATACTGTTTGATTTTATTTGAAAGAAGCCACGTTATTTGAGGAAAGTAATATTATGCAGGTATAGAAGTCTGTTGTTAACATTTTGCTACAGAATTTCTGAACAAATTTTAAATTCCAGTCAGACCTAAGGAATCTGCAATTGTATTTTATGCATTTTATATAAATTAATAAAATGTATAATAAAATGTACATTTTAAATAATAGTTTAATTAGAAATATTATAAACAATATCACATTTCCTCAGCGAGGTTTTTTGGTCATTATTTAGAGATTTAAATTGGCAACTTGGGTAAGAGCTGCTAAATTTAATAACATAAATTAATTAATTTCTTTAATAAAATAATGCAAATAAATGATCCTGTGAGATGTGTGCTGGAACATTTGAAGTTTTAAGGATATATATATATATATGCTTAAAACTTCAAATGTGATAATGTGATTTCTGTAATAATGACAAGGAAACAATTTTTTTTTTCTTTCTTCCAATTATTTTTCATTGTATATAAAAATTGACAAAGATCCTGCAAGAGAAAAAAGAGAAAATTACAACTATGTTGAAGTGATATAATGATATTTTCAATGGCCATGAGAAAATAAAACTACATAAAAAGGATGTAGTTGCTTTATACTATACAATTGTTAATATTATATGGAAGTTCCACAATAAAACATTTAAATGGAATCATTATCGTTAGAATCAAGTGTGTTTTTTTTATATATTTCTCACATAACTAAATTATTTTACAAAAAATGTTAGAAATTAATTTTGCATACTTGGTGTAAACATGTGTACCTTCTTTATAATAAATTTGGCAGTATGGCATTTTATTATACTTCAGTTTCCAGTGAAACCATCAGCACATTCCTGGCATCTTCTGCTAACTCGTTTAGAGCTTTCTTTAGCATTCTCGAGACAGTCACATAAGACATTCCTCCTGCCACCACAGTGCCAAGTAGAGGAATCATGCTGCAGATATATTCAACTGTATTCTCTGATACAAAAAGGGATGCAGCACCCAACAAGCTTAAGACTGAACTTGCATTAATCCCATGATGCAGTGGTGACTTCATCACATTCTTCAGTTCCTCTATAGTCTTCCCAGATCTTTCACAGAGCTTCTGCAGGGATGGATCATCCAGACCAAAGACATTGTAGTACTTTTTGACCTCATTTTTTACAATGTTTATATCGACAAAACATGCAAGACCAGGAAGAGGAATTGCAGCCACACCAGCAGATAATAAGGCAACCCTTACAATGTCTTTCTCTAGAGCTTTCTTCTTTCTCTCATTAATTTCCAGCGTGATATTCGGCAAAGCCAACATCAGCACATGTCTCTTATGCTGGGGGAGCTCTTTCTCCATTCTTTCCTGCAGCAGATTGAAATCAAACTTGCCGAGCTCAAAGCAAGAGATCAAGAACACAGGAGCCTCTATATGAATCTTTTGCAGCTCTAGGAATAAAAAATCACAAATCCCAATCTCAGTTGTGTTATTATGATATGATCACACCATCAAACAAATTAAGAGATGGCATACAATAAAACTATTGTTACATCAAAACAAAATAAGACAAGGTTATTGCTGCCAATACATCACATAATGATACTTGAACGAGAAACGATAAACTAAAAATATACCTTTTTTAGAGGCCTCTCGGATGATATTTAGTGTCTTTTCCTGGTCAAAGCCTGTTTTTCTCTTTTCAGCATAAAGGTTTGAGTCAATCTTAGAACGAACAAAGTAAAACTTCTTCTTCATTTTCAAGATCTCATTGGCCAGATGGGTGTGGCTTTCTCTGAACCGATCTCAAGTGATGATCATAGCGCTCAAACTCAACTTTTTGAAGGTACTCATCAGCTTTGAAATTTGGTGTTCCAATTCCAGGGAGATCCCAAACTTTCACATTAGCGTATTTTGGATGAGGGTACTCTTCAGGTTCCATGGTGGTCTCCACATGACCAGTTTTGGCAGATTCCTCCTCTTCATCACCTAAACCCCTAAAAGCAACATGATCTTGCTCAAGAAAATTCTTGATTTTGCTAATGGCTGTTGGCATATCTTGAGTGGACAAGGTTTCTTTAATATCCTCCAGCTCTTCTGTTCCTATCACATCATAATCTTCCAAAAGTGAGTCCATCTACAGAACATACAGATACATTAGGTTGTGTTTTTGTTGATCATAGTAGAGACCATTGGCACTAATGGTTTCTACGATCTACTTAGGCTTGCAATGCTTTTGGGAAAAACGCCAGTAGGCGGGGCAAAGGGTGTGATGACACATGTTGTGGAATGTGTAAATACAAATGACCAGTGTCTCGTAATGACACGAACACACAGATTTCAAAAGGAGATGTTTGAGCAGGGTGGGAACTATAAATGCTCTTTTTAGACTAGGGAGGAAGTTTTGAGTTCTGAAATTTACAGTATGTTTTTATAGGCCTTACCTTTTATATGTCTAAATATCAAGAAAATGTGATTCTTCATTTCATGACCCCTTTAAAACATGCGAAAACCTGCTCAAATAAAAGTGTGGCAATTTGGCCCGACCTGACATCATGAAAAGAAGTTCTGAGAACATATTTCAAACCTTCTATTAAAATGTACCAGCTTTATATAAATGACCCTTGTCTAAATGCATGCCAGTGTTGTTTTATTGTGTTCATTTTTTCACCAAACAGCTGTCTTTTACAAAAATGTGATAATTAATTTTTATTTAATTAAAGAGGCTAGAATTCACCAAAAAATATTTTCATTTAAGAGGGTTTTGAACTAGGTGTTTTTAATAATAATCATCAGGCCGATTGGGGACTGGGCGTGCGACATTCCAGCCCGGCCCCGCCCCCCTCCACTCCACACGCGTTACCTCAGGCCGGGGTACCACCGGCATGATATACATCCCCCCACCCCCTCCTCTTTCCCTGGGGAGGGTCGTGCTTTGCGACCCGTCTGCTGGCTGGTTATCCCCGCCTTCCTAGACCTGGGAGGGGAAAACAACAACAAAAAAAACTAAATGGGCGAGGGAAAAGGCCAACATGGTGCGAAAGAGTGAGAGAGAGAGGAGAGAGAGAAAAAGCTCACTCATCGGTTCTCCGATGCACCGTCGCGTGGTCCTCGCACACTCCTCCACACTCTCCGTCGGACGACAGCCACTCCTCTCCAGGTGAACCGGAGTTAACCTCCGACCCCCCAGAAGACAGAACGCCCCTCCGCTTTCCTGGCGACATGTGGGGACATTCCTCCGCCTCTTGCAGCGGCCCTACCACTCCAGGCAGTCGGGGAGTTACTTCCCTCCTCCCCTCGCGGACGGCGGTCTTCCCTCGACCCCTCCACGTCTCTGGGGATGGCAGGGCACTCCTCCGCCCCCGGCAGCGGCTCCCTCGCTCCATGCGGTCGGGGAATCCAGTCCCCACTCGCCCGCGGACAGGGCGGTCGCGCTACTCCGTCACCCGGCAGAAGGCAGCGGCACTCACCTGGGTGGACGGCAGTGTCGAGGACTCTGCGACGGGCATCCCCCCTCCTTCCCGGGTTTCGGCACCAATGTAATGTGGGTTACGATGGGCAAGGAGGAGGCGAGAACCGGCTTGTCAACGTAAATAATATTTTAATAAAGAACTTAAAAAAAACCCCACAAACACACACACACACAACGGACATGTCTGTGATTGATCTCTCTCTCTCTCTCAAACCGTCGTCACCAGCCGCCTTTATCCCTCGCATGCCCCATCAGGCCGATTGGGGACCGGGCGTGCGACATTCCAGCCCTGCCCCCCCGCCCCCAGACTCCACAACCAGTTGAATAGAAAACTGGCTGGTGAATTCTCAACCTGGCAGGTGAGAGGTCTGTCATTCTTGGGGGATGCGGTTTGGTCCACCATTTTTGACATTCAGAGCATTGGCGATGATGATGTCTGACTGCTGCTCGACCTCTTAATACCAAGAATTTTCTCCTGAGCTCTGCAAACACCCTCTGGGGTCCAGGGTGATGCAAACGATCATCATATTCTTTGATATGCTTGGTGAGCGGGTGATGTGGGTCAAGGACAATGAGATGAAAGGTATCTTCTTCTAATTCACTGATCTGTCAAGAGACGACCACCAACACATATTGGATTTGTACTGGTGTCTAGTTCAGGGGCTAGGCATAGCAGTCGACTGTTGCTTGGCAGAGGTTTACCAGATATCAAGTGGGACACCTCTTCAGGGCTCCTCATCCGACTTTGTCCAGCTGTCTGGTGTTTGTCTGAGGACTGCTGGGCCTTGTTTCTATCTGTTCTCTATTTTGAGATGTTGTAATGGCTTCTGCAGGGTTGTAGCCTGACTGTACATAATGCCAGGTGTCATATTCAGTTAAGTCCTGTATCTCTGCCACTCTGGTCCCCACAATCACCTTAACCCACTGGGGTCGACGGATGCGCCGGTGCATCCTGCTGGGTCATTACAGCGGAAACAACTTAAAATGCTCTGTCATTTTGGGGCATACAGATAAGTGTAAGACATCATTAGAAACTATATGGGTCTACTTTTATTTGTGTACCCTCACAATAACAACAAAACATTGTGTTTAGTAAAATAAAGAAAATAAAAAGGGTTTGCGATCAGCTCTGGGATTTCCTCTGGTACAGCTGGGAATGCTGTCTCTTAGTGGCAGGCGGTGGCAGCCTGGAGAGTTGGGCTGGTATTGGACGGTATGATAGTGGAGTCTGAATGTGGACTGCTGGAGAGTCAGAGCATGGTGAAAGCATATGTGAAGTTACTGACTCAGTTGGAGCTCTTCACTCAGATTTTAGGCTTTGAAGCTCATGACAAAGTGCAGCATTCTGTTGACGCATCTCTTGGAATTCTGAGATGATCTCAAGGAGCCGGCTGCGTTCTCCCGCTTCAACTCCTCTAACATAGCTGTAAGCTTTGGTAGCTGTTTCATTTGCCGTTGCAATGCAGCATTCTCCTCTGTCAGCTTTTCATAAGTGCTGTCCCATGGTCGGTCAATATCCATTCTGAACACTCTGATGTTGGGCTGAAGTGGATCTGTCAATAACCTGTAATATTTGGTGGTTTATACTCCAGTACACCCGGGTAGGTAGGCAACCGTGGTTGCTGTCGACGAGGCCCAAGTCCACTGAGCTCATAGTCTTCAAAGTAAGCTGGAGGGTTAACTTGTCTCCTTGGTTGCACAGCAAGGACTTCTCTTCCTGGGTGAGACATGTCTGTAACAGTCCACTCATCCGGCTTATGTCCGGTTAGGACATTACGTCTCACACCATTTCTTGTGTGCAAATTTTGTGTGTGTTGATTAATTGCACACACACACATAATCCACAAATTCTTAGATGGCAACACTTCTGAATAGTTTAACTATTATGCACTATAAACAACCACATCTACACATCCTCTCTCCATAACATCTTAACACCATATCATCCAACTCCCTGGAAAATTTGGAACAGTCCAAATCACGAGCAGAGACGGGGGAGATCATTTCAGAAGGGTGGTCTTTTTTCATAACATGAGCTCTGAGGTCTTTCATAGAGAGTATATGCTTTGTTGAAGCTACCAGTCTGAATTATTTAATTATTTAAAAATCATGTTTACTTCAACTACAACACTACCCATTTTCCATCAGAGAAAGATGGAAGATTTAACCAATGAGAGAAGAGAGAACCGCGGCCAACAAAGCCTGCCAAACGAACCCAGCAGAGTCTGCCCACTTCCATGATGCACTGTGAATGGCACAATCGTGCCGATCTCCATTCACTCTCAAATGACTTATATATTTGAATAAATTTAAATATTTTGCAATTTACATAAAATATATCGTTTCTATACTCATAATTAACAATCTAAAATCAATAGATGTATATATTTCCATTGTTTTATTCAATTACATAATTCATAATGCTTCATGGGATTGTAGTTTTGTGTCCTTGTATAAGACTTGTCTTGTCTTTTTGGAACCCAGATGGCTGAAAAAGTGCAAGGGCACTGCTGCATGCATTTGACATATGATCAAGCAGAATGGAATTCTAATGTCTCGTGTGAACCAGGTGGGGTCATCTTGTGTTGAACAGGATCTAGAAATTCCAACTGTTGTTTTGATGTAGTCTCTGACACATACCCGCTGAAGCACAATGCACAGAAGAACAAGCTTGATGACATGTTTTGGTTGCAGCAACAGCAGATGTGTTTGAACCTCACAATATTAAAGGTAAATGTGTCATTTACAGATTAACATACCAGTAAAAAGAAGAACATGGCTACTGTTAATCATTCTATACAAATAATCCAACCAGATCTCATGAAAATGTGTACATATTTTTCAAGTTGGCTATTTTGTATGATTTAGTACGATTATGTTTGGATAAATTCGTACGATTTCATCACGTGCAAATGCCTGGATGTCTAAATAAATTTAGAAAATTTGTACGAATCCTTACGATTTTGCTGTGAGAGTGTGTTGCATAATCACGTATAACAAGGTGATTGTACTGCTGGATTCCTGTTTTGTGTGCTGCGGAATTAAATCAAAGAACAATATTGCGCAATGCTGGTCTCATAATGTAATGTTTAATGTATGTGATTTTGAATGTAAATTTGTTGTTTTGTTCATGCCATGCTAAGTCTAGTCTGGTCTAGTTTATGTCAAGTTTATGTCAAGTCCAGTTTTAGTTCAAGTCAAGTTCATGTTTATGTTTAGTTCACGTTTATAGTTAGGGTTTTTGGATTTCACTTTTTGTTTAATAAACTGCAATTGGGTTCGTCACTCCATCGTCATTGTCTTCATTATTGTCCATGCCAGCATCGTTACACATAATAACCAATAATCTGGGTTACCAGAACATGTGTCAAACAAAGACATGGTTAAGAGAAGGGGTTTCATAGTCCATAGATATAAACCAATGAAAAATAAGTTTTGTTGGGTAACCTAGACAATTTGCTTTATATGGCAACATCTAAATTATCTAGTTTTGTTCAAGTCAGAAATGTTATTTAATAAGTAAAAATTAATTTGACATTGTGTTCCAGCAATAAAGTATTTTTTATGGGTTAGATCAAGTAGATATCAAGGTAATAATTGCAGGTTACCACATTTTTCAGTGCATAAAGATACCTTTTATAAACTGAACATTATACTGCTTGAGTGTATTATATAATCATTGTACTCACAAGAAACTCATTTTATCATATAATCAGAATTAATTTCAGATGAAAACAAAGAAACAAATGAAAAAATGTTACAGTATTATCAAGCTTAACATATGTATATGTCAAATAATGTACAGTGCATTTCACATTCACCAAATGCTTTCATTCAATGACATATTTAATAATCCTGATTTGCTAAGGACACTATGAGAATGCAAACATGTTAAGTTGTATGCCCAAAGCAAGTAACAACTTTTTATGTAACTAATTACTACTTTAAAAAAAAACTATTAAAAATGAATAACGTTTCATTAAATATATGTAAGAGCATCCAACATGAATCACTTTGTTTTTATTAGATAACTGCAGTTTCAGAGAAAAAAAGAAAACTTGTAAAAACCTGAATAGTGAAAATCTTTATAACAACTGTTTAATTATAAATACAGTTGAATATATATGAGGCTGTTATGTACTTTAAGCCTTTCCAATTACACATCTTTGATTACACTTCAGTCTCTAGTGAAGCCATTAGCACTTTCCTGGCATCTTCTGCTATATCATACAGAGCTCTCTTCAGCAATGTTGAGACGGTCAAATAAGACAGTCCTCCTGCCACCACAGTGCCAACAATGGGTATGAGGCTCACAAAGTACTCAACAGCATCTTCTGATATAAAAAGAGATGCAGTACTCAGCAAGGTTAATATTGAAGTTGGGTTTATCTCTTGATGTAGAGGCGACTTCATCATACTCTTCAGTTCCTCTACGGTGTTCCCAGATCTTTCACAGAGCTTCTGCAGTGATGGATCATCCAGACCAAAGGTACTGTAGTATTTTCTTAGCTCTTCTGCTATGATGGCTACATCTGCAACAATAGAGAGGCCAGGAAGAGGAATTGCTGCCACACAAGCAGATAGGAAGGCGACTCTTCCAATGTTCTCCTCAAGAGCTTTCTTCTTTTTCTCATTAATCTCCAGTGTGATATTCGGCAACGCCAACATCAACACATGTCTCTTATGCTGATCGAGCTCTTTCTCCATTCTTTCCTCCAGCAGATTTAAATCATACTTGCCGAGCTCCCAGCCAGATATCAAGAACACAACAGGATTCTCAATACCAATCTGTTTCAGCCCTATACAGAAACAAAAAAGGCATAATACAATAAAAAAATTAAAAACAAATATAATAAAGTTATATTATGTATATTTAATAATTAATGTATCTTAATACAAAATGTTTAGTATTGCTCTAAAATAGATTGTGTTTTTTTTTATTAACACTTTTTGGGATTCATCCCCACAATATATTTTTTGCATTATTAATAGTGCAAATTATGAATATTATTATAATTATTTAACATAAGAAAACCCTATTTTATTAATAAAAAGCACAATGTTAAATACAACTTCAGAAAATAAAGTTTTTGTCAAAACATTGTTATGTAATTAAGTGCATCAACCAACCATTTTCACAATCTTTTTTGATTGTATCCAGAATCATTTTCAGGTCAAAGTTCTTCTTTCTCTTCTCAGCAGTAATGCTAGCGTCGATCTTTGAACGAACAAAATAGAAATTCTTTCCCATTCTCATGATCTTGCTGGCCAGCTGGGTGTGACATTCTTTAAACCGATCTGAAGCAATGATGATGAAAAAATCATAGCGCTCAAACTGAACCCGTTTAAGGTACTCTTGGGCTTTGAAGTTTGGTGTTCCAATGCCAGGCAGATCCCACATTTTCACATTTTTGTAGTTTGGGTGAGGATAAACCTCAGGTTCCATGGTGGTCTCCACTATACCAGTTTTGGCAGAGCCCTCCTCTTCATCCCCTAAGCCCCTAAAAGCATTGACAAATGTAGACTTTCCAGAACCAGACTCCCCCGTCACACCAATATTAAGTTCTACAAGATCTTGATGTTTGAGGAAATCTTTGATTGTGTTTATCGCTGATGGGAGATCTTGAGTTGATATGGACTCTTTAAGGTCTTCCAGGTCATCCTGAGTTATTAAACAGTAATCCTCAAATGACATCTAACAACAACAACAACAAAAAAGTATCAACTGTATTATATAAAGCACCATAAAGTGAACTGGTATAAACTACTGAACTGAATATCCACTGACCTTAGAACTGCCAGTTCTCGGGAGTGTGAATAAGATAAAATGCAAATGTAACCCTTAACGTAGACCTCGGGTCTTCTGTGACCCGGGAGCTCATTCTACACCATTTAACTCATCCATTTTTTTAAGTTGTGCCCAAACCTCTTTAGTTTTACTTTAGTTAACCTTCCTCTTCTTAATATTGTAACAAGAAAACCCTTCTTTTTTTTTAAAGAACTGCTTGATTGCCAAAAGTGTATTAAAGACCTGAGATATGTAATAATGTCTGTTTTGTTTTCCTTTACTGATCACATAAATAATATTTTTATCATTGTTTCATATCTATATACGTTTACTGTCACAGTTTATTACAAGACAAACGAGTACTATATTCATACAAATGACTGCTATATCATGTTGATTTTCTATGTGGCAATGGGTAATTATCAATATTCCATGTGCATGTACACATACATATCATACATGTTTTTTTCTTACTCAAGGTGGCGCTGATGTGTCAGTGATTGACTTGATTTACATTTGATATTTATATATGATGAAGAAGCAGCGTGGAAGTAACTATAGCAAGTGTAAAACATGAACAGTCATTTGGGTGCACTACTGAAATTATGTAAGTTGTGTGCCATTTGTGTGTATATAGACTCAAAAAGCGCCTGAGAAAATGCATATGTGTTGTTTATATGTTATGTATAGCTCAATATGTGTTTGAAAACCATCTCGTGAAATTTCAGTGTAGAAGTACTAAATCCTGTTTTATATTTGTTGCATCATCTCTTTGAAATATGAAAAATTATACATAAAGTATATCAGAAAATATTCTATTTTATTATTTTCTAATTCTCTTGAAAATTTGATACTATCTGGGCATTTTGTAAATCAATTTGTGATTGATATTAAGTTTGTGTCAGGTCTCGAAAGACCTGAGTATGTAACACTCAGATGTTTCCCAGATGTTTAAGGGTTAATAATAGCCTTTTGGCTATTGATTTAAAAAATGTTATTAGTTTAATGTATTTTCATCAAAGTTGTTTGTTGTTGTTATTATTTTTGCAAGTTTCTACCCTTTTTGCTGTCTATACATGTATGCTAGTATCTGACTGCATTTATGATAAAATCATGATAAAAGTTGCACAATCTTACCTTTATGCTTTAGAGCATTCAACTCAAGAAGAACTATCAAGAAGAACCAAGAAGAGAAGTGTTGTTTCCTTCAAAAATTTGAAATTCACAAATAGACATTAAGTATGTTTAATCAGGGCTTTCAATATGTGGAAATGTATATAGGTCAAGTAAGCCTAAGTCAAGTATATTCCAGTGAATGCATGATTTATGAATGATCAATTTTTCATTTGTTTAGTTAAAAGCAAGGATTCTGACAGTTTCAGCTTACAATAAGAACGATATCGCTATCAAGAGCTTTTCTAAGTTCGACAAATATGGACGATCAGTGAAAAAGTATTAAAGACATACAGTTTATTTCTTACCAGATTCTTCTGAGCAAGCGGTACAAGCAGGATGACACAAATGTTAAAGGCGCTTGCTTAAACTTTTCTGTATTAAACAACAGCTGTAAAACAGGATCCACCCTTTCACTGCTATGAATCAATAGTAAAAAAAATAAAAAAAATATTGACCCGGGTTTGGCGTCATCATTTGTTAAACAAAATGATCAAGACATTACCGTGCACAGGGTTTCGCTTTGCTGCTTAACACATTTTAGACTATTTGTATGAAGTTTAGACTGTAAAGAATATTCTTCAACACTCAAGCTAACACTTTTCATTAGAAGACAAAGCAGCTCTTCAGTAGCGTCTTGACTTGTTTAAATGAAGTTGAAAAAAACGTAAACTATTTTAATATTTATTTATTCTAATCCTATTTTCGAACCTGCCATATATGGTTATGGACACACGTTCTATTTTAGGTCCCCGTTTGATTCCAAGTCTTATGTGTGACCTTCTCTATCGTACGTAGAAGGGAACTCCAATGTGACATCTAATTATTAATAGAGTTTTGACGTCTTGATCAAAATATAATGTTCAGGTTTTAAACCTGTTATGCAAATCACAGCTATTCTTGCTTATGCAGAGCGTTAAAAGGCACTTTATGTGTTCAAACGGCACTGGTGTGATCGCACAAGCGGAAAAACATTGCGGCATGCTTGAGAGTGGAAAGAATGCAATCCTTTTAGTAATTGTTCTAAAAATGTTTGTGAGTATCCATAGAATAAAATACATTAAACATTAAAAAAAAAAATACATAAATAGATCTTGCATGATCTGAAAGACTAAAATACAATTGATACCTTAAATTGTTATACTGCAATTCATAAAATATATATTTTATAAATATACCAAATGACGTATGACGTATAAATGTCAGGATAATGCCAAAAATGTCCACCAGATGTCCCTGTCACATTATTACATTTCTGTTAAGGTGGTTATTGCTAAACGATAGTTCACCCTCATGCCATCCCAGATGTGTATGACATTCTTTCTTCTACTGAACACAAATTATGATTTTTAGAATAATATTTCAGCTCTGTAGGTCCCAGTATAAAGCGGATCCTGGCACAGGCCATATAGGCAGCCGCTTAGGGCGGCAACGCGGCACAAGTGGGTACCTGATCACCCCTGCACAGAGCTGGCAAGCTCGCAATGGGGAAAGGTGCCCCGAGTTGTTCCTGACAGACTACTCATCCTAAAACGCTCTAAATGGCTAGGATTATGGATGATCATAATGCATTCTGACATTCTGAACAAACATAAGATAACCATAATCAAAGTGTAGGTACACCTTGACTTGATTTTGCATCAATGAAAACTAGGAGGAGAGGGTTAAATTCGACATTATGATCATGTGTAACAGCACAGGCAGCAATCTGTAAGTATTCTGCCATTTTCTTGAATGATTCACTATATAATTTAACTGTGCTATTTAAGTTATATATATATATATATATATATATATATATATATATATATATATATATATATATATTAGAAGAATATCAGAGGTTGGAAAGTTAAGGGCAGCGCCACGTCGGATTTCGCCTAGGGCACCAACTTCAAGTAAGCCAGAACCGCCACTGGTAGGCCCACAATGCAAGTGAATTTTGAAGCTCAGAAAAACACAAAGACAGCATAAAATTAATCCAAGATGGGTAAGGAGGAGGTGGGAACTTGCTGATTATCTTCAACATAACATAAATCACACAGACACACACACACACACACACACACACACATGCACCCTCACGGCCCTGCCACACCCTCCCCATCGTCATACAGCCATCCGGACTGGCTTACTCCCCCCATCTCTGGAGGGGAAATGCTGCCTTCTGGCCTTTCCACCACCCGATGGTCCTCCCCACCTTCTGAGAATCTAAGAGAGTCGAGGGGAGGGAGAGGGGAGTGAGAAACACCAAGCGGGAGAGACAGACAGAGAGAGAGAGAGAGAGAGAGAGAGAGAAAAAAAAAAAAACTGGCTCACCAGTCCCCGAACACACTGTCGACTGGTCCTAAGCCAGCTGTGAAGCGATCCTCCATGACGCCTGCTGGTGGCACTGGACCTTACCTCCTGGCAGACGTCAGCGGGCTCCTCTGCCTTCTGGCAGACGTCAGCGGACTCCTCCGCCCACTGGCAGCCGGCAGCAGCTCCTCAACTTCCTGGTGGACAGCAGCGGGCTCCTTCCCCCAACGGCGTAGGCAGCGGCTCCTTTGCCTCCTGGCGGATAGCAGAGGGCTCCTCCACCTTCTGGCGAACCGCTCCAGTACCACAAGACCATACCTCCAATGTGATGCAACCCTACATCAGTGGCGAGGGCTCTTTGACAGCGCATCCTTCCACCCTCCCGGGTTTTAGCATGTAACGGCTTCACAAGTAGGGCAAGGAGGAGGCGAGAACTGTCTGAGCAATCAACGTAAACTTTTAATGACACAAAGGAACTTAAACATAAAATAATACATACAGACACACACACACAGTGCCTCTCTCTCTCGAAATGGCATCTCAAGCTCCCCATTATCCCTCTCCCGCTGATTGGCCAACTCAGCGCCAGGCGCACACCCTCATGGCCTGGCCACACCTTCCGCCTCATCACATCCATATCTTCAGAAGCTATATAATAGGTGTGGGTGAGAAACAGATCAACATTTAAGACCCTGCCCAGTAGGGGGCGATATGCACAAAGAATGCAAATCGCCAAAAAACAAAAGAAGAAGAATGTGAAAGTAAAAGTGATTTGACAGTAAAAAATGACAGAGTAAATATTTATCTGTTTATTACCCACACTTATATCAATTCTGAAGATATGGATTTAACTACTGGAGTCATATGGATTACATTTATTAAGCCTTTATGGGATTTCTGAGCTTCATCATTTTTGTACTCCTTCACTTGCTTTGTGAGAATCTATAGAGCTGAGATAGTCTTTTTAAAATCTTTGTTTGTGTTCAGTAGAATAAAGTCATACACATCTGTGATGGCAAGAGTGTGAGTAAATGAGAGAATGTTCATTTTTGGGTGAATTAATCATTTAGTCATTTGTCTTTTGATTCTTTGAAATCATTTTTCCCCCCTTGTTGATTGCCTTTTTAAAATGATGATTTAGACCTCTTTGTTTTCTTTCTCTTTTTGATATGGCTGAGAATCTGTGTGTGTGTGTGTGTGTGTGTGTGTGTGTGTGTAAGGTGGAGGTACTGGACTCAGGTGGTGTTCAATGCATTTACAGCAAACATGACACAATGACCTTTGCTAAAAGCTACTGTTAAATGGAGAGTTTGTCATTAAAGTACTTTGAGAAGGGGGAAATGGGCTCATAGTCTGTGACTGCCCGTTGTAAAGGTAAATGGAGTGGAACAAATGTGACTGTTTAATACCATGATGAAGAGCGTACTGAGACATGGATCTACAACATGGCTACGTTTATGGACACTTTTATCTAAAGCTGCTTGCAATTCAATGTAAACATTTGATCATTATTTGTATTCCCTGGGAATCAAACCCATTACTTTGGCCTTGCTAGCAGTAGCACCATGTGCTAGCAGTCGATCAGGAACATTTAGGATTAACAGGATGGAAGTCACTGTGCCATCTGATACATCAGGTGGCCCTCTGGACAAAAACCTCAGTGATGAATTTAACAGCACTCAAAAAGTTATTGGTGAGTTTAACCCCTGTTGTTGTTATGTTCCTTCATTTGCCTTGGGGATCAATATCTTCTTCATGTAAGTAGAGATTGTCTACGCTGGTAAAAACAGGCTTATGTGTTAACCATACATCATTTTTTTTTGTTTTTATAGATGTAACATCTTTTTAAGAGGCTGTTTGCTGCCGCTGGGAGCTGATGTATCTCATAATTGCCCTACAGTCTAAAAGCAACACAGTTTGCTTAAAGTATATTGTTTGCCATGACCATAAATTACAAAGGGGCTTGACCAGGGTGAAGGGTCAACCCTGCAAGTACTACTACATACAGTCCTAGACCGTTACAAATGGATTCCTGTTCCACGGGTCTCACAGATTTAAGCTTGGGATAATAGCCTCAGACTGATGAAGAAATTGTGTTCCATTCTATTGAAGCTATCAGTGTTTGGGTTAGAACATGGGAGTGCAAAGAAGTTTTGTATTCGGCATCTAACACAGGTCCACCAAGTACCAGGAAAAGAGACAGGGTGTCATGGTTAAACAGTTTGTTTTCCTGGTGTTTGTTGGCTGTTGAGGAGGAACAGTCCTCCACTAGTTGCTCAATCAACTGTTGCTTATTGTTAGAAGGGGAAGAAGAATAGGAATCGGTTTGGGAATGCTGGGTGTTCTAAATCTGTTCAGTGTACACAAAATTGTAATGTTGTGTTGTATTTTCTGATCTCCATGAGAAGCAATGTGAAAACTACCAAAATGAGCGATCCAAATGGATGATAAAAATGAATTCAGGGGCTGTATGTATAAAACTTCTCAAAAATGCTCTTAAGAATAGTCTTAAGCTTTGACATAAGTGTCCAAAAATTCGAAGCAAAGAGTAGGACTTGTTTAAGCGTAGGAGATTTTTATAAAGATGCTAAAAGCAACGTCTGAGACTAATTCTTAAGTGTTGTGAAATAAGGACTACAGCAATATTTACTCAAAATTGCCACCTTTAAAAACTGAAATAGTGAGGCTGCAAAGGGTAATATGCTCAGCTGGTATGACATAATCATTATAAAACAATAGTTTGATAATAGGTTATTTTCAGTTGATTAATTCTTTGGTTAATCAAATGAGAAAGGCATTTTCTGCATTTTAAAAACATTATTTCACATTTTGCAGAGTGTTGTCCTCAAACAATGTGCAAATTGAAGGCTACAAAAAATAAATAGAAGAAATATAAATAGAGGACCATTTAAATCAATTAATGAAATGATAATAAAACAAACTGTTATAATCCAATTACAGACACATATAAGATTTCAGTTAAACATGGTCCAATTTAGTGATATATTTGACGTTCAGTTTATCAGCAACATTTTATTTTGGCACTTCGTTTGGTTAATTCTCTCTCTCTCTCTCTCTCTCTCTCTCTCTCTCTCTATATATATATATATATATATACAGCAAGCAAGTATTCCAATTTCAAATAAGCCAAAGAAAAAATAATTATAATATATATATATATATATATATATATATATATATAATATATATATATATATATATATATATATATATATAACCACAGCAGTGCTGATGTAGGGCCATATAGCACAAGTAAGTCAGGTTGCTCCAGGGGGATTGTCCCTGTAATAAGGGCACTGTAAGTCGCTTTGGATAAAATCGTCTGTCAAATGCATAAATCTAAATGTAAGTATATGGGGCCCATTTTTGGAGGGTTTAAAAGGCAGAAATGTGAAGCTTATAATTTAAAAAAATTTTTTTTATAAAAAAGAGCTTACAATAATTCTTCTGTTCAAACTTGTGGATTATTTGAGCTGTAAATGTGTTTAAATCGTTATTTTTAACGTATTTTAGGGTTGTACGTGTTGTTGACATTACGTTGTCATGGCAATGAAGTTGTAAAATTAGCTATAACTTTACACAGAAAATGGTAGTATGGGTGCATCTCAATCAGCTCAGTCAGCAAGTAGTCAGGGCACTGATCAGGGATTCAGACATTTTAAGGGCTGTCTCAATCGCAAAATCGTTCCAGTGCACTCTAACATTCGCTCCCTAAAGAAATTCCACAGTGCAAAGTAAAAATCAGGGAGCATCGTTGCTCATTATTTTACCTTCACGACATGGGGAGCTAGGAAGCTGATTGAGATGAATCCTATATGACTTTCTCACACTAAAATCATTTAATGTTTTTATTTAATGTTTATGTGTTGGCCCCCATTCACTTTAACCTTTGTAAGTGCCTCACTGGAACCCAGATTTTAGCTTTTTGTAAAGAAAAGGAGGGGCAAGTCAAAATACATTTTTGCAGTTATCAACATTTTTCCACAAATGCTGTCGATTGATCTTAATCGAACCTGGTATATTCCTTTAACTTGTGCACTTGTGCAGGGCTGCCATAACAACTCAAGTTGTTAGTGATATCAACATAACTAACCCTGGGCCATCGCTTCATGTCATCAACCCACTCAGTTGGGACATTGTCAAAAGATAGTCATCATGCCACATGCTTTTTATTTGGCAAGTTTTTCAAATTTTATATGCGAAACATCACATTATCTGCTTAAAACATATCAGTACCGGCAAGTGAAAACACTGAAGACCGGAAAATGATAACAGGCTTCCATAATGAATAGTAGAACATACGTATGTACATGTATATAGAGTATGTGTATATGTAAGTGGTTTTATAAATTGTACATATGACTGGTTTGGCAAAAATCACCTTGAAACCAGTTGGTTAAAAGCAGGGGTGATTCTAGGACCTCAATCTTGGAGGGCTCAGCCCCCAGTGACATTATGTGCGCATTTAATGTATTCCACTCTACTGCATAGACTGTGTTTGTTTTATTTTAAACTGTGTTTACATCGTTCAAGCTAGCCAGCTAATATTCATTCGGAATATTGTAATTTTCTATAATAAGCATTGAATAAAGTTATAAAAATAACCCAAACTGCTTAAAGAATATAGACAACCCATATATTATGATTATTTACAGGCAGTAGGCAACATTTCATATGTCCAAACCATTCCTTTTTGATCTTCATATATTAACCAAAAATAGAACATTAATCAATAATTTCTTCATTTAATTTTTATAGATTAAAGTTCCAGTGGGCCCACAAAAAATTTAAAACAGAATTTTTTCAATAGGGAAGAGGCCCAGAGCAAGGGGCCTGTAGCAAGTGGGACCCCACTTGCTACGGCCTGGATAAAAGTGATATCAAACACCTCAGAATCCTATGACTAAAAATGTCACATTTATTTATTGGAGTAAACTAACTCCAGATGATGTTTCTCTGTCATTTTCAGATGTGTGCACTGGATTTTTTTATTTAAATCATACCTTAACCAGTTGGTAGTTACTTACACTCATATTTAAACTCATTTGTAAGTCACTTTGGATAAATACTAAATGCATAATGACTAAATGTAATGTAAAATAAATTTAAAATGTAAACTGTAAATGTAGGAGACAACAAAAGAGATGTGTTTTGAACGAGTCATTAAACAATTGATAAAGCACTGAGTCATTCACGATTGAAACAAGTCTAATTTTGATAAAAAATTAAAATTTGCATGTCTACAGTTCTACTAAGAGAATTCAGCAGAGTATAAACGTTTTCCCCACTAATGACATCAAAGTATTTCTATCATTTTGTGAACTGCTGTATATGACTACACAAAAAGACAACAATATAAGCCTTAATAAAATGTATGAGATTAAAAATTATGTCCTCGTGTTATTGTAATGACATCAGTAACTTTTACTCATTAATTATCCACTCCCTTTCTCTAGTTGTTAAAAGAGATTACCGAATTAACAAATGTCCTCCTCCTCTCCTTCAGTCAGTCAACAGAT
Organism: Moxostoma hubbsi; assembly: GCA_032164185.1. NCBI lineage: Eukaryota > Metazoa > Chordata > Actinopteri > Cypriniformes > Catostomidae > Moxostoma > Moxostoma hubbsi. The sequence goes on along the minus strand of JAVLUX010000026.1, from coordinate 31,300,752 downwards.
CCTGACCCTTGCTCGTTCAGTGAAGGGGTTTATTTGTTTAGTTGGTCAAACCAATGATATGCTCCTTCACAGCCTGCACTCGAATGCTGTTAGTTCAGGTTAAAGTCAGTCTTTACAAGCAAGAAAAGTCCCCAAAGCAGTCTTGTGCTGCAAACTAATGCCGAGTTACACTATACGATTTTAAGCCTGATTTTTGCTCGCCGATAGTTTTGTGGAGATCGCCGTCAAAAGCCTGAAATCGTAGGCAAATCAGAGCTCATTCCCGTGAGCAACGAATGCGATGAATGAACTATCAAAGACGCTATTTGAGGGAAGTGCCGATGCGTCGCTGATGTCAGCGAGATATCTAAAATGTTAAATATCTGGACCTGTCTGCGATTCCAAATCACGCAATGTGAAATAGGTTTTGACTGAATACAACTGCAGCGTTGACCTACAGCCAGGGCTGGACTGGTAATCTGGCATACCGGGCAATTTCCTGGTGGGCCGACGCACTTTGGGGACGATCAGGGGTGGACTGGCCATCGGGAGAACCGAGTGGGCCGGTTGGTCGGCCGCGAAATGTGCGATAAGCTAAAATGAACTGCCGCGTTATGCAGGATAGACCACAAAACAGCCCCGCTCAACAAGTTTTGTGCCAGTTGCCATGTAAAATCCCTGGCCGATTTATCTTCCCAGTCCAGCCCTGCCTACAGATAAATGAGAGAGCAAGATCCAACATCTTTGAAGGAGGTTTTCGATGGGAAGAACATGGAGAAAAGAGGGGGGAATCGTAATCAGTGGGGCTTCGTCAGCTCTGGCCTTATCTGACCCCTCTGTTTACTGAACCTCTGTCCTAACATCAATAAACTTCACAGCTGTGTGCACACATGTTTCATAACTGTTATAAGCTTTATTTTGAAACCTATAGTGGACACTGTTTTTTTGTTTAGGGAGTGTTTAAAAAGCCTATCACACTCGCTTAATACACTCACACATTTGTGTACACTGTGTTCCAGGAAAGGCGTCTCCAGCATTTAGAATGTTCTGTCCTCCTTTAGCACTGTTTCCCAACTTTCTGCTCACTGTGCTGTGTGACACACACAACCTAACAGGCTATTATTCACACCTCAGAGAGATCAGTAACATTTGCTCCTGTCATCCATCCATCCATCCATCCATCCATCCATCCATCTATCTATCTATCTATCTATCTATCTATCTATCTATCTATCTATCTATCTATCTATCTATCTATCTATCTATCTATCTATCTATCTATCTGTCTGTCTGTCATCTATACAGTGTGTGCGTGTGTGTGTGTACACAGTATGTGTTCAAAAATAATAACAAGGTATTACACGGTACAGTAACACGGTACGGTAATACATGGTACAGTAACACGGTTCAAAAGGGCAAGGAGGTGGTGGGAATTGGCTGAACAGTCAAAGTAATATTTAATGAAACAAAAAAACACAAAACACAAACACACACATGGCAGCTGCTTGTGGATCTCTCTATCCCGAACTGCCTCACCCGGCTCGGCCTTATCCCTCTCCTCGGCTGATTAGCCCAATTGTGACCCTCCATCCTCCTCGTCACATCCAGTAAACATAAAAAAAGCTAAATCAATATTTGGTGTGACCACATTTGCCTCCAAAACAGCACCAGGTACATCTTTTATAAAGTAACCCTCCCAACCCTCTGATATGTATGTATATATATATATATATATATATATATATATATATACATACATACAGGGTTTACTTTTAAAAAGCATTCCACTACAGATTACAGAATACATGCTTTAAAATGTAATTTGTAATGTATTCCATTAGATTACTCAAAATCAGTAATGTAATCTAAATACTTTGAATTACTTCTTTAGTACTGGCAAAATTTCCACTTGTTTTGACTATAAACAAGTAAATCAAGTAAGAAAATTCCATCCATCCATCGTCAACCGCTTATCCTGTACAGCTTTAATATCAAAGGTCTTACTAGAGAAAAAAAGGTTATGCTCCAAAGTGCATTTTCATCATAGATATTGGTTGTAGCTTTCTATATGCTGTTAATGTATACATTGGTTAGCATTTCTTGTAAAAATAACCTAACCCCATAAAAAACCTTGACAAGGCATGTGATCGTGTATTTATTGGATTTATCTGTCAAATCGATTCTTGTTAACGTGTAGAAAGGTGATGTAGCTCCTCTATTAAGCTCCCAAGGGAAAGTTCCTCAATGACGTCATATTCACCTTTTCACTCACAACAGTATGAACATGTATGAATGTAACACATTTCACTTCTGTTCGAAAGCTCCTCAGATTGCATCTTTTATATGGATAAATGTTTTCTAACTGAATAGTCTAAACATTAAATGAAACAAATAAAAATAAAATGCAAATAATCTCTTCAGTAATCAAAATACTCTTTAAATGTAACTGTATTCTGATTGCCAATGTATAACTGTAGTGGAATACAGTTACTAATATTTTGTATTTTAAATACGTAATCCTATTTAATAAATATATATATAGAAAAATTATTGTACACACATACGTGCATACGTTGTCTGCCGATTCATAGATGTGTTTCTGTGGCATGCAGGATGTGTCAGAAATTGTTAGACTGGGTCAGCACAACAGGCCACAGGATCATGCACAACAAGAGCTGGTAGAGAACACGGAAATAACAGGTGATGACCTTCTATCCTGAGCTTATGTGGTGTATATTATACTGACGTGAGAGAGTTCATACAAAGTCACTTGGTGATAACCTCTCTGGGAGCTGTGGGAAGGGACGGGAAACAATCTGTGTGAACTGACCAGCTGAAGGATGTCTGGACAAGGGTATGACGTCTATTTATTACAGAAATGTGCAAGTCAGGTATCTAGGTAACAAAATCTACTTCTTACAGCTTTAAGTCCATCTCTTGCCCGGGCATAATTTGATCTTGATAGTTGCAGCTGGCTAAAATACTGTCATAAGCCTAATGTATAATTGTTTTGTTTATTTATAGGGCATTATATTATGTACTGCTTCTCTGTGTCTCTAATTTTTATCTTGCAAGTTCATTGTACAAGAAAGCTCTCTGACCTGAGATTATTAAATGTATTGTTACCCAAAAAGGAAAATTCATCAGTCATAAGTCATCATTTACTCACCCACATGATTTTTGAAACCCTTATGACTTTCTTTCTTCAGTGGAATACAGAAGAATGTGTTAGGCAGAATGTGGGGCGGACAGCTTTAGTCACCATTCACTTTCAATGCATGGACAAAACAATGCAATGAAAGTGAATGGTGACTGAGGCTAACATTCTGCCTAACATCTCTTTCGTGTTCTTCAGAAGAAAAAAAACTATTTTTTTTTTCCTTTTTGGAACAACATGAGAGTAAATGATGATAGAATGTTATTTTATGGGTGAACTATCCCTTTAACAGCTCAAAAAGCTCTGGGGTACAAGATGTTTGTTGTTTAGAAAGAATACAGAATTTTTGCTCAGGTCATGTCAAACCTGTACACTGTTGTCCTTGAGGGAAAGAATGCAGAGACATTGTTCACACATAAATGAATGTAAGAGGTAACATCTTTTGGATGTTATATTATTGTCCAGTATGTCTAAAGTATAATTGAATATATTGATTTGTTAATAAAGGAGTGGAGTCGTCAAATATTTTGATGATCCAAGAATGAAATATGTTATATACAGTTGCATTTATGCAAAGTTATTTACAGGGTGGGAAGGTTCCTTTTGAAATGTATTCCACTACAGATAACAGATTACATGCTGTAAAATGTAATTTGTAATGTATTCCGTTAGATTACTCAAGGTCAGTAACGTATTCTAAATACTTTGGATTACTTCTTCAGCACTGGTAGATTTTTTCTCTTGTTTTGACTATAAAAACTCTGCCAGTGCTGTAAGACAAAATACACGTTAAATATACATTATCTGAAAAACCTGAATATCTTATGCAGTGTTGTTTCTAAAACAAAATCAATCCAACTGATCTTGTTTTAAAGATTTTTAGATATTTTACAAGAAAACAATACAAAAATAATGATCAAGAATATGATTTTTGCCCTAATATCAAAGGTCTTACTAGAAAAAAAGAAATTATGATCCAAAGTGAATTTTCTAGATAAATAGTATGATCGTGTCTGGTAACATGTGCATGTAAAATGGCTAGAAATAGCATTTTAGCTTAGAGTAAAGCTAACAATTTACACAAGGTTTATTTCTCTGCTCTAAACTTACTTCAAACTTACTTCTCTGTCTGCTCGTATTAATGTAACACATCATAATTGTGAAACACATCAAACATTTTTCACTGCTGTTCAAATGCACTTTGGATCGCATCATTTATATGGATAAATGTTTTCAATCTGAAAGGACTAAATATTAAATTAAACAAATGACAATAAAAAGTAATCCCTTCAGTAATCAAAATACTTTTGAATGTAACTGTATTCTAGTACCAATGATTTAAATTGTAACTGTAGTGGAATACAGTTACTTATAGTTTGTATTTTAAATACATACATGTATACATGTATTTCGTTACTCCCCAACACTGGGTGTCCTGTGATAAATACGATTACTTGGCTTGGATAAAAGATCTAAAATAACAGCCAGGACACCAACAGAGCTTTGTCCATAAATCCACATTGTGAAACTTCAAAGATGGAAATACAGTATGTCACAGGCCAAAATTAGTCTTGGAGACTGTAATACATGGAGGAATTTCCTTTTGGGTGAAAATTTCATTTCTGAGCTGATTATTGCATGTCTATATTATGGCACCTCTATTGTTGTTGAATGACTTGCAAGTGCGAGGGAAAGTGTGCTGTGTTGTTTTGCAGTCCTGTCAGAAAAATGGTAATGCTGTTCTTGTGTTTCTCAGTACTCTATTCTTAAAAGGCCAGTTGAGCCAGATGGCAGGGAGGGTGGAGCAGAGTCTCCCTTTCACAAGCCAAGTCAAACAGCGGCCTCTGCCATAACTCTCCATTTCTGTGGGCCTTGCGCCCCAAGCACAAGAACAATGTGGGTTTGAAGCCTCCTGAGTTCCCCTCTGCCAGACACCAACAGGAATGAGAGGAATTCAATGTTATTAGAGAGAGAGAAAGATCATGTTCTGTGGATTAGCAGAAGGGCTAAAAATACTTTGATCTTCTAACAGATTCAAGGTAGCCTTGTATCTTGGAGGAAACTCCATGTGCTGTTCTCTTTTAAGCCTGTAAACTTTAGCAGAGGGTGAAGAATTTTGGAGAGCAATCAGTCTGGATCTGGGTGGCCAGAAAGTAGATAGAAACCTCTTTGTGTCTTGACACACACTGATATGGGATTTTAAGATGCAGCACAGTTAGCGTTACTTACTTGGTTGTGTCCAAGTCATGCTGACTACTAATGTCTAATTAGAACTTGAAAAAAGGATTATATTAGGCCCTTAAAGATTAGACTCTTGATTAAAAGCAGTGGTGCATGCTTGCATTACCTTTTGATTGTAAGCAGGACTGAATTTGGTAAAGCTAATCACCTTTTTGTTTGAGTTCAGCAGTGGCTAATCAAAACCCATTAAGAAGTTAAGAATAGATCACCCAAAAAGGAGAATTCATTTACTCACCCTCATGTTATTCCAAACTTGTACAACCCGTTGTCCATTGGACACAACAGTAAAAAAATTAAATCTTTAAATATTTGTAATTCTTGCCAACAACAGTCCATAGGACATAAACACTGGCTTAGAGGACAGGGAGGGAATTTATTTTCTGAAATAGTTTTGCATTTCCCTACAATTATTTTGGGTTCCTTCCTATAGTAAAAGTGTAGCAAACATGACTGTAGTAACCATGTTTTTTGTTTGTTTTTGTTTTACAGAAACCATGGTTTGGATACAATCTATAGTTTTACTACAGTAACCATAGTTACCAAAGTAACCACAACATTTTCCATAGTCAGGGTTGGGGAGTAATGGAATACATGTAACAGGATTACGTATTTCAAATACAAAATATTAGTAACTGTATTCCACTACAGTTACATTTTAAATAATTGGTAATTAGAATACAGTTACATTCAGTTACAAACGTATTCTGATTACTGAGGAGATTACTTTGCATTTTATTGTCATTTGTTTCACTTAATATTTAGTCCTTTCAGATTGAAAACATTTATCCATATAAACGATGCGATCCAAAGTGCATTTGAACAGCAGTGAAACACTTTCTTATAATGTGTTAAATTCATATGAGCAGACAGAGAAGTAAGTTTGAAGTAAGTTTAGTGCAGAAGAAATAGAAATAAAACTTTTATAAACCTATAAATAATTAGCTTTATGCTAAGCTAAAATGCTATTTCTAGCCATTTTACATGCACAGGCATGATCATATTTTTAATCAAAAAAATTCTCTTTGGATCATAATTTCTTTTTTTCTAGTAAGACCTTTGATATTAGGGCAAAAATCATATTCTTGATAATTATTTTTGTATTGTTTTTTTGTAAAAAAATATCTAAAAATCCTTAAAACAAGATCAGTTAGATTAATCTTGTTTTAGAAACAACACTGCATAAGATATTCAGGTTTTTCAGATAATGTATATTTAACATGTATTTTGTCTTACTGTACTGGCAGAGTTTTTATAGTCAAAACAAGTGAAAAAATCTGCCAGTGCTGAAGAAGTAATCCAAAGTATTTAGAATACGTTACTGACCTTGTGTAATCTAATGGAATACATTACAAATTACATTTTACAGCATGTATTGCTGAAGTAAACCTCCCAATCCTGTCCATAGTTTTAGTACAGTGACATAGTTACAGGTATTAAGAAGAGTTTATTTGAGTTTTGGGGGGTATCGTTATGGTGAATAGTGGAGATTAAGCTTAGGTTGAGGACAGGAACATATTAGAAATTGTCTACATTGCTGTACTCATTGAGCAATTGCAATTAAAGCATAGTGTTACAGTATGTTTGCATTCACTGTACTAGCTATAGGTTCCCTCTACATGAAGTAATTATTTTGAGATTAAACTCAGCCTCAAACTCAGTTACATTTAGTCAAAGAGTTAAAATTGAACTCTTTGGCTGAGTTTAAAATGAACAAGTAATCTCAATTTAATTACTTCATTTAGGTGAAACATAGCTAGTACTAGCTAGAACAAAGCTTAAACAATATAGCAAGTTATGAGCAATTTACATGGATGTGGGATACCAAATGAAAATCTGAAGTTGTATTCACTTAAACTTGGGAGTTTATTAACTTAGAAATGGATAACTGATTGCCTCAAATTTTGTTTTGTTTGTTTTTGTTGTTGTTTTTGTCACTAAAAATACTGTAGCACTGTAGTAAAGCCACAGCTAATTTATTGTGAGGGAACCCCAAATAATTATGAGGGAATGCAAAACGTATTGCTAGGGAATGCTCATTTTTTGCCATAGAATGCAAATTATTGAGAGGGAATGCAAAACTTCTTGTGAGGGTAGGCAAAACTTTCAGAAAATACATTTTCTTCCTATTCTCTAGGCCAGGGGCTCTGTATAATAGCTGCCATGACTCTCAAGCTCCAAAAAGCACAACCACTAAATGAGCTCATATGAATTGTTGTGTACTATATTTCAAGTTTTCAGAAGCCATATGATAGCTTTGTGTGAGGAAAAGACAGCAATTCAAGTCATTATTCACTCCTTTTTAGGAGCTTGACAGCCCCTGGCCAATATTAACTGTTGTTGTATGGCAAGAGCTACAGTACATAATGATTCTTCAAAACTTTCTACTTTGTTCTCCAGAGAAGAAAATATCAGCTTTCAGTTCTGAAACAACATGAGAATGAGTGAATAATTTTGGGTCATCTTTTCATTTAACATACAAGAGAAAGAATATGATGAATTGAAATTGAAGTTCTTACGAAAAAACCCCCCAAAACGTTAAAATCAGATCGGTTCAGCTGAGTTGGCAACTTCTTAATCTGAAGAACCATGCTTCATCAACTCACTTATATTTGATTAAAGGCCAGAATGGCAAATATTACAGTCTTTGTAACAGCTGTTGCAAGTAACACATAGTGATACACTTGGTATGTGTCATACCATTCCATAAAATCCATATGTACTTGCATACCTGAACGTTTCGAAGATGCTGACACACATCCCTGTGGATCACGACCACTTCAGATAACTTGAATTGCTCTGTTAATACATTGCTCTTTGTGGCTTACCAGTCTACATGTTTGAGAAAATTAAAGTAGTGCAAATGTTTTCTTGTCAGCCCCTTAAACATGACTAATGTGTAATTTGTGTTTACAGGGTAGGTTAAGACTGTGGCTCTCCTCTGTGGTAATGCTGAAAGTCACTCACTTAAGGTTTTCTCTGATTCTTAAATGAGGAAAAAAGGGAAACAGGGTACACCAAACATCTGTATCCTCAGATTTGTCAAACATGAGCAGTGGAATTTTTACATAGCATGGCTACCCAGTGTTTGGAAATGAGTGTTTACATATGTGGTTAAACCATTTTCATTCGAGACTTTCAGTGGGAAATTTCAATTCAGAATACCTTCAGTGGCCTTTATATCAAATTTAACTCTTAGAAGAAACTGGCTTTGCTTGAGACCATACACAGAGGAACATTTTATTGCTTAGAGGTTCTACTTTCATAGCTCAGGAGACTTTGTGGAGTTCCCAGTTATGTTTAATTTAAGTATCAATATTGTCTCAGATGTTTCTCCTAAAAGTTGTTTGGAAATTAAAGTACATGCAGTTGAGACAATTGGTAACCTCAAAATAGAGTAAATATGTAGAAATGTAATGTGAATTTCATAGCTCAGATAATTTGGTCTTAAATTGTTGAATTCTCTGACATTTGATTGCAGACTTGGTTTCTTAACAAATCGGAGTGCAGTTTAAGACATTGTTCAGATCTCTTCTGAAACTCAAGAAGAGACACATGTGAGCTTAATGGTGTATTTTTCATGGGGGAAAAAAATCTGAGAAGCAAGAGAGAAACAACTGATATAGGCCTATTGAAGAGGACTCATTTGTGATTTTTATTTCCTGTGAGATAGCATTGACCAAAAACTCCATGAAGACAAAATCCAAATATGAGGCATCAGTTCTATACCAGATGAGATGCTATCTGAATTGTGCAATCCCTCAGCAAGAATAGTGTAAATATCAGTATCTCAAAGGTGCATCTTATAACCACTTCTGCTGGAATTCCAGAGGCGTGCATGAGAATTACTGTCCTCATGGCCATCCAACAAACTGGAGAGAAGTGCTTAAATTGATTTTGTATGGTGTAGCAAATTCATTGTAATGCCATCAAAATTTTGATCATAAGCATATTTAAGGTATAAAAAAGGACATGAGTGCATAACACTTGCAGTATATACTGAATGTGTTATGTGTAAATTTCATCAGTTTCTACATCTACATTGTCTAGTTAGATGAGGTAGGTTATGTGACCAGCCCCTTCTTCAAGTTAACTTTTCTAAGACCAAACAAAATCTTCATAGATAGTCAGATTTTACATTTTGCCATTATTTCTTGGAAAAAAAAGGTTCCAATTAGAACCTGATATTTTTACAGTCCGATGCCATAAGAGAACCATTTCTATTCTCTTTTCTAAGAAAACCATCTATTTACTAGTGCTTTTACCAATACTCAGACTAACAGACTGATCTGAAGAAACTCTAATGTAACATTAAGAACTTTTTTTCAAGCGTACCAGTTATAAACAATTTATGGAGCACCATATGCAGCATCAAAATTCTTGATGATAAATTACATCTTCAGGCGAACACTAATCTTATTTGTCAGAAGTGTATCAAGTGATCATGCTTTTAATGTTAACAAGGTAGCCATTTTTTTTTTAAAAAAATCTTCTGAACTTTTTAATGTTTAATTGGTTTGATGTCTGTAATCACAAGAACACATGTTCTCTCAAACAAACATGCAAAGAAAGAAAAGCTCTGTCAGAAAATCAGTGTCAACACCTTTTAAATCCAGTCCTCAAGATTTGTACCTAAAGCAAGTCTTCGTATAGAAACCATTGCCTCTTAATTTCTGTTGCTCCTACATCAGATCATAGCTTTAGTTTCCCTCAAATTTAAACAAGTTAGTAAGTAAATCGTTTGTACCTTCACATGTGAAGTATTGTACTGTTTGTGTCTGCCTTAATTTGCTGTTCTTGGCTTGCCCACTTTGACACTATTGTTCATTATGTTGGTCAGTGCAGATGGGTTGTTATTATTCAGTAAGTTTTGTCTTTTTAAAACTATAAACATGTTCTAAGTTTAATACGTACGCCTACCTTGACCTAATGACCTAACATCATTAATGTGCCAGGTAGTGAATGCAAGCAAACACCCCACCAACTGCAAATGTAACTATTGTTAAATTAATAGGTTCATGATTTGCCTTTTTTATTATTTTAAAATGTTCCTTAAGGTTAACTTATCATATTAGTAAGTGTTTTGCAGAAACACTTAGCTTTGGTGCTGCTTCTCCTTTAAGACGTGCCAGGAAATGTCCACTGTTGTGTTTGGCTCTCTGCACTTGACTAACCTTCTCTCTCCTCACCATCTTACTGCTCACCGCTACTGGACGAGGCTACTGAAGTGATGAAGTAAAGTAGAAGTTGATGTGTTGTTGTGGAGGTGGTCAGATGCACAGTGTGACATCATAATATGGAGGAAGTAGAGAACCAGTTTAAACAAAAGATGTTTGCAGTGAGGAGAAAGTTTTGAGTTCTGAAACTTACGTTTTTATAGTATAATGACCTCATATATGTCTAAAGCTCAAGGAAAATCTGATTCCTCATGTCACACCCCTTTAAAACATGATCTTCATTGGAGTAATTTCAGCTTTGCCATGTCAGTGCAACACTCAGTTATCATTTTGGAAGTAAAAACTGTTATTTTTAGTCCACGTTTATGTAAAAATAACTTTTTGCCAGTCCGATTTAAATACTCTAAAAAAAGAAAAAAAAAAAAAGTCTGATGTTACTTCCAGTTCAATTGTGTGCTATATTTTGCAAATGTTGTAGGTTATTTATTCATGCATACAGAAAATTTGCATACTATTAACATATATTGCATAATGCAGAACTTGTAAGAATAGTAGGCTATGTGTGCCAGGTTTTCAGAATGTATGCCAGATTTTCAGAAGCCAGCAAACATTTCTTATCGTTAACGGGTTAAAGTGGGCGGGCCCTCACAAAGGAGGTGTGTCTTGTACATAAAGGGGCGGAACCGGGAGAGTTCCTCACCCTCGTGTGTTTGAAGCAGTCAGCTGAGCCCAACTTGTGTGGACGCGGCTTTGACCTCGTTGAGCATGCGGGAACACAAGGAGAGCGTTTAACCCTGCGCGCAGTTTGTCATTCCAACTTGTATACAACATTACCCAGTTAAAAAACAGTCCTTTTAATTCAGCTTCGCCGTTATTTTGCCGTGAAGAATACTGCTTTGAAGGTGAGTATTAAAGGTAAAGCGTTAAACTGTCTACGTTTAAAACATATGGTTACTTGCTCGTGCTATGGTTTATAGATTATATTTGGATGTGCTTTAGGAGCAGTCACGTTGAAAAAGTGTTTTGTACGAAGCGTTTCACTGTCAAACATACTCGTTACTAGAAAAAGGCTAATATATTTCACAATACAGTTTATATTTATAGATTAGAAACGTGCACAAGTTCTATATGATCGAAAGGTGTCTCGTGAAGTCACGCGTTTACAAACAACCTGATGCGTTTATGTAAGTTCAGATAGTATTTTTAGCAGTGTACCTGTATCGTGTTTTCTGTTAGTATCATTTGTTGCAGAAAATTCACATTTGTCCAAATCTTTTTCAACTTGGTTAAATGGCGACCTTTACATTTCAACGTTATTGGTCTGAAACACGATGCGCAGGTTTTCATACATTGCGATTTAGCAATAACGTTAATAAACGTCACTGTGTTTGTTTGTGGTTACGCTATCAGGGTCCGTTCACACCAAACACGTCCTTGTGTCTGAATAGACTAAGTTGATCGCAACGAACGGAACAGAACGCGGGTGTCTCGAGACGCTTTTTAAAAGTCCTTTTTTAACTTGACACGATGGATTTTGCACGAGACCCGGCGTAACCATCAAAGGCGTCTTTTAACTGCCTACTTATTTCGAAAAAAACAATTGAAACACTGTGCAGATGGATGGAAACATTTGTTAGGTGTGAACAACCCCTTAAGACTTGAACTCTTAGGCTTTAGACTAATAGTTTGCTATTTAAATAGCTTTGTGGCGAGACTTATGAGTGTTATGCTTGATCTTGTAGGCTACTCTAGAGTGGTGTGATAGCCCACATGTTAAACTGCATCATAATCTTACACAATAGGAGTTTGCAAGTGTTTTGGTTTCCATTTGTCACATGTACAAACGAGCTGGGATTTTTCTTGTCAAACAATCATCCTGATGAATTGGCCAGAAAAGTTATGTAATATTCTTGTGCCAAAACTTTCTCTTTATCCTCACACACTAATGCAAAGAAGGTGTATCTTTTTTCTTTTCTGTCAAGGAAGGAAGTGAAGTTGTTCTGTGGTTCTCTAACAATAGACCAGCCAAGTGCTGGGGTTGGCTTTTAAAAGGCATGTTCAGGCACACATAGGCCTATATGAGCTCGCTCTCTCTCTCTCTCACACACACACACACACACACACACACACACACACTAACCACAACTAACAATGTGTGTGTGTGTTTTATTTGGCAGATACTTTATTTTGCAAGGAGCAAAACGGCAACTCCAAATTGACACCTCTAGGGCTATGGAATTAAATTTGATGTATTTCAGTTCAGAATTGTATGCACCTTCAACTCAATAAGAGATGCACAAATGAGAAGAAGCTTGATAACTTCAAATACAAGGACAAGTTCTGGTTCAAATGTTTCCACAGATCGTTTCAGTTCACCTTATTTTACTTTTAATTTTATGCATTGGCCTTCCCTTTAAACCAAGCTTATGTGAGATTTGATGGTTTGTTTAGGCCGAGCATTCGATTCCATGGTTTCCACCAGACTGGGACGTCGTAAGTGGAGGGAACATAGGGCCTAGTGGCTATAGCGGCACTTCAGCGCAGAAACATAATGTTCACAACACATTACATTTAAAATAGTCTTGCATCGCCTTGCTGGAAAGCAAAAGACACATTTAATAGGTCCTGATTTCAGTTTCTCTCCCTCCATGCAAAACAAGCTAAATTCCATTATATTAGCTATGCTGATGAAAGTGGTTAGGAAATGGTTTCAATTGCTATTGCTCACTCTGCTTGCTCTGTAATGTTATGTTGCTATAGTTACAAACAGCGCATTAATATCGAAAGGTGATTAAAACTGACCGGAACTACCTGTGCATTCAATGGATTGAACTGCATGTATTCCAGCCAATCAGAATCGAGTATTCAAACAGACCATGGTTTTAACATTCTTATCTCACTGTAAACACCGAAGTAACACGTAAAGTGTGCAAGCTTGAGAGAAAATGTTAGCAAATATGGAAATCAATATGTAAACAATGTTTGTATATACAGACTGATTGTATGGCTCTTGCTCAAAATATGAATATTAGCAAAAAAATTATTTATTATAAAAATGGCAGGATAATAAATTTAGAAGAGAAATATACAGATGAAAAATGATTAAACGCAAGTTCCAGAAACAGCATCAGAGAATGAAGCAGTAGGCCCATCACACAAGCCTACTGCTTCTATTAATGTTTTAGCCTCCAACACACTTGTAACATTTTCAACAGAGTACATTTGACCTGGATTGTAAAAATATAAATTGGCCATCTTTATGAATGCCAAGTACACAACATGTATTACATATGCATTCTCAGGTTAATTTACATAACATAATAATAGCAATAATAACTTTCACGATTGACTAACGTATTAGCGCAAGTGCCATTACTACTGCCATTTATATTATTCAGTATACTATGCACACAAACCTGATGGTGGCATACATATCAGACATGCCATTTATGGCTCAGGGTAATATCAATCCTGTGTTCATCATGCTCGTAGTGTACTTTACCTACACCAGAGGTAGAAGACCTGTGAAGAAGGTGATTGAGGTGTAGAAAATAAAGAAAATTATTCCTCAGAGGACAGTGAGAATGTCACTGTGAAGGACCTAAGATTTAAGTGAGTAAATGTTTGTGTATCATATCCTTGCAAAATTGTTTAAATGATCCTAAATATTCTCACCGGTATAGGGTTTTCAGCTTTCTTAAGTTTTGATTTATTTAGTTGTTTTCTTATTTCGATTTAGCCAGACGTGCTTTTGAATGAAGGCAAAGTGCTGTTTTCCGGTGGTCTGTATCTTTTACTGTTAAATAGCTTGAAAGGATTGAAATGTTATGGACTTCAAAGCACAATGTCTCTGTTAATAAACCAAAATTCAAATTAAATATTGTTAAATTGTCATTTTCATCTCTAAGGGGATGCTTGATATGATGTACATGTTTTTTTAATACTGTTGGTTTAAATAATACATCAGGGATTCACCAGCGATTACACTACCAGCGAGTGCTATGTGTATAGTTGTACACTATTATTTGAAAAAAGTGTGACACATAGCATGGATGATGGGATGATGGGGAAAGGGGCCCCCACACACTGTCTTTGCACAGGCCCCAGGATTCTGTGCTATGCCCGTGCCACCAGATACAGCAGTTGAGTAGAATTGCCTCCTAGCAACTTGCAGCCTGAAACTACGGCAATTAAATAGAGCATAACAGTCTGATTCCGTAAGTAAAAATCCCATTCATTTTTTCCTTAGGCAGGGCTCTACAATAAGAACTGTCTGATGGCACGGTGCCAGTGTGAGAAAGACTCGGGCCAGTTGCTAGAACTGTCACTTGTCTGATCGGGCCAGTGCTGCATTTTTAACATTAGTGCAAACAAACAACAAGCGAGAGAGCACAACATTACACGGAGCAAATGAAGTCTTCTAACCAAGGAGCGATCATGAGTATATTTATCTCGCAAAGACGTGCAAATGCATAATATACTGGATGCGACAAGGCACAGTTGTGTGCACGCACAGGATCGTGCAGACACTGAGTGCACTCTCCTAGCACTGTTCTTGCTCTTTTCCAAGTGTCTTAGCAGCAGCTATTACCAATGTGTAGAAAATAGCATGAAAAACCCCCACTTCCTGAATTTCGTAGTGGGATTTAACGTGTATCCCACATTATACCCACACATTCCGTGTTCACAGAGCACGAAATCCCTACATTTTTTGTTTTCACATGGTGAAAATTAGTAATCCACACATTAGAACACAAGAAATCAAGTTTCTTTCTATAGGACTGAAAATCCATGTATCTCCGTGCATAATGTCTCGTCATCTTCTCTGTCCTTGCAGCGTAGACTGTTTAACATGCATGTGCCCTAGTAAAGGGACTGAGTGCTAGTTTTATTTCCACTGTAAAAAAAAACACAAATATTTTCTCATTAATTCACCTTTAGAGATGAAGCGCCAAATGGACATAATAAACTTGGTTAAACCCCAGTTATACAGTGTGTCTGGAAATCATGAGCTGCTCAATATCCAAAATGTACATATAAAAATATGCATTTAATTAGGTAATGTTTCTAAACGTACACATTAATTCGACATGATAATAGCGTTTGATATGAAAAGAAGCAAGATCACTATGGCTATTTGGCTATTATTATCAGAGCTGTTGAGCTGCAGGGTAAAGATGAATATTTGAAAATGTCTTCTACTTTGTATTAAAAATGTAAAAAATATTTATCTTTGGACATATTTTTTTTTAAAGCCATGCTGGTAAAAACAGCTATTTGTAATTTTTTTTTTTTTTTTTTTTTTTTTTTGTTGGGTCCAGTGAAAATTTTGGTAGGGCCAGTAAAAATCTGAAGCACTGGCCCAGCCATTGATGGGGAGGAAAAGATTTTTAAGGATTACATTTGCATTTATGCATTTGGCAGACGCTTTTATCCAAAGCGACTTACAGAGCCCTTATTATTGGGACAATCCCCTCAGAGCAACCTGGAGGTAAGTGCCTTGTTCAAGGACACAATGGTGGTGGCTGTGGGGATCGACCAGCGACCTTCTGCTACAAGATATGCGCTTAGCCCACTACGCCACCACCACTCCAAAGCTCCAAAATTTATTTATCAATGGTATAGTTTCTGCTTAAGCCATCAGTCTTAAACAAGTTTAATTGACCGTTCGGTAAGCCCTGCCTTAAAAGCGTTTCAGACCATTCCTGTCTTAGCAACTGTTGCCCCGCCGCTAGTTCTCTGAAAAGTGCTTGCTTTTTTTACAATGAGAGCCTTTGGGAGAAATGTGTGTTAGAGCAGTTTTAGCATGATTTTATGGAAATTATCCAAAAAAAATAAATGTTGTTTCTGGGTCATTTTATAATGACCTAGAGGAGATACACGCACTGTTTTTTCTTTTTTTTTTTTTAAAAAATAAAACTTTTAAATAAATATTGAGAAGAAGATCCTATGGATTAGTGTAATTCCTTATTCCCAAATTAATGTGCATCATCATCGAGGACATCTACATTTGCTCCAAGGTAAATTAAAGCTTATAACTTAACATTAATTTAGGTATTGATTCAGGTCTTAGTAAAGGTTATGGTAAATTAAGCACTATAAGCAGTGCTTTTCGCTTATACTAATGCTACAAGGTTTGTAATTGCTATTAAATGACCCTTTTTTTAAAGTGACCGTAATAATCATCAGATAAACATGTATTACAATGTCTTTATTCCATCCCACATAATATTATCCATTCCATTTATGAGAATATCTGGCCAAAAATTTTGCCGTTCACGGCAATCTCCCATTCATTCCTACGGGGAGTTCTGCAGAGCTTGTCACAGCGTGCAACCGTAACCAAGGGGGGCAGAGCTTAGTGAAGGGTCAAATGTGGAATTACTCCTGCTTTAAATCAAAGTTTGAATGTTGTGATTTACCTCAAAGCTTGTTGGTTTGGATAATGGTTTAGAAGTCTTTTATGAACTAAGTTACTTAAAAATTAATGGGAAAAATGCTTCTGGAACAAAGTGGGTGGGACTGATGCACTGCATTGCTGTTAGTGTGTAAACGAGTGCCCCTTAAAGGAATATTCAGGGTTTGATGCATGTTAAACTCAATTAACAACATTTGTGGCATAATGCTGAGCACCGCAAAAATGTATTTAAACTTCCCTTCTTTTCAAAAACAAAACTTCTGTTTTGTGGGGCACTTACAATGAAAATGAATGGGGCCAATCCATAAATGCTAGAATTCTCGCAGTTTAAAATTATTGCCACAAGAAGTAAACAATATGCATGTTAACATGATTTCAGTGTGGTAAAATCCCTTACTAACCTTTTCTGGGTACATTTTTATCCAATTTTACAACTTCGTTACCATGACGATGTAACGCAGCAAATCCTAAAACAACTATAAAAATTACGATTTAAACAACTTTAAACAAAGTTTTAATAGAAGAATCAATGTGAGTGCTTATATAAAATTATAAGCTTTACATTTCTACCTAAACCCCCCCCCCCCCCCCAAAAAAAAAATTGGCCTCTTCACTTTTATTGTACAGCTACTGTAAGTGTTTCACTGTAACCTCAATGTTTTATTTTATTTTAAGAAAAGGGAGTCAAAATTAGTTTTTGTTATAATCAACATTATGCCATAAATGTCAGTCGATTGAGTGAGCTTAAATTGTATTGAAACCAGAATTTTCCTTTAATAAAATTTCTTGGGGCAAGAGAGATTGATGACTCAAGAGACTGTTCAGTTCTGTCAGTTTCTAGCAACTGATCAGTCTGAACTAGAAACTTGAAAGTATACCTGCAACTTGGCTCGGCAACAATAGCTCTTAGATATCCGTTTTCCACTGACAGAAACATTTATTAAGTCTAATTTTGTTTATTTTGTCTCGCTGTCTAATGTTAGGATTTGTAATTCTGTCTATCTCTCTCGCTGCCCTACTCAATGCAAGTATTCATCCAAAAAATAAACAAAAAAGCATGCGCTCCGCAGTCTCGTAAAATTGCAATTAGCATGCTAAAATGAGGGAGAGAGAAAGAGAAATGAGGTGGAAGAGTAGTTTGTGCTATTATTAGCTTTGGCCACATTGAGTCTTTGGGGAAAGAGAGAATAAGCAAAAGTGCAAAGGTTGTAACAGGGAAAGTAGTGGTACATGTGCTCCTAATTTAACTATTGGTGACTGATCAAGACCTATTGTGTTTGTTTTGGTCAGATTTGCTAAAGTCTATACAAAAGTGGTTTGGGGCAATCCAAAGCTGGTTTATTTAAAGAAGGAATACACTAAACATGGCTGGACTTGGAAGAGAAATCGGCCCGGGATTTTACACAGCAACTGGCCCAAAAGTTGTAGTTCGCTGACCTTTTCGTGGTCCGTTCTGTATAACGCGATGACATTTAGCGTATTAGCCCATTTCGCGGCCGACCCACCAGACTGCTTGGTTTTCCCGATGGCCAATCCACCCCGTATTGGCCAAAATTGCGTTGGCCCACCTGGAAAATCCCTGGTATGCCAGATTACCAGTCCAGGAACTGTCTTAAGCAAACTTCAATGGATCACATGGACAGACAGTGGGAACTCATCGGTTTTTGTTGCACACTGTCAAGTATGATTGATTTTTCTTGCTCTTTTATGTGCATGTATGTATGTATGAATGTGTGTGTTTGTGGTCACACAGGTGGTCATGTTAGATTCTGACCTGATTTTGTGGTTTTGGAACACACACATACCCAGCTGCCTCCGATAGATCATCAGTCTTTCACAGGGCAGTAACTCTCTTGATCTCCCCACCATACCACTGCTGGCTTCGAAAGTCCAAAGATCTTCCATACAATCCAATACAGCACAATACACCACTCTTCTCCATTGTCCAGTGTATTCCACTGCTGAGTGTTAAAATTAGCTCAGCTCCCTTGGTTTGCGCACTAATGTTCTAGCAATATCTAATTTACGACACAAACCCAACTTTCTTTGGATTAGCTCAAGTCTTATGATAACCCTCTCAAGAATCATGATAACCCTTGATTTCTAACAAACAAAAACGTACTGCACTTGCAACAGAAGTCTTCATGGCAAGCACTTTCCCCATTGACTTGTATTGTAAGTGCACTTCTGTACAAAATATTTTTGCTGGATTTTTACAAACTGAAGTACAAGTCAATCTAATTTTCTGTGTTAATAGATGTTAACTTGCAATTAAAGGGATAGTTCACATCATGTTTTTCCAAACCTGTATAAGTTTAGAAAATTAGGTTTGACTTTGGAGAGTGGTCTTACCTACTCAGAATGTATGTTTTATGTATCAGTAGCATAGGTTTATGATGTAATCTCTGTTAATATTCTGCTTTCTCTTGAGTAGATCTAGGTTTTTCAACTTGAGGGAATCACAAAATAATTAAGAAAATGCAATGCATTACTTTTATGCTGTCCACATTGATGTTTGTTTATTGTGCTTTACATAATGACAAATAACACTGCTGTAAATAGAGCCAAAAAGACTTCTTTCTGAGGAGTTGTCATCCATATGTAGGTCACCAAATTCTACACATGTATACCACTTGTCACACCATCATATTGAGCAGCCCAGCTGTTACCCTGTATGACTGAGATGTAAAGCTTGTTTGGCAAGTTTAATTCTACTGACTTGTTCAAACAAATGATGCTTAAGGTATCTTCATCTTGTCATTTTGGATGCATCTGTTGACCATATGAAGGACAATATTCATAATAAGCGTTCTTTGAAAGATTGTCCAATCCATGACAGTGTGGTGGCCAACTCTTGATGTGAGAGTAGAAAGGTTTCAGACTGAGAATGGCTTTCTTGTTCTCCTAATTGAGCATTCCACAAAGATTTGGGATCCCTATTATAGAGTAAAGAGGGGGTACTTGACCTGTATTTATATTTACTAAAGGGAGGACGTGTACAGGACATCTTGGACTGTTCATCTGAGCCTTGAAATTCCTCAGCAGCCATGAGAAGCAGTGATGGAATCTGTCCACCCTCTTAATTTGTGTCCCTGATAAGACCGTAGTGCATCATCAAGCATTTAAGCCATCTCGAAACAAAGATCTCCAAGAACCGTTAACAATGTTTTTGGTGCTTTGTGCATATTTCTCATCATAGTCTACAAAGCTTTTCTTGTTGGTTCTTGTGTGGAATGCTACCCAAAACACTGGACCATATCGGTATGTGGCAGCTTTATATAGTGTCTGATATCTTAACAATAACAGGTTGGATTACGTAACCAAAACAATAGAGCCTCTGTCAATCAGTACTCAAAACGTTAAATTATCTGCTGGAGACACTTGAACTTGGAAACCTTTTCCCTTTTTTTTACGCAGTGGATTTCAACACCACGTTTAGGCCTCCGTTTCATTCTTCGAGCCACCACATGATGCAGTAAATGAACCCTGGTGAACTAAAAAAACAACAAAATAAAAACACTGAGGTGATTGTAGAAAGATGATTTGTCATCCATCTAGGCTTCGTGCAGGCAGTTAAATCTCAACCATACTGATTTCGCAAGTTGCATCAGTATTTGCTGTTAAAAAATGACTTCATTGCATTTGTCAAGTGCATGTGGTTTTCAGTTTGTAACACATGCTGCTTTTAGCCAGTGTGTACTAGAGCGTGCTCCGAGCATTTGAATGATAAGAATGTAGGTCTGTTTTTAGAGTTTGGAGGGAGAAAACAGCAAATTTGATTTCTGAAATAAAAGCCGTACCCTACTGACTGAAATTCTCATTGGTCAACGGATGCTTACGTCAGAGTGCGTTGTAGCAAAAGTCAAAATGTTCTCAACTATGGGTCACATGACAGAGCATCACTTTAGCAAGCCATTGTGTTATTCCTCTGCTTCCTTGCAAAGCACAATCTTCTTTAAAACCAGTGGATTCACAGCATAAACTGTAGTGTGTAATCCCTTAGGGGCTGTTCAGATCGAACGTTTTCTTGCGCAATGAATCAAACTGAATGCAAATGTCTTGAGTTTTTTTTTAACTTGACATGACGTCTAAAGTACGCGGCGCCCTGCACGAGATGTGGTGCAAAAGTCTAAGACGTCCATCTAGCATGTTTACTTAGAAAAACAATTGGAAAAACAGTGAAGACATGCAAAATCACATTCAGTGTGATCAACCTCGTAGGTATACCATATACTGTAAACACATGCAGGGCTTCTTCTCGAGCTCTGGCCACTCTTCAACTACATGTGCCTGGTTAAACTTTCATTGGTGGCCTAATAAAGACAACCAAAGAGTGTGGTCTCAATCATTAGCCAGAATATCTGTATGTGTGCATGAATGTGTCGTTTTTCTTTTCTGTTAGTGTAATGAGCTTAGTCCATTGATGCATAGTGGGCCTGAGTTGTCTTTCAATGCTGGATGTTAATTTGAGGATTTGTTGCTGTGCTCTTTCTATTCAGCTGCCCTAGGGTTGAGCCATGAGCCCAGCTTTCAGCACCACACTTTTGGGCTTATTGCTTCTCAGTTTGGACTTCCACTTAGTGTTAAAAGTACCCTGTCAAAAAGCACTTGGGTGCAGGGCTCAAGCATCGCTTCCAAACATGCCAGATCAAAATGTTCCAGGATGGAAACCAAAACACTATTTCTGTCTGGGCTCGCTCCCTCAGCCTCTCCTGTTTTAATCGTTTCTCTTTCTCCATGTCTTTCTTTAGCTCCTTCCCAATCAGTTTTGTACTTTCTTGTACTTTTGCAAACTTTTTAAGTCAACCCTAACACAGCCCCCCTCTCAAAATGTTCTCGCTCTAGGTGAGACAAGTTCAGTATTTTAAGTAGTGAATATTCTGTTGTGTAGCATGCTGTGTCAAACAAGCTGGTGGACAAAATATTCGTACGGTCACAAACAGTCAATGTGCGTTAATGCATGTCTGTGTCAACACCTGATTACGATTCACCAAATACCCTGTTTAATATATCTGTTGTATACCTATATATATTTTTGATAAGTTGCGATCTTCATTTGAATGATCCTGATACAATTTTCTTCCTATGTAAGCAAAATTAACTTTTAACAAAGTGATAACCAAAATCGATCACAAATATGATCAGAGTTGAATCAAGAGCTTGTGAATCAGAATAAAATGTAATTAGCAGTGGTGGTTCTAGGATCAGTGGATATTTGGGGCTTATCCCAGAGCTCTGTGGATACATAAGCATGAGCTTCATGAAAGTTTCATTCTTCGCAAAAAAACAAAAACAAAAAGTGTGTGTGTGTATGTTATATATATATATATGTATATGTATATATGTATATATATGTGTATGTATGTATGAACTTGTACAAAAAAAACTTAAGATACCTGGATTTTGTTTTATTTGTTATGCCGTGACTAGCTTTTTTGTAAAAGAGCTTTTAAAAACGTGTCTCGACACCTGCGATCTCTTCTATTTGTTGCTTAAGTTATATACAGTGGCCCCAAAAGCTACACATAAAAATGCATGAATGGCATTGATTTAGATTACAAATCTTCAAATCAGTTGATATTAATTTAAGATATCACATGCATATAAATGTAATCTAATGATGTTTTTATTTTATCTAACACCATTAGGAGGGCACTGCTGTTACAATTGTTATACAAGATTTTATTAACCAAAATCAAAAATTGCACCGTGCTTGTCAAAACTAATTATTATTATTATTTACTCTCTGTATCCATCTCACTCAGATTCTCTCTCTCTCTCCACCCACCCCCCCACACCCCCATCTGTCTCTCTTTCAAACTGGTGCACAGGGGTTTGGTGGAGGTGAATGTGACTGCTCCGATTATCTGCAGTGACTTTGAGCATGGCCTTAGCTGGATGCCCAGACTATTTTCTCCACCATCCAAAGTACCAGGTAAACTCCAGCACATTTTGAAGTCTACACATGGAGCCAAGACACATCCTTTCAGGTTCAACAAGGCACTGGGTCAGTGTGTCCTAACCATGCTATAATACATTTTTAGGCAGAATATGCATATATAAATTGCACAAACACACTCGCATACATTCACATGTACTCCTCAACCAGCATGGGGAAACTTGTAACTCCATTGCGGCAGAAGCCGGGCTTCCCAAGGGTTCTGTGGCATGTCTGCATGCCTTTCGTCGCCATGGTGTTGCCATGGTGGCACACAGCTGACTTGCTGACATGCAAAGTGGTGGCTGCTGCTATTTATACTCTGGCTGCACAGTCAGCCCTCTCTCTGTCGTCTTCTCCTCTACAATATCATCCATTTCATTTCAACCTTATGAGCTACCCATCCCTTCCACAAGCTTTTGCGTTTTCAATACACTAAAGTTTCAGCCCCTCCCCCTTTTTCTCTAACCCCTTTCCTCCAATTCCCCGACCTGGTCGCCTATACAAGTTGTGTGGTGCTTGTGAACGTGGCAAGACTTTAGTGTACACAGCACAGGCAGGGGTGTGGGCTGCTCACTCTCTGTGGTCATGTAGAGCTCTGCAGGGGGTTTCTCACAGCCACAGGGAACTAGCCTGTGGACACATCCCAAATATCCAGCAAAGTGACTGGTTCTGCTGTTTTTCTCTTAAGCGTTGCAGAGGACCGCCCATATTTAGCATTTACCCCTGAAGCCTGCAATGCGAGTTAAAGACCCCATGGAACCAAAATAGGATTTTTGTGGCTTTTGGTCCATGTCTATTTGTTTTAAATCTATATGCTATTGTACTTCTAAAGGTGTGATCACATTTACCTTTGCATGGAAAAATTCTACATACAAAATACAGCCATCTCAATGTGAATCTGTGAAATCAGGAAATTCACCAGATGGACTCCAGGTAGTGAAACACTTTAAAAAATTTGCCTAGGTTTTATATTTGGTAAACTTTTTACATGCACATTCATAACATTGACCAATAGGAAGTGACCTCCGTGTGGGCGGTACTTCATAAATAGCTACCTGGAATATACGCAATGGACGAGGAAATCATTTTAGCTTGACATTCTTAATAATGTCACTCTCCCGGAGTATGAAGTGCAGCATAAAAAAGATGCTTCTTGACTAGTAGTTTTTGCAGGTTTCACACTCGCTTCACATCCTTTCACGCCGCCTTCATCTGTGAAATTTTGCCGTGCAAATGTAATTGTGACTGAGCCTTTTAATGTCTCTCCCTAAAACTACCTGCAACCCACTAGCAAGTAGCAAATCATGGTTCATGGCTAACTAAAGCCTGTTTGCTAAAATTTAAAGGGACGATCCCATCAATATGTCCTGTCCAAACTTGTTTCGATAGGAAGTACGTCAGCGCAGGACGGTGATTTCATGGGGCCTTTAAGTTGATTGCACCAAAAACGGTTATATTTTAGTTTTGCATGCCCATTTTCCACCCTCTTTTTGACGCTTTGAATTGAACTGGCTGTTTTTACAACTGTACCTTTTAAGACTCTATATATAAATGAATTCTGTTATGATTGGCTGACAGAATAACTGCATAACATTTTTCGAATGACCCATTTTTGCAGCTTAGTTTTTCTGTAATGATCTGGATCTTTGTATTGTAAATGTTTGATATGTCTACGTAGAATATAAAAACTCTTATTTTTAAAAAAGCAAAGTCCTGTTTTCCATGATTTTAACCTGAGTTATTTTTATACCCCCTGTTTATATTTCACTTACATTTTCCTTCTCTTTTTTTCCCCTTTTATTTAATTCCTTTTTTCCTTCAAAAACTCTCTCCACATTTTTTCTTATCTAGCCTTTTATGAGAAGTGTATCATTCTGAATGTCTTAACTGCTAATTTAATTGTTGGTTTTTGGTACCCTCCTCTCCTGACTTCAGTTATGTTTGGGTTGTATGCAAGTGTTGCAAGTATTAAGTTGCTTGTGTTGTGTAGTGTGGCGAGCGGGGGTGCGTGGCCAAGCGATGAGGGATGGCTGGGGGAGAACGATCGCAATTAGCCGGGAGAGGGATGAGGTGGAGCTGGAGCCACAGTTCGAGGGAGAGATGCATGAAGCTGTCTGTATGTGTCTGCGTGTCAGTGTGGTGTGTGTGCTGAAAAGAAAACCTTTTGTGTACTGCTGAAAGTGGTGTCTTATTGTTTGATACTGAAAAGTTCAGCAATAAATATCTATCAGGGATTGTTCACCCTGTCCACACTTCCTCCTTTCCATATAAAGAACTTGGTCTGTTACATGTAGTTAATGAGGATGAAGATTAGGGTCGTAGGTCAAATGGCGACTTGGAATAGTGTTTCAGGTTTATAGCAGGGGACAAGAATCTGTTTGGTCAGACTTGAAGTGTCTTGGGTTAGAACCAAAATGTGAGTGGCCAGCAATGGTATGTTTGTATGTTGTTGTTGTTGTTGTTATTATTAAGCAGTTATGAACGCACACGTGCACAAGTGTCGGTTGATGCTGTAACGGTATAAAATGGCAAGATATTGCTTTAAAGGTCAGAGGTCAACTCCTAAATGCTTTGGCTTTCTAACCACTGTCACGTGACCTGCCTTTCTATGAATTTCGCCTCTTTTGTTGCCCCGTGCAATTAGCTGAGGGGTTAAGGTTTACATAACGGCCACAAGGCCTGGAGCCCATCCAAGTGCAGCACACACATACACACACACCCTCTCACATTCCTGTCATCCCCTGCTACTGATCCTGGTGTTTCCCACTTTGTGCTTAATTTAAAAAAACCTTTTATCATGCTTGTAACTTAAATTAAAATTAAAAAAAATTATCTGAAGTAGGGGTTAACACTGTTTCAGCCCTTTTTACATGGGGGGATATATGCTGAACTCTTTCTGTTGGTGTGCAGCATTTGTTGACTTTCTGAGTGTTTTACACTGTGCAAGATTAACAGTTCACTGGCTAAACTTTAGAGAAGCTCTTTCTCAGAGCTGTAAATTTCCCCCACTCGTTTTTATAGATGTTTTTCTCTTTTCGGAGAGCCGGCTGGCTTAGAGAGAGAGCGAGAGAGAGAGTGCCTAGGAGAGAAATAGACAGAAGAAAGGCAAAGAAGAGAGCATGGGGACCTCTGGCAGAGACTAGTTCCTGGAAACTCGGCTTCCATGTTCTTAGGTTTCCTAGAAAACTGGAAATTGAAAATGTGGCCTTATTTTTATTTTATTTTTTTTTCCTCAACTACTTCAAGCTTTTTGTATACTGCTTTGAATTATATGGTGTGAGAGAGGGAGTGTGTATGTGTGTGTTTGAGAAGACGAGCTGTTGAATGCATAGTTTGCCTTTTTTGTTCTTGGCTCTGTGTTGATGCATTGGGAAAGAAGGATTGGACTCACTCTTTTCTGATTTTCACTTACACAAATGCACTTGTCTTTTGCAGTAGGAATCGCATGCAATCTGGGCTTGCTCACATCCATTCTGTTTTTGAATTCAGTATCAGTACATGCAGTATATAAATTAATGTCTAAAATTAATCTGCTAGTAAATCTATGTTCCTGCTTAAACTGTCTGACCGCCTATCATTTTCTCTTCAGGACAATGTTGACCACACCGCCTCTCACAGACCATCCAAACTCATTGGTTCAAGCTTTCAGCAGTCTTCCAATCGGGGCTCTCCTAATCAACCAGGTGGGTTGTTTTAAAGGGTCACTGCATAATTCTCATGCATGCAAATTACAGAATGATTTAAACATATCAGTTAAGCACTTTTCCACTGCACGTTACGGCTCAACGCTTTAATTTCTGAGCTTTCTTTTCCACTGCTGTTTAGTGCTGCCTCAACATTGGTGGGATTATGGCCGCCTCTACTGCCGTGATGTCTTAAACATGACAAAACAATAACACCACCGCTAGCTGTTAGCTACTAGCTCATTATGCTGCATAAAGCTGTTGCATGGTTATTTTACGCAAGTGTAACAGTTAAATTGGCCTGGTTGTTTTAGATGCAAGCTTTCCAGTAGCTGGTCAACTAAATAAAGTGAAGCTTTCAGAGTATAGAGTTAACATACCATCCTTCATCATGGACTCAGGGCCCACTCCCACCCATTGCTCGCCGGTCTAGATGGTGTCCATTTGGTAGAAACTTCCACTTTTCCTTGATGGTTCTGTTTCACTTTGGCTCTGTGTCACTATCAAAACTTTGCTCTGTTTGCTTGAGCATCAGACCAGCCAGCCAGATATGACAATATTTTTTGCAATTCATTTTGGTAATGCTTGTGGTGCAGAAATTAAACCTTTTAAAAGTATAGTTTACCCAAAAATGAAGAGTCTAATCATTTACTCACGTTGTTTTATACCTGTATGACTTTTTTTTTTCTTACATTGGACACAAAAAGATGTTAGACAGAATGTCGGTATATCATGAACACCCATTCGGGCACTGGCAAGGGTGTTCGTCCACTTAACACTGGAATATTTATGACTCGATCACCTGTGGCACGATAACAATGTTGCGTGTTTAAACAACTGTTATTATTTTGTAACATTGCTGTACAAATGACCCTATCATGCATTTTTATGGTAAATATTAAAATGTTATTATGAAAGATAAATGCATTTATAAAAATACAAAGATATATTTTTTTTATCATCTTAAAACTCTAATATTTAAATGTGCTTCCCTTCCATGCACATTATGGATGAAAGATGCTACAAACAGCATCTCCTTTAAAGAGAAATTATGGGTTTAACTTCATAATTTTAAACTCATCTTCTAATGACTTGAGAGACTTCAGAAGATATGACGTTGTTTACGGTAAGTTAAAAATTTAGGACGCGAACGTTTTAGTGCAGTGAAGCGATTTTTGCTATTAGGACAGCCCTAGAAATGGCTGAATCCTGGGGCAGTGTCCTGTCTGCTGTTCTAGGGAGCTTGAGACACACCCAAAGTGAATTGTGACAGAGGCCAACATTTCTGTCAATGGCCACATCCACAGTAAACTGTGTAAAAATCGTTTTCCGAAGTTTGCAGTAATGGAGAGGCGTAAACATAGTGAAAGCTCCATTCTGTTCTAGTGTGGATGTGAGGTGTTAACAAGTGTGGATGTGGCTTTCCGTCTACTTTTTTGTTCCGCGAAACTAAGTCATGCGGGTTTGGAACAATATGAAAGTGAATAAATGATAATGTGGGTTTTTTTTTTAATTTTTTTTTTTAACGGTTACATTTAAGTGTTGCATTTTGAATGAGAAAATCTCATTCTTCCCTAACCTATGCAGTGTAGAGGCAGCATTTCACCCCTGATGTTATGGGTGTGTGTGTGTTCACTTGTGTGCAGCAAGTCAATGGGTTCTGTAAGGTCACTGGGGTTACTTGTGACCCCTCCTGTTGCTGCAGTGGTTGTGTGCACTAAGGGCTGTATATCCTCCATGGGCTCTGCAAGCCAGGGCCTACCCCAAATCTTGAGCTGTTTTATAGCTGCGAGCAAAGCTGTTGACCGCAGATCTTTTTGTGTGCTTGTGTGTGTACACGTTGTGAGTGTGTACCCGACTCTGCTCTCCAGATGCTGCTTTGCTGTAACGTGTCACTACCCTGAAGCATATAGATTTTTCAGAAAGCCACGGCAGGCTTTTTGTGTGCAGACATGTATACATTGCGGGCTGGCCAAGTTGGTCAGGGTTGTCAGAAATACTGACATTGATACATACATGCGCGCACACACACACACACTCAACTGGGCAGAAGTATATATGCAAGAAAGCACACAGAAGGTTGAATAGTGGCCCCAAAATATATTTGGACACTTAAGCTACACTGCAAAATATATTAGTCTTTATATAACAAAAAAAAAAAAAAAAAAAAAATGTATGCAAAACATTTCACAAAAAGAAGTTTGTATGGTTGCAAATTATATATATATATATATATAAGACTTCTTGTTGAACATTAAAGAAAGTTTTGTACACTTTGTGGTTATCAAACTTTAGTTAACCCATTGAAAATATGACGAATAACACCTTTGGTTATTTGGCTAGGACATCTGTGTGAACTTAAGGGAAACTGACTTGATACATCCACTAAAAATCACCTTGGCTGGATATTTAGTGTGACTTAAGTATCCAAAAGTGTTCAAATATTTTTTTGGCCACTTTATGCCTTACTCATTCACAGACAGACACTCAAGGATAGACACACACAGAAAGCCCATAAATCTGTCTTGTGTTTGTTTCTGGTCATATTTGGCCATGCATTGGGGTGTGTGAGCACATGCACGCTTGCTCTTACATGTCTGTATTTGTGCTCTATAAGTTGGAGTTATATTGGGTGACCTACATTCTGTACACACACAAAAAGAGAGCTAGAGAAAGGGAGGCAAATAGTTGGGCACACAAGGTTGGACCGTCTTCTAACACAATGTTCCACTGCACAGAAAGAGAGCTGAAAGAAAAACATCAGGAAAGAGCAATTTTGTCTACATTAGCCTCTGAAGAAATCAGTGTATCCTCTTTTATAAACGTACTGTGAATACTAACATAGGAATCTCTTTTTTTATAGATTGGCTCTGTAAAAACAATGGCATTACAATGGTAACATGTCCAAAAAACGTGGTGTTTTTTTTTGTTACTTATGCCATGCACATGGTTAATTACATGGTTTGTTACATGGTTTTCAAGGGTACTTGCAAAATACCATGGAATTATCATGGAGTTACCAGAGTGTCCATGTCTAAATAAACATGGTATTTGTGCCATGCCCAAAAACAGCATGGCATTACTGTTGTACCATGGCCATATAAACATGCTGTTACAATGGTACCATGTTAAAAAAAAAAAAACATGGTTTATCATGGTATTATGTCCAAAAGTTATGGCAACACCATGGTACCATATCTAAAACATAAATAACTGTGGTATTAATATATAAAAAAGGTGTTACCCTGGTAAGGGTGAGGTGTTACCCTGCAAAAAGCCATGGTATTTCCATGGTACCATATCCATAAAAGCATGGCATTACCATGGTACTATGTCTAAAAAAAAAAAAGGTATTACTATTGTACCATGTTCAAACCACTTGATATTAGCATGGTACCATGTCCAAAAACATGGTATTACCATGGTAAATGCCCAAAAGGCATGGCATTACCATGGTACAATGTCAAAAAATCCATGGTATGCATGGTTACATGTTCAAAAACATGGTATAACATAGTACCATGTACAATAAAGTGTGGCATTACTATGGTACTATGTACAAACCACATGGTATTACACCATGGTATATGTCCAAAAGGCATGGCAGTACCATGAAACCATGCCGAATAAAATAACCTTGGTATTACTATAGTACCATGACCAAAACAAATGGTATTTCCAGGTTACCTTGTCCAAAAACATTATAAAACCATTGTGTATGTCCAAAAGGCATGGCATTACAATTGTACCATGTCAAAATATAAATAAAAACATGGTATTACCATGTTGCAATGACATAAAAATGGTGTTGCCAAGGTACCATGTCCAAAAGGTTGTTCATAAACATGGTATTGCTTGATGTAATTTCCAATAAAGCATGGTATTACTATGGTACCATGTACAAACCATATGACATTACCATTGTACTATGTCCAAAAACATAGTATTACCATGTCCAAAAACATAGTATTACCATGGTACCATGTCCAATAACATAGTATTACCATGGTATTTGTCCAGAATGTATGGCATTACCATGGTGCCATGTCCAAAAAAATAAAAATAACCATGTCAAAAACATGGTGTAGCCATGGCAGCCTATCAAGAAAATAGTATTACTATGGTACCGTGTCCAAACCATATGACATTACCATGTCCAAAAACATAGTATTACCATTGTACCAATCCAAGAAATATGATATTACCATGGCATTTGTCCAAAATGTATGGCATTACCATGGTACCATGTCCAAAATAAATATATAAATAATAAAAAAAAAAAATCCATGGTATTATGATTGTACAAACCACTTAATATTACCATGATACCGTGTCTAAAAATGTAGTATTATCATGGTGCCATGTCCAAAAAAATTAACCTTGGTATTACTTTGGTACCATGCCAAAAACATGGTGTAACCATGGTATATGGACAAAAGGCATGACGTTAACATGGTATTATGTCCAAATAAATAAATATCCATGTTAGAACCATGGTACCATGATGAAAATGGTGTTACCATGGTAATATGTCCAAGAAAAATGGTATTGCCTTGTTACATCATCTAAAGAACAATGATAATGCCATAGTGCTTTTTGGTAGTGTTCTGATTTTTTTTTTTTTTTGTGTGCAAGGAATGTGAAGTGAATGAAGGAGAAGAGAGTTAGGGAGGGTGTGGGAAGACAAGAAAACTCTGAAGGCTCTCAAGGCACATTTGAACCAGTCTCCTAGGCCTTGAGAGAAACAAACAGGAAGACTCTTGAAGGTCCCACTGTTTCATAGTGAGATTCATTGTTTACACTGAATAAAACTGATGTTTCCTCTTCCGTATGTGTGCATGAAGTTGAAGAGCAAGAGACTGCTTTTGCCATGTACAGAAGGCAGGACACTTGCCCGTACTCTCCACTTACATACACAAACACTTACACAAGGATACACACGGAAGTGTGTGGGTCTGGGGTATGTACGGAATGCTGCGTTTGGCCACTGCTGGTTTTTGCAAGGAAGTCTGAAGCAGAGCTTTGATTTAGACCTGTTCTGGTATCAGCCTTTCATTATAGAGATGGGTAAATGTTTAAAATGCTAATAAAAATACTAAATAAATCCATAAAATTCTTTATTGATGTACTCCTGTCGTTCCAACCAAGGAACTAGCAAGGAACACAAAATTAGATGATCTGTTGAAAACGCTTTTTCTATTTGCACATTTGTGATACTCGCAGCATTTGATGCGTTTGTAGTCCTCTTTCCAGGCATATCATTAGTAAATGTTTTATTTTTCTACAGGTCTGTACAAGCTGATTTGAGTCTTGATTGTGAAAATTTGTTTGGTTTGCATAATAAAATAAGAGGAGCAGGGATTATGGTATTCAAGGCAATCCAGTCATCAATGCTCATGAAGCTCATGCCAAGCATTGAGTTTGTTATAACTGCTTCGTTAAACTAGCATGCAGTAGGTAGTTGTAGGTTAATTATTGTGCAATTCTAAAAAAAAAAAAAAAAACACCTGCTGATCCTCTCTCAGCACAGAGTAAATCATGATTCATGAGATGTTTTAATTGTGAGGAAGACTGGTGTTACATTTTGTTTTTGGAAATATCTATATCATTTGAGTCATTAATTGTCTCGATTGGTTTGAGTCAGATTTTAGGGGTATGATCAGGCCAAGATGAGTGCTAGGAAATGTGACCCAAGGGCTTACCACTTCAGTGTTCTCATAACTTGATACCGCCACCTTGTGGCTTTTTGCTATTAATGGTACATTGATTGCAACATTTTCAGGATGGAGGTTTATGCCAATCTTTACACTATTCTGATGACCTGGGTTAACCTTGGAAGATTTCAACAACACCATTCTTGTATAATATACATGTTCTATTCATTAGTTTTTACCCAAACTCATAATTTTTATTTAAAATGTTTGACTCTTAAAGGGATAGTTCACCCAAAAATGAAAATTCTCTTATCATTTACTCACCCTAATTGAATGAATGAATGAATGAATGAATGTTGAATTTATATAGTGTTTTTATGATACACTCAAAGCGCTTAACACAGTGAACAGGGGACATTCCTCAACCACCACCAGTGTGCAGCATCCACCTAGATGATGCGATGGCAGCCATAGTGCACCAGTATGCTCACTAAATGCCAGCTGTTGATGGAGAGGAGAGAGTGGACTGATACAGCCAATTAATGGATGGGTGGTATTAGGACGCCATGATTGATAAGGGCCAATGGGGGGAATTTGTCTAGGACACCGGTGTTACATCCCTTCTCTTTACGAGAAGTGCCCTGCGATTTCTAATGACCACAGAGTCATGACCTTGGTTTAACGTCTCATCCAAAAGATGGCAAGTTTTTGCAGCATAGTGGTCCTGTCACTGTACTGGGGTGTTAGGGCCCACACAGACCACATACCTTGAGCACCCCATGCTGGCCTCACAAACACCTCTAGCAGCAACATTATGTCTCCCAGGAGGTCTCCCATCCAGGCACTGACCAGGCTCAACCCAGCTTGGCTTCAGTGGGTAACCAGTCTAGAGCTTACAGGGTGTTATGACTGCTGACCATCTCAGAGGTGTATGATTTTCTTTATTCTGATAAAACACAAAGATTTTTAGATAAAATGTATCTGTAGGTCCATACAATGAATGTGAATGGTGGCCAGACATTTGAATGTCCAAAAAGCACAAAGGCATCGTAAAAGTACTCCATATTGTTTAAATCCTCTCCAGTGTTTAAATCCATGTCTTCAGAAGCAATATATGTTTGCGTTCGAAACAAATCAATATTAAATCCCTTTTTACTGTAAATATCCTTTGACTTTTAAATACTACTTTTGTTTTTGGTGAATTGCATTCTTTGTGCATATCGCCGCCTACGGGGCAGGGAAGAAAACTTCCCTGGCTCAATATTTCACCTCACTTTCATTGTCAAAACGGTTGTTATTTAGGTAATGATTTTATCCAATGTGTCTTAGAGTACCAACACATTTTTCCATAAAATTAAAGTGAATAGTAACTGAGACATTAGTCCTTAACATCTGCCAAACAACTCTCTTTGCGTTCCTGTGGAGAAAGGATGTCATTAAGGTTTTGAACAGCATACGGTTGAGGAAACAATGACAATTACAATTTTTGGTGAACTATCAATTTAAGCATGCAATAGTTCATACATAATTCATGTGTTGCCTCCTTGCTGGGTTCCAACCAAAATTTTGATTACTACAACCATATGTCATAATCAAACAAAATTAATTTAGACAAGCTGAAAAGTTTTCGACATCACTTTGGAGTGAAAGGCCATTAAAAAAGTTCTGGCACACCACTGTGACTGAGCCACGGTTAAAGTCATACTCCGCAAATGAAGAACAAGTGGACACTGTGAATCTTCTGTGGCTGATCTGCCAAAATGTGTCCAATGGCTCAGCTTAAAATCCTCCAGGAAGCCACAGCGGATCTTAAAATGACTCTTCCAAAAAAAATGTGGGCTTGGAGAGTCACAATGTGGAAACCGCCGCTGACCAGCAACATAAACGCTCCTCTTTCATTTGCCAAGAAGCACCTGGCTGGTCCCCAAGACTTTTGGAGGAATGTTCTGCGAGTCAAAAATTGAACATTTTGGATGACATGGGTCCCATTTATATCTGGCATGAAGCAAAATAAGCATTCCACACTACAAACATTATGCCAACAGTCAAACATGCTGGTGACTGTGTGAGAAAGTCTTGCTGTCTCAGAACCTGACTAGCCTCAATTGAATAAATAGAATTGCACGTTGGAATTTAAATGAAATGGAATTACATTGAACACAGGTGAAGCGAAAACACTGATCATCTAACAAGGCCACATGTCAAGGTCTGGGTAGATTTAGATGGTAAGCGAACAATCAGTTCTCGTGGTCAACGTGTTGAATGCAGGAGAAATGGGCAGGAGTGAAGACCTGAGTGACTTCAACAAGGGCCAAATTGTTATGGCTAGCTGAGTGGTTTAGACCATCTCTGAAATGACAAGGCTTGTGCTGCTGGTCGGCAGTGGAGAGTACTTACCGACAGCGCTCCGAAGAGGGACAAACCACAATCCGGTGACCGGGTGTTGGGCGTCTAAGGCTCATTGATGCACAAGGGCAATGAAGGCTATCCCGTTTGGTCCAAACCAACAGAAGCTCTACTGTGGCACAAGACACAGAAAATTGTAATTATGGTTATGGGAAGAATGTGTCAACACAGTGCATCACACTCTGCTGCCTATGGGGCTGCATAGATGCAGAGTGGTCAGATTGCCAATGATGACCCCTGTCCACAATCGAAAGCGCTTACAATGGGCACACGAATGTCGGAACTGGACCTTGGATGGGTCAGGGTGTTGCCCTGGCCTCCAGGTTCCCCAGATCTCAATCCGATTGGGCATCTGTGGGATGTGCTGTACCAACAACTCTGATCCATGGTGGCTCAACCTTGCAACTTACAGGACTTAAAGTATCTACTGCTAATGTCTTTGTGCCTGATACCACAGGACACCTTCAGGGGTCTTGTAGGTTCCATGCCTCGGTGGGTCAGTGTAGTTTTGGCTGTACACAGAGGACCAACAGCATATTAGGGAAGTGGTCATAATGTTTTGGCTTATCAGTGTATATGATGGTTATATTGGGATGTTTCAAATCTAATGTCCATACAGGTACAGTATAATTACACTTATTCTGCCCTAAAAACTGACTTGTTGGATATGAATTGTGTGTTATTGCTTGGGCTACTGCTGTTATGCTTCCTTGATTAACATTACTGCTGTTGTTGATACATTTTTTTTTTTTTTTGCTCTCTTTTCTTTGTATCTCGGTCTTTAGCTATAGAAGACGATGTTGATCTTGAGGCCCTGGTGAATGACATGGCCTCTCTTTCATCCTATGAGAGCCTTTATACAACCTGCGAAGTCCAGCATTCAGACTCCACCCCCCTCTTGCATAGCAGTGATGGCAATGCGGTCCAAGGCAACAGTGTGGCCTCATTGCCACAGGCTCCTAGTAATAAAGTGACGGCCCTCCACTCTCCTGCCCAAAAGCTCAGACGATCTCAGCCCATGCACATACAGGCTGTCAGGTAATATGTACAAATTTTAGGAAGTTATAAATAAAATTTGTATAGTGAGGATGTTTCCAAAAATAATGCCAAGAATCATTTGTATTTATAATTTATCTTCATACAAAGTGCAGTAAACATAAAAAACATCAATATATCAACACCACCTTATGCCTTTAAAACAGCACCAATTCTCCTAGGTACACACAGATAGGTTGTTCCAATAAATCTGGAGGACTTGTCACAGTTCTGTGGATTTAGTCTTAATTTCTTCATGTTATCCCAGACTTACTGAATGATGTTGGGATCTGTTCTCTGTGGGGGGCCTTGCCATCTGTTGCAGGACTCATTGATCTACTTCTATTTGCTAAAGGAATGTTTGGAAATCTAAACTTTTATAATTGCTATTGACCCACTAAAGGAGAAGATATAAAATAACCATCTTAAGACGAATGTTTTTGTGAAACATTGAATGTGTGTGAAAATGTTGCACAGTTGACCTGGAAATATCCGAATTTTTAAATTGTGATATTCCAGGCTTGGAAAGTCACAGAAATGAATAAAATCTTTTTAAAATCAATTTATGGAAAGTTAGGGAACTGGAAAAAAAAAAATAACTAGTTATGTTCTGCATTAAAATGTTTCATTAGTCTTATTTTCTATAAAGTTACTTTTTAAAAATCTTTATCCAATAACCATGACATGAAAGTCCATCCATTTTCAAAAGCCAAGGTGTGGGAACCCAGGTTGTATCACCGGCAGTAATTAACAAATTTCATTTGAAAATCCCTCATCCAATCATTGATATAATTGGTTAAATAGTTTATCACATTGTTTCAGAATCCCACAGCTTGGGATGTAAATAATAATATTCATACTTTCCCACAGGTAAAAGACAATCATTGACAACATAGACGGACTAGAATGTTTACATGGTGCATTCTATAAAGACATTAAAAGATATTGTTTGAGTGTTATTTAAGCAGCCTGTTTGTCTTTTGTTGTGACATAGTTGAAGATCAGATCCAATTTTATGATGATTTATGCAGAAATTTCAGGTAAAACCAAAGGCTTCACAACTGTTAACTGTTTAAGTCTTCTCTCATAGTCATTCATGGTCAAAATATTTTCTGAAATCCTCTCAAAATGCTTGTTATAATCAGCTAGTCTACACCTCACCTTTTTGTCTTATCCGCTCTTCTCTGATCTCCATGACAGCAGGTTCGCACGCACACCGAGATGGGTTCACTCAGAGGTTCCCATCTCCCCCTCCACACACACAATCTTCTTTCGTTCTGACTCGGCCATGAACCCTGAACGTCACACCCCCTGTTACGGTTTGGATTAAAAACATTCCCTCAACTTTGATTATATGGGCGCTCCAACCTGGCTGAAGCATTCATATGAAAAAAATAAAAGCATAAATGTTATGTTACGAGCTTGATACACTTTATTTGTAAAGGTGTAAATCAAGTTGCGAGTGTGAGGGGGGGAAAAAAATATTAACAATACTTTAATGCTTTGCATAAGTGTAATTCAAGTGTTGTGAATCTGTAATTTCATATTAGCACACAATAAATGTGCTCCGTATTCTTCTGACTTCCTTTTTTTCTGCTTTTGGTGCTATTTTCGTGCCTAAATATGTCCAAAATCATTGCAAACCTGCAATCAGCGATATGCAAGCAAAGAAAGGGTGTCATGAACCACAAAACAGATTGACCACGTGGAATCAGTCTGTATGTGTAAAATAAACTACTGCAAACATGTAAATAATTTGTGTTTGTGCCATAGGCCTAAATGTTTACCTGAAATCAGATATACACTGTTCCGTCTTCCCATTTGTTGCTATTGCACTTTTGGCACGAGCAAGAAGAAACACACTCCATAGGGAAGCGAGCGAGCACCCAAAACAATGACGTAATGCACAAAGAGACTGAACTTGATCATTGACATTATGTTGACAAATGAGGTAGTATATTTGAAATTACACAGTTATGATCGTTTTACTACAAACTTTAAGACTAAACTAAAACTACTTATCAGCTAACATGGCATACTGATACACGCATACAGCTACATACTCCCGTACTATACCAGACAGTTCACTGTTGCACTGTACTGTTATGTTGCACTATTGTATGGTTTGTATGTCATATATGTTGTACTACAATTAAGAAACCAGTGTATTTGCTTAAATTTATCCTGGCATTTAGTATAAAGAGAAGATTGTTGAAATTATTTGAAAATTACGAAGCAAGGTAGCTTGCAATTCATCAGCGTTAGCAGGTAAGATCAAGTTAGCTAAAATGACACAGATCAATCCTTATGGCACTATATTTCTGGGAAGGGCTCATTTTTTTAAGTTGCGTTACAAGCCGTTCACACACTGGAGGGAAAAAAAAATGTGAATATTACATTGAAAATTGTTACATATTGTACATTTAAGTTTAATATTTAAGAGTGGAGAGATACCCAGAATAACGATGCTTAGCCATATGAATAAGCTGTCTGTCACGTTATTAAACCAATCAGGTCAGAGTAAACTGGTCAAGGAAAACTTCATTTGATTGGTTACTAGAAGCAGGTAGGCCCGCCTTCCCCCTCATGCTTGCAACACTCTTTTCAGTGAGAGATTCGTGCCAAAAGTCTGAGTGCAACAAAAGGAAAGATGGAACGGTGTATATTGGATTATTTCTGGAAAATGTTTATGCCACAAACAAGTCATTTACATGTTTGCAGTAGTTAATTTTACACATACTGACTGATTCAATACACCCTTTCTTTGCTTGCATATTGCTGATTGCAGGTTTGCAATGTATTTGGCCATGTTTAGGCACAACAACCGTGTCAAAAGTGGTAAAAAAGGAAGAACACAGACCACATTTATTTTGTGAAATGATATTACAGATTCGCAACAAATTACACTTGTGCAAAGAATTAAAGTATTGCTAATAATTTTCATTACGCCTGGAACTTGATTTACACCTTTACAAAACATTCCTTGCACATGCAAAACAAATTTTGCTTGCAATTCCATTTACGCTTTCACAAATCATACACTGCACATGCAAAATATTTAGGCACTATTTTACCTTCATACATTCATGTATTATTCCCAGTCTCATTGATGTGGATCAAAGACATACAGACATGTTTAGCATCTGTAGGCTATGTCTGTCTGCTGAACTCCGCAGAACACTGCGAGAGTTCATGAACCGATTCTCAGCTGCCTAACTGGGTTTCAAATTGCTCCATTTCATTTATGTATTCTTTTGTAGAATTCGTAATGTAGTGATGAGAATTTCATGCGGATGCTTAATTTATTTTTCATGAACTTGAAGCTGAATTCCTTACACATTTTTAATATTGATTTAATATATAGATTTGGTCCATGATGGTAAGAGTAGTGCATGGTTGATGAGCCAGTAATCTTAGTAGGGATGAATCTAACAAGGTGGTAAAGGTTGACTTTAATGGGGCATATTTGTGATGAAATAGCTGGTGATGTAAATTTTTTTTTTTTTTTTTTTTTTTTTTTGTTGATTACCACATAAATGTATTTCGACTTGTATTTCCTTTAAAAACAAAGCAAAAATCTGGGTTACAGTGAGGCACTTAAAATGGAAGTGAATGGAGGGCCAATTCGTAAACATTAAAATACTCTGTGTTTCAAAAGTATAGCCATAATACATAAACCGTATTAGTGTTAACATTACTTTAATGTGATAAAATAGCTTGCTAATTTCTGTGTAAATTGTCAATTTTACAGCTTCATTGCCTTGACAATGTAATGTTAACAAAGCCTGAAATCCTAAAATGACTATTTAAATGACTTTACAGTTCAAACAATACACAATTTTGAAAGAATTAATGCATGTGCTTTTATAAAATTCTAAGATTCACGTTTTTGTCTTTTAATGCTCTTAAAATTGGCGGCATTTACTTTCACTGTAAGTGCCTCACTGTAAATTTTTTTTTTTTTTTTTTTTTTTTTTATCCAAATGCCGTCGATTGAGCTTAACTTGAAGTAGAAAACCAGGAAATATTCCAGGTTCAATACATTAAGGGATCAAAACCATCTTACACTGTTAGCATTTACATTTTGATTTCAGAGGAATTTACATTAGTTATTTAGCAGATGCAAATGAGGAACATAAGCAGTTTGTCAATGCATAAATGCACAAGGCAATACATAAATATTGAAATGCAATATAATATAATAAGATGTTGTGTTTACTGTATCTCCCAGTCCTACTGTGAGTTGGAAATACATTTTACAGGACAAGTTTAAGTAAAACAAAAATTCCCCTGTTTCTCTCCCACTGTAGGCGTCTGCAAGCGGAAGAGCTACAGGTTCGTCCAGTTTCTTTGCCAGCGATTCCGAACCCTTTCCCTGAGCTGTGCAGCCCATCAGGATCTCCTGTGCTCAGCCCTGGATCTCTGCCTCAGCCATCAGAGTCTCATGTAAGAGTTGACAACAGACACTGGGGCTCTGAGCCCTGTAGCTATAATCCATCACATAAACATGACATGATTTGTGAGTTATTTATTGCAGGTATGAGACTTGAACCTTTCTTCCCAGTTTCAGCATGTCTGGTGTTCTCTAATCTGTGTTGTGTATATCCGTGTAAGAACATACTGTATATTTTTTTTTTAAGATTGTCTTTGTGATTTAGAGAAACTTACATGATTGGAGAATAATAACAAAAATGTTATTGCTGGTGTGGCAGAAAATGTTTTCTGATGGCAATTGAGATCTTATTAGCTTGGCTTGTGAAATAATAATTAGGTGTCGTAATGTTACAGTAGCTCATTGATCCTATTATATCACGTTACCTTATATCTAATGTTATTTAATATTGTCTTATTTACACATTAATATTGTCTCAATAAGACAATTTTTGCACCTTGTCTTAATGGGTCTAATGAAATGTCATGTCTGCTTTGACATTTTGAGATCCTTGCATTCGGATTTGCACCAAGTGTTTGAACGCAAGAACGTGCTCATCTTGTGCTGTCTGCTGTCAGTGAGTGTGGTTTGTTTTCTGTATAAGCTGCACATTGCCTATACAGCTAGAGTTTCGCTTACTGCTCACTGGAGGAAAAAGGTGCTACTTAAGCTTGAATTGCTCCGATGGTAGGAAAATTCCTTATTACGGTCCGGAGACATGATTAATTGCATATGTTTTTACGTGTTATTTTTTTACATTATTAATCACACTGAATTGATGCACTAAATTGACAGCTCTAGGCAAAATGACAATTTTTTTCCAGACAAACCTGACTATTCTCACTCAGCAGTCCTCAATAAAAAGCAAGTGGTGCTGACTGAGTTACCCACCTGTGTGTTCAATCAGCCCAATGTCATTTTTTGCATTTGGCTACAATTTTTTTTGCTCTGTTACCGAACTGTTTCTAACTCTTAAAATATAATGTATTTGTTTTCTAAATTGTTCTGACAAACATACATATTTCTAGAAATGAGGAGGACATGTCTTAACCAGTTATATTGGGTCCCACACCGCTGTTCTTTGCAGATAAGCAATCCATTTGCAACAAGCTCTGTAAAAGCTTTAATCAAAGATGGCAAAGTCGATGGAAATGTTTATTATAAAAATAATTATCCATTGACAAGTATTGATTGAAAATATGCTATGCTCAGCTCGCAAGTTGTCAAACAGAACTATTGAGTCTCAGAAAGCTTATTAGCACATTGCCATTGCACAGAACTTTTGTACACCTTGTACACTCTTCTCGGACTTTGGATGTGGTCAGCCAGCCAGCTAGATTGTTCATAAAGCTTGTACTTTTAAAGTGTTTTTGCCCAACTATATATCTGCGTTAGTGTTTTTTCAAAAAAAATTAAACAATTGTCAGGACTCTGAGATCCTGAAAGGAAAAGCGTCAGTCTGCTTTTTGGCCCTTCACCTCATTGTATCATTCCTCAACATCCTCAGAGCGGAGACCATTTTCTTGGAGATGAGAGTGGCTTTCCTTTCACACGCAACTTGCATTTCCACCCCTGTGTTTGAGTGTGTGGATGTGTATATTTGTCCAAATCTTTGCCAGCAGTCTCGGCCTTTCCTCCTTCCTCTCGGTCCTTTCCCACAATTCCCTGTCTGTTTGAAAGAAGAAAAAAAAGAAAAACTTTTATACACATTGGCATGGACAAGCCCATTAGAAGGAATTCCATGGGTATTACTTATTTTCGTTTGTAATTTGCCCACAATTTGCCCAGAAATGCTCTTGTTGTTTCAAACTTTCTTCTGTGAAACACAAATTTAAATTTTTATTTATGACTTCAAGGCAACCCTGGAGCAATATTATTGCTTTGAAAGTTAAGGGTAGTTGTGGAATGGCTCTGTGTTTTCATTTCTTGACGGCAGTGACCTCACCTTGGGTGGGGTTACATATTGTGATGTTCTGTGTGTGGCGTTTTTTCATATTAATATGGTTATTTTGTTGCTGTCATTACCCTGGGGGGAAAGACAGTCTATCCATCACTTTGTTCATTTTCGAGTTGTACCCTATGGCCCTATCAGCTGCTATTCATTCAGCACAACATCAATATTTATATAACATTTTACCTTTGCTTTAACTGTCCGTCCATCCAGAAATGTATTTTAACAATGTGTATATACCTTAAATGTATAAACCATTCAAGAAAGACTCATGAGCTGAGAGGTTGATTAGATATCCATAAGGCAGTGTCAACTTAATTTATAAAAAAAAAAACTTTTTTTAATCAGAAAATTGCAGAAACTAAATGTAGCATTTCAAATGATGAAACAATCCAGTCGAGTCTTCCTATACTCTTAAACTACATAAATATTTTTATATATCTGAATATTTTGCAACAAACTTGTGATTTTAGGTATTAAGGACAAAGTCAAATTTGAGATTTTTTCACATGAGTTTGCGTTATGGCTCGCTCATTTTGGAAGTGTTTGAATGGGAGAGAATGGAGCACAAAGTGTAGTGTGTTGGGGGCTTTATTATACAGAAATGTTGGGGGCCTGGGTAGCCCCGCAAGTAAAGATGCTGACTACCACCCTTGGAGTCACCAGTTTGAAGTCTCCACACGTGCCATGTCTCTGCGGTAACATGCTCAACAAGTCACA
This sequence comes from Moxostoma hubbsi, assembly GCA_032164185.1. Lineage (NCBI taxonomy): Eukaryota > Metazoa > Chordata > Actinopteri > Cypriniformes > Catostomidae > Moxostoma > Moxostoma hubbsi. The sequence continues at coordinate 31,257,961 of JAVLUX010000026.1, read as the reverse complement.
TGATAAGAAGCGCTGATTGATTGATCTCAGGCGCGGAGGCAACTGAGATTATTCTTCCGCCACCTGGATTGAGGCGAGTCACTACGCCACCACAAGGACTTGGAGCACACTGAGAATTGGGGAGAAAATAAATAAATATTAGGATACCATATAGTCTAATGTACAATAAAGACATCTACAATCCCACAGCTTGGCCCATTACATGGGACATAATAAATTAGGCATTATGAACATCAGAGGAGACCTTTGAATCAACATAGGATGGGAAGATCGTTGAGTCATTTCATAGTGGACACAAAGGCCTGGCAAGATTTGGTTCCTTTGAACATACAGCTGGAAAAGATTTTACTTCTAGACATGGAGTCAAAAGATTATTTGCAATGTCTGAGAATTGTTTGGAAACATGGTCTTCCTCCCCTTGAGTGCTTTTGCCCTTGAGTGAATCTAGAACAACTAAAACAATTTGAAAACAGGACATGACGTTAGCTGAGAGGTTGAACCCAAGGCAGTCTGCTGATGTGCAAGTTTAATCAGATAGAATTACGGGACATCCTGAACGTGTAAGATGGTTTTGATCCCACAATGAAGTGCAAAACCAGAAAATATTCCGGGTACAATCAGAGTTTCCGCTAGAAAAAAATGTTTCGTTTTACGGACATTTTGATGATATGCCGGTCAAATATCACCTCTTAAGTAGTCAAGTTGAGGAAAACTGGAGGCAGGCTATGTAACTTAAAAAATGACATAATCAGGCCGTATAGAATGCAACATGTTTATTAGCCTAACTTTCAAATAGACGGAAAAAAAACATGAACGTCCGATTGGCGTTTCACATTCATTGTTTAACAAACCAATCCCCCTTCCCCACATAAAATATCTGAATAGTATTGTTATATTGTATAGCCTATTGTTTTTACTCAAGCGAACTTAATTATACACTCTCAGTATGTCTCATTTAGCTGGTAACATTTAAATTGGCCACCGTGAAATGACTCCTTGTCAAATGAACTGGAACAAACAAATGACTAGGCCTATAACATTGTCTCGCGTCATTTTAGGCTACTTTTTACGCTGTTTTGCAGTGCTGAATTGTGCAGCTGCCGACTTAAAATCAAAACTTCCCAGTGTCTCTCCACAACTTGCAATGCGCATAAGCCACGTAACCTTGTTTCTCCGCAAGGCGACTTCGCTGCTTCGTCTTGATCCGATTCTGCAGCGAGAACCCCCTCTCTGCAGGAACACTCGAGACCGGGGTTACACAGGCTATCTTGGTGAGCTTGGTCCACTCTGGATACATTTTAGGCTTATTCTCAAATTCAGATTGTGTTAGGGGGGCGGGATTATTAGGCAATTTTAATCGGACAATTTGACCGGAGAGATTTAATTTAGTCGGACATTTAATTTTTTTCCCGGCCAATGCCCGGTAGTTACCGGACAACGGAAACCCTGGGTACAATACAACTTAAGCTCAATCGACAGCATTTTTGGTATAATGTTGATTACCACAAAAATGTATCTCGACTCGTCCCTCCTTTTCTTTAAAAAAGGCAAAAATCAAAGTTACGGTGGAAGTGAATGGGGCCAATTTTTGGAGGGTTTGAAGTTTATAAATTTATAAAAACATTTATGATTAACCCCAATCACTTCCATTGTAGGTTTCTCACTTTAACCCAGATTTTTTTTTTTTTTTTTTTTTTTTTTTTTTTGTGGTAATCAATATTATGCCACAAACACTGATTCAGCTTATGAATCGACAGCATTCATAAGCTTTGTCCTAGAAAATGTATGGAAATTTCTATAGGGAATACGCTGTTTTTCGGGAATACACCGCTATGTTCAGCTCTAAAAGAAATGGCTTATTTGGAGTGCAACCTCTAAAATGATTTTAACAAATATTATTTGGTAATCATGAATGACTGGAAAGGTTATGGCAAAGCCATGGAAATCCATTGGTCAAAAGACTGGGAACCCTGTAAAAGGGAGAAAGCAATCCTGTAACTTGTTGCTGATGTTGATAATTTTGCATATTGTTGGGCCTTTGCAGTTCATTATATTAATCAATTGTATGATATTTTTTTTTTTTTTTTTTTTAATGGGCATTTTTTGTTCATGTTTGAATGATAAACAAGTTTGGTACGGTGTTGGGTCACCACTCAAATTAAAATCTGAGACCTGAAGCAAAACCACTTTTATAGGCAGCACAGCCACTAGTAGGAATTTAAAGACCTAATTATCTTTGGGCATTACTTTGGACATGATATTATCACAGAAAAATGCCGTCGTTGGGTTATTTAAACACATGGTTTCTTAATGTTCTCACGAGGATTGTCTGACCCTTAGTGACCGCAGGGCATCAGACAGCACTGCCCAGGCAATAGCAAGCATGACGTGGGCACACCACACATTGCTCAATATAGTTAATGGTCTCTTACAGAGTGTGGGAATGGAATAAATTGGTGTGTGTGTGTGTGTGTGATAGAAACAGTGAGTTTGTGCTTGTATAATCAGGTGCTTGTGAGCTCTCTCAGTTTGCGTGGCAAAGATGGAATCTTATAATTTCTTGTGCATGCTTTGCATTACACAGAGTTCTTTGTGTTTGTGTGTTTGTCTAAAGATGCGCACTACCACCCCTGGAGTCGTGAGTTCGAATCCAGGGTGTGCTGTGTGACTCCAGCCAGGTCTCCTTGGCAACCAAATTGACCCTGTTGCTAGAGAGGGTAGAGTCACAGGGGTAACCACCTCGTGGTCACTATAATGTGTGGTTCACGCACTTGGTGAGTTGTGTGTGTGTGTGTGTGGATGCCACGGAGAATAGCATGAAGCCTCCACACGTACTACGCCACGTGATAAGATGCGCTGATTGACGGTCTCAGACGCGGAGGCAACTGAAATTTGTCCTCCGCCACCCGGATTGAGGCGAGTCACAACGCCACCATGAGAATTTGGGAATTGGGCATTCCAAACTGGGGAATGCATGTTTTGATTGCATGTTTACTTTGACTTTAAGCTTGCTTATTTTTGTAACATTTTAGGTGTGCCTGTGTGTGGCAAGAGAGTAAAGGTCAGACACATTGAGACTTAAGATTCAGAACACTATATTTTCCTTCCCTTTGCATGTATTTCTCTCTTACATAAATTTTGTTTTTGGTTTGAGACCACTAGTAAAAATGCTTCCATTTAATTTTTTTCCAAATGTAATACTTTTAATATTTCGTATTTGGTGTGTGGGTCAAAGACCTGACACTTTTTGTTTCTACTTTTATTTTTATCTGTTATATAAAGAACATTTTCAAATTACTAAACTTGAGGGTGAAAAAAAAAAATTGTAGTTTAGAATGATAATTTCTGATTATTTATTAAAATAATTTATTTTAAAATATTGGTCCACCAAAACAAAGTCATGTGATGTAACCAACATAAAGGTAGCCGTTTTGTTGTCATGTGTTATCACTATATATCAATATTTTGAAATTTTTATGAAAAGGCACATTTTGTTCAGGCCATATGGTATAACCCATATAACACTGCAGGAAACTAAATTCACTCATTCAATGTTCAAAGAAATTATATTAATAACTTGATTATTACACAACATTTTATCAATGTATCATTAAATCAATGTTTTTGTCTAAAATGCTATAAATCTTTATTCAAAATATGTACACACAGATTACATTTGAAGAAATGTTTCAATGCCTTCTCATTTTTATCACCTCGGACAACCTTTTTTGCCAGTGACCCATATCCCCCTTCAGCTTTAATGACAGCAATTCACTTGAGCTGGCATGAACTCAAAGTTTGTGCAAAATCTGTTGACCCACGTTATCCAGCATGATTTGAGACTGATCCAAAGAGCACATCTCTTGTGCTTCAGTGAAAGCAAGGATTGAAACCCTTTGTAAAAAGGAGTCAATTTGGTCATTGTTTCAAATAGTTTTTTGGATTAGTGACTTAGAAATGGTGTATAATCTTATAAATGTCTTAAGTTTTACATCAGTTAAATTTCTCAATCTTAAAAATAAAAAATCAATGATTTTCAGTGATTTTCAGAGTTTTGGACCCCACCTCATGTTACGGCTTTCTTCTTATGCACATTAAAAAACTAATAGTGTATTCTCTGCATGAGTGATCCATCTCCGATGTAGTAACTCCAGTATCAAGTGTTGAACCTGCCATGACCGCTGGATTCTGAGTGAGTAATTAATGGCATTGTGCCCAAGTGCATGGAACCATAGGGGGTGCGTGTCTGAGTGTTTGTACAGTGCGAAACAACACCAGAGCCTGAAGAGACTCATAAAAGTCTTACAGTAAAATGACAATCTATTGAGTGTGAGTAACATGTGCCAAACAACACAAACACGTCTGTGTGTGTTTGTGCGAGAATGACGATGACACCTTACGTGTTTGTTAAACTGGTCCTCTTTGTTGTCAGTCAGGGTGAAATAGATTTTTTTTTTTTTTTTTTTTTTTTTTTTGTAGCACACACATAGCAACAATTCAAAACATTACAGCAGCATTTTATGGTGTCTATCAGGTCTGATGTTTACACAAATATATACATATGCCAAGAGAGAACAGAATGTTCAGACTGTTGGCTTGGGTTCTTATTTGAGAATGATTATATCACATGACAGGTTTGTACTGTTGCATTAACCTATCTCTGGCTTTCCTGTACCTGTTTATTATCACTAAGACACCCGCCATCCTCTGTATGGGCTTTAAACTAGGACTGAATAGGATTATATTCTCTTGGCAGGCTTTGGGTGATGTTTATGATGTTAATGTTGTTAGTTTAGCTGGTTATATTGTTGTTGTTATTACCTGCCATTGGAAATGGCTGTATGAACTTTTCACAGGATGAAATGTATACAATGTTGTATGGGGTCTTCATGTACCTTTAATGAATGGAATGTATGAGTGCCAAATGCTGATTAGAGGAAGATACTTCAGACATTATTTTATGGGTCTTTGTCAAATGGAAAAAATTCCAAGAGATATTTAAATCTGCAGTGGTTCAGAACCACGATTTTACATAGGGTTCCAACACCAAAACGGTTTATCATATAAAAATGTCCTTAAACCAAAACTAAACAAGAGCTTTGACATTTGCAGACAAATCAGAAATGTTCAGTTTTTGAGAATTTATTAAACATTTTGCACTGTACATATTTTAGTAATCCGTAAAAACATCAAACTGATCAAATGGCCATTGAAAAGCTCTCAAAGAGTAGAATACAACCAGCCTATTTGTTTTACTCAGACAAAAATATAGTAAGTAATGGCCTAGTATGTGTCTTTGACATGTTACATGTGAACAGGTGTTGCTTATAAGCCACGTTTTTGCATATAACTTCACGAAAAACAAACTGAACATAAAATATTACATACCATTACTTATTCCCTTTAAAACAAGCCCACACGCAATGTAATCTGATGCATAGATCATTAGATTATCCACACAAAGTTTATGTACACACTGCACATAAACATGTTGGCTTTCCTGGATCAGATGACTTAATCGGAAATTATGTAGTATGTTGTCCAGCGTCATGGAATGCTAAAGCAGTTGTATAAGGATTCAGATGGCTGCAACCAGAGGTGGAAGGCATCCAAATATGGGCAGAGAGGATCGTTCACTCTAATTATATTTGGCCACCAGGAGATGGTGCCAAGTACATGACACCAACTCCATGATGGCGCAGATGATACAGAATAGAACTGAATGAGATCTTGTTACTCACGCCTGCATGCCTAGGAGAGAGAGAGCATACGTTTAGTCATTGTTGTATTTGCTTTTGTGTATGTATTTCTTTGTACACCTTATGTTTTATTTGTTTGTAGACATTGTTGGATACTAGGATAACACATTTTTGTAATGCAATCACTTTTGATTGCTTTGTCATATCAACGATTTTTTTTCACTCAGGTACAGGTGTCATGTTTGGGAAGAGAACAGTTTTCGGAGCTATGTTTTTTGCTCCCTGAGATTTTATAATTTAAAATCAGAAAAATAAAAAGGGGTGTGTGTGTGTGTGTGTGTGTGTGTGTGTGTGTGGGTTTTTTTTTTTTTTCTCAGCAGTTTTAGAGTCATAATTTGAATATATATTCTCATAATATTCTTCTCACCACAATTGCACAGAGTGGTTATCCGAGTTACTGTATACTTTGTCAGTTCGAACCAGTCTGGCCATTCTCTGTTCACCTCTCACATCAACAAGGCAGATCTGAACTGCTGCTCACTATGTTTTTATGTTTTTGTTTTTGGCACCATTCTGAGTAAATTCTAGAGACTGTTGTGTGTGAAAATCCCAGAAGATCAGCAGTTACAGAAATACTCAAACCAGCCCGTCTGGCATCAACTATCATCCATGCTATTTTCTAATCAGCCAATCATGTGGCTGCAGTGCATAAAAAGACAGATAAACATAAACATACAGATATGTGTCAGGAGATTCAATTAATGTTCACGTCAACCATCAGAATGGGGAAAAAAATTTGATCTCAGTGATTTAGACCTTGGCATGATTGTTTGTGCCAGATGGGCCATTTTTCTCCCCAATTTCGAATGCCCAATTCCTACTAAGTAGGTTCTCGTGGTAGTGCAGTTACTCACCTCAATCAGGGTGACAGAGGACAAGTTTCAGTTGCTTCTCTCGCGCATCTTAACACGTGGCTCACTGTGCATGACACAGTGAAGACTCCCAGCATGCGAAGGCTCATGCTATTCTCCGCAATCCACACACAACTCGCCTTGCTCCTCATTGAGAGCGAGAACCACTAATCGCGATCATGAGGTTACCCCATGTGAATTTACCCTCCCTAGCAACCGTGCCATTTTTGTTGCTTAGAAAACCTGGTTGGAGTCACTCAGCATGCCCTGAATTCGAACTCATGAGTCCAGGGGTGGTAGTCAGCATCAATACTCTGAGCTACCCAGGCCCCCAGATGGTTTGAGTATTTCTGTAACTGCTGTTCTCCTGGAATATCCACACACAACAGTCTCCAGAATTTACTCAGAATGTTGCCAAAAACAGAAAACATTCAGTGAGGGGCAGTTCTGTGGATGGAAATGCCTTATTAATGAGAGAGGTCAACAGAGAATGGCTAGACTGGTTTGAACTGACAAAGTATACGGTAACTTGGATAACCACTCTGTACAATTGTGGTGAAAAGAATAACATCTCTGAGATGCGGGTTGGTGCTGTTTAGGCAGGTGGTTTTAATGTTGTGGCTAATTAGTGTAATCTCCTTTAAACAATGTTTAATGTTTTCTTTATAAATCAGAGCTTAAAGATTTAAAGGTATTCACACTTAAAAACCAGGAGATGAAAGTTATGTACTACTAATTTAGCCAATATGTGAAAAACTGATTTGAAATTGATTTCACAACTCGCACCAATCATTTGTTGTAGCCTACAATTAATTACCCAGCAGAAAGTCCTTTTGAATTTTCAGATTTTTTTTTCTTTCTTTTTTTTCCCCTCCCAACAGACCAAACGGTCTCTTCAGCATAACAATACTATAAAACAGATATTATGAACCAGGTATTATATTGAATGTTGTTTGTCTTGCCTAGCTCTATAGTGTCCTCACTTGACTGCAGTGTTAATCGGATGTGCTCATAACATCCTTAGACTGGCCTGATTTTAAAGAGGCTGACATTGTTAACATATAACTGGAAAACATGGGAGAACACTTCTGTTCTTTTTTTTTTTTTTTCTTTTTTTTTTTGTAAGTTGGCTTTTTTAGTCTGTCCTCGGGATAATGCAGTCAGCTGATGAGACTTTGCATGCATGCTTTGCCAGATCGAAGTAATCAAATTTCTTTGTTTTGGCCCAACTTTTTCTCTTTGGCTCATATCATTGATTTTAAAGTTTTGTCTGCATTTTAATCTGGGATAGGAGAAAATATTTTAGGTAGACCGTTCTTTGTTTGATTTACCCAAAAAGTGTAAACTTTATGGCTCTGTCCAACCATTGCTTCCATCCAGAGCAGCCCGATGCAGCAAAATTGACTTAACCAGTGGCATGACTTTAGGGCAGGACTATCTGTTTGACTGACCAATGACAGAAGGGAGTGTGTTTGGGAATACTGTTTGAAATCATTGTTGCAGTATTTCCCATTCGTGACTCTAGAGGCACAGAAATTACATTTATGCATTTGGCAAATGCTTATCCAAATTGTATTCAAGTGTGTACATTTTCTCAGTTTGTGTGATACTTGGGAATCGTACACTATGATGTTGCAAGCACCATGCTTTACCAGTTGAGGTACGGGAACCCTAATTTACACAGTCTACCTTTAACCATAATGCACTTTACATATACAATGAATGATTGTCTGAGTGGTCCTGCTTGTTTGCGCTGTCCACAAGTTTCATCCATCCAAAACCCTAGATGAGAAGGATTTCCAAGTAGTTTGTTGCACAAATATTACCATGTGACTTTTCACAGCTATGTATATGGTATAAATTCATGGGTGTGTGGTTTCTAAATGCAAAGTGCAAAAAGCATTTTAGAAATTGTATTCCTTGTTTACCCAACTGTAACCGGTAAAAGGGAGAGGAGGCAAGAACCGGCTTGACAATATAGTTTAATGATAAATTTAAACAAAAGCACACAAACTTAAACATATACAGAGCAGCTGCCTGTAATTCTCTATCTCCGTCCGTTCGTCAAAAGGTGTATGCTTAAATATTTGAAATAATTTTGCAGAACATTTTTATTTCATTATAAAAAAATATTTATTGAATTTATTTTTGTTAAATTGATGACTTGAACCAAATAATAAAGAAAACCAGCCAATAAGTGTCCCCAAGATAGATGGGATGTCCCCAACGTAGATGCAACTTCTAGGCAAAGTGTGACTTTGAAGACGCTAAAATATAATTTAGATTTGATTTATTTTGGATTTTTAGTCACAACATAATTTCCTTAGTCCCATTAATATTATTCCATAGTTTTATGACTTGACTATTAATCTAAAATGTGAGGGGGAAAAAAAAAATAGAGTAAGTGTTTTAAAACGTTTGACCAGTAGCATGTGTATAAAACTATTCTTTGATTGGGTATTTGTTTGTATTCTTATTCTGGCCTTGATATCCTAGCATATCATATCTTAGTCATGAGTTTCATTTTTAAGAAGAAAAAATTATAATTTTATGTGGTTTATGATTATCGCTGTGAAAACATTTTTATTCTTCGTTTACAAAAGCATCCAAACTGAAATACCCCCATTTAGCAGAGCATTTGCCAAAAATCTTTTCCCAGGTGACCCATTAAAAATTTGTGCTGTGAAAGGAGACACCATCACATTAGAGTTAGATAAGTCTGTGCGTGTGGATCCCATCCCCACCCCAGTGTGTACACCTTATGCCTGTTTGCTTCAGTCTGTGTAACAGAGCCCAAGGAGACACTCAGAAATGCACAAAACCTCTCACACATTCCCCAGTCAGCTAACTGCAACACAAACCCCCTAGAGATATAACCCAAGATTACTAAAAACAACAGCCTGGGAAAATAATGCTCTCCTCTTAAAATCACCCTTTCCCTCTTAGTTTTTAACACCGTGCTCTGCTCTGTGTCTGGTGTGTAATATGGGCAGTTGATTCAAATATTACATTTTAGGAGAAATGGTTTCAACCCACAATAATATGCTGGAACTCAACTTTGTCTATGCAGTGAGACGGGGATTAATTTCACTTCTTGTGCCAGACTTCAGCCTCATAGATAACTTGGGAAAGGTGTGTGTGTGTGTGTGAGTGTGTGTTAAGTCTGGGAATTTTATTTAAATCTGGATTTAAACAAAACAGTTGTGACGTAAAATTAAGAAATATATTAAAGATTCTTGAAGTTTCTAGGTTGCTATTCATATGGTTGCAGATTTGTGACACTGATTTTATTTTATATTTTTAAACCATACAGAAGGTCAGATTGTTTTTCTTCCATTCAAATAACCAAGATGCTATTTGGAACCTTCTCATTTCACGCTGGGTAACTCATTTATGGTGCCTTGATTCCACATGGAGTAAAAAAATAGACAAGATAATTCTCACAATTTTATATTTATTTCTTAAAAATTGACACTTCATATTGACACCTCGCATAAAGTCGTAATTGACTTTTATATCACACAATTTCGAGCTGATTTTGCAATTGAAAATATAAAGTATACAACTTTATTTCAAGCTATTGTGAGCGGATCTATCCAGTTGATATATAGTTATAAAGCCGATAATATGGCGTGATAAAAAGAAATGGCAAGATAGTAAATCGCATTTCCGTGTTATAAACACATTTGCCACTATCTCTCTCAACTGTGGCTATATCTCAGACCTGTCACTATATATCTTGCAATTTCAACTTTATGGCTCACAATTATAATCTTATATCACAATCGTATTTTTTAAGATAACTTGAGTTATCAACTGGAGAGATCGGCTCGCAATTGCATTGAAGTCGT